>CM060252.1:17545642-18175753 GCA_030684275.1 Acipenser oxyrinchus oxyrinchus | reverse complement strand
GAAGGAGAAGGCAGAAGCAGCAGCAAGGAGAGTTAGTAGGACAGAAGGTGGTCACTGACTGAGGGCGACGATGCCGACACATCCCAGGGCAGAGGACCCAGCAACCCGAAAACATGTATGAGGGTTATGACTCGGAGAGCCGCCCCTCGAGAGGCAGAATAGAACAGAGCCTCGAGTGAAGCAAGATAAGCGCAGGAGCTGCGACAGGACTGATTTTGGCCGGGGTCCGCTCTGACTCACATGATGAGAACCCCTGAAGGTAAGGGAGGCGGATGCCTAGCCCTGAGGTCGGGAAGTGAGACTCACTTGTCCCCAGAGACGACCGATGCGAAGGCATGTAAGAAGGTGGAGGAGGGAGGAGGAGGAAAAGCGAAACACTCGACAGAAAAGTTGCAGGTGATCAATGCTTAAATAGAAAATAGATGCTAATTAGCAGGAAATTAGAAAATTAGAAGATTAGATGATTAGGAGCCACCCAGCTCCACGCCCCTGAACCACGCAAGCTAACATTTCACGGGCGTGAGCTGGGTGAAGGAGAAGGCAGAAGAAGCAGCAAGGAGAGTTAGTAGGACAGAAGGTGGTCACTGACTGAGGGCGACGATGCCGACACATCCCAGGGCAGAGGACCCAGCAACCAAACGGGATAGAAAAGATGGTCGCTGACTGAGGGCGACGATGCCGACACATCCCAGGGGCAGAGGACCCAGCAACCCGAAAACATGTATGAGGGTTATGACTCGAGAGCCGCCCTCGAGAGGCAGAATAGAACAGAGCCTCGAGTGAAGCAAGATAAGCGCAGGAGCTGCGACAGGACTGATTTTGGCCGGGGTCCGCTCTGACTCACATGATGAGAACCCCCTGAAGGTAAGGGAGGCGGATGCCTAGCCCTGAGGTCGGGAAGTGAGACTCACTTGCCCCCAAAGGATGGACCCCGGCACCTCACGAAATCTCCCACACCGAAACAGATAAAGGACAGCACATGCCAACGCATAACATAGACAAAAGATCAGACGGACAAACGAGACAAACAGAGGGAAGGTTAGTGATTATTAGTAGGCTGTGATTATGTGTATACCTGCCGCTCAGTGGAGAGGAAAAACCCCTTGAGGCGATTGGGGAAAACTTCTGGTGGCCCGGCGGACAGGTAGCCCCACTCCGGGCATACTAGCGATTTTAAAATGTGCTGCAACTATATCGTAGGGAGATGAATGAACATAAGAATCTACTGCAGAAGAGGACCAGCGCCCCATGGTCTTGATCAGGCTGTGGTTGATACTGGCCCTTGCAGCGGAGGTAGCTGCGCCTATCTGAAATGAATGAAGAGTATAAAACTGAGGAGGGAGGCCTGCTCTGGAGAGGAGGGTGGAGAGGTGGGTTGAGAACCAGTGACGAGTGATAATAGAGTGAGAGGAATCGATGAATAAAGGGTCCAGGGGGGGGAGGATTTCCTGATGGAGAGATATTTTGACATTGCTGAGAAAGGGCAGATGGAAGATTCAATCCTTGAGAGCTGGATGAACTGACCACGCCGGAGTTGATCTGTCTTTGAAGTACGCAGCCGAATTAAGAAGTAGGAGTTGGAAATACAAGAGAGATCACATAAACGAATACCCGCTGCAGGGAAGCTTGAAGCTGAAGGAACTGTGAATTCTGAGCCTCTGAGGAAACCGAAGAAGGCTGTGAGGCAGATGGTCTCCATGAGTAGATCCTCGTAGGGGGAGAAGCAACCTTTCCGAAGAGTAGAGATAAGTGAATGGATGATGTCTGTGGATATAGGCAGGCGGGAAGATGCAACGGAGGGGGAGCTTTTGAAGATTCCGCGGAGAGTCAGACGAACTACTGGTATGGAGAGGATGGCGGGCGAAGGCACGGACAAGATGCGGTAGTGATATTGAACTCCTGAAATGTAAGATTTAATGGATGCTGGGGAAAGATGAAGAGATTCCTTAGCATGGATGATGAAGGCCAGGATCCAGTCTTGATTGAAGGGAATGGGGTGGATATGATTATGAGCGCAGAAGGTTAAGAATGCTGACCAGGCTGTAGAATAAGAGGCTCTTGAAGAAGGGCGAGGGCTGTAGACATGTAGTTTTGAGCAGTTTGAAGGAGGTTGCGGAGGGTAGGGTTCAGTCTAGAAGCAGCTGATGAAACTGTGGGGTCTGGAGGGGTTCGGGAAAGCAGACGGGACCAGCTGACGGAACTTGGATACCTGCAGGCGAGAGAGAGCATCAGCAGCATTATTATGGGTACCAGGAAGATGGCGGGCATGAATTAAGAAGTTGAGAGATACGGAAGACCATATGAGACGACGGAGCAAGCGATAATGAGGGGGATGAAGAACGTCCTTTGTTGATGATGTGCACTGTGGGTTTGTTATCGCTGAAGAAAAGGATTGATTTCCTTGACCATTGGTGACCCCAGAGGACAGCGGCCACTACGATTGGATAAATTTCTAGGAGAGCCGTGGATTTCTCTTGAGGGGAAGGAGCTGAATTTCAGGGGCCAAGTGCTGGAGAACCATTCAAGAGCGAGGAACCCGCCAATCCAATGGATGAGGCGTCAGTGAAGAGGGCAAGATCATGAGGGGCTGAAATAAAGTCATCATAAAATAGAGAGAGACCGTTCCAGTTAGTGAGGAGATTGATCCACATCTTTATGTCTTTTCTGGCTTCGCTGAGATTTTCACGTGAGAATTCATATTCTTGACAGTTGAGGAGAGGGCTAGGAGACGTGAGATAAATGTTCTGCCCTGAGGAATGATGCGGATAGCGAAATTAAAATGACCGAGGAGAGACAGGAGGTCCCGCTTCTTAATGAAAGAGGAGATCTGGAAACTGTTAATGAGTGAGAGAATGCGTTGGAGTTTGGCAGGAGGCAGACTGGCTTCAATTTCATGGTGTTGAGTGTAATGCCGAGGAATTCCAGGGAGTTAACAGGGCCGATGGTTTTCTCTTGAGAAAGAGGGACACCAACTAATGAGAAGAGGGTCTTAAGCTGATTAATTGCTTGGGCTGGAGGATCTGAAGGGGGGGAAATAAGCAGAAAGTCATCCATTAGATGGAGGAGGAAGGGAACATGATAGGTGTTGAGCAAAATCCAGCAGAGGGCTTCTGACAAGGAATCGAATATTTTTGGGCTACTGCGGCAACCGAAGGTGAGCTGGGTAGAGAAATAGAACTTGTCTGCCCAGCAGACTCCGAAAAAGGTGACGGAGGGAAGGATAAATAGGCATGACCTTAAATGCATCAGAGATATCGGCTTTGGCAAGCCAGGCTCCGTGACCTGCAATTTTGATGAAATGAATGGCATCTGAGAGCTTAATGTAGTGAAGAGCGAACTCCTCGCTTGAAATGAGGGAGTTAATGCTGCGTGTGTAACCGCCTCGAGGAGCAGATAGGTCAATGATAAGGCGTTTCTTACCAGAATACTTGCGGGTAGCGATGCCTATGGGATTAATGCGAAAGGTAGTGAAGGGGGGTGGCTGCAAAAGGACCGACCATGAAGCCTTTGTCGACTTCGGCTTGGAGGAGGGAACTGACGACTTGTGGTTTCTGCGATGGCAGAATGGAGGTTTTGACAGATGTGTGACTCGGAAGGAACGTGAGAAACGCCAGTGAAGAAACCATTTGTAAGTCCATTAATTAGATAGGAGACGAACGGCTTGTCTGGATGATTTTGAAGCGCATTAGCGAGAGCCGAAACGTTGATAGGAGTAAAAACCTGAAGCAGCTTTGATTGTCACTTAGCTGTAAGAGGACATATGGACCGGGAGTGGGCGTCATTGCAGAAGCTGCAGACATGGAGGTTCTTGCAGGAGCGGTTGAAGCAGACAGAAAAATTAAAGTTATTACATATTTGCCTGCCGCCTGAAAACTTGATGGGACGGCCGTAGACATCTTGGGCTTGAGATCTGGTGGGTGGAGCTGAAGCATGGATGGAAGCGGGGGCAGGTTGACTTGAACTGAGAAGAGAAGACGAGGGACGAGGAATGGGTTGAAGGGAACTAGCTGCTGCCTTAGGGCACAGGTAAGAGGAGTGAGCTGTGGAGGCACATGCGCTGCAGGCGTTGGCACGAATTCCACTGAAGATACGGGTGAAAAGATCTGGGTCGGAACGGGACCAATCCACAATACGGTTGTCAGCTGAGAGGGTGGCAGCAGCTTTGGCTGCAAAAGCACGGTGGTATTGATAGAACAAGGTGCCTCCATAGCGCACAGACAATTCAACGACCAGGAAGAGATATTGATTTAGCTCCTGTAATCTGTGTGGATAAACAGAACAGAGAATGTCACGATAGATGGAGAAAGCGAGGACGAATTCTCCCAAGAGAAAGGCTTTTTGAAGACGAGGGTCACGGGACTTTAGAGTGACTGAAACGTCTCCGCAGTCAACCACTCTGTGATCCAAAAACTCGGAAGACGCAATGAGAATAGAAACGAGATTAACATCCTTGCCTTCAATTATTTGCTTCCTAATTTTTGGAGAAATAGAATGGCTGGTAATAGCACAGGGAGAAGAGGAACCTGCAACAGTGGCCGAGGAGAGGTTGAACTCTGGAAGAGCAACAGGGGGTACTGAAGAGGACGTACCAAAAGTATGAGCAGGAGTGCTGGAACTGAAGGCAGGTGGAGCCGAGGAAGAATTCTCCAGTTTGTCAAGTCGGGCGCTGAGGGCTAGCTGAGTGTCTATAATGGGCTGGAGCAGAGTTTGCAGCTGATTAAACGTGACCTGAAGGGCGCCGCTGGTGGAGGAGACGGGCAAAGTAAGTGACTGCGGCGGCAGATGCTGAGGCTGCGCTGACTGCGCTGACTGCGCCGGCAGGGGGAGCTGGGCTGCGTGAGCAGGATCTTGCGTATGCGCAGCAGAAACAGGAGCTGAGAGAGTAGCAGAAGAGTAGGGCCTGACGGCCGAGCTTGCAAGCGGGGGAAAAATCGCTCGGCTGACAAGGCTTCACAATAAGTAAGAAATAAGGACATGCGATCCCCGCCGACAGGGATGGGAATGGAATTCTCAAAGAGAACTTTCAGCAGCTTAGGTGTCGTCCAATCTTTATAGTGGAGCTGCGGTGGAGGCTGGCTAGCGGAACGCGCTTTGAGCAGCTCTTGCCTAGCTGAAAGCCGGGTGGAAGCAGGGTTGACGGGCGGGGCTGGTGCGGTCATGAGCCGGGACGAGGAACGGGATGTCTGACAGAGACGGACAGGTGGAGGAGTCGGAGGCAGGAACTCATCTGAGTCGGAAGGAAAGGCGACGGCTGAAGACTTTTCCATTTGGAAGCAGGTAGACTGGCGCGTATTTAATTTGTTTGCAATAACGGTCTTCGTAATTTTTTTTTTTTTTTGGAGTAATGCGTAACACTACCGGTCGGGAATTCAAAAACGAAACACTCGACAGAAAAGTTGCAGGTGATCAAGGCTTAAATAGAAAATAGATGCTAATTAGCAGGAAATTAGAAAATTAGAAGATTAGATGATTAGGAGCCACCCAGCTCCACGCCCCCTGAACCACGCAAGCTAACATTACAACAGAGATCCTTTAAAAATCCATCTTACTGTTTTCCATCATAAATAAAATGTTTATACATTATATGAAAAATCAAAGATGCCAAAAATATATTTCTTTCTCCCAAACTCAGTCTGAGGGTGTATACTATAAATTGCAAGACTTTAAAAGCTTTATTTAACATGTAGCAAAATAGTCAGTAATGAAGGTCCAGAGTCTCTATGAAAAATACAGGGCCCCGGGGGCTCTATTACCACTACGGAGCCCCGGGGGCTGTATTACCACTACGGGGCCCCGGGGGCTGTATTATCACTACGGGGTCCCGGGAGCTCTATTACCACTCACGGGGCCCCGGGGCTCTATTACCACTACGGGCCCCGGGGGCTCTACTACCACTACGGGGCCCAAGGGGGCTCTACTACCACTACGGGGCCCCGGGGGCTCTACTTCTACTACAGGGCCCCAGGGGCTGTATTACCACTATGAGGCCCCGGGGGCTGTATTACCACTACGGGGTCCCGGGAGCTCTATTACCACTACGCGGCCCCGGGGGCTGTAATAATAATAAAGGGCTCTTTTGGTTCTTCTGACAACACAGGATCGTGGGGTTTGGTACAGTGTGATTTCTGGCAATTTAAGGGAGGCGGCGGGGGGATATCTTGGATATCTTACACACAGCACTGTTTTAAAACAAACATTTCTTTCTTTATTTGTTTATTGGAAACATTTAAAATATTTCCTCTTGTTTTGAGTGATTTTTTTCCTTAAATATGTTTACTAATTTATGGGAAAAGTGCATTATTTGTATTTATTTATTTATTAGAATTATATCATATGTAATTTACCAAAAAAACGACATGTAGAATACCCATCACATTTTCTTTTAAATGCAACTTTTTTTCACAGAAACGTAAATTAAATCCGTTGTGAATGAGATACACGAATGGCCTAACAGGTATCAACTGAATTATTAAAAAAGTGTATAAAACTCAAACGCCGAAAATTAGAAGCCCTAATTAAAGATTTAAAACATTAGGATTATACAATAGACAATACTTTTCAAACAACGTCATTGACTCTTATTCTGATTGGTAACAACCTTTAATTTATACTGGTAAATTAAAAAAAAACATTCAAAATGGAGAGGAGAAGTACAAACGGGAATCTAAATTGCCATTACGCAGCAAATAAATAAACTAGGTGATCACGGGAATCGGGGAAGGTAATCTTTGGCTCCCGACCAAATCCTTCGGCACTCATTGTGTGCGTGGGCGGGAACATTCTGCAGCCCTGGAATATTGTAAGGTAATGTTGTTGACTGTTGTTGAATTAGGTTAGTAGTTATCACAAATGTTAGTTATTTAAGTGGTGGTGATTATGTTTTGTTTAGGGCATTAACAACAATAATCGTATTCAGCGAGTGGAAAGAGAAAAGCCAGTTACAAGACAATTGGTCATTATAAAATGCTTTAAAGTTTTTTTTAATTCTAAAGAGTTGTAATGATGCTGTAGGTTTTAGGGCCACTAATAGGCTTAAAAAAACTAATCAGGTGAAATTTAATCACACATGGCATTTAGGAACAAGCAATTTAGAGAGTATAAAGCTGTTCATTAGTGCAGAGGTTGCTAGTATTTGCTTCTTATTTAATTTGTATAATATATCCTTGTATGCTCATAAAGTCATTTTTATTTTGTGGTCTGATGGAAAGAAAATAAAAATAATTAGAAACAAAGGACAGTTGTGTGTCAATTGTTTTTCTGGTCTATATACTGTATAATATAAGACCACATGCAAAGAGACTTATGTTTCCTCTTAAAAACTACAGTAACAACAAATTAAACTAGACTGGTATGATTTTTTTTTACAAAGTTGTTTAATTGGACCAATTAAGTACCCATTCATGTCAAAGAGTTGTTACTTATTTCATTTTACCTACTAAACCTGGATTTGGATCGGAATTGGGCACCCATGGTGTAAACCAAATCTTTACAACATCGTGTTGCTTGGTTGTGATATATTTGATTGTCTAAACTGGGTCATGTTGTTATGGTATTTTACTTATAAACATTTGATTTCCTCCTCCATTAAACAGGTTACTGTCAGTGGTAATCTAGGTCCTTATTTTTTTTGATTATGGTCAATTAAATAAATAAAGTGGACATAACTGATCCCATATTGCCATGTACCTGCTAGAACACGTGCATGCTAGATTTTTCATACTTAAATCTTTTACTTGGTGGATGTACAGAATGTTGTATGTCTGATTCTGTATTCATTACTTTAGCACTGTCTATACAAGCTAACATATTGATTTTCTACTAAGTATAAATGTTAGTGTGTTCTTTTCTGTTACGGTTGAGTCTACCCAACGTATGATCCGAATATTAAGTCTGTCTGCATCACTTCCAAACTACCTTGATGTGGCTACATTCCTTCATGTGAATCCCTATATTGGACTCTTCTACTTTGATAACAGATTATGACCAGTTCCTTTGTCGGAATAAATGCAACCAACAAGGTATGTATACAAAGTCAATCTTCAATTAAATCAGTAGCAATTAAACAGACTAGCTGTCTAGACTGAGAGGTGTTTTTTGGCCTTGATTATTCTGAAGTACCAGTACAAGGTGTATTACAATATCTAATGTAAAATAAAAATTAAAAATCTCTTTAAAAAAAATATATATATATATATATATATATATATATATATATATATATATATATATATATATATATATATATATATATATATATTGTTTCTTATCTTGTCTGATGAACTCTGTGAACTACCGGTCTCTATGTTGCAGAGATCATTGTAATATAATTATTTTTGGCACCAAAGCCAGTGTCCTCTGTTTTGCTTTGTTTATTTTGTTACAAGATTACGAAGAGGATCTGTAATATGGTTTCTTCATAGGGAGATGAACTCCACACATCTGTATCCCACCCTCCTTCCCCCTTTTTTCCTTCACTGTTTTATTATTGAAATTTGGACATTGAACTATAATGACATGGGCTTTTATGGAGGGATACTGACTTTGGGATCAAAAAGGATGATATTACAATTATCTCTGGGTAAGAGACTGGACTCTTTCTCCTGACCCAAGCAACTTTGTGTGTGGCGTTTAATGTAAATAATGATATGGCGATTGCAGTGAGTTTTTCTCCCATTTTTGACTTCGCCCATGAGTTATTAACACAAAGTCATTCATTACATGATAGGTAATTGACCGTGATGACATTTTCCCAAACTGAAAGTAATGACAAATGCAGGGGGGGATAAATACTATAAAACACAACAACAAAAAGATTTTATTATTCATACAGACATTTTTTTAAATGGGTTTTGGGTTATATTTTGGACTAGCTTGAAATGTATGTTGCCAGTGAAAGCATATTTTAAGATTCCAAAATTCTGTTAGCTTGAAAAGGAATGTATTTGTGCCACAATGACAGCTCAGGCCAGAACCTGAATGGCTGAATAAACTATAATATTTTTAGATTACAAAAATGTGGTTACTTTTGCATAATTTGCTTGCTTCTTTTATTTAGATTGCATTAAAATGAAAAACATAAGAACATAAGAAAGGTTACACACGAGAGGAGTCCATTTGGCCCGTCTTACTCATTTGGTTGTGTGACAGGATGACAGAGGTTGAGACTCAGAGACAGTGTGAAAAGTTCAAAAATAAAGCTTTTAATACTCAAAAATACAAAATAAACCGGCACGAGGGCCAAACAAAAAGGTTTCTAAGACACAAAATAAATACAAAATGAAACTTACACAATTAGGCTTCCAGGCTGGGCATTGCCTTCACTGGATTAAAAATGAACAAAAACAGCACACACAGAAAAACCACTCTTACTTCCTCTCTTTCTAGAACTCTCTACTGGGAGGCTGAGGCCGCCTCCTTTTATGCCAGGTGGCTGAGTGTTAATTGGAAAATTAATTGTTTGATTGCTCCGTCTCCCTCTGGTGGAAGAGGTGGGAACGGCGGCCCGTCTCCCTCTGGTGGAAGAGGCGGGAATGGCGGCCCGTCTCCCTCTGGTGGAAGAGGCGGGAACGGCGGCCCGTCTCCCTCTGGTGGAAGAGGCGGGAATGGCGGCCCGTCTCCCTCTGGTGGACGAGGCGGGAATGGCGGCCCGTCTCCCTCTGGTGGACGAGGCAGGAACGGCGACCCCTCACGAACAGCAGGCGGAGACGGCGGACCCTCAGGAACAGCAGGCGGACCCTCTGGAACAACAGGCAGAGACGGTAGACCCTCAGGAACAGCAGGCAGACCCTCTGGAACAGCAGGCGGAGACAGCGGCCAGTCCGGCAACGGCAGTTCCAGCTCCTCCAATGGCAACGGTTCCAGACACTCTGGCATTGGCGGTGGTGGCTGTGGCCATTCTAGCGGCCTCTGAAGTCAGGCTGGCACCTCCTGCAGTCGCAGTCGGGTGTGCCTCCCCTGAGCTTCTCTCAGCAGCATGTGCAAGGGCTGCTGAGGGGCTTCAGCCTTCTCCCCTTCTGGCGCTCGGGTCCGTGGCCCCTCCCCTTCTGGTTCTCGGGTCCATGGCTCCACCCCCTCTGGCTCTCGGGACGGCAGCTCCATCCCCTCTGACTCTCGGGACGGCAGCTCCACCCCCTCTGGTTCTCGGAACGGCAGCTCCACCCCCTCTGGCTCTCGGGATGGCAGCTCCACCCCCTCTGGCTCTCGGGACGGCAGCTCCACCCCTTCTGGCTCTTAGGACGGCAGCAGCAGGGGAACCAGCAGGCATGCTCCCTCTGCTGGTGGCGGCGATGGAGGCAAAACCAGCAGGTACTCTCCCTCTGCTGGTGGAAGTGGGAGCGACACACAGTGCTCCCACAACGGTGGAGGCGGAACCAGCAGGAACTCTCCCTCTGCTGGCAGATACCTGGACTGTGGATGTTCGGCCTTCCCCCTCTTGGGCTCTGGACGCACCGACTCCCCCCTCTTGGGCTCTGGATGCACCGACTCCCCCCTCTGGGCTCTGGACGCACCGACTTCCCCCTCTTGGGCTCTGGACATTCAGGCTCCTCCCACTCAGGCACAGGACATTCAGGATCCTCCCACTCAGGCGCAGGACGTTTGGGCTCCTCCCACTCAGGCGCAAGACGTTCGGGCTCCTCCCACTCAGGCGCAGGATGTTCGGGCTCCTCCCACTCCAGGTCTGTGTCCTGTAACACCTCCAGGCAGTGGTGCTCCTTATGCCCGTACTGCATGCATTGGGTGCACCACTTCTCTTCCTCCCATGTCTTCCTTCCTCTCTGCCTCCTTCTCCTCCTGTCTGTTTGGGTGGGGCAGATGACCACTGTGTGCCCATATGCTCCACAGCAGGCAGTGGTGCTCCTTATGCCCGTACTGCATGCATTGGGTGCACCACTCCTCTTCCTCCCATGTCTTCCTTCCTCTCTGCCTCCTTCTCCTCCTGTCTGTTTGGGTGGGGCAGATGACCACTGTGTGCCCATATGCTCCACAGCCGGGGCACAACTCTGCCGCGAGCCTTTTTAAAAACAACTCCCAGTCGTCATCTGCCTCTTCCTGGGCCGGGGCGTAGGATCTTCAGCGGTGGTCCTCCTTCCCACACCAGGAGCACCAGGGGAAAAGGCTGGCTGGGTCCTCCAGCTGGGGTGGCAGCTGCTGCCGCTGCCTGCTTCTTCTGCCCATTTTTTTTTTCTTCACAAAACTCAAAAAAACAAACAAAAAAATACTGCCCTGAGCCTCCAGGTGGCGCTATCCCACTCTGACACCAAATGTGACAGGATGACAGAGGTTGAGACTCAGAGACGGTGTGAAAAGTTCAAAAATAAAGCTTTTAATACTCAAAAATACAAAATAAACCGGCACAGGGGCCAAACAAAAAGAAAGGTGGGGATTCATATGTAAATTACCTATGCGTAAAGTACTTGTGCTGTTTTTGAAGATTACTAGAGAAATTTTGTGAAAATGTGGTTTCCATGCGCAGAGAACTGGTACACGAGTGAATCTAAGCTGCTGTAATATAGCAAAATACCCTGTGCCTGCTTGGTTAATAATATGCTTTACTGCTCTTGACCAAATTGTTTTACAATTTGAGGAGGCTCGTGCTGTCAGAGATGCTCTCCTTTCTTTTAAGTTGTGTTGGATTTACTGCTGTGATAAATATTAATGATGCAAACAAATAAAATACAATCAATACGTTCATTTGCAATTTTATTTGGTCAGTTCTGAGAGGGCATCAACAACTTGGATGTTGTTGCGCTGTTTTGGGCGATCAAGCTGGCTTATGACATCCAGTTCACAAACTATATTTATTAACGTGGAGGGCAGACGCGCGTTGTCTTTGGACATAGCTGGGATCAAAAAAAGAACGGGAATTAATTCAGTTAAGCAGCTCACTTGCTCTTTGTGTTTAACTTTAGCGTAGTTTTTACAGCAAGGGTATTCTCAAACAGCTGCTTTAATACTATAACAAATGCATAAAGCAGTTTGTGGTAAGGGTTTATACAGAACTGTAAACCCACAAGAGATATACAACATGACAGACCAGACACTGCAAAAAACAATAATAAAAAAAGCCGCCCGCATTGGCATTAAGGTGAACTACACCACTGCTAACCATGAAATTGCCCATCAGCCACTACTATCTGCCGTCTTGGAATACACAGTAACAACTGACCTGCTCCCTTGCAATATTTATAGTTAAGGATAAACACGCTCATTAACATTTACATGTGAAATGCGGGTTTCCATGCAAAACTGGGCGTGGTTTTCCCGTGTGTTTCGTCATTTACACAAGTAAATGAAATTTACCCTATCCCTCTCTTTGGCCGTTTTTTTCGGCCACAAACCTGATTTACCCAAGTAATTCTCCCAAACGTGCACGCGCATCGCCATTTCACGTGTAAACTGACCCGCATGGAAACCCCATGATTGTCAATACCTTATAGAATCTTGAATGCTTGAATCAGATCACCGCGTAGTCTTCTTTGTTCAAGACTGAATAGATTAAATTCTTTTAGCCTGTCTGCATACAACATGCCTTGTAAACCAGGGATAATTTTGGTCGCTTTTCTTTGCATTCTTTCTACAGCAGCAATATCCTTTTTGTAGCAAGATGACCAGAACTAAAATATTCTAAATGAGGTCTTACTAATGCATTGTAAAGTTTTAGCATTACTTCCCTTGATTTAAATTCAACACTTTTCACTGTATATCCGAGCATCTTGTTTGCCTTTTTTATAGCTTCGCCACATTGCCTGGATGAAGACATTTCAGAGTCAACATAAACTAGATTTTTTGCATAGATTTATTCTTCAATTTCGGTATCTCCCATGTGGTATTTATAATGGACATTTTTATTGCCTGCGTGCAGTACCTTACACTTTATTAAATGTCATTTGCCATGTGTCTGCCCTGAATGCTGTCTAGATCATTTTGAATGACCTTTGCTGCTGCAACGGTGATTGCCACTCCTCCTATTTTTGTGTTGTCTGCATATTTAACAAGTTTGCTTACTATACCAGAATCTAAATCATTAATGTAGATTAGGAAGAGCAGAGGACCTAATACTGATCCCTGTTGTACTTCCCTGGTTACCTCGCTCCATTTTGAGGTTTCTCCTCTAATCAGTACTTTGTTTTCTACATTTAACCACTCCCTAATCCATGAGCATGCATTTCTTTGAATCCCTATTGCTTTCAGTTTGAAAATTAATCTTTTATGCAGGACTTTCTCAAAAGCTTTCTGGAAATCTAAATAAACCGCGTCATCTGCTTTGCAATTATCCATTGTCGATGTTGCATCCTCAAAACAATCAAGCAGGTTAGTTAGACATGATCTCCCTTTCCTAAAACCATGCTGACTGTCTCCCAGGATACCGTTACCATATAGGTAATTTTCCATTTTGGATCTTATTAGTTTACACAAGTTTACATATAACAGAAGTCAGGATTATTGGTCTGTAGTTACCTGGTTCAGTTTTGTTTCCCTTTTTGTGGATCGGTATTACATTGGCAATCCTTCAGTCTGTTGGTACAACCCCTGTGTCAAGAGACTGTTGCATGATCTTAGCGGTTTGTAAATAACTTCTTTCATTTCTTTGAGTACTATTGGGAGGATGTCATCTGGCCCAGGGAATTTGTTTATTTTAAGAGCCCCTAGTCCCTTTAACACTTTTGCCTCTGTTATGCTACTTATTTAAAACTGGACAGGTCGACATGTGGGGCATGTTGTCCGTATCCTCCACAAAATATAATTTCCAGTCCAGTTACCTGGCAAAATGTATAACCATAATTCGTGTCAAACCTCAGTAATGTGATCCAAAGCTGTGAAGGTCAAAATGTGCCCTTTATTACAGGCTTGCTTTTGCTTTTAAAGCCTCTCATATTTTGGACAAATTATCTTAATAGTCTCTATCATACATAATTTGTCCCTGCCTTGTAATTGTATTTTGTTTGTAGTTGATTAAATGTGTGACTATTCTGGTACTGCTGCTGTATTCCAGGACCCTCATCAGAATGAGATGCAAACAGCAGGCCAGTGGTCGAAAACGGCTCATTAATGAAAGAGGCAAAAGGAGGCTGACACGAATTGTGCAGAGCAACAGACGGGCTACAGTTAGTCAACTGACAGTCCAGTACAACATTGGTGCCGAAAGACCCATAAAAGAATGCACAACTCGTCGTACCTTGACACGAATGGGGTATGGCAGCCGACGACCTAACAGAGTTCCACTTCTTTCAGCAAAACACAAGAAACTGCGGTTGCAGTGGACTAAGGAACGAAAACACTGGACACTGGAGGATTGGAAAAACATTGCCTGGTCTGAAGAATCCCGGTTCCTGTTGTTTCACGCTGATGGGAGGACTACAGTAGGGTATGGAGAAAACCACATGAGTACATGCATCCATCATGCCACGTGTCAACATTGCAGGCTGGTGGTGGTGGTGTGATGGTGTGGGATGTGTTTTCATGGCACACGTTGGGCCCCTTGATAAAAGTGGAGCAATGTTTGAATGCCACAGGATATCTGAACATCATTGCCAATCAGGTGCATCCCTTCATGGCAACAGTGTATCCATCTGCTAATGGATTTTCTCAGCAGGAAAATGCCCCATGCCACAAGGCTAGGATTGTCCAGGAATGGTTCCACGAACATGACAGTGAATTCAGCTTACTGCAGTGGCCTGCCCAGTCACCAGATCTCAATCCAATTGAGCATCTGTGGGATGAGATGGAACGAGCTATTCGTAGTAGAGATCCACTACCAGCCAACTTAAGACAACTGTGGGAAGCATTGGAGTCAACATGGGCCAGCATCCCTGTGGAACGCTTTCGACACCTTGTAGAGTCCATGCCCCGACGAATTGAGGATGTTCTGAGGGCAAAAGGGGGTGCAACTCAATATTAGGAAGGTGTTCCTAATGTTTTATACACACTATATATATATATATATATATATATATATATATATATATATATATATATATATATATATATATATAGTGTGTGTGTGTGTGTGTATATAAATAAATTGTTGCACTATTTGGATGTTTTTAAAGATTTGTTCATTGTCCAGATTTGTTCAATGTTGCATTTATGTTCCATTTATAGGGTATACAGGGAGCCCCTGTCGCTCTGTTATCTAAAGTGTGTGAGGCTGGGGTTGTTTTTTTTGTCTACCTTGTTCTTTTGAATAATTTTACATTGTGTAAACGGTTTCTTTTTGGTAAGTTTATGTGTTAATAAAAATCTATATTGCAGTATATTGCATTTTTTCACAATGTGTATAGATAGATAGATGGTAGATTGATTTTATGTTAGTACTTTTAAAACCGTTTTCATGTTATATATACTATGCATGTAGAGAAAGGCATAGATTACTTAAAACAAACAAATTATCAAAAATGTACCTGAGGCATATTGCAAGATGCTCCGCTGGAATGATCACTTCCCTGAAGTTGGTCCCCATTCTCTTGATGACTGGACCGACTTTATTTAGCAAACAATCAAATTGTTCAGGATTTAATATGCCATGAACCCACACTGACCTAGTATGTATTTTCTTTTTCCTTCGGTATAGAAGGGCTAGAGCAATATTTTTTTTCCTTTGCTATCCATACTTGAAATCTATATGAATTTAAGAAAGCAAAGTTTTTCATTTGTGGTGTTTTGAGATTAGCCGCCAGCAATATGAATCTCCCCCCGCCCCCCCACCGCGGAGTCCTCACGGATACAACTTACAAGATAAATCAAGTATAATAAAATAAATAAAATCACTTTCAAAGAATTACCATACATATTAATTTTAAAATTCAACTTTATTTTAAATAAACAGGCAAATAAACTCAAACGCGTTTCATCTGCGAATGGCTGAATGTCTTCGGTTTAAAACATAAACAAATTCCCGTTACTTTTATAAAATGTTAGGGATTTATGTTTTTAGAGCTTAACTAAGTTATTGTACTCTTGTAAATCTGTAATGATTAACAGAACCCCCCACCCCCCAACAAAAATCTGCTCTTAACCCAGTTTAATTACATTTTTTGTTTTACTTAACTATAGTTCAAAACAGTCAGTTTTGCAATACGTGCATTACATAGTAAATGTTACCACAGTAATTCACCACAAGAAGTAATTAATTTCAAATTTATAAAAAAAAAAAAAAAATGTTCTCACATTCTGGCTCGTGTAGCCTGCGGTCAATACATCCACAATTGACGTCACAGGACCCTGGCTTTGCCGCCTTTGTTGTGAACAGGGAGCAACAAGCAAGGAGGCGGTATGCGCTTCGCGTTCAGTGTGAACACCCCTTTAGTCTGCCTCCCGACGAGGAAGGACTTTTGGTAAGGTTAACGTTCCGGCGTCTCCGATATGGCTGAACTCTGTTTTGCGGTGAAACCGGAAGTCGTACATCTCGGAGAGGGTACGTGGCTGCAGTGCGGATAAACAGATCCATTCTGATCAGCTGGGAGCCACTCCGCGATTGGATAAGACGGGGTGCCGGGTTGATTATGGGGTGGAGTTTGGCAACACAAAAGGGGTGCCGCTGTGTGAGCATTGACCTTACGTTACTGACTGATGATGCGCAGGAGTGCTTTGTGTTTGTTTTGTTTTCATTGCAGAGGTATGACGGGAGCTGACACTATATAGCCAACACCAGGACCCAGAACACTATCCACTGCACAGCATAGTATAGCACAGCTCTGCACAACACAGCACTACACAGCCCAGCACAGTACCGCACCATAAACTGGTGTTGAGAGCACAGCTTTCCGTGCACACAGGGATCCAGGTGGCACCGCTGTGCCGGATTAATTACTGTATTTTTGTTTGGAGACTGATACAATTGTTGGTAGCAGGGGTGACTTTATTATTTTGACCAACGGCTTTTTAATAATAAAGCTTTTTTTTTTTTTTACTTAACTTTTTGTGGACAGTCCCTTTCTGCACTTCACCACGCACATCCTGACACAGGGAATATAGGCTAAACAGCTGAAAAGCATTTACTAAAAATTCAGTATGTGAACAAATACTGAAATGTACATGCTTCTGTATGGTCATCAAATTGACATAATGCATTAATAACCAGTTGGTCATCTTTATGCAATAGCTTGTTATTTGAATCTGGATAAGTGTGAAATTTTAAGCTGTGAAATAAAGCAGAGGAGGTCAGCAAAAGAGGCACAGCCTTCTTAATGTAGCTATTTCTTTGGCTGACACATTCACTGAACTCAATTTCTGAAGATCATAAATCAAAACAGACCAATAAACACTAAGTTCACACTCATAGAGAAGCCCAGCACTGTTCCCCTACTTTATCCTCCATTCATTTTCACTAAGAGTTACTGACATTTCGAATCACAGAAGCTGCTAATGGGCATCATTATTTTCAAAGATAGTGCATTCTGTTTTGAAACTCTCTTCCATGCTTAATTGCAAGTGTATTATTTAAATTGGTTTTGCCTTGTATAGGTACAGCGATGGTGCTGTATTATAGTCACAGAAACTGCCACGCAAATTTTCTTTTGCACATCGCTTACTTTATCAGTTAATAAAATCAGAAGCAGAAATCGGACTTCCCTCCGTCTAGCTTACAATCCCAGTTAACTGGTGTGTGAGCAGGCCCACAGAGAGGGCGGGGAGGACAGGGAAATTTCCCAGGCGCTCAACTCTGAGAAGGGGGAAAAAAAAGATATATATATTTATACAATTGGCACAATTCGCAGTAAGCAATGGATGGTATAAACACCCACACAATAACCTGACAATCACCAGTACAGTAAACAAAACAAACACAAGTGTATGCAGTTAAAAATCCTAATTAAGACACGCATTACACAAATACATTTTTTTTTATTAAAACCTGTGAATGTAATAAAAAGTAAGTGCAAAAAAGTAATGCAAGCGCAGAAATGTACAGTACAGGTAGGCTACATTACTGCAAATTGTTTCCAGTGAAGAACTATGTGATAGGCATCTGTACAGTGTTTTTTTGCAAGTATGGACAGCAAACTTTGTCAGTGGTTTCTAAAAAATCCCAATTTGGCTCTATATGTAAACCACACGCAGGTGATTCAACTCATCTAAAACAACGTGGGTTTTTTGATTTGCCAATCACAAGCAGACACATTTTTCACTGTCATCCATATTACAGCAAAGCAGGACTGAAATTCTTTCCTTTTCTGTTTCCAGCCATGCTTGCTTGCTGTTGCAGTCAGTGCTATTTTTTCAAAATGTAAACCTGACTCTGCATACAGGGATTAAATAGCCAAGGTACTGTACAGGGGTAATCGCTCAGTAACAAGGTGCAAACAGCTGATTGATCGATCTGTCAAGCTTTTACTATGGTAAAGTGTTGCCTTTTTTATTGAAATCTATGTGAAGGTAATGAGGTGAAAACAGCTGATTGGTGGATTAGTAAGAGTGATTACTACAGTATAAAGCAGTGCATTTGTTACTTTAATCTATGTGAATGGCACATAACGACATCCAAACAGCTGAGTTTGCCCAAAATATGCTTAACAATATAAACAATGCTTTTGTTATTGAAATCAATTATTATTTTTTATTATTAATTAGACATTTAGTAGATGCTTTTATCCAAAGCAGAGACAGAGACAAGGGGGTGAACTATGCATCAACAACTGCTGTAGTCATGTACATTAGAACCTTGGTTTTACGTCTCATCTGAAGCACGGAGCACAAGGAGGTCAAGTGACTTGCTCAGGGTCACACACAGTGAGTTCAGTGGCTGAGCCAGGATTTGAACCTGGAAACCTCCTGGTAGCAAACCCTTTTCTTTAACCACTGGACCACCAAGCCTCCTGGGAATGGTAAATGGCAAATGCTATTTGTCCAATATAAATGGCTGCCCGCAACAACCCTGGAAAGTGAAAGTTACCTAACAGTTATTTTTTAATGAACTTCATTTCCGACTTGTCTGTACTCGTATAATAGCCACACACACACACATACGTTGCTGTTACACTACCCACACAAAATCATTATAAAAAATCTGATTTTAAGCACTGTATAACTCTTAACCTGCGAAATCACATATGGGTCGGTTTCGCGGTTTACTACAATTAGGTACATTATAGTATTGATACCGTTCCTCTTATGATAACCGCAATTATCGTAATTATGGTATACAATGGTTAATGCTATGTTTGTGTTCCTATGAACAACGTGAATGAAAAGGCCATTTTCATATGAACACCTTTTTAATATTCAATGTCCTGTACAAAACAAGTCTCAGTACCGCTCAGCTTTCTCACCTTGCCTTACACTTGAACATTCTATCCAATTCAGCCTTCGTGTCAACCACCATTCCATCATCACTGTCGTTTTTTTGCCTTTCATCTTTCTACTGCATTCATTTCACTTTTACTGCAAACATTATTATTTATTTCTTAGCAGATGCCCTTATATATATATATATATATATATATATATATATATATATATATATATAAGCAATTATCATGTCCTTTGCATTCATAGCACACTCACATAAATGTGTTGTTTGCTGTTTGTAAAATACATCTACACATTATAAAGGGTAGTATTTGTTTATAATACAAACCAACATTTTCTAAAATCACAGTAGGTTTGCAAAATGTAGTAAACTTGCAATATACCAATACAATGGATTAGCTTTTCATGAATAATGCTAACCAGTGAACAGTTCTAGCCTGTAAGATATTATGTGCACTGTAAGGTAATCAACAAGCTTTACATTTCAGGAAGGTAACACCTGTTAGGTCTCTTGTAGAATTCACATATGAATCAGACCATGTACATGGCTTCATTATTAGTAAACCTTATTGTTGTTAATAATACTTTTCTTTAACTTGTCAATACAAGTACTGTGTAGTGCATACATTTGTTGGTGAAAAGGTGTTCTTCTTCAAGTTTTTGCGATGACAGACGGAGGAGATATTTTTCATGTTGTTTTTCAATAGTCAAACTGTGCGTGGTTTTCAACTCTTCGTGGAAACTGGAAAATTGAAACTTGGTGATTCAGCCATTAATTTTGATCCATCTGCTCAAACTAATGAGACGTCTCTTTTTCAGCTTCTCTTTGAATAGCTTATTGCAAACGCAGCTATCCTCATTTTTCTCCAAAAGCCCCACCCCCCTTCGCGGCTTGCCATGTGGGACAGTAATAAATGGCTCAGACCTCTGATGTATGTCTTTGGCTCATATTATGTACTTAAGACTTGTCATGAATAAATAGACACTGCATATGATTTATTATGCCGGTAACAAATGCACCAATTTTCTGCCATCCACCGTTAGCTTTGTTTTAAGCAGTCACTTGCATCCTGTGAATTATGCTCATAAAGCTTACTGCATTCTTTCAAGTTCAGCAGCATTTGTAGATTTTATTGATCCCCTCTCAAGTAGGATTCTGCAGGATCTGCCCTCCAGATCATATTTATATCAAACTTTTATTAAAACTTGATTTGACAGAGAACTAGTGAACAACTATAAACTGTTACATTGGTTCAAAACTGTTGGGGCGATAATATCACGACAGTGTTTCACAATACACATAATACTGAATTTTTATAATAACACATTTATTATGATGATCTGTATCGTCATTATCACCATATTATCTAATACTGTACACAGACTAAGCAACGCTACAGTGGGCTCCTAAGGCAAAAGTTTGTATACATAGCATTATCTGTGTATGTGTAATCCTGCATGCATGAAAAAAATAACCATACTGTAGCAAGGAAACTAGGGTTATTTTTCTGCTTGAGGGCTGCTCTTCTGAAAATAAATTTGTAGCATTGCTTTCATTACTGAGCATATTTATATGCATAGAAATTGTTGCTTTAATAATATATTTTTAATTGTGTTAAAAGTTAGAGTACATCATGTTGGATAAAAAACAAAAGTGAGTATGCACATGTATGTATGTTCTCTGCTAATTGATCAAACATTAAAATGTCACATACAAGCTGATGCAGTCCAAGTTTAGACAAGGCACACACTGTCTTGTAAAGGGCATATGAATGCATACATACCAATAACCCCTATATAGTTGGGACAGTCCCAATTTCCCACTAAATTTCCGAAGCATGGAAACACAATTCCCAAAATTAAAAACATGCTCTACAGAAGTTGCATAACAAGTGGAGCTCTGCTATGCTTTTCAGAATGAAACCGTTAGTGTACAATTAAATTATATATTTGCATTAATGTTTTTTTTTTTTAATCAGTATGACTGTAGCAGGGGGAGACCTGTGCTGACTCTTCTGGTCCAGAACGGTGACACGGCCGGGAAGGAAAAATCTGAAAAAGAACACAACGAAAGAGAATAGGGGTAGCGGGGAAAACCGTGGGCAGACCCCATCAGTATTTTTAGCAGGCTGAGGGAGCGGTGAGAGTAGGATGGAGACACGGGCCGTGCGTGTAGCGACAGTCGGGGTGAAGCTGCCGAGTGCACACCTTGTATTTGTAATTTTGTTTATTGTACTTTATTTTCCCTTTTTCTTTCGCCTTTTGCTTATTCTTTTGTTGAGCACCTGTGAGTGTGCTTGCCCGTATAATCTGTACCGCCTCTGGTATTTTTGTGGTTCTGTTTTACCATCGTTGGAAGGCAGACCATGTTCAACAGCACCCTCTGCGGGCTAAGAAAGAAGTGTGCAACTTTAATAAAACTGGGCACCTGTGCGGTGTTGCAAGTTCACCTGTGTCTCCCTTGTGTCAGTGAATTACCCACCACCCTTCCACAATGATGTATGATGGTAGGGTATTATTCACATTTGTTGGGTTCTACTTAGTTTGTGTGTGGTATGGGTTAGGTTACCCTGGTCATTTTCATGCTGTATTGACTGTCAAAATATTATTACATTTCTACAGCCTTTTTTGTGTGTGTCTGGATTCTATAAAAGTTCTGTCACCTCTCAACTGAATTGTGAATAATACAGCAGGTGGGTTCAATATGGTCGAAACATCACTTTCCCAAAATATTTCTATGAAATCTGGAAGCAGTCTAATGACCAAGTAAACCAAAAATACAGTACAATACAAAATACCCATACCTCCCATCCTGAAAGAATATCTCTATCCTACTGTGAACCCATACTTTCTTCTGTGGGGATACTTGTTTTAATTGCACATTTGTTTCCAGTGTATATGAGAGCGATATGTAATCCATAATAATATTATTGTTTCTATTATTTATATTTACAAGCCTCTCTACAAAATTCTAACCAGTTCCCATAGTCTCCTTTTATGTCTCTAAGTCATAAACCTAATAAACACGCAGTGGTTCTTTTTTATAATCTATGTAATGTGATTTAGAGGGGAGAAAAAACGTATGTTTGTTTGATTTAATTTAATTAGTATTAGTTGCTGTGAGAAGTTGCTTCATAAAACCCTGAAGATAGATCCCCATTGTTTTCGAAAAAACATAGTTTTGAAATACTGAATAGGAAACAGCTTTCTGAAAATATATTTCAATTGTAACAAAGCTTGCATGGAAGACAGCAATTTGCCTGCGGAGTGGCGGGCCTCCTGTGGTATTTGATCTGAGCTTGCAAATTGTACATGTTTTGGGTTTCCTGCAGGTGGATCATTTGGAAGTGTTGCATTTAGAGTGTGACTGTGTGACACAGAGCTACAGGAATGGTGCAAATTAGCTTCAAAAATGAGTTTATTAAGGCAAACCAAGGTTGATCTCCATCTAATGATCTTCTCGTGTTGACATTGAGGATTTATTTATCCATTTAAGAGCCTTTTGGACATTGGCAAGCTCGCTTTCCATGCACTTTACAAGCCCTCAGTCTTGTCTGCATTATCTCAATTGACTGTTTTAAACTGGCACAGGTAACTTTAATCTGTAACACATACAGAGCTCTAGTCTGGAGTGTGTTCTTATGCTGATAGTGTCTGTGTCATAATTAGGAGGCCCATACATAAAACTAAATGTGGGCCTTCATTCATGCTCAGCAGGTCTACAAGGGAATCCGGCTACTGTACTGCAGTAGCCACTAAAAGAATTACAGTTTAGCAGGTTGCTTTTTCTCAAGGCATGATATTAAATTGTCAAAAGTGTATGTGACAGATATTAATTTTATCTGTGGGTATGATGGATTGAATTTCTTTATTATCTGGCTTCCAGCTGCTTTGCTGGGCTGGAAGCAGAAGGCAGATAGAACTTTAATAAGCTTAGTAACCAGAAGTAACTGTTGACAACAATTTTATGGCTGCATCCTTTGATAAAAAAGATTTAATAAATAACATTTGCCTAGGAAGTCTCTATGGGTATGTACAGCCTAGAAGCTCATTTATCCTGCATGCTTACACAAAGCCTTGAAAAGTAACAGAGGTGCTTAATAACTGTTGGCTCAGTAATCTTGGAGAAGAAAAATAAAAAAAAAAAACAGATAGGTTTCTCTTTGCCTGCCTGTTTAAAATGGTTGTGTCACTTTTAGATATTTAAACACATTGTCAATATTAAATTAGTAATCGCAGAAATTAGACATTTTAAGATTTTAAAGTTAAACATTGAAAGTAAAATAAATAAATGCATTTTAGTTGGGCTGATTTAATGTAGTATGTGGGTTTGTTGCTTTGGGGGAGCGAAAAGAAATCATTACAATAACAGGTTGACAAATAGAGTTTGAAACCTAAGGAAGAATAAACAGTAGTATTCAGGGATGAAGGCTCTCTGTGTTGGTGGGTATCTGACTGGTTTATGATTCCTCTTTAAAATTCCTTTCCCCTGCCTGTATGAGTTGTAATTACATGTGTCATTTTCTGAATCCATTTTATACCTGAAATCACATAGTGGTTATTTTTGTTTATTTGTTTGTTTGTTTGTTTTTCATATTTTAGAATATTGGAACTTTGTATACCTAACGATGAGTCAATCTGAAACAAACATGGAATGCGTATCTTATTCATTGGTAATAAGAAAACCAACAACAAAAAAACATAGATAGATCAGATATATTTGAAAGTAGGGGATCAGTGGCATAATTTAATTACTTGCAATCAGACTAGTATGTAGTCCATCATTACTAAGAATAACATTCTCAAGCAACAGCACATAGAAACATTGTGTCATCTGACAGTGACGCTGAATTGCAACCTTAAACCTCAAAAGACTTATTAAATATACAATGGTGAGCATTCCTCAAATGAGGTTGTGTTGGAAATACAGAGTGACATGAAGATGGGACTCCCGCGGGACCCACAGGAAAAAAAATTGTGTTAAATTGTGTTGTATTAACAGGTCTCACTTGAACATACAATCACATTAATTTGACCAAATTATGTTTAATCGCGCTACAGTGAATCAAATAATACCAGGAAATACACAGAGGGCGATCTCCATTTCCTGGTGTGGGGCCAGAAGACTGTGACCTCAGGATCCTTGCATCTGCCAGTATGGCTGACAGCGACAGCAACAGTGAGAGTAGCCTAATTTTATCAGTTTCAGACACCTCTTATGAATGTGAATTATGTAGTGATGGATCTTATGTAGCGAGAGAAAATAGGGATTGTCTCCCGTATCAATTTGAGCCATATGCCTCTGAATCAGAGAAGGTTCAAGCTCTGAGAGAGACTCCGACAACACGAACGCGGACGGACCAGAGGGACAGCAGATGTCCGCGGAGCGTCTTGGCAACACGGAATGGTTAATAAAAACCCTTAGGTTTAAAATAGATTGATACTTAAAATATTTCATATTACCA
Organism: Acipenser oxyrinchus oxyrinchus; assembly: GCA_030684275.1. Classification (NCBI taxonomy): domain Eukaryota; kingdom Metazoa; phylum Chordata; class Actinopteri; order Acipenseriformes; family Acipenseridae; genus Acipenser; species Acipenser oxyrinchus. Next base: position 18,151,040 of record CM060252.1, on the reverse strand, counting down.
TAATTGTATAGTTATGTCATTCCTTTAGTTAACAATATTGATACATGAATTATTCATACTAGCAGAATAACCGAATGCTGTGGATTGCTACTGGCATGTATTTAACATATCGCTCTCATATTTGCAGTATATTAAGGATGTGCACATTTTTGGTTTTTTGAAACAATAATACTAATGAGGATTTAGGCAAAGCCAATGTACTTCTTCAATTTAATGACTGGCCAAGGCCTGTAACTACTCTCAGATGATAATTAAATGGCTTTTAAATGATGCATTGCATTACCTCGTAAATACAGTAGATACATTATAGGACGTGGGAATGAGGGCAAAATAGGAACCACTGTTTATTCCCCTTTGAAGGGTTGGTACACATTGGGATGAGTCAGAGAGAGAGAGCGAGAGGTGGATTTGTGTGGGAAAATGAAGCCTAGCAGTTTTTTAAATGAAATCGAGGAAGGCAGAGAGCTTCTCTATTAAGGTTTCTTTGTGCTGCTATATAAACAAGGCCTATATGGTAGCACAGACAACCTTCTAAAGAGGAGTTCTGAGGCAAAGCCAGTCAAGTAGCTGATGTTATTTAAACCCTTGAGTTGCTGTGTATCATGTTAACTCAACCCTACAACATTGCGATTTTTTTTTTTCAAAGTGTTTCCAGATTGAGGCTAATCAAAGGTCACAACAGTGAAAATCAGGAAAGACATTTTGAGGGGTTTCTTATAATAGGCTATATACATCGGCAGACACCACTGTGGTATAATGCAGACCTTTTCATATATCAGGCCGACATTGGAAACCTTCTTTAAACTAATTATCAGATTTTACATTATCTGTTACAGTACATGCAAGTGTGGAGAGCTGGTTAGGTAGTATAAGACTGATGCATGGAGCATACTGTATGAATGTTGATGGAGTACTGCAATTACTCCTCCATTGAGGATGGCTGAATACCAACAAACTCCTGAAATGGGTGAGAGCTTTCCTCATGGTTTCAAATAAACACAGAACTCCATGTATGTACATGGTGCATTCTGTTTATGTATCAAGTACAATGTATAGAACAGAGTATTTAAAATGTTTAAACTGTTGTCAGTTGGCATGGGTGCGTAGTTTGGAATAGTGAGATTAGCCCAGTCATTTGTCATTGGATCTATATTTAGAGATTTGGTTGTTGGTTGATTATAGCTTTCTTAAATCAAACTCTGCATGTAGGCCTACTTAGCAATTGTGTGTAATTAGGAACATCGGAGGTGACTATCCACATGAAGTTTTGGTATCTATTTTATTATTATTATTATTATTTAAGTACAGTAAAAACAGCACCATTTGTTTAAATCTTGTTTTTATGGAAATATGTTTAAACTGTATTTCAGTTCAATTTGACAAAGTAAATACAATTTCATGCATACAACAAATGTTGAACATCCCTGAAAGTTTATGTCGTACACATAAGAAGTGTAGTCAAATGTTTATTAAAGATTTTATAAACATTAAATCTTAATGTTTATTAAATGTGTGGTGGGGAGGGGGATGAGAAGAATGCAGTTCTCTTGATTCATTACAAATGTTTGGTTTGCTATGTTTGATGCAGTACATTTCAGAGATGTTCTTATGATCAGGAGGTTTCTGTAATGTTCAGTGAAATGGTATGTATTAATTTAATCTGCTTACACTTGCGTTCCATGATCCTTTACTACCTAGCTGGTTGAGTTTGAAGCACTTTGTAGTATCCCTCTAGAAACGTTGTTCTTTTATCACACATTTTGTATTTTACTTAGCAGTGGACGTGATGCATGTAGTGAAGAAAATCACGTTAATAAGAATAAAATAATAAGAGCGAGTAGGGGAGTGTAACATAAAAAGAAAAGTGACCTTGACATTTTAGATAGCACAGTAAAGACCTTTCAACCAAAGTGTGTTTTAATTCTGTAGCCTCTGAGTCCAGTAACATCTGTGGCATTGTAATTGTTAGCTATTTAATTACCTACATTTGCATAGTAATAGCTGGGTACTTTTGTCTTTTAATAGGCAGCAGTTTTTTAAATTCTGGTGGGGATAATAACTGCTTGTTGGCCTCACAGTGTGTCTCTCTGGGTGTGTGGAATTTTCAGAAAAGTCTTTGATTTTATATATGTCTATGACATTCAGTCTTTTTGGAGGATGCTTCTTGTATCAGTCAGTTGGTCCGGACACTCTAGTGGGGAGCTGTCCAACATTTTTGGTAAAAACTAAAACGTTACTGGAAAATATTTTATATATATATATATATATATATATATATATATATATATATATATATATATATATATATATATGAACGAGAGAGATAGGGTTTAACTAGAGTGCACTAAGACAGCTCTTTGTGCTCATTAAACATGTGTCCTGTTTAAACTCATCATCAGTTTATTTGTCTTTTGACTATACTTGCTTCTACCAAAGAACACAGCTTGCCCTTGTAATCTTAACTAACTCATTAAGAACCTTGAATGGGATAATTCATATCTTAATCAAAAATACCATATTGGGGAGCTCAGTGAACCATATATCGCTCAAGAGCCATCGATTGGGCAGCCCTGCCCTAGTGTGCTCCTCCACATTTAAATATATGCCTATTGGAGTGTGGGAACATCCAAAATGTGTTTTAAATACAAAACATGCACATGCGATCAGTATTACAAATCTAAAGGTACTGACCGTTTTGTCTTTGTTGACAATGGCACCATGCAGCATCTTGTCTTTAATTGTCTTGGGATTGACCTGCAGTTAACAACACTATAAACCAGCCCACAAGGAGAGCTTCTCATTAAAACTCTATTATGTTACACAACCATAAACAACTGCTCTTTTCAACAAGGGGCTTTTGGTTTATATTTTTTCTAAAGGCAAAAAGGTGAAGCTAAATGCAAACGATTGTTGGGTTCTTGAAATCCTTGGTGCTTTAGACTCACTTTGTCTTTATTGCCGTCTAATCTTCTGGGCCTTAATTTATCCAGTAAAACTCTTTGCATCACTCTTGCTTCTGTTCTCAAGGAGTGTGTTGGATGGCTGACTTGCAGAGTGTGGGTTTATAAAATGAAGTCTGTCACTTAAAAATCTGACAGCCTTCATTAGATGAACTAAGGCTGCATTCAAGCTGGTTCTTTTCAGTTGAAACAATGTATCAGTGTGCTTGCTGTTCACACTTACTTGTGAGCAAAGGGACCGAGTTCATTTGGATGCGAACTAAAGTTAGTTTTTTTTGGTCCTTTTCCATTTTTTTTAGGGCCGAGTTTGTTTATGTTCACAATGCAGTTTGCAAGTGCCCTCGGTTCGTTTATAATGGACCCAGTGTGAACACAGCCTAAGACAACATAGCTCATCTGAGAATTAACCTAAAAATCAAATAAACAAAACAGATTTTACAATAGTGTCATGGAAATAGTCACCCGCGTTCAACATATGTTCCATTGTAAATAGAACAGCTGGCATACATTATTTATTGTGGTTACTGATATTTGTGTGATCCCCATCAGCAATTTCCTAGTGTTGGATGGCATGTATCACACAGCCTGTAGCACATGGCTTGTATCAGATGAAAATGATGTTACTGATTTTAAATGGTACTTGTGGAAGAATGCAACAAAACAAAACAAAAGACAAAGGACAAATGCCTCTGAACAGTAGAATTTGCAACCAAAATTACCAACCAACTTACAAATTTTTATGGAGGCTAGTCTGCCAACTATGTGACAAGGATAGAAAAGATTAACCCTTTCAGGACCAAGCGTTTTTCAGTGGGAGTCTTCCTCAGGACTAGGCATTTTTTGGCTGTATTTGACTATAAAAACTCACAAAAAGTCTACTTTTTAGAGTAGAACCTTGGAAATGGTTCTCAGAAACACCGGGGAACAAAAACTCAAAAAAATCCAAACTTTAAACACTATAATTAGTATTTTTTTGTTTTTATTATTATTATTATTATTATTATTATACATTCAGCTTAGTGTTTTCAAAGAGATAAATATATAAAAATGTATATTCTGTGACCTGAGCGACCTTCCAATACTTCCTGAAAGTTTTGTTAAAATAATGTTTGGGCAAATTACAAGACATTGTTTTATCTGAGTGATTTGTGATTTTTTTTTTTGTTTACACATTTTTAGCTGATATTTATAAATGTTGTAAAAACATATATTATAAAACAAATGAGACAGAATAAATGTTCTAATATCATTAAACATGAAATACATTGGATTACAGCGTTTTTCCATTTTTAGCTCTAAACAAGTTTCTTTGAAGCAGGCTCTGATGTCTTCTCTCTCCACGCTGCCAAAACTTTCTCTGCCCTTCAGACACTAAATGCCCCACTCAGTGATATCACATGGAAGAAAGATCAGGAAGTGAAATTCAATCCCTCCCCTATCCAATGATATGTGTTTCAAGCCTGTACTGCAAAGTACGGTTGCCCTGTAAGTCATCAAAACGAGGTGTGTTTTTTATCGTGTTAACACGATCTGGGTCCTTAAGGGTTAAACAAGTACACTGTCACATAACATCCATAGATACATACCATATATGCTCTATATAGTGCCCAGTCTCGACTGTTTGCTCATATTCATATTGGCGACCAATAAAACAAATTAAGTATTAATGATGTATATTTTGTTTTGTGTTTATTTGTAATAAAGTAGCATTTTAAAAAGTATTTTACCATGGTGAATTGATCCCATAAGCAACCTTGTCATCTACAATATGTAAGAAAAGCCCAAAGTTTCATCTTTCCTGTTTCATGGCTGAAAACAACAGGTGCTGGAGGGTTTGAGCTCAGAGGAAAGAGCGTTTGGGGGATGAAGAACACTGGGTTCCATGGTAAATCTGCAGTACCTCGAGGCATGGCACAGTATACCACAGTTATCATACATTGAAGTGTAAAACAAGTACTATTATTTCCAGCAGGGTGTGCCAGAGAGCTTTTACTGTCTTTCTTTAAGATGTTTAGCGCTTAGGATTTGCTATATTCTCCACTCCCTCTCTTCTTGGTTAATATATTAACAAACGTAAGGTACTGTATTTTTTTATTAATTTGTTGATCAAAAACTACACTATTTCACCTGTTAATTGATATCAATAACTGGTCTAAAGTAGGATCTATGCCACAGATTTTTTAAATTGTGGTTTTATTGTAAAGATCGATTGGAAATGTTACGTCACCTTCTGAAGATACACTGGTACCACACCCTCAAAGACACTTGTCTAGTGAGACTAATATACAGTAAATATAATGATCCTATAACAGCTTTTTTATGTTTGTAACTTATATTGTGTTTTTGTATGGGGTCATAGAAACACATACTTTTATTTATACGAAAATAAATGGAAAAAAAGAAATACGTAATCAATCCATGATCTCATTCAAACTATCATTGTTTCCAACTAGAATAGACTGGTTTGCAGCAGTTGTGTGTTTCTATACAGAGGGATTATATGTTCATTTTCACTCTATTATTTAAGTGGAAAATGGTACTCTTACAAACCATTTTCAAAATATGTAATAGTAGTGCAGTGGACATCAAGAGACAAGATGGATAACCTGCTCATTGGGATAATGCAGAAATATTGATTGTGGGAGTAATTTTAGGCAAAACTCCACTAAAGCCAAGTTGTCTTTCAAGGGACTGTGCTGTGTTTATTTAAGCATGAATGACAGGCATTAGGGTTTTTTTCTGTTTTTGAGCTACAGGAAACAGTAGCCCATGGTGATCTATCAGACATTGCAGCCAGGTTGTAAATAGATATCTGGTGCACCAGTTCTAGCCCCACCAGCTATTGATAAACCTGTGCTTTATATTATGGTACATCCGGTTGCACAGTAATTTATAATTAGAATGAAAACTAGAAGACACTGGGGTTCCAAGGACCGGGTTTGTGAAGCCCTAATCTAGCTGCAATCGGACCATGTGGCCTACAGTGCAGGTACCAGGATGTAGCAGTCAATTAGTTTAGCAGTTTGCATCTGCAAAGGATAATGATTTTATGAACAAAACATTTTTGTTTTGTTTTGTTTGTTGTTTTTTTTGTATGAAAACATTTTAAAAAGTTTTTAAAATTATATTTTGTTCAGGATCGCTAAGACAGCTTGTATTCTGCTTAAAGTAAGTTTCAACGTCCTGTCACATTTTAGAGAACATCTACCTGTGGAATAACCACCGCTCTACTCGAAACCTGATTGGCTAAGGCAAAAAAATAAAGAACAATAAAAACAAGTAATAACGGTAAAAAAAAATTAAATAACACCAGGTGAGGAAATGGATGATACAACATTTGTTATGTCTCCATTAAAGATTACGGCAGTGTGGAAAAACAAACCTACAACCTAATATACTGTACCTACCTGTCAAGGTCCCAGGACACTTGACTAGGAGATTTTTGTAAGGGATAGTGTAGCGGACAGTGCAGTCAAATCAGGTTATTGCTGGATATTAATATGCACTGTTTAAACTTGAAAAAAAGAATAAAGATGCAGGTTAATGTTTTTTTTTTTCCTTTCCCCATCTCTTGGTCAAAGTTAGACAAATGCAGCTTTGTGAAGCCATGTGAAGTCATAAAAATTATTTTACGTAATCACAAACTGAGATCTCTGCAAACAGGCAGTTCTGGACATTGACGAAGTGGGGGGAAGAGCGTCAATCATGCTTGACAAGACAAAGGAACTGTCAATCATGAGCTGTGCGCAAGGCCAAGGAGTGGCCAGAGACTAAGTACATTGCGTGACGTTAAACACCACCCATGAATTCAACGATCCAATCAAAACGGGTTGAGGTTTAATTAAAGAAGACTGGAACAAGGTCTGAAGTTATGTACTGAAAGTGGTCGGAAAATGAAGCTGACTGAAAAAGAAATGGTGAAATGATGGTGAAAAAGTGTCTGAAAGAGGTCAGAGAAGTGGATCTAAAAGTGGTTCTGGAAATGTGGTTCTAAAGGTGTCTGCTCTGAAGTGGGAACAACATGAGATACGAAAATGGCTAAAATCATGTCCTGAGAAGGCTGAAATCAGCTCTGAAGAGGGCCCTGCTCTCTGCCCTGCGAGAGACTGAAACAGGAAACTGCATTGATCCAAAAGTGTGCCTTTGTTTTATTTTGCTGTTCGAAATCAGCCACAAAGCGAACTGGAGCAACAAGCTAACAGCTGTGCCTCTGGAAGGTCCCTTAGCCATACGAAAGAATTGCAACTAGAACATTTTTACAAACTACATAACTTTTCAATTCCAACTCATTCTTTGAACACTGAGTTCTGTCTGATCAACAAAACCCATTACAGTTACAAGTCAAAGATAATGTTGCAAGACTATTAGAAATCAACAGCTGCCTTCATTTGAAAATAACTATTATGTTGCTGCGAGCCGACGCAATACAGTGCCTACAACAAGCAATGTACCGTCTTCTTTTTTATTTCGGTGGACAGACCCAGAGAGATGGGAGAATCTGCAGTGTTCTCATCACCTGAAGAAGATTGACTTCTTTGTTGAAAATCGATAAGTATTCAACATAACAAATATTAAACATTTTATGACTCAAGAAATTAACTGTAGCAAATGCTGTCAAGTTAGTGGTTAAATTGTTCAAGGAATAGAATATAACTTCCTGTTTTGGAGTATGCAAGAAATGTATTTTGTTTGTTGAAATGTGCAACTCAAAGGAGTTGCCTCATAAATGCAGATAATTTGAATATTGCCCCATTACAGAGTTAATTTGAATATAGAATCAATTGAGGTTGATGACATATTTTCAGTTTGGTATATCACGTCTAAAGTAAATTAACACGGTAAAACTAATTTGATAAATTAGTTATTGGAATGTTGGATTCCATGCTGAATAGGAAGTTGAATTAATTCTTGTGCATTTTGATATGAAATATGATTGATTACAACGAGAAACAAGTATTGAAAATACTAATGCAAAGTAGACACTTTGTGTGATCAACCATAATTAATATTAGTATATTAACCATGTATGCTAATAATGTTGTGGTCGTCTTAACCGTTTGACTAAGAAATCAATGAACTGTGTACCATTCACGCATATCTCTAACCAATCTCCTTTCCTTTCTGTAATATTCGATTAGTTGTGCACAATTTTTATTCTTAAATAAAATCTTGTTTTATATTTCTGACACTTGCGTGAATGTTTATTATTGTGAATGGAATTTGGGTTCTACATGATGCGGAACTCATAAGGTATGTATATATATATATATATATATATATATATATATATATATATATATATATATATATATCAATATCATTTCTTACATTTTGGCGTCCCTCGGTGGGAGAGTAAAGACTTAGTAAAGACGGCACGGGTCCGTGAATCTTTTTAAATATAGATACTGTAACAAAGTCGTACAAGGGTACTATGTGAGCCTTAGGATGCAAAGGGCCATGTGTCCGATAAGTATTCCTGCAGCCCCTAGGGGAAGTGTAAGGACTATAAAGTAAACCCTACCCTTTAAAAAAAGGACAGGCACAGCCAGTCAGAGAGAAAGAGCGAGAAGGAATGTGTGTGAGAATTGGAGCAAAGAAAGAGAATTCATTGTAAAGAAAATCCACAAAAAGATCTGTGAAGAAATTCTGTAAGTCTGTGTGACCATTTCTGTTCTGTGTGAATGAAGAACTGTTTTGTTTGTTTTTTGTCTCACTTCAACTGTTTTTCTTGCAGGTAAATGGCTTATCCGTCCTGTGGTGAGTTAGGGCTTGTGAAGTAAAAGTGTAGTTAGTATCTTTTGTTTTGTTTGTTTATTTTTGTTGCATATTAAAAATATAAGAACCCCGCAAGGATTAATTGTACCAAACTTCAAGTTTCTGCTGTTATTTACTACAATAACTCCCACACCCAGCGTCACCTCGCCACCATACTTAACCGGAATACAGCAGAAGAGGCCTTTAGTGTAGCCTTTGAGATGGTGGTGTTGAATCATGGGTGTGCTTTGTGGTGCATGTTATATGCCTAAGCGACAGATTGCAATCTCTCAAGACTCTGTCACTATTGTTGGAATCATAACAGCAGCTCTCACTGTTCACTGTTCGTTCATACTCACATCTGGGTGTCAGTCACACTCACAACATGTCGCTTTACTCAAAGAGGTAGGGAATAGACTGGCCACCAGATGGCGTGTGAGGGAACCAATCTAAGGTAGAAAAACAAAAACATATATATATATATGGGCAGCTGGCTCTTTGAGCTATATATATATATATATATATATATATATATATATATATATATATATATATATATATATATATATATATATATATATATATATATATATATATATATATATATATATATATATATATATATATATATATGTATATATAAATATACTGAGCAACAAAAGAAACACATCACTAGATGTGATCGAAAAATGACAAACTCTGTTTTAGAGCAGGTGCAGTGACTTTGTATTGTGCTGATTAACAATTGACATCACGAAGATGCTGCAAAATGATCTGTCGAACTTGTGCAGATGTTGTGACTCTTGGTCTCCCAGTTCGCGGCTTGTCATTGACAGAGTGTGTCTGGTTATACCATCTCGCCAGGTTTTAAATTGCTGACTCTGAGCACCCAAGACGGCGAGCCACATTACGCTGCCCTAGTCCAGCCTTCAACATGCCGATTGCACAAAGGCGCTGCTCTCTTAACAGACGTGGCATCTTGCTTTTTTTCTGTGATTTTCTTTATTTCTTTTATTTAAGCTTGCAGTTCAACAGCTGAAATCACTCCATATCCAGTGTCCAATCAACTGTGTCCCTAATTAGGTGATTAAGTGCACTTGCTTCAGTCATAGTCACTCAAGCGTATCATGGTCCAGGATGAATGAGCGAGTGATTAAAAAGAAACCAAAAACATTTTGTGAATGTCCATCATTTATATTCCTTATTTTTTTCAAAAATAAATGTGTTATAATAGTGATAAGTTTCTTTTGATGCTCGATATAGATAGATAGATAGATAGATAGGTAGATAGATAGATAGACCGGGAGATTCCTAGATTAAACGAGTCACTGGCGGGAGATTTTTTCTGACCGGGAGATAGGTCTTGAAAATGGGAGAGGCCTTGTCAAAATGGGAGACATGACAAGTATGAATATGCCAAAATTATTAAATATATCAGTTATATACAAGTTTTAAAGTGTCCTTAATTAGTGGCACTTTTCATTGATTACTGAAGTATATAACACATTGTTTAATGGAATCGGGTGCTAAAATTAAAGTTACTTAGTAAATGTTTAATTGCCGTCAGAGGTGATTAAGAAACTTCTGGACATGTAGAAGAATTAAATATTGCAAAGTTAATTGATCCCAGATGGAGCCAAACAAGTACCAGATGCTTACTCTGCAGATTAAAATAGCGCTTGCAGGAGTATTAAAAAAAATAAATACTCCCCTTATTACAGCTGGTTCAATCTGTTGTACCCCTACTATGTTCCCATTATAACAGAAGACATACTTACAACTCCCAAACTTGTTAACTAACTGCATATTCATGTAGTCTGTTGAATTGACAAACAAACCTACTTGCTGAACTTTATTTTACTTGGATAAATGCATTTTGATTTAACATAGAGATTTACTATTATCTTGCTGTGCTTCATAAATCGAGAAATTTATAGAACTGTAAAGTTGGCGAACTTTAAAATGTCGTAAGTGGACACAGCCTTGTTTGTCTGCGGCAGGCTTGATTAAACTGATATTGTGTGGGTGTTTATTTGGCATACATTAATTTGGGGAAACATACATATAAATTAACATTATTGAGACAAGAAAAATGGCTTTAAGTAGCATCTCTCAGATGCGCTATTTGTTTTAATCAAAATGCTAAATATTTACAGATATGGAAAGTGACTTTGAATTTGTTAATACAAGTATTAACTACATGCAATTTGTTATATACTGTAAAGCCATAAATATTTGCAAGCCTTTTATTATGTGTTTTTCGCATATGAAAAAAAAGCGCAAACATTTTTGGCACAAATAAAAAAAATTGCACTAAAAATACATACTTTATATATTGCAACAGATCACCAACATTTCAGGAGAAAAATACGTTTTATGTGTGTGTGTCACAAAGACGGCCGGAGTGGGTGACGTCAGACCAGAAACAGGAAGTAACACACAACAGACAGTGAGGTTGGTGAAGCTGAGCACTTGGTTGTGCTCAGCATTTAATAAACAAAATAAAAGAACACAAAAACAGCACACGGCACTTACGCCAAAAATAAATATATAAACAAAACGGACTATACAGTGCACGAACAAACACGGTGAGTGACAACTATACATGTACTTTTCTCCTTCTCTCTCTCCCGTTCTCCACTCACCGAACACCCAACCCCGAGTGAGTCAAACGTGCATCTATATATACTGTTGTGCTGGGATTCAATTACTAATTAATTATTCACTTGAATCCCAGCACGTGAATTAATTACGTGCAACCTCGTGCTCACATATTAAATACTTTAAATGCACGTGCAGTGATGTGCAATCCCGTGCCTAAATACAATTACATCTTAAACACACGTGAAACACACACCCGTTTATATCCCGTGTACCAATGACTATACACCAACATTAACACACGCAACATGCAACATACAACACAAACTACGCACAAGGGCGTGGCCACATTGCCACATATACCCCCTTGTGCGCAGCACATGGCCTCAACGGCCACCTCCCCTTAAAACCCAGCAGTCCAGGACAAAGTCTCGGGCTGGGAAGGGAGGCTTCAGTGGGCCCATGGCTGGCAATGCTGTCAGCACCCCTGCCGGTAGTGGCACGGCTGACAGCATGCTGGTCCACTCCTGCAGCGAAACTGCTGCTGGGGATGCTGGTCTCCTGACCTCTCCCCTTTCTTCGTAGCCGGTAGCTCCCTCCTGTGGGGCTCCGCCACAAGAACTCCTGCAGAGAAACTGCTGCTGGGGAAAGTGGTCTCCTGACCTCTCCCCTGTCTTTGTAGCCGGTAGCTCCCTCCTGTGGGGCTCCGGCCTCAAGAACTCCTGCAGCGAAACTGCTGCTGGGGAAAGTGGTCTCCTGACCTCTCCCCTGTCTTTGTAGCCGGTAGCTCCCTTTCTGGGGCTCCGGCCACCGCACTCCCTGTGGTGGAGGTGCGGAAGCGGAGACAGCTCCTGCTCCTCTGCTCCGGGCAGTGGCGGAACCAGCAGGTATTCACCCTCTGCTGGTGGAGGTGGGAGGGCAAGCAGTCCTCCCACGACAAAGAAGGCGGAACCAGCAGGTACTCACCCTCTGCTGGTGGAGGAGGCAGAGGCAGCTCCTGCTGCTCTGCTCCTGGTAGAAGCAATTGAGGTGGTGGAGGCAGAGGCAGCTCCTGCTGCTCTGCTCCTAGTGGTGTCGGAACCAGCAGGTATTCACCCTCTGCTGGTGGAGGTGGGAGGGCAAGCAGTCCTCCCACGACAAAGAAGGCGGAACCAGCAGGTACTCACCCTCTGCTGGTGGAGGAGGCAGAGGCAGCTCCTGCTGCTCTGCTCCTGGTAGAAGCAATTGAGGTGGTGGAGGCAGAGGCAGCTCCTGCTGCTCTGCTCTTAGTGGTGTCGGAACCAGCAGGTATTCACCCTCTGCTGGTGGAGGTGGGAGGGGCAAGCAGTCCTCCCACGACAAAGAAGGCGGAACCAGCAGGTACTCACCCTCTGCTGGTGGAGGAGGCAGAGGCAGCTCCTGCTGCTCTGCTCCTGGTGGAAGCGGTTGGGGTGGTGGAGGCAGAGGCAGCTCCTGCTGCTCTGCTCCTGAAAGTGTCGGAGGCAGCTCCTGCTCCTCTGCTCCGGGCGGTGGCGGAGGCAGAGGCAGCTCCTGCTGCTCTGCTCCTAGTGGAGGAAGCGGTGGAGGTGGGAGCAGCGTGTAGTCTCCTGGCGATGGAGGTGCGAGCAGCGTGCAGTCTCCTGGCGATGGAGGTGCGAGCAGCGTGTGGTCTCCTACTGTTGCAGGGGACTGGTGCGGCTCCGCCTCTCTTGCAGGGGACTGGTGCGGCTCTCCCGCTCTTGCAGGGGACTGTGGTGGAGGCAGAGGCAGCTCCTGTTCCTCTCCTCCGGGTGGTGACGGTGGGAAGTGATACCAGCAGGCGTTCACACTCTGCTGGTGGATGGGAACCCAGCAGGCATTCAACCTCTGCTGGGGACACGGGGACAGCAGGCATTCTTCCTCTGCTGGGGACACGGGGACAGCAGGCATTCTTCCTCTGCTGGGGACACGGGGACAGCAGGCATTCTTCCTCTGCTGGGGATACGGGGACAGCAGGCATTCTTCCTCTGCTGGTGGACACGGGGACAGCAGGCATTCTTCCTCTGCTGGTGGACATGGGGACAGCAGGCATTCTTTCTCTGCTGGTGGAGGTGGAACCAGCAGGCATTCTCCCTCTGCTGGCAGCTTGGGTCCTAGGGCTGTGGAAGCCCGACTTCCCTCTCTTTGGGCTGTGGACGCACCGACTCCTCCCTTTTGGGCTGTGGGCGACCGACTCCTCCCTTTTGGGCTGTGGACGCACCGACTCCTCCCTTTTGGGCTGTGGACGCACCGACTCCTTCCTTTTGGGCTGTGGACGCACCGACTCCCCCTCTTGGGCTTAGGGACGTTGGGCTCCCCCACTCAGGCGTGGGACGTTCGGGCTCCTCCCACTCAGGCGTAGGACGTTCGGGCTCCTCCCACTCAGGCGTGGGACGTTTGGGCTCCTCCCACTCAGGCGTAGGACGTTCGGGCTCCTCCCACTCAGGCGTAGGGACGTTCGGGCTCCTCCCACTCAGGCGTGGGACGTTCGGGCTCCTCCCACTCAGGCGTAGGGACGTTCGGGCTCCTCCCACTCAGGCGTAGGACGTTCGGGCTCCTCCCACTCAGGCGTGGGACGTTTGGGCTCCTCCCCTTTGGGCGCTAGAGAGGACAACAGCCTTGTTAGTAGCGGTGCAGGGCACCTTTTAACACCGCCTGCAACTGCTGCGCTGATGTTACTCTGGGCCCCCTTGCTTCTCCTGATCCAGCAGCCAGTCGATCACCTCCTCTGACACTGGCCTGCAGGATGGGTGCTGCTGTTGCTTCCTCTCTAGCGTCTTTCCTCCCTCCATTTCTCCAAAAAAAATCCATTTTTTTTTTTTTTTCTCTCCAAAAAAACACACGGTACTCCTGCTCTGGTCTGAGTCTTGGAGGCGCTGGTAATCCCACAATGACACCACGTGTCACAAAGACGGCCGGAGTGGGTGACGTCAGACCAGAAACAGGAAGTAACACACAACAGACAGTGAGGTTGGTGAAGCTGAGCACTTGGTTGTGCTCAGCATTTAATAAACAAAATAAAAGAACACAAAAACAGCACACGGCACTTACGCCAAAAATAAATATATAAACAAAACGGACTATACAGTAAACAGACAGTGCACGAACAAACACGGTGAGTGACAACTATACATGTACTTTTCTCCTTCTCTCTCTCCCGTTCTCCACTCACCGAACACCCAACCCCGAGTGAGTCAAACGTGCATCTATATATACTGTTGTGCTGGGATTCAATTACTAATTAATTATTCACTTGAATCCCAGCACGTGAATTAATTACGTGCAACCTCGTGCTCACATATTAAATACTTTAAATGCACGTGCAGTGATGTGCAATCCCGTGCCTAAATACAATTACATCTTAAACACACGTGAAACACACACCCGTTTATATCCCGTGTACCAATGACTATACACCAACATTAACACACGCAACATGCAACATACAACACAAACTACGCACAAGGGCGTGGCCACATTGCCACAGTGTGATTTGCCATTTGGTCGCAAATATTTATGGCTTTACAGTATCTGTCAGTTTAGGTACAGTATATTGTGGTTGCATGCTTGTGTGTACAGATGACAGATGTAAATGGAGCAACAGTATAATGGTAGTACAGTAACGTACATGGGTTTTAAAAATAATATTAATTACAGCCTTTTTAATATTGCACAGCTGCTGGTGTACCCAACAGGTTTTACTGTTGTTTTATAGTTTACCTAATGAATATTCGTTTCATTTCAAGTATTGTGCAAATTCATGTAATACTCATGGAGGCTAGCTAGTAGTCAGCAGCTACTAGTGAGAGTGTTGCCATAGTATTCTCAAAACTGGATTTTTAATTGGATTTTGCATAACACCCTTCAAAACTTCATAGACCTATTAGTGCCCTCTAATGGGAGTACTAAACTACTGTGGGTCACATTTAAATGCAGCAACAGCTAAGACGCTGCCACTGTAACATACAGTCACACCTCTTAGCAAGTTTTAGTTAGTGTAAGTCTTTAAATTAATAAAGTAGCCTGTTAGGGAGTGCATGTTAAAGGAAAGGCAGTCGTATGCAATGCTTGAGTCAGATGGTGAAGACAATGTATTTTGTTTAGATATTAACCTTGATAGGATTCATTTTGTGGGGGAGGGGTGGTTCCTCTTTCCAGAGGATCAGACTGTTAACTTGACTGAGTGTTCAGGCAATCAGTGATGTGGTATAAATCAAGGATAATAACAATCCTAGTCTTCAGCTTAAAATGTAAAGCTGTGCTGCCTTCCCTTTGGCTTGTAAAGGGTTAGGTTTCATGCAACATTGCAGCTTGACAACATTGGAGACCAGAGCAAGCTTTGAAATTCAGAGTACAGATCTAATTACACAGCTTGTAACTGTGGAACCACTTCTCCCTACTCCAAATTACTTGGCTTTTCTTATTTGCATAATGTAATGCACAGAGGTTGTCCACTGAAATACGAAATTGTGCAACTCTGTAAATTAACCATTTTAGGACTAAATTACTGACTTGCCCAGGGTTTTCGATAATTGCTTGTACAATTTGACTAATAAAAAAAAACATACTTCACACGGTTCCATGGACTGACTTTTAATCAAAGGTGTTTCTTATAGCCAAGCTTAGAGTGATGAAAGGGTAATTCTAATCACTAGCTGGATTCAATATTTCCTTTTGGGTGTTAATAAATATGTTGTTGAGTTGTATACTCTTTCAAAGTATTTGTTTCTGGATGAGTAATTTGGACTAGTGATTACATTGCACTGTAATTAGGATTGCTCTGCTGATGTGGTGTGACATTTCTATACCAAGCATTGTGGCAATAGGCCGCATTGTAAGGAAACCTTATGGACTTTTCTTTCATGCTCATACCTTAAAACTGTGAGACAGTTACTTCTCTAGATCAGTGCACATTTAATTTAATATTCATTGTGACCTCTGATACTATCCGATGTGGTGGTTTTGTGAAGCAGTAGCTACTGTTGGTTAGAACTACATTGTGAAAAGTAGTTTAACAGTAGTCTTAAAGCAGAATGATTAAAGAAAATTAAGTAGTTTACAGCCTTCAAAAGTATTCATTGAAAATAGACATTTGTGTGTAAGCCCCTAATATACACCTTTGGGACAAGACCTGTTAAAGAGTGGTGTCTAAACAAAAGGTTGACTTTGGCATTTTATAGAAAGGCAGTCTTGAGTGTGATTGACAACTGGATAATCTCCAATATAGTTGATGGTTATTTTTGAGACTAAATTATAGTGGATACTGTTCCAGTTCACATTTTACCCATGTAACGAAGGTGAAGATTTGCATCAGTAAAATTGTGTTTAGATATTATATTTGTATCTTATTTGAGCTATTTGGTTTGGTCAGTTTGTTGTAACAGTCACTTCCACAGGGATTGGTGGTTGTAAGTCCATTCAGATTGATTATCAGAGCTATGCTGTGTAAAAGCAGTGGTTATCCCAGGTCTAAAGGAGAAATAGAATGTCCCCAAAGAAACACCCCATGATAAATACATCGAGCAGCAGAAGAGGAATCCTCACTGCAGCAGATTGCGGCCCAGCTGTTGGTGTCACCTGTTGTTGTTTGCAAGACTCTGAAGAGGATAAATTACTGCAAACAGAAAACAACTGAAATTCTCCGATGCTAGTTTCCGAAAGATGTGTTCCTTGTGGGAAATGAAGATTAATTTGAGTGTTATGTTATGGATATAAAGTGGGCATTCAGATAACTAGACTGGTAGAATGGTTTCCAGTGACTAATAGCTGCCAGGAAACTGTGTCTTTACGGAGGAAAGCAGACTAGGAGAAATGGCAGAAATAAATGGACACCTGATGCCGAATACTGCTGAATCAAAGTTTGCTTGAGTACAGGCATAGTATTTGTATGACTAGCTGTTCACAAGCACTGCAGTAAAGTACAATGACTGATCCATGCAATTTTACTTGCCAAATACCGATATTAATGCGATATTAAGCGTAATTGTCATATATAATAGAGGTAGGGTGCAGCACATTCTGCCAGCTGCTTTACTAAATGATTTGAATGTATTCTTTTTTTCACGATTTGAGTAATAGAAGGTATATATATTAAAAAAAAAGGTTGGTCTGCTGGTAGTCCAGTACTTAAGTGCAACCCTAACAGAAGTGAGGCAGAGTAGGCCAGTGACAGGATCATTTACTTTGCAACTTAAGTAATGAAACTCTAACACTAACTGATAATATCTGGCAGGTTTCCAAGCACATGCTTAGATCTGCTTAAATAGGGTTAAATCACCCTGTTCAGGACAAAAAA
This sequence comes from Acipenser oxyrinchus oxyrinchus, assembly GCA_030684275.1. Lineage (NCBI taxonomy): Eukaryota > Metazoa > Chordata > Actinopteri > Acipenseriformes > Acipenseridae > Acipenser > Acipenser oxyrinchus. Next base: position 18,133,433 of record CM060252.1, on the reverse strand, counting down.
AACATGATAAATGTATCTAGTTTGCAAACCAGCACTGGCATCCTACATGCAAATATTGGTTGTAGCCTTGAGATATTCAATCAGTATGCAATAAAGGCAATCACAGAGGCAAGCGACTTTAGAAATGACTGTAGATGAAACAGTCTTGGGGAGCCAGTGAACACTGACAAGATAATATCTTTCAAAGCCAAAAAGTATCTTACCTAGTTGTATTCACATTCATCTTAAAGACGACATACATAATTGGATTAAAAAATACTGTATATGTTGTTTTGCAAAGTCAGAGGAAAAAATATAGCTACAAAAAAAATGAAGTATGTGTGTATACAGTCAGCACTCGGATATACGACACTCAGTTGCGTTTTACAGTCCTTGTATTAATAGTAAAATCAGTCCCCATTATATGTATGTAACAAATTAATGCACTTACTTATCACACACAATTTCCAAATCAGTCACCAGTTTTCCGTACAAAGCCCATCTCTTCAGTGTTACAGTTGATTTGTTTAACCGTCTATATTCTGCAATTTTGAAGACTGGCTTTGGAGTCTGTTTTAATTCTGGAAACGGGTGTTGTTGTTTTTGTAATCTTTTGCTAAATTGCATTGCCTTTTACGTTTTAAGCAGTTCTGTGCATGAGTAACATTTTGATTTTATTTTGCTGTAGTGTCGTTAATGGGAAATTTTACATACTGCTACAGTACGCTCTGGATTTTAACATATGTACAGTATTACAGTTCATGCCCAGTCGTCTCTTTTGGCAAGTGATATTTTCAGAATTATATCGTTCTGAATTAAAATACTACTTCTGTTAAAAGTGTATAGTACTGTACCAACAAAACCAACTACAGTACATCTAAATGGAAGCCTACTTATTTTAAAACACAGCCCTTTCAGCTATGTGTTTTGGAAATGGTATCTTTTTTGTGTTCCCTGAAAAAACAGACACGTTTCTGCCTTTTACTGCTGTGTTATTCCCCAAACTCGTGCACTAACAAATTTCAATGAAAGAATCAACATCTCCCTGTACAATTCCTCAAACCCAAGTCATATTTTTTCTTTCCATACGAAATGTGTGTGTGTGTGTGTGCAGAACAGGGGGTTGTTTGGGTGGTACGGGGGCAGGTTACAACCTACATACACGTGAAATCAGATTAAATAATCAGATATGCGTCACACGCATTTAACCGTCACTGAAGTCAAAATGTTATAGGGTCGGATATGTGATTGCTGACTGTGTGTATATCTATCTATTTTTTTTTTTTTTTAGAGGAACGGTAGTTCCTTGCGCCAAGTTATCAGTGAAGCGCGAGAGCTGCCAGACTCTCCTATACAGCAAGGATAGTTTACGTGTTTGTGGAGCCACCAGTTGCAGGGTACGAGGGACAAACAACGCCTCCAGGAGCCGGACCAGGAAAGCAAAGAGTGTTTGTTTTGTTTGTTTTTTTCGAAAAGTGTTTGAAAAAAAAAAAATAGGAGGGGAGGTCAGGAGACCACCCCCACAGGCCGCCGGCCTGGCCGCTACAGCTGTTGGGGTGGAAGGGGGATCTCCCACAGTGGCTGCAAGTGTATTTAATATATCATCAAACACAAATGGAGGAAATAACTCCCCAGAATATGGTCCACTAGAGCTGTAATTCATGTCCAGTTGAGAATAAGTTTGCTTGGTAACATTAGTTGTGAAGATGTCAGACCTGCTTATGGAATGGGAGGCAAAAATAAGTCAATCTGGCCAAAGCCATTTACCAAATTGGTTTGGCCATTTGACATCTTTACCCATGAAAGACACCTTGAAACAAGAGCCAGATTGATAGAATGGATGGAAAAGTGGAGTATGAATCTGTTAAAAGTGGACAATAGTATTTAGTTCTGAAATGAGAATTAAAACCCACAATAACTTCATGGAAAAATGTACTGTAAACTACTGTATGTTCAGCAGGTAACATACATACAAAGTAAGCAATAAAATGACTATGAAATAAACACTTATGCCTGTACAGTAGTTTTGAGATTGGTTTTGTCTTCAGCTGTGGTATGTTTTTTTAGAATTTATTTGTTCCGGTTTCTGATATATAAAGAGGAGGCATCAAGAGGAGCAAGGTCATCTGCTATTCCTAATCTACATTAATGACTTAGATTCTGGTATAGTAAGCAAACTTGTTAAATTTGAAGACAACACAAAAATAGGAGGAGTGGTAAACACAGTTGCAGCAAAGGTCATTCAAAAAGATCTCGACAGGTGTAGGCTTTGATGGCAGAACTACAGGTCCACACTTTATAAGCCTCAAACTGGATGTGTACTCCTGCGAACTTCTCCAACAAAGCAAGCTAATGGCAGCCAACTATTCATCTACTTACTGGCTTTGGTTAGCTTGTTGCATTCATATTATCAACAGGAAATGTTATTCAAATAATAACCTCTGAATTCTTCAAGGTGGATGAATGTGTGATGACGGTAGCACAAGTCAGATAACTAATCATGCCAACATGATTTGGACCATAACACAACTCATTAGTTACTGTCCAGTCGGAGAGCAAAAAGAGGTTTAGCTAGTGATCAATATTGCAGTATGATTGATTTTATTTAGCCAAACATGATACTCACAGACAGCAATCAATAGTATGCCTCAGAAATGTGTCTACGAGGATTTCTAGTCGAGGTATGATTTATTAAATTCCTGGCTTCATTAAGTATCAAAAATGAATATTGCCAGTGTTAATATATTATTATTTACAGTACTTATTATTAGGTGTTTATCATTTAAATATGTGATTCTGCACCAATGTTTTTCATTTGTATTGGAGATGTTTTAATTTGACCTTTTTCCTTCTTTCATTCTTTCTTTATTTCTGGCTTCTCTGATGTTAGAATGTGTCAGCCAGATCATTAATAATGCTTGAGGAAGGAACTAAATCTGAGACATACAGCATCTTAGTAGTAAATGTGTTTCTTGTTTGAAAGGCCATTTATCATCTGATTTTTCATTTGTGTTCATCTTAACTTGTATTAATTGTTGTACATTTTTTATTATTATTTATTCATATGAATGTTGCAGTTTTTTTGTTTTGGCTATTAACTATTAGGGCACATTTGATTTAGACATAACTATATCAAGTGTGCATTTTCTTCATGTAGTTTTACCAGATATTAAATTGGAGGCCTCATGGTGTCCTTGGTAATGAGGGTGCTTATTTACATTGATAATGGTATTGCTCAAGACCCACTTTTGGTTTAGTTCCTAAAACAGTTTGGTGCTTTATATATATATATATATATATATATATATATATATATATATATATATATATATATATATATATATATATATAAATGAGTAATAGCCACTCCTGCAAATGTGATATTTGATTTAGAAACGTTTTGCAGATAGTATCTGAAAGTCATTTGTGTAAGATAGGGAGTTCAGATTGACAAGCGGTACTCTGGATGGAGGAAAATGTGGAATTACCCTTGACTTCTGCAACTTAGCATTACCACCTAATTTTCCACATCTATTTCTCGACCTACAGTAATACTGAACTCTAACACTCTGAACTAACACTGCCTGATATATACTGTATATATATATGGAAGAGGGGGTCTTGGTCTCAGTTCAGCTCCTCCTACATGGCACAGGGCAGCCCTAGCGCAACGGAGGAAGCTTGTAGTCAACGAGGTGCAAAAGCAGGAGGAGAGGATGAGGTGTATTAAGGCCATTTCCCAGGGCAAGCAGGGAGAATGGATGAGATGGGAGAGTGTGGAACAACGCAAGATTGGCTGGCAAGACCTATGGTCAATGGAACAGAGCAGGATCAGTTTCCTTATAAGGTCAACATATGATGTTCTCCCATCACCACAGAACCTAAACCTCTGGGTAGGAGAGGATCCCTCATGTCCTTTGTGTTCATCACCTGCAACATTAAGGCACATTTTGACAGGATGTAAGGTGGCTCTTAGCCAAGGACGGTTTACTTGGCGCCATGACCAGGTGCTGCGATGTTTGGCCTTATCATTGGAAGACAAGCGTAACATGACCAATAAGTTGCCACCTGTTCCATCAAAACATTACACACAAAAGACAACATTCCTCCGCCCAGGAGAGCAACCACCAAGAAAAGGTGTTAAAACCAATCCTCGCCCAGGACAACTGGAAGCTGCTAGAGACTGGAAAATGCTGGCAGATGTTGGTCAGCGGCTTATTTTTCCACCTGAAATTGCCACCACAAACCTTCGACCAGATATTGTCCTGTGGTCTGGATCAGCACGCCTTGTTCACCTGGTAGAGTTAACAGTGCCATGGGAGGATGCTGTAGATGAGGCGATGAGAGGAAGAAACTGCGGTATGCTCAACTAGCCACTGAAGCGGAACAGCGAGGATGGAGAGTCTGGGTTTACCCAGTGGAAGTGGGATGTCGAGGATTTGTGGCACACTCTACAACCCGGTTTCTCAGAGATGTCGGATTCAATGGCCAAGAGTTGCGTCGCACAGTGAAGAACTTATCTGAAGCAGCAGAGAGGAGCAGCAACTGGCTGTGGTTGAGATGGAAAGATTCTGGCTGGGGATCTCAAGCACAATAGAAAGAAAGAAAGGCTGATGTACAGGTAAGTAAGCTGGGCTGAGTTGAGTGGGGGACGGAGGGGGTGATGCTGGGACGCCAGAATCACCGTCGAGCCCTCTTGAGGTGTCGTGGGCTAGTCGACGAAACACCGAGGATGGAAGGTGCCCACTTGAAGACCCCAGAGATGTACCCTACTTAGCTCAATCCAGACGGTTGTCATGCTGATGCGCTGGGAGACCGCACTATGGTTGATCCCCGAGCCAGCATCGCAGCCGTTGTGTGTGCTGATGCGCTAGGGAGGCAAAATAAGCTGATCCCTGGAGCCAGCATTACACTTCAGCCATCAACACCAGACAGAAGGATATCTACATCATCATATGGAAGGAAGCGCAAATGGATGGAGACACATATGGATCACATTAGTTTACTGTGAAGCTACGTCTTAGTTGGTGCTTATCTTGGCGAGAGCCAAGTTCAAATCAGCATGAAGTTTTAACATCTACTCTCATGTAATGGAAATCTTTTATATATATACAGTGCCTTGCAAAAGTATTCAGGCCCCTGACCAATTCTCTCATATTACCGAATTACAAATGGTACATTGAAATTTCGTTCTGTTTGATATTTTATTTTAAAACACTGAAACTCAAAATCTATTAATGTAAAGTGTCATTGGTTTTATGTTGGGAAATATTTTTAAGAAAAATGAAAAACTGAAATATCTTGCTTGCATAAGTATTCAACCCCTGTGCTGTGGAAGCTCCCAGTTTACACCGATGAAAGAAATTGCCCTAACGAGGACACAATTACCTTACCATTGGTCTCCACCTGTGAACCATTAAAGTTGCTGTCACATTTTCTGGATAAAAACCCCACTGTTGAAGGATCATTTGTCAGGCTGTAATTCCGAAGGAAAATGAAGACCAAAGAGCATTCTACAGAAGTTAGAGATAAAATAATACAAATGCATAGATAAGGGAAAGGGTACAAAATAATATCCAAGTGTTTGGATATCCCAGTGAGCACAGTTGGAACAATAATCAGGAAGTGGAAGCTGCATCACACCACCCAGGCACTGCCAAGAAAAGGCCATCCCTCAAAACTCAGCGCTCAAACAAGAAGGAGACTTGTGAGAGAAGCCACAGAGAGGCCAACAATCACTTTGAAGGATCTACAGAGTTCATGGGGTTGGGAGTGGAATAATGGTGCACCAGTCAACCATATCAAGAGCTCTGCATAACACTGGCCTGTATGGGAGGGTGGCAAGAAAGAAGCCATTACTCAAAAAGTACCATCTGAAAGCACGTCTGGAGTTTGCCAGAAAGCATGAGAGTGACCCAGCTGCAATGTGGGAAAAGGTTTTGTGGTCAGATGAGACCAAGATAGAGCTTTTTGGCCAAAACTCAAAGCGCTATGTGTGGTGCAAACCTAACACTGCCTATGCCTCAAGACACACCATCCCTACAGTGAAGTATGGTGGTGGCAGCATCATGCTGTGGGGATGCTTCTCATCAGCAGGGACTGGGCATCTTGTTAAAATTGAAGGAAGAATGGATGGAGCAAAATACAGGAAATACTGCAAGAGAACCTGCTTCAGTCCGCTAAAAACTGAAGCTTGGGAGGAAATTCACCTTTCAGCAGGACAATGATCCCAAGCACAAGGCCAAAGCAACATTGGAGTGGCTCAAGAACAAAAGGTGAATGTCCTACAGTGGCCCAGTCAAAGTCCTGATCTCAATCCCATTGAGAATCTGTGGCACTATTTGAAAATTGCGGTCCACAAGCGTCGTCCAACCAACCTGAACAACCTGGAGCAAATCTGCCAAGAAGAATGGGCCAAAATCACTCCGACACTGTGTGCAAAGCTGGTACATACTTACCCCAAAAGACTTAAAGCTGTTATTGCAGCGAAAGGTGGCTCTACCAAATATTAATGTGTGGGGTTGAATACTTATGCAAGCAAGATATTTCAGTTTTTTATTTTTCTTAAAAATATTTCCCAACATAAAACCAATGTATATATATATATATATATATATATATATATATATATATATATATATATATATATATATATATATATATATATATATATAATTTAATTTAGCTACACAAACCAATCTAGCAGTTACTAATCTAAACAAGTTAATGCATCACTGGTTCAAAGATGTTCTTTGGGTGGTTTCATTTTTTTCCTCTTCATCTTAAAACTGCATCTTTTTTGCTTGCTCTTATGTATTTCAGATTGATTTTTTTTGTTTCTTAGTACCTGCCTCCCTCGTGTGGTGGAGAATACAGTGACTTATCACAAGTAAATAGACAGCTCTATGTGTTTACTTATGACACGTGTCTGTACATTGGAATATTCAGTCCATCACCTTAGTGATTGAAAGGTACTTCCATTCTAATTAAGTGTTGTCAACGTGTTGTCTAGTCAACAACAAGTTCAAATAAATCTGCATGCACAAAGATAGGAATTAATTTAGCTACATTAGTATCTGTAAAGTGCTCTCATTATGTATTTTATAACAGTACACAATGTCAAAATACTGTACAAAAACATCTTAGTGTCTTCTTTTTTTCACCCATCATAACAATATATCTGAAAATAAACCTCTTCAAACACATCCTTATCCTTTGATCACTCCAAGATGTTGCAAAGTTAATTTGCATTAAATGTTTTCCTATGGATTTATAGCATGCACACAATGCAATTTTGTTTTTAAACATACAAACAAAACTAGTATATTTTGAAGTACAATGGGTTGTATGATGGGATAATGCCTTTTAATTAGAATTAATATAAGAGATGTTTTGATCTTTGTTTTGCATATGTAGTTCACCCGTAACTATATATCACACAATAGTGGTACATTTGGAAATACTAAAAGAAACATATTAACTTCAATACTTTGACTTAATTTTTTTTTTTCAATGTAGCATTTATTTTACTCAGTTGTGGTGCAGATCTTGTTCTTTGTGTATTGTTTTCCTTTATTGCACCTATTTTTAAAAATGTATTTAGGTCTTGGCTATTCGGTTGGTAACAATTTTAATTGTAACTTTCTGTGTGGTTTGGGGGCAGGAGCGAGGGCTCCCCACGCCCCCCGCCCTGCCAATAATATCTGCCATTCCCCTATTTAACCCCCAAGTCATGCCTTGTTCTCTACCCAACAATGGGTATTGCCAGCATATAACAAAAGGGGTTGCAGTCCCGAAATAATAAGACAAACACAAAACACACAACACAGACACATAAACACGTCTCCAGACTGTGTGTGCTCTTTGTGCTGGTGCGGTGCTCTCAGCAGTGGTGGTTTGTGCATTCAGGTCCGGGCTTAGCGCTGGCTTCGTGCTGCAGCACCCGGCTTCGTATTAGCCGTCTAGCAAAGACAAATAGATATAATTTATCAATGGGAAACACTCCATTCACATTTACCGTCCTCGTTACCTCCCATTAACCACAACAAAGGAACTGACCACGGCGTCACGCCCCCCTAAAGTACCCTAAGCCCCGCCCCCTTCCGATAGCTAGTTCAATCACGCCTCCTCCAATTCATGACTGAAACTTCGCTTACCGTACTAGGGCGAGGACTCCTGGTACCATGACACCGCCCCCTTCCTGAATGGCCGGCTTCCGACTGCCCCTGGAAAGAACTGCTCAACCATTCAGTACGAAGCACGCAGTTCCTGTTGTACAGTGCCCTCACAGGTCGAGAGGGAGATTGTTAATTCGGATTCATTCGCTCTCTGTCACATGACTGAATTTCTCTTCCCGGACAATCTGCCGATCCTGCACTGCCGCCTGCAGCACACTCACGCCAGCTAGGCAACTAGACTTCTGAAGCGATTATCCTCTCTGCGTGTATTGCCACACTGCCTCCCCCCTGTGCTGTGAGTTTCTCTATTTACTATGTACTGTCGCAGCTGGTGCTACATGCACAGCAAGTCGGGCAGTTGCTGGTTTCTGCCTCGAGGGGTCTCCCCTCTCCCAAGAGCGAAATTGCCCAGTCGTGAGTCATTCTTACAGATTTTGGTGAAAATAGTTATTTTTTAATTTTTTTTATTTTATTTTTATTTTGTGTCATATTATTCCTCAAGCAGTTCTCAGACATTCATTCAGCAGATGCATTAAATTCTCTGGTGGCAAACAATTATGCAATAACTTTAATTATTCATTGTGCTAAACCAAACTATGCTGTTTTCTTCACATGTACAGTCTTGTTGGCAATGCCCATTCGCTCTTCACTCCCTGATCTGATTCAATATTAATAGTGGGATAGTGGACATAATATTACCTGAAAAACTCTGGGTTAAAAAAAATAATGTTTATATTTGGACGCTGGTCTCCGAGCTTTCAAAACACTGGCAGCTATTGTTGTGTTCAGCTGATCTTGACTCGGCCATGGTTGTGTGTTTGTTGTGTTCAGCTGATCTTGACTCGGCCATGGTTGTGTGTTTGTTGTGTTCAGCTGATCTTGACTCGGCCATGGTTGTGTGTTTGTTGTGTTCAGCTGATATTGCACATTTATTGTAAAATAAAAGGTTTTAAACATAAGACAAAAGACTCTCACAAAACAAAACGGCACGTTGGCCAAAGTAAATGGACAAACAAAAACACTCATCCAAACAAGTACCGTGCTGAGGTGGTTTAGCAACAGTAGCAATTCTCCTCTTACGAACACTCAGCCCCGAGTGAGTGAAAATGACTCTTTTTATGTAGCTGTACCGAGACTCGATTGCTAATCAATCATTCAATTGGAATCTCGGTACATCTGCAATTGTGCTCCCTGTGCTTCCGTCCTAATACCCACTTTAATCTGCATGTGGAGTGATTGTGCAATCCCTGTGCCTAAATACAAATATACACTTTACATCACCTGTGCTACATAACCCACACTCCGTGCACCACTACAAAAATACATATAACAGACAACATAAAACACACCACATATAACATATAACACAAACTACACACAGGGGCGGGGCACCCTGCCACAAGAAGTGACAGCTCAGCAAGGCTACCTGGTGAAAAATAAATGAATTGATTAAATAATTCATGTTTGTTCTTTATTTAATTAAATATAATAGACCTAGATAGACCCTTGAGTTGAAACATTTATTTTTTAAAGATGCCCTGCAGAAAGCAGTCATAGACTTCAGCTTTCATACACTTCTTGCAGAAACCTAACCAGATGTATCCTGATAGCATCAGTTACAAGACAGTTACATGGAGTATTTTAAAAAGGATTAAATGCTTTCTTATAAGTACACAATCTGGTAGAGGCATTTGTAGATGTAGTTGTGTAGACAGATTCACAAATTCCCTTGTTAATTGTGTCTCAGCAGAGTAGTTTCTATTCAGTAGAAATCTTCATAGTATTACAGCACATTTAGCATAACATGCTGGATCAAGGTCAACACCAAGAACATTTAGAGACATCAGCTAACCACAATTTGTGTCAGCATTTAAATGAGTATAAAAAACGTATATCATTAGACCGTGTTTTACTGGTTCAATTGAATAAAGGCACTCAAAATGTGTTTTGTTAGTAGCGTTCTTCCATCCACATCCCAGATAGGATTTTAATCTATCATCCGGACACGTAATTACAGTTAGCCCTGTATTACATCCCTCTAAGCTTTCAACTTCTAGTTTTTGTGTCTCATTATGTATTATCATGCCATGTCCTCTGTGAACTTCATATAATATGGAATGTTTCAGAACCTTGAAGTAGCCCATCATGTCTCACCCTGAAGCCTGTCTGCAAACTGACACGTAGGCACTAAAAGTTTACCCCAGAGGACATGTTTTGTGCATACATAGGAGAGATTTTCCAGTAGCGTCTTATGACTATCTTGGGTTGAGCAGATGCATACTCAGTTCTTACCCATCCATCATAAGACCTACATTCTACTGGACAACTTCACTGAATTATGTCTTGTTGCCATCTCCCATCTCTGTGTGCCAACAGAACCTCTTTGGCATGTGTTTATTTCCATTATCTGCCTTTCACTACTTTTAATTAGTGTCTACCGTCAGCTTGCTACAGAAGTGCTACATTTTAATTATATTACCAGCTCTATCATGCAGATCAAAATGTTTTAAAAAAAAAATGGAGCTATAACTACAAAAATGATCACTACATTGAACAAGTACTGAAATGTTACGTGCATGCCTAATCATCTAGTTTTAACACACTGAGAGGCAGCAGTTCCTTTTCTTTATACCGTTACACAAACTTCCATTCATCTTGTGATATTCTCTATACAATACTGTGGCAAAGTGCGTAAGTGAGTGCAGATGATTGCAATGCAGAGGTGTAGAATAAAACAGACAGACAACGATATCCAGGTGCAAGGGTGTTTATTGAGTAATCACTGTCCAGAGGCTTATGGCGAACTCCTTTAAATAATAATGCTGTAAAAGCGATACAGCAGCGTGTATCACTTTGTTTGTAATCCCCAAACCCGAAACCAATAGTCCAGTTATATTACACCCACACGAAACACAAAAACACGAACACAGTTTACAGTGAGTGATATTAGTGCTCGTGGTGCAAAGACAGTTCTCCGTGAACAAAGGGAAAGTGTTGGTGTCTGGGTTTGATGCTGGCTGAATAGCGACAGCTCTGGATAGTGTTAGTAGCAGTCTGAAATAACAAACAAACAGTTTTTAAAAAACAAAACACAACACTCACGTTTTTGGTATCACAGGGTTCTCCTTCTACGGATCACTTTCACTACGACCCCTATTTATACCCTCCCTCATGACCCCTTGGTTAACGAAAGCATCCGCTCCTCCAATCCGTGGATGCCACGCCGTTTCTCGTCCAGGTCATTGAGTTTGGGTACCATAGCTTAGCCCCTTTTCTAGATGGCCGACTTCCACCTAACCCTGGGAATAAACTGTCATGCCATTTAGTCCAGGGTAGTCTGTTCCCTTTACACAGCGCCCTCGCAGGTCAGGAGGGAGATCTGACACCAAGAATCATTCGATCTCTGTCACAAATACCCACATAGATGTATTCTTTTTGTATAACACACTTCTATTGCTAACCTGATGATAGTCTAAAGGAGTGAAACGTTTGCATTTTGTTGTCATTTAATAAAATATGTTTTTAACCTTATAATTTCGAATGTTGGACTTGTTTTCTGTTGCGGAGTACAGAGAGCGAGTCCATTTGTTACTACCAATCTACAAATAACATTACAATTAATTTCCTGTGGTAAAGTGGTTTGCAGTGCGCAAGTGTAGAGGTGATGCAGTGTTCAGGAATGATTTGAAACAACACAGTTCATGGTTAAACAGCTCTTTATTGGCTGATAAATAATAACTGGCTCTACACATCAATGTGTATTGCTCCGTTAAACCACGGGGTTCAGTCCCGAAATAAGACACTAAACAAGACACACACAAATACAGACACAATCACTTAATCTAGTAGTGAGTGCTCTTTGTGCAGGTGGTGAAATACAAGTTTTGGTGCAGTGCAGTCCGGGTTTAATACTGGCTTTGTAGCGGCAGCTCCCAGATAGTTTATCTGTCTACTAATGACAAACAAATATTAGTTAATACGACAAAACAACACAAAACACGGTTGTTTTTCGTTACTCCTTTACAGGTCATTTTGTAACCATAACAAAGGAACAGATTGCATCGTCACATCACCTGAAATACCCTTAGTCACGCCCCCTCCAATAGCTAGTTCAATTACATCTCCTCCAATCCATGACCAACACATCGCTTACCGTACTAGGGTGATGACTTATAGTATTGTGACTCCGCCCGCTTCCTGGATGTCCGGCTTCCGACTGACCCTGGAATGAACTGCCGAATCATCCAGTACGAGGCACACTGTTCCTGTTATACAGCGCCCTCACAGGTCGGGAGGGAGAATGTTGACTAGGATTCATTCGCTGTCTGTCACATTTCCCTACATTCATTTTAGACATTCAACGCTACAGTAAATCATTGACATTTCACATTGTTTACAAGACTGTCCACAGTAGGTGACAATATTATCCCATTGCCATGCATTAGTTCTTCAGCAGAACATCAGTTTTCAATGGCCCTGTTGTCTGAGAGTGGAAAGTTCTGTATGGTCATCTGACTGTTTCTCTTCAGTTTCATGGTTGTCTCTGCCCAGGTTCTGGTACTTGAATCGCCATCCGAATCAGCAATCTGGAATAAATCACATGGAGTATATAGTCTTTTGATAACATATGATTTCACATGGACCACAATAGGGTCCTTCACTCCTTTATAACCACCAGAATGTCTGCTTAATTCTGTCTTAGGTATTTTCAGAACCCATGTCCCCCTCATATTGTGAACAACCGAAAATGGACCTGTAGGCGAAGATAAAGCCTTAGGCCTGTGTCTGTACTCTGAAAGTAACTCTAGAGATTGTTATCTCTATGTGTGTGGTTAGCAGCATTCCTATTTCTGTAACAGAAAAAAAGTCAGACAGCTGCTCACACAGTAGCTTTGTACAGAACCTCTACTGTGAGTGCTGCTTCCCTTTTATCGATCACCAAAAGGATGCATTTGTTTCTCTGTTTGCAAAACATCTCTCATTCCTCACAATATCCACACTAAATTAGCTGCTCCAATGCATATGCAATTTCAGTTCTCCAGCAGGTTTTCTTATCAGTGTAGCTATAGTTTCCAAGCCACTCACTCCCTTCTCATGTCCTTGAAGATTCAGTACAATTAGACTAAACTCTTATCTTTCCCTTTTTTGGCAAGACGCCCAGAGCACATAGAAATGAAAGTAGAAAAGAAAAGTTACAAGTGTTTAAAAGGAAAATTATTCAAGTTCATGTTTCACAATACATACAGAAATACAGTAATACAGAAATGAGTAATTTTTTTTCTTCTCTTGCATATGCTTCTTAACACTTCATTATCCCTTTCCAGCAACACTGACAAATCTTTGTCCTACATTTCAACTTTTTTTTTCAATTAATCACATCTATTGTCTTTTCAGCATACCCCTGACAATCAACATATGGGTTGAGACTGTTTAATAGCCTTCATTAAATAATCTATGGCCTTTGTTCAGGTCACCTTTTTATTTAAATGCCAAATGAGTGTCAGCATTCAATGCTGCCTCTGAAAGATTATTTTGTTTTCCCTTTTAAGATTTTTAACACTGTCTTGTAACCGGTTATTTTGTTGTTTAATCTTGCATGTGCATTCTCTTGACATAAAGTTAACTTTTTGTATCTGCTCTTTGTGACTTGTCTGCAAGCCCAGCAGTGCGGTAGCTACTTTTTTCCTCAAATTGGAGCTGAATCCACTCGCTTGGATTGTTTTGGGACTCCACTGTCAAGCCCCCGTACCCTCAGATTAAGTTGTGGGCCATGCACTGTGTCTGGACGCTGTCTGGTGCTCCAGCCCTCACGGCACTAACAACTCCCAATTTTTTTTACTCTTATGATAGTGTACTAGTACTCTGGCAGTCAGAATGCAACATCCCTTAGGCTGCTTTCCACTGGCCATTTAGCCAAATCAATAATACACTCTCTGTTACTCATGTAATCTGTGATCCAAGTATTTACTCATGATTTTAAATTTGCTTTTAAATATTCCCAGGGACATACCTTAGTTTGTTAGAGATAAACATTTTTGTCTCTCTCTTTCTATGTAAAAAGTTTTCCATTAACACAATCACTCCAGCAAACAGCAGTCTCTCTGTCTGCAGCTCTGTGTCTGCAGTTGTGTGCTGGCTCCACCTATCTCTGTCTGTAACAGTGTATTCAGCTAAGCATCGCACTTTTTTCTGTAACTTATTTTAAACCTTCTATCAGAAAGACACAATGTTCCCTATGTTCATCAATATAATCCTGAACAAACTTCTCAGTTGTAGCTTTGTATATTTGTGCTATCGTTCTAGTTCAAAGGTTGTACACCCTTTGAGTTCAAACATCAACACAATACAAACAACATTTTTTTTTACTACTTGTATATTTTCTACGGGATTTTAGTCTTCCTAGAGACCTTTCTGTTTACCTGATCATTTCTCAGGGTCTTACATTCTACCAGTCCCTTCTTAACTATCAGTCCTTAACTTGCAATGTCTTTCGTTGCCCACTCTATGTTATGTGTTATGTGTTCAGCTTTTGTTACTGTACCACTGTTAAAATGTATGTCAATACTCTTTATTATTCATGTTTTGTGAATATCTACTTGAGGCTTATTCCAATGCCTTGTGTTCCTTGAAGAGAATTGTTCCCTTCCTACATGTCTGGATTTAATTCCAATAGTCTGCTTTATACCCTATACCTGAGATTTTACGTCAGGTATGGGTCCTCGAGGGGGCTCCTGAACGCTAGGTGATTAGTCTAGATCAGTGATTCTCAAACTTTTTTGTTCGCTGACCTTTATTTCTTATTCCTCCAAAAGCGCTTCGCACTAGTTTAACTTCTCCAGAGAGTCGGTCAAACAGTCAGGGAGGGAGTCATGCAGAATGTCACACATATAAGTCAACCTGAACAAAACTGCTTACTATATAATAACACACATTGCCATCTGCAATTATTGTATTGTATTTAACTTTTATATCACATTCTTGAAAACCTAGGTTTTTATTCATACAGTCCCTTCATTGTTGAGATCTAACGTAACCGTTCTCAACCTGAATTTAGATTCTGCAGTTCAGATGTATTTTTTGTAGTGCAGCCCGGGGCTTTACAGGCACTATTGCCTTGGCTGAAAAGATCAAGATTTTAAAGAAAAGAAATCCAAGTAAATTATCATTTTAATTTGATATGATTTTGATTAATTTCTGGTATGTTTGACTATACAAATTATAAAAATGCTGAATATCTAAAGGGCCTCAAGTCCTTCACTGCCAGTACAGTGTTTTTTATTTAAGCTGTTGAGCCAGACGCACTTTGATCTTCAGCTGTGATTTGTCCCTAACCATGCATAAGACAAGTCTAACTGCATGGTCATGTGATCTTGTTCAGCCCATCACAGCATTTCATTTATCCAAGCCATTTTACACAACATATTCTCGTTTTGGTACACTGCAATCAGAAAAGCAGTACATATAAATGCATTTCTCAGACATTTTATTACACCCACACATTAAAGCGTTTATTGGTACCCAGTTGAGCATCATCAAACCCACTTAGTGTTGATGTTGTGAAGTTGCTAAGCAGCACAAAGCTCCTATTACCTTGAAACAATTCCCCAGAAAGTATGAGACCGGAGAATGGACGACTTAAGGGGAAGCTTTTTGGTTAATAGGTTTAAATATGAACTATGTATACAGATAATTCTTTATAAAGGGTAAGTAGCTTCAAATAGTTTTTATTTATTTATTTATTTATTTATTTATTTATTTATTTATTATTTCACCAATCCATTACAGTTGTATGATCTTTACAACCATTCTGAGTTGGTCTGAGATGCCAACTCCTTTTGAGTACTTCCTCATTTCAAAGAAATCACATTATTTGATGAAGTTTACACTCTGCAGACCCCACTGTAATAGCATGAAGAAGGTGGGGCCAGAAGAGTTCACCCCTTCAAGTTATTTCTTTGCCAATCTGTTTGCAAATAGCTCAGAACGATTGTACAGGCAATGCCAGGTGGATTCTCTTATTGAGAAATATAATGAAATTCAAAATGTCAGCAACACAACTCAGACCTACTCAGAGTTATTGCCAACTAATATAAAGGGGAGGGATGGATGACAAGTAAATAAAATAACATTCAAAGCACTCTTTAAATTTGCAAGTAATAATGTGCATTCTCAAGGTAGTGGGCAATGCATTCCAGTGAGAGGTTTTTGAAAGGTAAAAGTTCTGTGTCCAGACCATGTTTTCAAGCAGAAGGGCTTTTTGTGAAATTATACAGATATGATTCCCTTTCTGATCTCTCAAATTTTGATCAGGTTCTTAAAACCTAGCCAAGAAGATTGTCTTACATTATTAAAGAAAAACCCTGTGTCACTGGTACTGTTGATATTATTTTTTTTTGTCCAAGAATATATCTGGTTATTACATTTTAAAACAACAATATGGCTTAATTTATGTATTTTTTTATTTTTTAATAATTTGTTCAGTTTTATATTATATATTATATATTGTATGTAGATTTTAATTTTCCTATATATCTTTTGCTATGATTAATTTTCTAGATTGTGCATTTAAACAAAAGGGAATTTCATGTTTCTTTATCAGAAATAATAATAATAATAATAATAAATGTAGTGGCTTGCATTCTTACAATTGCGTGTTCTGGAGTTACAATAAATAAAGACGTTTTACACAGTCAGTATAATAACGTGTTTAATCTAAGTATGTATTTCTAATAGGAGGATGATTGGAAATCTGTCTTGGGTTATTGTTATACTACATGGAGAGTTACTAGATAACATTTCCTTTTATAAATATCTAGCAACTTTTAGTTGCCATAGCAATAAATTGGAGTGAAAGCTAAGACCCTAATTAGGTTTTCTTTTTAGGAACAGGAAGGCTTTTCCCCTATCTAGCAGGCTAAAGTTAATGACTGCTATTTTCCCTGTTTTACATTATGGTGATTACATTCACCAGTTTTCTGTAAGCAGTCTCTACATAAATTAGATGTACTGTATAGCATGTGTCAAATTAGTTTTACGATGTTCCCCTTTGATACATCATTGTCACATGTACGTACAACTAGGCTGGCTCTCACGCACGAACTGTAGGCTTTTTCATTGGTATTGTTTTGTGTTTAAGGTTTTTAAAGGCTTGGTTTCTCCCTATTTGAGTGGTCTAGTAGAAAAGACTAGCATTGGCTATAGTTTACACTCTGAGGATTCAGTTAATTTGGCTGTTCAAAGGGCTCAAACACATTTGGGAGAATTGTCTTTTGCATATCAACTCCCGAAGATGTGAAACTGTTTGCATCATAGTATGAAGATGGAAATAAAATGAGAATACTGGGTTTTGTGAGTGCACTAAGACAACCCTAAATTATGTTTACTGCCATGACGGACTGGCAGTGTTGGGGAAGTTACTTTTCAAAATTGTAAGTAGTTATAGTAATTGCTTGCTTTAAAAAAAATGTAACTAGTTACAGTTACAAATAATTACTTCTCACATGCAGTTTACATTTCACAGCAATATTTTCTTTTCAGTTCCAGCTTGAAATGTTCTTTGAAGATTCAGCTATCAAGTGAAAACTAATTTCCACCTCTGAAGCCATTTTCTAGCAAGATAATATGAAAAGTGAGTTCATGTGACATGTAATGTTTGTTGAAGCATTTTCTGATTCTCACATTATGTATTAGCTGCAGTCCTTTTTTAAATGTGTTACCGTATTCCTTCAAACTTGAGACACACTTTTTAAACCATTTTTTGCTTCTCAAAAATAGCCTGTATCCTACATTCGCGTACAGTAGTGATGTGTGTATTAAAATCGCCAACAAAAAATGTGACTGCCCAAGTACACAAGCAGCAACGTGACTGCCGAGAAAAAAACTAACGAGAACGTTACTGCCTGATCTTGAATCATCCATAACGTACAGGCAGCCATTTTCAAAGTGTCATTAGCTTCCTGAGGAATTCATAGAGAACTTTTACAATTTCAGCGTTTCTAACAAATAGTACCAACCTGGACAGATCGGAAATGCTGATCAGACCCCCATATTTTTGGACATGCCAAGCAATACGAGAAAAACAGGTGTGAGTAATCACAACTGGAAATGAGAAGCAGAGCATAACTGTAATGCTCTGTGGCCGCAAACTGCTTTATATATGTGTAATTGAGGTTGTATCTTTGTAGATGCATGTTTATTTTATGTTTTATTTTTTCCTCAAATTTAGGGTGGGAAATTTGGGCTGCGTCTTAAGGGCATCTTAAATTCAAAGGAATACGGTACATTACTTTTTAGTTACCAAATTTTGTTACCTGACTGAAAAAGGAACCCTTCCAGTTACAATTTACTTTAAATTGTAATCAAATAATAGTAATGTGTTGCATGTAATCTGTTACTTCCCAACAGTGTGAACTGGTGACAAAGATTATGAAGAGCAGTTGCTTCTGATTAGATTGCCTACTCTTATTACAAATTGAAGGTGGATATTAAGGAAACCTTATGTATTTATGTACAGTATTTATGTATTATTGCAAATATATACACAGTACAGCACACAGTTGATAGTATTCTCCGAACTTCTTCTAAGCATCCACACAGGATCATCCCTCCAACTCTCACCAACTTTGAGAACAAAGCCCAGCTTTTATGCCATGTGGCTGAGGCTGAACTGATTGACAATTTACCTAATTATGCCTCAGCCACATTCCAGGCAAGGACTTGTTAAGGCAGGATAAATCTTTCCCTGCCAACTAAAACACACCCGTGCGCACGCACACAAACACACACACACACACACACACTTTTTTCTTCTCCACCCCCCCCCCCACCTTGCCACAATATATATAGGTCCTATATATATGTCCTATGCAGGACAGCCGCTATAAAAATGTGCACTGATTAATCTACTAATGCCCATAAATTAACTGATCATGTGCTCAAGTTAAGATACAAAAGCATTATATTAATGCAGAGGAGTTAATAAAGGATTAGCATTGAAGAGATATGTTTATGTGTCCTGCATAGTAACCAAGCCTCATTGGACACAAGTAAATTTGTTACTGAGCAAGATCTGTCGCGAATATTTGCAACAACATTCTTGGCTGAATGCTTAATCCTATTCCTTTTATGTTTCTTTATACGCTTATTTAATCTAGCATCACTTGCAAAAAAAGTAATTGTCATGTAGATATTGGCAGAAAACCTTGAATTATTGCCACTGCTGCTTAAACTTTATTGTGTAAACTTTAAGTGTAAAATCAAATCACCCCTGTATTGAATGCTGGTGCCAAACAGAAGAATGAATGAATCGTACTCTTCTCTTCAGCATCCTAACCAATCTGTATCTCAACCAATTAACAGCAAAGCAAGACCTGACAGCATTGTAGGTCTTGCAGAATAATTGACCTCTCTTAAACTGCTTGTATAAACTATTAATATGGTGTTTGCAATGTAGCAAGTGTTACATGTATTATATCTGAAGCAACTGCTTTCCAGAGCATTCATTTACTGTTTAGTTGACACAATATATAAGAAAATAAAGAACACAGAAATCACTCATTTCTTTGTTCTTTATTAGTGAGTTAATTAGTGAGTCAATTATGTAGAGAGCACACCTACAGTACCATGTCGCCCTCTGGTCAGGCTTCAAAATCAAATTCTGTCTCCTAGACCTTAAAGCCCATTTACTGAATAGTTTGCAGCAAAATGTAAAAGTACAACCATTTTAAAAAATGCACTAGACTGTGAAAACTTCACAACAGAAATGGATATGCACAGTAGGTATTAGATTTAACAGACACTGCAAAATAATGTAGGTTTTTCCTTCGTAATGGACACCTTTTGCCAGTGCTTTTTCTATACCTGCTGTATAAAAAAAGCCATAGTGCATTTCAAACTTTCTCGCACAGACACAAACAAAAAATACTCCAAGTAAGTAGTAAAATGTTCCCTCATTTCCTAAAGGGCTATTTTTATTTGTGTTGGACATTTTGAATGTTTTTCTTTCTAGACTACTGTTGATATGTTGGGCTTCAGTGGACTGTAAGAGCCACCTAGTGGTGTTTCTGCTGTGCTGAAACCTATTTAATAGATGAGACTTAAATGCAGTAACTTGCAAAATCTCACTGTATTTTATTGAAACCATCCAGCTGTTATTCTGAATGCCCTCTATACATGTATAAAGATTTTTTTGTTGTTAACATTTTAGGCAAAGAGGAACATAAATTCAATTTAAAAAAAACTGCCTGCAACATGCTATCATGCATTTGTAGAGATAATTAAGTGATTTTAATTTATGTAATCTACTGTTTGTCAGTTCTGCTTGTGGCTTGTTTGTTGATTAATTGTTATAAAATCTGAGGCAACTAGAATCTGTACATTGATACAGTATGTGTGTACAGAACAAGATAAGACCCCTGTATGTGCCTGTCTAATGACATTGCTATGTGTGGATGTAAAGTTTGTAAGCATAGCACAAAGAAACCAAAAGTTTCAGGTTATGGGTTTCCTGGGGGGAAGGTTCAGGCTAGTAGAAGGTGCTGCATGCTGTAGCCACCACTCTCTAGTAAACATTGTGAGGTGCTGCTCTGAGTTTTAGGCAGATAGACTTTATCTATGTTTACTTTTATGTATTTTTATTGAGGCACAGTTGTATCCAAAGCAAGAGAACTGAATGTTTGGGTTGTTTTGTTTTTTTTGAACAAATTCGAATAAAAAAGAAAAGCTGGCTCTGAGTGGTCTCTCGATCGGGTGAAGGAAATGGACGGAGGCGGGGAGAAAAGGAAAGGTAAAAGGGACTAACACAATGCAAAGTACCAAGTAGAAAACACAACGCAAAAATAGGATAACTACATGAAGAGACAAGCAGTGAGTACCCGAGGCCGCACAGTCAGGTTACATATATACAGTGCTCCCTCGCTATAACGAGGGTCTCGGGGTGGACACACATTATGAGGGTTGTAACCAGAGCATTATAAACGGGGGAGGGGTTGGGGGGTACCGCAGGACACATAACAACACACATCTGACTAAAATACAAAATAAAATAACTCCCTCTTTATAATGCACATATAGTGAAGCAAGTGATGTAAATTTCCGTGAATTAACCATGCATAAAGCACCATGTAATCAACGCTATATTTTTTATGGAAAAAAAGGTAAAATTCCCACTCGTGGATCATTTTAATTAAACTATAAATAGCCTGGCTAAACGGTGGTCGGGAGTTCAGTTTGAAGAGACAGACAACAAACCAAGTGTGAGAAGGAGAGAGGAAGAGGGAATGGGCTCTCCCCAGATTCGGCTGCCGAAGCGGGGCTGAAGCGTCTTGTCTCCCAGAGAAAGCTGCAGCTCCTCTCGCAGCAAAAAAGTAAATACCTTAGGAAAGATAACCATTTATTTATTTAGTTATAAAACAAATGCTGATGCCTGTGTTATAAAGTGCAGCTTTTCTTCAGTTCAGATACTGTATTAAAAGAACAACACCAGTACTGTATTTACTGTAGAAATACTGCATGAATCACTAGTATAGGGAATTGGGGGACCTGCTGTAGGAGCATTATATCTGAGGCACGTTATAACCAAGAGCCTTATAGCGAGGGAGCACTGTATGTGTGTGTGTATATATATATATATATATATATATATATATATATATATATATATATATATATATATATATATGTATGGCTTGAGTGAATAATTAAAAGACAATTCATTCTTGCATTACTTGAATATATCTGAAGCTTTAGTATGTTTTCTAGGTACAGTACCAGCAGGGAAGTGAAGACATGTAATTGTCGTGATTCTGTTTTTAAATTATCACCTTAATAGCTGAGAAGAGCTCATTCATTTGAAATTAATTAATTGCCTTAATCACATCATCTTGAACAGTAAGCCCCGGTTGCCTGAGTTGACATTAGCATTAAAAAGTGTATTATTTCCAAAGAATATCTATTTATCTAACATTGAAGATAATAGGTAATTTATTTCAGAAGCCCTTCTCGGGTTTCGTGCCTTGTTTTCTACATTGATTTTTCTGACCGTTGAAAATGACAGACATTTTATTTTCCAAGATTTAGATTTCCATTAAGGCTTTCAATCAGAACGTACATAAACCATTTCTATATAAAAACTGTAATTTAGATCTGTCAAGTTATATATATATATATATATATATATATATATATATATATATATATATATATATATATTAGAGGTTGGCACGGTACCGAAAACCGGGTACCCATTGGGTTTTAAATTACCCGACCCTACCCGGGTCTCTTTTTACTACCCAGGTATCAATTTATTAATTTGAGAATTTAAAGAAAATGTACAAAATATATAGTCGTACGCGTGTGTCTCTGGCTGGCGTACTAAAGACAATGTTAAAACAAGCTTTGCATTAAGCCTTTTCTTAACTGACAGGATATCAATATTTTACAGAAAACAATAACACAGCGAGCAGCAAGTACACCTCAATAATAAGAACTGCAACGTCTATTCTTCTCACGAACTAAATGGGAAAGAAAACATCATAACATCCTGTTGGGATTATGTCAGTGATGTGATCCATTAACAATAACCATGTGGCTTCCAATACGGAGTGGTTTATTTACAGTTATTGCACAGATACAGTTTCTTACCAAAAAGATAAAATAAGTAGCCTTTATTCAAAAATAAATAAGCAAATAAATAAAATAAAAAATAAAATAATGTGGAGCACATTAAGTAAGTGTGCTTCCTCCTTTGAATGAAATATTTCCTTGGCAGAGTTTGCAAATTCCATTTTCTCCTGCTTGGTAAAGAAATTCTACCCAATGCTTTGCTTGGATGCCATTGTTACGTATTTACAAGACAGAATTTCGTGATGATCAGGAACGGCACTTCATTGTTACAACCTAACAGACACACGTGTCTTTTTGCGACTGCCGTCAAAACCTAGCTGGCTCAATGTACGGTAGCTATTGCGACAGACCATAACGTAAACATGGTGCTGTACTACTGCATTAGCTTTAAAACTGAACATAACAGCCATGTTAACAACAAGAATCCTGCAGCATGATGCATATTTAACACTAATAACTGTATTTAAACAGAGATGTTTTGTTACTATTATTATTATTATTATTATTATTATTATTATTATTATTATTATTATTATTATTATTATTATTATTATTATTATTTTGATGTTTTCAGTAATGAAAAAGGTTACACAAGTCTACAGATCTGAAGGGACTAAATGTATGTGTGCTATATAGTATTTAAATATGTATCATGCACTTAAAACATTAATATATGTGATTTTTAAATTTTTTTTATCATTACCCAAAAAAGATCGGCGGGTACCCAATTCTGGATTTTTTTGATTGCTGTCTTACTGCAAGTTATATCTTAGGAACCACTTTGATGAGTGAAACTGTGTTATGGGTGAATGTATGTGTATTTTGGTTACATACATTTCCAAGCAATGTTACAGATATAAGGTGGAGTGGTTTTCACCCTAGATTTTCAAGTACTTCTGATGGTCCAGGTTTTTCTTTCAACTAGTGCTCAGTTAGGTTGGTTTTGTTTTGTTTTGTATTGCAGACTGATGATGAACATATTGTGAACATGTACTGTTTAATATCTCTTAGACTGTATGGAAGTGCTATCTTTTGTGCACAGAATATACTGCATGTGTACAACAAACAAAAATGCTATAATATTGTCTATAACACATAAAAGCAATAGAAGTATAACTGGTACTATATTTTGTTGCTGAAGGTCACGTTACTGGACCTGTGTTTTCAGCTTCATGTAAAGGTCAGGTCTTTTTTTAAGAAAAAAAAAAATCTATAACATGTTATAATGCATCACTGATTTCAACCAATTGAAAACTTAATACAGATTATTGCATTTAAAGGGACTACATACCCTTTTTCCAGCAGCTATCATGTTACACCTGAAACAAGAATTAGTGCTAGCAGCAAAACCTAGATTTGTTTGACTCCCCTCCACCATGAATAATCAGCACATCTTCTTATTTTACCACTAGAAGCGCTGGAATTTTGAACTACCTAGAAGCGCCAAACCGGTCATTTTAACCGGCAGCTTTTTAAACGGCTGTAATATGATAATGAAAGACAAACGATTGTATAAAACGTTTTATTTATGAACATCAAATCAAACATTTGCATAGCAGAAACACCATATTTAAATGGAAAACATATATATATATATATATATATATATATATATATATATATATATATATATATATATATATAAAGGAGCAGTACAAAACAAGAAAAACTTAAATAAACATTTCACTAGTAACTATTTTGTAACAGGTCTCTGTACATATGACATTATATAAACATTTTATTTGTTTGTAAAAATAACATCAAAGGGTTGTTTTTTTTAGAAAATAATATATAAGGCACTACTTCATATCATAAATAACTATAATACAATATACCATTTACATAACATATTTATTTAGCCTACATACCTGGCAGCTTTCTAACCTGTACAGTCCACATACACTTCTCCACTTTCCCTGAGCATTTACCGCACACTGCCCTTCCACAACCTGCGCCGACATCCAAACTTTTGTTGTCGTTGCATTTTGCAACCTGGCACTGTTTCTTCTTGTGTGTGGGTGCAGCGGCTGCAGCATTGCCAAACTTGCTTGCCGAAGCTCCAGGGCTGCAAGATGAAGTCCCTCCTGTTGCAATTTTCCCGGTACATTCCTTGTACAAAACATGTGCATTGATGGCTGCCAGGTCCAAAATGATCCGCCTGTGACTGAATACTATCATGCCATCTGGTCCAGCACATCCACACCCACACCGAACTTTGTGGCATTGTAGTATTTCTCTGTCTCAGGCTTTTTTTTTGCCTTCGGTTCCGATCGCCACTGTTTTGTGCATAGAGCTGAGAATGAACCTGTAATGCTATACACAGGGGGGTACCTATGACACAGAGAGAGGCGTGCTTTTCAAGCACTCAAAGAATGTAGACAGGTAGACGTCACTTGATCATGGGACTGATTGTATTGAAAAGGACAGGTGATTATATTGAAAAGGACAGACAGGATTATAGGCTATATTTAATAAATAAATATGTATTGAAATAATCGGTTAAAATGACTGATTTTGGCACTTCTAGGTAAATGTGCTTTAAATTGTCAATTTTTGGAGAATATGTGTCTCAAACGCCATCAGTATATCTAATAGATATATTTAGGAAAAGTCACTAACGGGCATGCGCATCACATTCTGGAACGCAGAGTAATTTAAATTTTAAAACCCAAAAAGGTCAAATTGACCAGCTTGACGCTTCGAGTGTTAATTGATTGTACAAGACTTACTTAACATTTTATAATTTTCAAAAAAACAAACCACTGACAATTTACGTAACTTTATTTACTGGGCTCCAAGTGCCTACAATGCATTCTATGTGTTTATAAAATTAACATATTACAATCTGATTCCCACTGTATGTTTCATGGGACAGGACCAAAGGCTGCATGGAGGTAGAACCTCATGAATTGGAATTGGAGAGAAGTGCTTTGTGTCTTAGAAAAGAGGACAGGGTTTCCCCTTGGCTTGCTGAGAGCCGCTGTCTGAGGTAAGACCGAACCGATCGGCCTCCAAAGCTGGGCAGCAAGCATTGCTTCCCCCAAGGGAAATTGAAAATAGGATAGAGGATGAATCAAAGAGACGAAGAGGTTCAAAAATCTCCCCGGCTTGCAAGGGTTGCATATGCTGAAGGTGGTTGACGTGGTCTGATGTAAGGCGAGTAGCTTCGATTCCCTTGCGAGGAGACAGGAACGCTGGGAAAAAAAGAAAATAAATAACATGCAGAGAGGGCCTCCGTGGAGTCGAGGCTGAATGGCTGGGCTCCAAGGCTGGGAACAAGCTTTGCTCTTCAGAGGGAAAGCCTGGAATGGGTGAAACGGACAGAGTGGGTAGAGAACGGGAAAACAAAAGATAGTTAGATTTGGCCGGGTGTCCCCTTGTGGAGAACCTTCCTGGCGGAGGACAAGGCCAGAGTGGCTGGGCCTCTAAGTTTGGGGAAGTGAGCTTCATTTGCCTCCAAAAGTGGACCCCCGGCTCTCCAGAGCTGAACCAACAATGCTACCAGGAAAGAGATAATTAGTGGAGAGGAAGACCCTGGCGTTGGGAGGAAACCTCTGGTGGTCTGTTCAGAGAGATGGCTCCCACTCCAGGCATACTAGCAATACTCTGTTGGACAAAAGAGATATCGTGGAGAGAAGAGTGGATGTAGCAGCAGGGGGCGGGGGAGAAGCAATAGGGGGGTTGATTGTCATTTAGAGGAAAACTGGCAGATGGAATGAGAATGGGTGTCATTGCAATAACTGCACATATGAAGGAAATGGTTTGCTGGGTAAAATTAAGAATTGAAATTAGTACACAACTGTTTGCCACTGGAGAACTTAATGGGTCTTCCATGGATATCTTTGAGAATTGAAGAAGCAAGAGCAACTGAAGAGAGGATAGGGTAATGGCAGAGGGGTGTTAAGGAGGGAAGAGGAGTTAGATAAACAATGAGGAGGCAGCTTTGGGAAGAGAGATACAACTGAGCGGTGGAAGCGCATACACTACAAGTGTCTGCTCGGAAGCCACTGAACAGATCAGGATCAGGCTGGGGCCAGTCAATATGGGTGTTATCCAATGCTGGACGAGATTCTGCTTTGGCTGAAAATGCTTTATGATATTCATAAAAAACAGTGACGCCATATCTGATAGAGAGGTTGGAAGTGACAGACGCTGCTGAAGTGGCTGATGTGGGGGGAAAGAGGATGGCTGGTTCCAGGCAAGTAATCCTGTAATCAAGCACATCTAGGTGGTCAGAAACACAAGAAACAGCAGTGTTAAGAGGATGATTAAGTTGTTTGCTGTCACTGATTTGGAGACACAGATCCGAGAAAGAATCTGGAGAAGCCACAGGATCGAGTAAAATGGCAGGCTGAAGGGCTTGAAGGAGATGGAGCAGGATGGGGAGCATGTGAAGCTATCCGTCAGGAGTTGGAGTGGAAGGGACGCTAAGAGAGCTAGCCTGCACAGTGGGGGAGGGGCGTCCGCTCAGAAGACTGATGTTTGTGGAGGAAAGACAGGCTCAGCTGAGATGGATTATCAGTACAAGGTGAACAAAGATCAGATATGTCCCAGCTGGAATTGAAATTCGTTTTTTTTAAAGAGAGCTTTCAGAGGCCTGTCGGTGGGCCAGTCTTAAAGAAAAGGCGTTTAGAGCAGCAGGGAGAATTAGTAGCAGCAGAAGCTTGGAAGACCAGAACAGCAAGAGCGAGTAGGCAGGGTCAGCAGAGGATGAGGCAGCAGGTTCAACGGTGGCAAGGATAGATAGGTTAGCAGTGTTGCCAGATGGAGGAGAAGCAGAAGGACGTTTAGATTTATCTGAATACTTTTTTCTTGTTTTTTGAGTTGGAGGATGTTCGGAAGAGAAAGAAAAATGTGGCAGGTGAGTCGAAATTGATAACTTAAGATGAAATGATTGAGTCGGAGTCTGCAGAGATGTATGGCGATACACAAACAAAAAAACAAGACAGAGAATAAGGGCATGACTTGGGGTTTAAATAGGAAGGTTGACAGATATTATTAGCAGGACTGAACAGGAGAGGAGCCCTAACTCCAGGCCCCTGGACCACACCCAAGGTGACAATTAAATTATTTAGTGAAATACAGGCTTAATTGTAGTACATGTGTAGAGGACAGTATACTGTGCATTATTACATTATACAAAAACATTGTAAATGTGACATTCCCAGAATTGTAATAGTGTTAACTAGTCCAGTTATTCTTCCTCATGGTGTAGAGATGTCACTGCATGTATATTCAAGCAAAATATTTTGGCAAATGACTGAACCAGGGATCTGTTTAAGGCTAGGCCCATTTAAGGAATTCCCATAATTGACTGAATTCATCAACAGTATGACCTCAATTGATATCTAAAATGTACTGGTTAGTAAATCTTCTGTACAGAGATAGTTAGTAGGTCTAGTAGAATGAAGGGCCTGCTAGACCACAGGAGTCCTTCACATTTTTATTGCGATACATTACTTCTCAATCTCCATCTCATCACTGCTTGTGTATTAATATCTGAAATGCTGCACATGTTTTATAAAAATCATACCATCTGCACACATATTTTTTTTAGATTAAAAGCCTTCACAATACAGTTTCAGTCGTGTATGGATCAGTGTGAAAGTTTAACAGGGTAATCTTGGTGGTCATTTGTTTTACCCACCAGCACGTCAAATCAGTTTACTGTATATGGGCACCTTTGTCAGATAAACCAAACAGCCCACATCACACTATAAGCTGCTTGCCTGTCAGGGGTTACTAAATCTTTACTTTGCATTCAAATAATGAAAAAACAAGACTGAAGAAAGAACATGACACTGTAAATCTTTTATAGAGTGTGTGACAGGGTCTCATGTCACGTGCGTGGGTCACCGCTGTTTAGCAATACAGAGAGACATTGGGGGGTGGAGTTGAAATGCTGGCACAGGCGTGCAGGATTTATTAATACAAACAGAAAGTAAATAAACAAAGGGGTCATGTGACGTTACCAGTGATGGCAATGCACAGAGGACACATACAGCACGCTGTACAAAAGGTAAAATAAAACACAGTACAGAAACTACAAATAAAAGGTGCCACACAGGGCGAGCGCTAGACTTAAAACAAGGCGTCCCGCTCCAGGAACCGGCTACACTACGTAACCCTCGCTATACATCACATGGGATCACTATCCCCTAACTAACCTACTGATGAGCCGGTATTCATACAACGACTCGTGCTGCTTCATATGGCCTTGGCTGGGCATTGCCTTCACAAGCACCGCTTGCTGTCTCAGGGTTGCGTAGCGGTCGTTCCTGCAGAGCGGACCCTCTCCTCCCGAGTAAATGCCGCTCCCCTCTGGCATGGCGTTGCAATCACCCCGAGCCATCTCCCGTGGATGTTTTTAAACTGACGGACACTCAGTCAAGACCTGCCCACCTACTGACTGAGGTCCAGCACAGCCAATCACTTGCTGCCCTTTCCCTCAAACAAGCCTAGCAGGCAGCAAGTCTCAATCGAGCGCCCGTCTGTAAACAATAATGTAATCACATAAATCAACTCCAAAAAGATACACAATAAACCCATTTCCCCATACAAATTATACCAACACTAAATACACAAGATTGCCCAGCTACAGAGTGCAAAACATGTTTAAAATTAAAATACATCTCAGAAACCAACAGAAGTCCCAGGGGTCATGTTATATGTTATTAAACAGATATTAATAACCTTCTGGAAATCCTTCATGAAAGTCAACATGGATCATTTTTGGGTCCTAGTTTCACAGTGCAATTTCATTTCCAGCTAGGCTTGTTTAATGTTAAATGTCTCTATAGTTACAATGCAGTTTTCTTTTGGCTGAATAATCTCCTTAACTCCATATATATTTCCGTTTAGAATCAACTGTTGAAGTATTTGATAAATTCTTAAAATGCTGCCTGCAGGAAACCACCTTTTCTCTAGTTTTCATCCTACATGTGTTTGTTTGTTCCTCTGTGTATCTTTCAAAATACAATACAGACCAATTCTGCATCTTTAACTGGGTTAAACAAACAGTATTTGCTCTCCATAAATGAGGAACAAATAGTCAAAGCACTGTGGAATAACCCCTTACTCACTCACTCTCTCTCTCTCTCTCTCTCTCTCTCTGTATATATTACAAGCCCCATAAAATGTAATAGGAAATATAATAATAATTGTATTTATTATACTGCATATAACAAAACATTTTGTGCAATCCTGACAAAGAATACCAAGATTCATGCGATTTTTGTAAAGAAAATGATAAGAGACTCAATTAGTTTCTGCAGGAAGAAAGCAACATCTGCAGCCTATTACAGAGAGCAGTGACTGAGTTCATCTTGATTTTCTGAGTTACCTCCGTTGCTATGACAATCACTGATAAAACACTGGCACCCTCAGCATTCCACAAAATGTAAAGACTGTAAAGTTCATTGTGGATTATTTGGTTTCTTAATTTTATGTCATTATCAAATGTACCAATCAGTTAGTCACGGTGTATACAAATGCTTGTGTTTAGTACCATATGAACTGAGTATGTACATTTCACCTGGTGTATTTATCACTTAAGAACACAAGTATAAAGGGTATGCTAACCAAATTATTATTTAGTATATTAACTACATACGTGGGATCAACCCTCACATGCTTACTTTATAAAAAAGAATTAATTTTTATTGAACTAAATAAGAGGAGGAGGTTAGCATCTCCTTGGCTTCACTGTAAATTATCTCTCGATTGCAGACATAATTTTAATAAATTTCCAGTAACACTAAAGGTTTTTAAAGACTGTGTTAGATTTTCTCTCCAAAATTCCAGCCTTATAAATTGCTTGGCTAATGTAAATCTATACTTGCTGAAAAGGATCATTATACTTAATAAGATGAAAGGATTGCAAGTCTCTTTTGCTGCTGTAACATCTAATGTTTCAATCAATTTGTTATACCCCAAAATAGCGAGAAATAAAATTAACATATTATATGTTCATGAACAGAAACGAAGCATCCCCTGTGGTGCAGCATAGTGTATTAACCCGCTGTGTCACCAAATACTGTCACAATGTTGATTTATAGAGTGATACCAGGCATACTAGGGGCTCATTTGCTATTCATATTTTCAGCATATTCAGGCAAGTACTCTACTAGAAGCTAGTAACAATGTAGCTATAGGTATTTTAAACAGAATGTGTATACTTTTTTGCAAATGTTTTTGCTAAATTAAAAGGAAAATTGGTAATATGACTCTCACAAATGTTTACATTGGTAAGTAAAAGTTTTAAATAAACAAATACATAAATCAATTATTTAAAAAAAATCAGTGATATTTTATTCTTTGCAAATATGTACATATCTCCGCTTTTCTTGTTAACAGTGATGTAAGCACTAATATAATCGGTTGTATGTGGATGCACTTGACAGCATGTGTAAAATACGTCCATGCAAATCTTTCAGCAAATTTGGAAAGCTGTCCGGAAACAAATACCCATTATTAGCTCAATAAGCAAGAGGGAAAAACTTGTGCAAAATATAATAAAATGCTCAACAACTTGGTATAGTTACCAACCAAATCTTTTGAGATAGGTACTAGCACCGGGCAGCCAAATTGGATATGTCAAGTGGTCACCCAACCTATATTTACAGTAGTCATAAAAATATAAATCAGTTCTTTCTGAGGTGGATGCAACAAACACAAAGATGGGGCATGCTTATAAGAAAACAGATGAGCTTATGAACAAATGAGCAAGAAGGCGAACCAGTAAAATAAGTTAAGAATATAAACTGTCAATTTGTTATGTATACAACAGTTGCCCAATGAGATGTATGATGCAACAGCTAATTGGAATGTTTAAGATAATGTTTGGTTTGAGTTGTCATTATATGTTAAACCAGTTATTTTACAGCCTAATTTAAACTAAGGCAGCAATGTGCTTTAAAAGTAATCTCTATTTAAAGTGGCAGCACACTGCGGATCATATCATTAAAGATTAGGTTGAGTGCCTGTTAGATTATTCTACAGGGCATTCATGGACTGCTAAGATGAAGGTTTTTTTATTTTTCATCAAAACACTTGGGATTTCCACTCAAAATGATCCCTTCAATGTGGTAAGCTCTTAAATTATAGTACTAGAAGCCATTTTGAAGATTTTTCTATGAACTGTATCAAACTGTAATTTGTTTTACATGTGTTAGTACAATCTAAAAAAAATGCTTAAAAATGCAAAATATATACCCCTGCCTCTGACATCAAACAGAACCTTAGCTCATAATAGCAATAGCTTATTCATCTGGGCACTGTCATTTAATGCACAAAGCAAAACAACCATGAATTTCAACACTGAAAAATGTTTTACTTGAATATACATGTGGTGACATCCCTACTCCATGAAGAAGAATAACTGGACCAGTTAACACTATTACAATTCTGGAAATGTCAGTTACTGTATTTACAATGTTTTCGTATAATGTTATAATGCACAGTGTACTGCAATTAAGCCTGTATTTCAATCAATAATAACTCAGAGCAAGGGGCATGACTATCATGGAAAAGACCCTCACCACCCTCATAACTCAAATGAGCATCTTGCTGATCTATGGAGGAGCTGAGCCATTGGTGCACTATCTCTATATGTGACAGACAATTCCTTGGAGTATTGAATCATATTTTACCCTTTTCAAGTCAGAGTCTCTAATTTTAGCAGCAACTCGATAATTTTGACAGCAGATTTGTTGTGCCTTACATAACTTACGATATGGACTTTTTTGTTTTTGTTGTTGCTTTAAGGACCTGAACCAGTCCTTATCCCAATTTCGCGTCCTCAATTTAATTGTGCTTTTCAGTGTTTTCTAGTAAAGAACAGTCAATTTGGTGGGTTTTTAAGTACATTTACACAACCTATGACAAGCAGCATTATATTGTTTTAGAATCAGCCTCTGTATAAATACAATGCTATGCTACTACACACCAACACCTTGTTTTCACTACTTGTTCTGATAGTTTACTAGAACCCATCCCATTTGGCACGATGTTGGTTTCCATGGCAAATTCACAGGGCTTCACAGCAAACAAGCAACTGGTGCCTCATTGCTGTCATATTCCTGATTTCTAATAAAGCGAAATTGTAGTGTGTACCTACTGGTCTTCATACAATATGGAAGAAGAAGGGGAGAGGGTTTATAAAATATGCTATAGGAACATACACATCAGGTTTTATATTATATAGATCATTAATTGCATGTTTAAATGCATTTGTATTTGCTTAATTGATGAAACAGACATCTAAGTCTCCTTCTGGAAGCAAGCAATAAGTATGAGAAACTACACCCAATCATAGAAGCATGTTATATGTAAGAAATAACCCACAACATGCTTATAAAATGGCTACATTTTTTTCTTGAAAATAATTACACATACTAGCTTTTTTAAGGAAAAAAGAAGAAATGTATTATGTATCCTTTCACTGAGAAAAAAATAGTCCCTGAGGACTGTTTCATTGTGACATATTTATTTTTTACTTTATTATTTGCCATACACATTAAATTGAACATTGCCATTTAGTAAAATTTTTGAGATGAAATGGGATTTGGAAATTGAAAGCAGACTGATAATTTCAGAGGCTGTTTTTCACACCCGGTAACTGACAATTTTCCTGGACTGTAAACCAGCATTAGATAATATGTGGACAGCAGTGCTGCGGATTGAGTGGTTTGTGCAACCTACTGAAAGTCCAGCTTGCTTTGAAATGCGAGGCATCATGTTTCCGAGGTAATTAACACCAATAGGTTCATGGGAATACCAAACTGATTTGCATTCTGGATATTTTTAAGGGGGTGAAGGTAGAATGATTTGGCATCTGATGGACATATAGAATCACCAGGCTGGGCATCATATAACCATGAGTACTTTCACAGTTAATCTCATTGACATCTTTATGGTTTTTTTTATTTTTTTTTTATTTGCTCATTATACAACAGGGTCACAAACTCCAGACCATTTTCATCTGTATTGATAACAAACGACTTCTGTGTCAGGTCCCGTCCGCGGGAAGCAAAATAGAGTTGTATGTTGAACCAGACCTTGTTTAAAAGGCCAATGGCTGTGTTAGCAGAGAAAGCACGAGAAATTTGAATTTTGTTTAAATCTGTTTCTCAAATCGGAAGGTGGTGGTGGGATGTATCTTTGCCAGAATTTCTGAAATTCTTGGCGACAGAGATGAAAGCATTGTTGGATGATTTGAACTCTGTTTCAGTTATTATGTTGACATTTTACCTACAGAAAAACTGTTTAGATTGTGATTTATGCCAGCTCTTAGACCCTAGAAACTTGATATGCTGTATTCATTTCCTTCAGTGTTTCTAACTGTTGCATAAAATTGCCTTAGGACATTGTTCAATTGAACACTGTTTTACAGTCCAAGCTGATGTTTTGTTGTTTTTGTTTGTTTGTTTCAACCAGTCATTAAAAACATTCTTTGTTTTTCTATTGGTCTTATCGGTTGTGTTCTCCTCAATGTCATCTAGTTGTTTGTTATAAATATGAAGCTGTCTACTTACAGACTCCATTTTGTGTTTTTTTTCTGAAGAGGTTGAGAGATATTTTGTTCTGCTTCACTCTCATTAAGAAATTGCTCAAATGACAATCCTCTTAAAAGGTCCAAATTAACTTGTGGAAAGTCACTCAGTTTTAGTTATTATCATTAAGGCGTAGTTATATTAATAAATCAGGTAAGTGAGTTGGTCTATGATGTTATAGCCATGCGGTAAGACAATTATTACTGCACGGTCATGCGATCTTGTTCAGCCAATCACAGCACTTAATTTCTCCAAGCCATTTTATACTTGTGAGCTCATACGTAAACCCTTCCACATTATGAATGGTAGGTTCATTTTACAGTTAAATGTTGCTGAAAAAGAGCTCCTATAATTAGTATCTATCCAACCTTATGTCTAACTCAATTTGTATCTTTTTTAATTTTATTTAAATGCTGGTGATAATGAAGTAAAAGTGTTATTTAAACAGAAATAAAAATAGCTCTTAATTGGGAAGGCTTTTATTGGCTAAATACAGAGATGAAAAATCTCCGCTGAATGGCGGATGTGATCAATGCAGATCCGAGGCGGAAAAAATGTACCTGATGTTTTTTATTTTTATTTAATCTTTAATTTTTTAAGCTATTAACACATTTATGACAGTTGGTGAGGTTTGTATTATAATTAGCTTTTTTTTTACATAAAACTAAAAAAAAATAAAAAAATAAGGCACAATTTCATTAAGGCGGTTGTTTTTACATTACGTACCCCATTGGTGCTTGCAGACAGCTGTCTTGGCAAGTTGCTATTTCAAACAAGTACTGTGAATTAAACAGTTATGGTGCAGTTCTACAGTTCACATTGCAGAAAATGGCGAAAATAATGAAACTAGAGGAAGGTGCAGGCGAAAAATTAAAATATATATATATATATATATATATTTTTTGTTTCTCTTGTGCAGTGAGCGACGGGGAGGGTTGATCGCGGACATTGTTGACAAAGCCTGTAGACCCCCACTCTCCTGGAATAATCCATAAATTAGACCATTTTCATCTGTATTGATAACAAACAACTTCTGTGTCAGGTTGCACAGTCTTTCCCATCCGCAGCAA
Organism: Acipenser oxyrinchus oxyrinchus; assembly: GCA_030684275.1. Lineage (NCBI taxonomy): Eukaryota > Metazoa > Chordata > Actinopteri > Acipenseriformes > Acipenseridae > Acipenser > Acipenser oxyrinchus. Next base: position 18,098,033 of record CM060252.1, on the reverse strand, counting down.
ACAAAATAGACTTGTATGTTGAACCAGACCTTGTTTAAAAGGCCAACAGCTGTGTCAGCAGAGACAGCACGAGAAATTTGAATTGTGTTTAAATCTGTTTCTGAAATCAGAAGGTGGTGGTGGGATGTATCTTTGCCAGAATTTCTGAAATTCTTGGTGACAGAGATGAAAACATTGTTGGATGATTTGAACTCTGTTTCAGTTAAAGCTCACTTAGTATTTGGGATACATTCTAATTTCAGGTGTAATCTGAATCTTAACTTCATTCAATTTGGGTTCCTGAGCAAAAAAATTCAACACAGCAGTGGATACCAGATTCTTGCCACATTTCAGCTTTATTTTTTTACTTCTGCTCACTTTCATCTCTGTAAATACTATACCAATATATCATAGAATGGAATTCCTTTAAAAAAATGATTTAACTAGGTACAGCTATGGCAGTAAAGCAGTTATTTTTTTTAGCTTGGCTCATCAAGGTCTAGCAATCAGATAGCGTAATACAATTCCTTCTAGCAGTAGGAATATTATTCAGGTCAAGTCTCATTTGGTTTCATTCTATTCACCGGTGATGCATGAGTGTTCCTGCTCTGTCAAATGGGCTCCTAAAAGATTGGAAGTGATTGCTATTCCTTAGCAGTTCATTGGAGGCATAAAGCACAAATATGGTTGGCAAAATGAAGTTTCCCCCAATTGTGGAATGGTCACATAGGTAGCGGGTTAATGGAGAACACCAAACAATTGGCTATATTAAAATAAAAAATGTAAGGAAAATAATTGAAGACAGATTAATATGTGTCCCTGCTACTTTGTTTCTATTTTATTGGAATGAAAGGTAGTTGAATTATGTGGCCTTCCGATCAAACGTTTATGTTTCTGCTCAGCTTTGCAAATTACAGTGTAAAAAGAATACCCTAGCTGGAGTTGGAAAGAGGGCTAGCACCAAGATACCAAGATATGAACTGCCCCCCACGTTCAAATCTAGTGCCACCAGTTCAGATCTAGTGCCCCCAGTTCAGATCTGGTGCCCCCAGTTCAGATCTAGTGCCTCCCAGTACAGATCGGGTGCCCCCAGTGGTCCCAGTATTTATTTATGTATGTATTTATGCAGGTAAATGTAACTGGTAATTTACAGCTGATTTGGTAACTACAGTCAACCCTCTTTATACCGTCTGGTAAGGGCCACGGGCAAAAACAGACAATAAGTGAGGGTGGCGTTATAGTGAGGGTCAAAAAACAAACAAAAACGCACACAACCTTCTATGTTTGCAATAAATTCAAATGTTTTATTTTGTTAGTTAAACAATTACAGTATCTCCAGGCCATTTTAATAAAACATTAATCTAGTACTAGTTCTTAACACAACAGTAGGTCTACTAGTGACGTTTTATCAAGTTTTCCCATCTGTATGAAACATTCATAGTTACTTTTGAGGAACAAATACTTTTGTTCCTCAAAAGAAGAGAAAGAAAGAGAAGAATGTGGATTCACCCTATAATAACAAGCAATGGGAAACCCTAGGGGAGTACTACCGTCTTGTGCAAGAGCTGAAATATACTGTATATATTTATATAATCTCAAATTGTGTTACTGGTAACAAATAATCTCAACAAAAACATTGTTTAAACAAAATTAGAAGTACAGACAGGACTACCAAACGCAATTATACCAGCCAAAATTTCCTGTTATACATATAGTTGCTTAAAGGATTTCCACTGTCTTATTAGAAATGTACTGTTTAGTACTGGTCTGTACATTCTACTTTGTCCCCAGCATTTGAATAATGATTTACATTACATTGATCTGTGTGTGATTAAATACATAAGTGTTACAGTAAAATATACAATATATAATGGTAATTAAACCAGATATGTGTATGCGTATGTATAATATGCTTTACATATTTAGCCATAGCCGTTGAGTAATTTGAGTACATTTTGACAAATCTTTTTACCGACACACAACCATTGTTTTGTAGTTTGTAACGTGTATTAATAAAGTTTGTTAATATTTATTGGGGGGGTGGGGATTTGCCATGACATAACAGCTGTAACATAATTACATAATTCTGACCATCACAAATTGACTTTTTAGTGTCACAAATAATTTTATTTTCACAAAATTATTTGTCAAAATAAAAACAGGTAGACAGCATCGTCGCTTCAAAAATTGCATTGATTTGCCACGGTGTTACTCATCACCACGGCTACATGTCTCATATAAGATTAGCCTCTAATGTACCATGATATAGCTACTATTTTTCTGGCTTGCAAGTCCAATTGCTAAAAATATGAACTGCACAAATGAGTATACTGCATGATTATTGATTTGTACCGAGATCTGGTGGTATTGTGTTAAACTGTATTACAGAATCCCCCAAACAATGTTTTGTCTTGCCATATAAATATAATCACTACAAGTGATTGTAGGTGGATTTGTGTTCAGACTTTGACATTTGTATGTGCAGCGATCAGGTATGGTGTGAAACAGAAAAGGCATTTCCATTGCTCTAGAGGTTCGTAAAGGCCTGCTCTGACTTTGTAGGTCTACTTGTACTGTATATTGTGCTTTCAGTTCACATACATCTTACAGAAAGGGCAGCCATTGTGCAGCGAAAGAACAAGTAGAAGATTAAAAATCTATTTGAATTTGGACACAAGCGTACCTGCAATAAAACATTTAAGATAAATTGAAACAGAAGTCCCCTGCTAGTGATACAGGTTTTGTAATCCTATATTTTGTGATCGAGATTACTTTTATCTGGATCGTTTTGATCTGGTTTTTCAGAAACTGTCACTGCTGGATTACAGTAATCCAGATTACAAATAATTACCATTACAGAGTTTTTTTTTAAAGGAATCTCGATCACAACATATAGGATTACAAAATCCGGATCACTTTGATCGAGATTACGAGTTTTGAAAAACTGTCCCCAGGATGATAATAAACTGGTGCATGTGGTTTTGTTGCTTGAATAATCTGTCCATAATGAGCAGATTAAAATCAGGAGCCCTGCTTATTAAAGGGTGCATACAGGGAGAGATATTCCTGTACCCAACAATAAAATAATATGTTGTTATTTTCAGAATGTGAATGGAAATTCAGAATGATCTTTTCCATAGAAATAGCGGTCAACAGTTTATTAATAGGAAAGAGACTCTGTCTAAAGTTGTAATTGTGGTTTGATTTGTTGGTTGAAAGACTGCTGCTTTTTGTAGCTATCTGCACAACTAAAAACTACTGACAGGCAAAGGTGTTAATCTTTTTTATAATAATATATTCCGAAGTGGTACCGTATCTAATTATTTGGAGTATTGGTACTCAAGGTACATTTTGCCCTTTTCTGGTATAAAGAAGTCTCCTAATGGGCTGTTTCATATTCCAGAAAAAGCAATGTTTTGCATTCCCCCCTATTATCTTCAAGGAGATATATATATATATATATATATATATATATATATATATATATATATATATATATATATATATATATATATATATATACAGTACTGTGCAAAAGTTTTAGGCAGGTGTGAAAAAATGTTGTAAAAGTAAGAATGCTTTCAAAAACAGACATGTTAATAGATTATATTTATCAATTAACTAAATGCAAAGTGAGTGAACAGAAGAAAAATCTAAATCAAATCCATATTTGGTGTGACCACCCTTTGCCTTCAAAACAGCATCAAGCATCAATTCTTCTAGGTACACTTGCACACAGTTTTGAAGGAACTCGGCAGGTAGGTTGGCCCAAACATCTTGGAGAACTAACCACAGTTCTTCTGTGGATTTAGGCAGCCTCAGTTGCTTCTCTCTCTTCATGTAATCCCAGACAGACTCGATGATGTTGAGATCAGGGCTCTGTGGGGCCATACCATCACTTCCAGGACTCCTTGTTCTTCTTTACGCTGAAGATAGTTCTTAATGACTTTAAGCTGTATGTTTGGGGTCGTTGTCATGCTGCAGAATAAATTTGGGGCCAATCAGATGCCTCCCTGATGGTATTGCATGATGGATAAGTATCTGCCTGTACTTCTCAGCATTGAGGAGACCATTAATTCTGACCAAATCCCCAACTCCATTTGCAGAAATGCAGCCCCAAACTTACAAGGAACCTCCACCATGCTTCACTGTTGCCTGCAGACACTCATTCGTGTACGCTCTCCAGCCCTTGGCGAACAAACTGCCTTCTGCTACAGCCAAATATTTCAAATTTTGACTCATCAGTCCAGAGCACCTGCTGCCATTTTTCTGCACCCCAGTTCCTGTGCTTTTCGTGCATAGTTGAGTCGCTTGGCCTTGTTTCCACGTCGGAGGTATGGCTTTTTGGCCATAAGTCTTCCATGAAGGCCACTTCTGACCAGACTTCTCCGGACAGTAGATGGGTGTACCAGGGTCCCACTGTTTTCTGCCAGTTCTGAGCTGATGGCACTGCTGGACATCTTCCGATTGCGAAGGAAGTAAGCATGATGTGTCTTTCATCTGCTGCAGTAAGTTTCCTTGGCCGACCACTGCGTCTACGGTCCTCAACGTTGCCCGTTTCTTTGTGCTTCTTCAAAGAGCTTGGACAGCACATCTGGAAACCCCTGTCTGCCTTGAAATTTCTGCCTGGGAGAGACCTTGCTGATGCAGTATAACTACCTTGTGTCTTGTTGCTGTGCTCCAGTCTTGCCATGGTGTATGACTTTTGACAGTAAACTGTCTTCAACAACCTCACCTTGTTAGCTGAGTTTGGCTGTTCCTCACCCAGTTTTATTCCTCCTACACAGCTGTTTCTGTTTCAGTTAATGATTGTGTTTCAACCTACATATTGAATTGATGATCATTAGCACCTGTTTGGTATAATTGTTTAATCATACACCTGACTATATGCCTACAAAATCCCTGACTTTGTGCAAGTGTACCTAGAAGAATTGATGCTGTTTTGAAGGCAAAGGGTGGTCACACCAAATATGGATTTGATTTAGATTTTTCTTCTGTTCACTCACTTTGCATTTAGTTAATTGATAAATATAATCTATTAACATGTCTATTTTTGAAAGCATTCTTACTTTACAGCATTTTTTCACACCTGCCTAAAACTTTTGCACAGTACTATATATATATATATATATATATATATATATATATATATATATATATATATATATATTGGAAGCATGTGCTCAGTTTAGACCTCCTGATGTTTTTCCTAATCTCAAATTTGTTTGTTTATTTTGTGCAGCTTTTTATGCAAAGATTTTCATGCAGGTTGGAGACACAGAGGTGTAGCATCTTGTTACCTGGAATGTCCTGCCTGTGTACTTCAGCGATTTGAGAATTTTATTTTTTATGACACAGCAGAAGTTCTTGAGTGTATCATACTCTGGGGGTAATAACGAATCAGTCTGTCTATATAGTATGTCATACTTACATCTTAACATGTGAGAACCACGTGTAAGTCTTGATGATTGAATCATGAACCCGATACCATGACTTTCACTGTATAACGCTCACTATTTACATATAGTTAATGATGATGAACAGGGGTGTGCAGAATGGATTGTGACTTGGACCGTACTCATCTCCAGTTTTTTTCTTTATAGCATAATAATGACGACAAGGTACTGCAGAACTGCATTTCTGATGTACACCCTCGAAGCCATTGTGAGATATATGGGATGTTGATAATTTGAATGGTGAGAGATTAGATGCTTCTATGGCCATGCAGAGTACGTTCTTTAATGTACATTGTTGGCACTAATTATAAAAATAAATAAATAATATGCGGCTTCCCATTGTTTTTCATGTCCAATACTCTCTCTTATAATTAGCATCTTGTGGTTCTGGAGACTTAATTGTAACGCACCCGTGCACCACTCTGGTGATTTATATGTCACTAGAAACATGATTCAAATAATAGCCTTGAATTTCACTGCAGCCCATCTAATATTGAGGGTGATCATGCAGGGCAGCAGAATGTTCGTACACAATGTGCACCGAAGGATTTGGTCGGGAGCCAAAGATTATCTCCCCCATTTGCTGCGTAACAATAGCAATTCATTAGACTCCCGTCCAAAATCTATTCCCAGATGTCATTTACACAGCACTGATCAGTTACAGTAACTCCCTCCTAGCAAACACGTGCATGTGCTACAGTCCCCAATTTGACCGTGTGTCTGTCTTCTACACGTCATTTATTTATTTATTTGTTTCCAAAATTACATTACTAAAACTAATTCTAACTAAGATTTTAAATAAATAAAAATAAAAAATAATGCACTTTTCCCTAAATTACTAAAAATATATAAATGAGAGGCATATTTTACATTTTTTTAAAAAGTCTCAAAATGATGCATATTTTACATTATTCCGTTATTCCAATTAACAAAGAAATGTTCCTTTCAATGCTGTGTCTAAGATATCCTCTTTACAACCCCCAACCCCCCATCCCCCGCCTTGACTCCTGTCTTCAGAGTGAAGCAATAGGGGATAATGTATTCACCCTGGATTAGGTCTCTGTCATTGTGCGTGAAATAGCATTTATACAGTAAGAAAAAAATAAAGCAAAACTAATATCAGAAACTTGCCCTTTGAACATAGTTTGAGAAAAAAAAATAAAGGAATACTGGCAAGCTTTCAGTGTTTCACAGCCTGTTGAGGAACACAGCAATATAGGCACAGCATGAACCGGAGACCTCCTGCTAGGGCTAATATTGAAGTCTCACGGTAACTTGCTTATAGGCCTGATAATTGTAACAGTGGTAATGCCCACCAATATGTTCTTGAAACCTTTTACAAAAATAATCTGCTATGTTTAACACTCCTATTATGTTCAGAATTTAGATATTTGTTAAGTTTCGGGTCATATTCACCCAGTGCAATTTCAGACAAGCTTTGAATTGATAGAAAATGTTTTCTTTGCAGAACTTGTACTTTTTTAAAGTTAAATATTAGAAATGAATGTAATCTTGCATTATAATAAAAGCAAAAGTATATTTAATAGCATCATAACCATATACAACTATTTAATTACACAGAAACCAAAATTGTACTGTACAGTACCATAATATTTGGAGAAGGGAATGGACGACTGAAGCATAGTGCAAAATTTCAAGGATGTTAAAAAAAAAAAACACCTTTTCATGAAGTACTAATTATAACTGTGGTACATTCATTTTCAATAATATTTCTTTATAAATGTCCCAATAAATGTGTGTTTCTGTCCCTATATATATATATATATATATATATACACACACACACACACACACACACACACAATAATAGGACATAGTGCTGTAGATACTTGACCAAACAAAATGTAATTTCCGTCCAGGATGGGCTATATAAAAAAACATTTCTGTCCAGGATGAGTTATGAGTTATCTGAAGAACATTGATGTCCAAGATGAATCAAATGTACTCTCAGGTTCCTTTGTAAATGCAGGACAAAACTGTGACATCACATTGCACATGACGGACAGAAGGTGGACATATGATATTTGCACAGATACTTTCTGCATTTCACACAGGTAATATCTGTCTTATTGACATTTCTTGAAGGGCAAAAGTTGTATCTTGAACGTTTTTGCAAATGCCAGTTGCTGCAGGCCTCGTGCCTCACAGCGTACCCAGGGTGTGTGGTAATAATTGTCATGGGTTATTTCTTACGTATTAATTCACAAACTGTTTCACTAATTAATTTATTAGCTCTCAGGCCAGCTTCAGTCTTGTTTTTTTTCTTGTTTTTTACACTCTATCCTTTCTCTGTTGTTGCTGGTGGAGGCAGAGCATGTCATGTGTTTCAAAAATCTTTATTCAGCCCATGCTGTTCCTCTCTGGTCCCTGAAAGGAGGCTTTTTGTGTGATTTTTTTTAAGCACTTTAACAGAAGCACAAAAAAACAGAGCACTTCAAGTTTAAACCGCATTGAAAGCATTTGAAAATTGATAACTACAATTCAAACAATTAACAGGTTATCATTAGAGGCTGTACAATTAAATTTGCTGATCTTTAATTAATCAAATATTTTTGTTAAAATTAGATGGTTTCATGATGTTCCATTTCTGTACATTATGTTTCCTTTCAAGTACGAATTGTTATCATTACCGTATGGGTATTTACCTCCTAATCACCTGAAACCTGAATATTGTATACCAAAACAGACATGGCCCTCCCCGAGGCACAAAAGGACTGAGCTCACAAATCAATTTTTCTTTTCAAGACTGATCTGACACTAGCTACTTCCTCACCCCATGGCTCTATGCCAAGGGAGACTGGACGACACTTTTCGGGAAAGTAGCCCATGCAGGGCACCATCTTCACTGTCTTCCTCATCTTCCTTTGCTTCTTCTTCTCACCAAAGAACAGTTCACGCAGATGCACCGCATGAAGGTTCGGCACCGCCTTCCCCTTCTGTCCCTTTGGGGCCCCAGGGGCTACGAGCGCAGATTGGCCACAGGAGGACTTACTGTCCATCACCGCCTCTGAGAAGGGGTGCGAACAGTTCCCGTGGATGACATAGAATCTGACAGTACTTCCCCGGCAGTTCTCTCTGTCGGCAGAGCTTCTACCGCTGATCAGGAGGGCCACTGCAATCTTGCAAGTGCCCTGGTTTAGAAAAGGCGAAACAAGGCAGTAAATTTTTGAGGCAGTAGGCCAGTTCACCTGGATTTTATTTTTGAGATCCAGTTGTCCTGGGGTCATCCGGCCACAGCTACAGAGTGCTCAATTATCTGGACAACTTGCTCATTTGTGCCCTGTCTCCAGCACAGACAGAACTTGTCACCGGCCACCTTCAACGGTTGGGCCTTACGGTGAATCATGCAAAGAACCAGCTCACGCCTTCTCCTACAGCCTCCTATCTAGAAATGTGCTTGGACTCCAGGTCCATGCTGTCCACTCTGTTGGACGACAGAGTGCACAGAATAATAGTATGTTTAGAGCTCTTTCAGCTCAACAGAGTGCACAGAATAATAATATGTTTAGAGCTCTTTCAGCTCAACAGAGTGCTCACGGTAGTGACATTCCAGAGACTTCTGGGCTTGATGGCAGCAGCTTTTTAGACCTTTCCATTGGGTCTCCTGCGCATGCGCCCTCTGCAGGCCTGGTTCGACAGCAAGGTTTTTCAGCCCACGTTGAACCGCGACCGCCGATTGACAGTGTCTTGTCACTGTCTAAAGGCACTCTCTTGGTGCTAACAGCCTGCCCATCTATGCCTTGGAGTAGTTACGCCTCCAGTTATAAAGTACAATAAAATCAGTAACAAATAAGATCAAATTCAAATACGAGTAAAATAAAGAATATAGTAAATAATTACATTTAAGAGCAAGTTTGACTGAGAGCAGTTAACTTACAGTAAAAAAATATTATATGAGTAAAGTCCAGTAAGAACACATAGTAAGTACGATAAATGGATGAGAATGATTTCAAATAAGAGCAATTACAAAAAAATGTGGATACGGATACCTATAAGAGTAAAATTAAATACAAGATACAGGAAGTAGTTATAGTTAAGAGCAATAGTAGAATATGGCAAGGTATGGGGCAGTTGAGTGCAAGTACAAGCTGATGCAAGTACTGGTACAATTGGGTGCCTGTAGTGATGTGGCGAGTGGTGTGCTGAATAAAGCCAATGTCAAGACTTGGACATCCCAGAAAACAGTCTGTATTTATTAATAATAAAACAGTAAATCCGCCCCTCTACCAGCTATGGTATCAGGGGGTATATGGTGAGTTAGTAAGTGCTCAGTGTCCCTCAAACTGGCTGGTGCTGTGCTGGGTTGTTCTGTGGCTGTGCAGTGGTGAGTCGTGCTCAGGATGGTGATGCTGGCTCTCTGGCTGCAGCTCCCTTGCTCCTCAATCCTCCGCAACTACGGCACAAAACACAAAACAATAACAAACACAAGCTCCGGCTTCCTGATCACATGTCAGCGTAAGGGGCCGTACAGAAATGTCTTTATCTAGACAATGTGGGGAAGCTATAAAAAAAAAGGCCAACAAGATGCTTGGATATATAGTGAAAATTTAAATCAAGTGAAAATTTAAATCAAGGGAAGTAATGTTAAAACATACAGTGCATTAGTAAGACCTCATCTAGAATAGTTCAGTTCTGGTCACCTCGCTACAAAAAGGATATTGCTGCAAAGAAAAGCGACCGGAATTATTCCGGGTTTAAAAGGCATGTCATATGCAGACAGGCTTAAAGAATTGAATCTATTCAGTCTTGAACAAAGAAGACTATGTGGCAATCTGATTCAAGCATTCAAAATCCTAAAAGGTATTGACAATGTTGACCCAAGGGACTTTTTCGACCTGAAAAAAGAAACTAGGACCAGGGGTCACAAATGGAGATTAGATAAAGGGGCATTCAGAACAGAAAATAGTAGGCACTTTTTTACACAGAGAATTGTGACAGTCTGGAACCAACTCCTGGTAATTTTGTTGAAGCTGACACCCTGGGATCCTTCAAGAAGCTGCTTGATGAGATTCTGGGATCAATAAGATACTAACCAACAAACGGGCAAGATGGGCCGAATGACCTCCTCTCGTTTGTAAACTTTCTTATGTTCTTATGTTCTTATGTTCTTAAATACCAGCATTAAAACTGATAATATTTAAAATGCAATGCATTGCACTGTAACAGACTTTTACAAAGGCAGTGTCAAGAAATATGTATTCCTGAATATAGAAAGTTTAATCAAGTAGTAGTCAAAGTTTTGGCATTAAATCATGCTGAGAATCTTACTGTAAGACAATGCAATCTAAAGCAGCATTGACAGTCAACCCCCACACAGCAGTGCTGCAGCCCAGGCATATATATATATATATATATATATATATATATATATATATATATATATATATATATATATATATATATATATATATATACAGTACTGTGCAAAAGTTTTAGGCAGGTGTGAAAAAATGCTGTAAAGTAAGAATGCTTTCAAAAATAGACATGTTAATAGATTATATTTATCAATTAACTAAATGCAAAGTGAGTGAACAGAAGAAAAATCTAAATCAAATCCATATTTGGTGTGACAACCCTTTGCCTTCAAAACAGCATCAAATCTTCTAGGTACACTTGCACAAAGTCAGGGATTTTGTAGGCATATAGTCAGGTGTATGATTAAACAATTATACCAAACAGGTGCTAATGATCATCAATTCAATATGTAGGTTGAAACACAATCATTAACTGAAACAGAAACAGCTGTGTAGGAGGAATAAAACTGGGTGAGGAACAGCCAAACTCAGCTAACAAGATGAGGTTGCTGAAGACAATTTACTGTCAAAAGTCATACACCATGGCAAGACTGAGCACAGCAACAAGACACAAGGTAGTTATACTGCATCAGCAAGGTCTCTCCCAGGCAGAAATTTCAAGGCAGACAGGGGTTTCCAGATGTGCTGTCCAAGCTCTTTTGAAGAAGCACAAAGAAATGGGCAACGTTGAGGACCGTGAGGCGCAGTGGTCGGCCAAGGAAACTTACTGCAGCAGATGAAAGACACATCATGCTTACTTCCCTTCGCAATTGGAAGATGTCCAGCAGTGCCATCAGCTCAGAACTGGCAGAAAACAGTGGGACCCTGGTACACCCATCTACTGTCCGGAGAAGTCTGGTCAGAAGTGGCCTTCATGGAAGACTTGCGGCCAAAAAGCCATACCTCCGGCGTGGAAACAAGGCCAAGCGACTCAACTATGCACGAAAACACAGGAACTGGGGTGCAGAAAAATGGCAGCAGGTGCTCTGGACTGATGAGTCAAAATTTGAAATATTTGGCTGTAGCAGAAGGCAGTTTGTTCGCGAAGGGCTGGAGAGCGTACCACGAATGAGTGTCTGCAGGCAACAATGAAGCATGGTGGAGGTTCCTTGCAAGTTTGGGGCTGCATTTCTGCAAATGGAGTTGGGGATTTGGTCAGAATTAATGGTCTCCTCAATGCTGAGAAGTACAGGCAGATACTTATCCATCATGTAATACCATCAGGGAGGCATCTGATTGGCCCCAAATTTATTCTGCAGCATGACAATGACCCCAAACATACAGCGAAAGTCATTAAGAACTATCTTCAGCGTAAAGAAGAACAAGGAGTCCTGGAAGTGATGGTATGGCCCCCACAGAGCCCCGATCTCAACATCATCGAGTCTGTCTGGGATTACATGAAGAGAGAGAAGCAACTGAGGCTGCCTAAATCCACAGAAGAACTGTGGTTAGTTCTCCAAGATGTTTGGGCCAACCTACCTGCCTAGTTCCTTCAAAAACTGTGTGCAAGTGTACCTAGAAGAATTGATGCTTGATGCTGTTTTGAAGGCAAAGGGTGGTCACACCAAATATGGATTTGATTTAGATGTTTCTTCTGTTCACTCACTTTGCATTTAGTTAATTGATAAATATAATCTATTAACATGTCTATTTTTGAAAGCATTCTTACTTTACAGCATTTTTTCACACCTGCCTAAAACTTTTGCACAGTACTGTATATATATATATATATATACAGCTCTGGAAAAAATTAAGAGACCACTGCAAAATTATCAGTTTCTCTGGTTTTACTATTTATAGGTATGTGTTTGGGTAAAATGAACATTTTTGTTTTATTCTATAAACTACTGACAACATTTCTCCCAAATTCCAAATAAAAATATTGTCATTTAGAGCATTTATTTGCAGAAAATGACAACTGGTCAAAATAACAAAAAAGATGCAGTGTTGTCAGACCTCAAATAATGCAAAGAAAATAAGTTCATATTCATTTTTAAACAACACAATACTAATGTTTTAACTTAGGAAGAGTTCAGAAATCAATATTTGGTGGAATAACCCTGATTTTCAAGCACAGCTTTCATGCGTCTTGGCATGCTCTCCACCAGTCTTTCACACTGATGTTGGGTGACTTTATGCCACTACTGGTGCAAAAATTCAAGCAGCTTGGCTTTGTTTGATGGCTTGTGACCATCCATCTTCCTCTTGATCACATTCCAGAGGTTTTCAATGGGGTTCAGGTCTGGAGATTGGGCTGGCCATGACAGGGTCTTGATCTGGTGGTCCTCCATCCACACCTTGATTGACCTGGCTGTGTGGCATGGAGCATTGTCCTGCTGGAAAAACCAATCCTCAGAGTTGGGGAACATTGTCAGAGCAGAAGGAAGCAAGTTTTCTTCCAGGACAACCTTGTACTTGGCTTGATTCATCGTCCTTCACAAAGACAAATCTGCCCGATTCCAGCCTTGCTGAAGCACCCCCAGATGAGTCCAATTTTCAGCTTTGCCCAACACCTGGTCGTCTAATGGTTAGACGGAGACCTGGAGAGCCTACAAGCCACAGTGTCTCGCACCCACTGTGAAATGTGGTGGAGGATCGGTGATGATCTGGGGGTGCTTCAGCAAGGCTGGAATCGGGCAGCTTTGGCATGACTCAAGCCAAGTACAAGGTTGTCCTGGAAGAAAACTTGCTTCCTTCTGCTCTGACAATGTTCCCCAACTCTGAGGATTGGTTTTCCAGCAGGACAATGCTCCATGCCACACAGCCAGGTCAATCAAGGTGTGGATGGAGGACCACCAGATCAAGACCCTGTCATGGCCAGCCCAATCTCCAGACCTGAACCCCATTGAAAACCTCTGAAATGTGATCAAGAGGAAGATGGATGGTCACAAGCCATCAAACAAAGCCAAGCTGCTTGAATTTTTGCGCCAGGAGTGGCATAAAGTCACCCAACATCAATGTGAAAGACTGGTGGAGAGCATGCCAAGACGCATGAAAGCTGTGCTTGAAAATCAGGGTTATTCCACCAAATATTGATTTCTGAACTCTTCCTAAGTTAAAACATTAGTATTGTGTTGTTTAAAAATGAATATGAACTTATTTTCTTTGCATTATTCGAGGTCTGACAACACTGCATCTTTTTTGTTATTTTGACCAGTTGTCATTTTCTGCAAATAAATGCTCTAAATGACAATATTTTTATTTGGAATTTGGGAGAAATGTTGTCAGTAGTTTATAGAATAAAACAAAAATGTTCATTTTACCCAAACACATACCTATAAATAGTAAAACCAGAGAAACTGATAATTTTGCAGTGGTCTCTTAATTTTTTCCAGAGCTGTATATATAATAGGGCACCCAGATTTATGATGCCAAGAGGGGAATATTGGTCATTTTTGGACTTTTGACAAATATGGAGAAGGCATCATTATCACAACTCATGAAAATCTGAGCCATTACCTAACTCTCCTTACTTAGGAAAACCACATTGAAAGTCTGTTTCTGGAGAGCCTGGCAGACAATCTGAATGCTGAGGTACTGTATAACTTTTCTCGTAACACGTAGTAGCTATTAACAAATGCCGACAAGGGATGTAGTATTTTAAAGGTACACAGTAGCTCAGATCTTTTCAACCTTGTTGGCTAAAAGACCCACAACCAGTGGGCTCTTAGAGCCAGAAAATGGCAAACACAAACTAAAAAGAGGTTTAATTGCTTTAGTGTATTGTCATAATGTAACTTGTAATAATAATAATAATAAAAATAATAATAATGTTTTCAAGATATCTTTTTTTTTTAAGTATCAATCTTTCAAATATTCATCCAATTATATCCTTGGTTGCACCAGTTGTCCATTTTAGTTACAGGGTTGCATAGCGCAAAAGCGTAACACAATTTGGCCTAGTTTACGTATACATTGATATGCATTTAATATCCATTGATATGATTTAAAAAAAAGAGTGATTGCTCAATAATGCTTAAAGAAACACACATTATGGCCACCAGGTCGCAGCAGTATGCAGGTTAGTAGCCAATACAACAAATATAATACCACTAGGTGGCACTCCAAGATTGGAAATGATTTGTCCTCTGGAATAGATACTGTCAACTACAGCACCAATTATTTCAGATTTGTATAATTTATATTTATAATACAGTACAATGCATATGGTGCTGCTTTCTAGTAAATGCATACATTATGGAAAATATGTTTACTGAATTGAAAGAACAAATAAAACTATTTTGTTTGTATTCTTTCTATAAAATATGTTTTATTATTATTATTATTGTTGTTGTTGTTGTTGTTGTTGTTGTTGTTGTTGTTGTTTATGGCCCTTTAATTAGCTTTTCATCTGGCCAGGCCAAAAGATCACTCCAGAGGAAATGACATTATGGCCTGGCATTAATGCACTGCACTCTTCAGGTCATGTACAATGCACATTTACATGTGCCTGGGTTATTGTCATTGAATTGTGAAAACTGGCAGGTCATTATTCTTAATACTAAAATGTTTTCGCTGTATTTAGTGTTTAGGCAAAAAAAAAAGGATCTACCCAAAACAGAATAAAAAAAAAAACCATTACAAAAATGAAAGCAAGCCAAATTAACTTGAAGAGTTCCACATATAGCTATATATAATAATTGTGGTAGCAATAGATAATAATAATAATAATAATAATAATAATAATAATAATAATAATAATAATAATAACAGGAATAGAATTTGATGTTTAGAGCCTTTGTTAATGTTTGCATTTAGCTTTCAAATAATAATAATATTAGAACAAAATAACCCTTCACAATTTAACACATTACAGATTTAACTCACAGATACTCATACTATTTTTTTTTTTATCACGCTATATATACATATACTATATATATATATATATATATATATATATATATATATATATATATATATATATATATATATATATATATATATATTGTATGGATATCCTGTAGTTTGTAAAAAGAGAATGTGGGGAATTGGTGCAGATTAAACTGACAGCTGTAAATGAAACTGCATTGTTTCTTGTGGTTACCGCAGCCAGTACTGTTTTTGCAGGAAGAATACATTATGAGATTTGCTTATTTAAGTAATGGAGTGAAACACCAACTGATTTCGAAATGCGTTTGCAAATGTACTTTTCTGTTGATTTAAGCAGTGAGCTGCATGCAGATACAAAGAGCAAGGGAATATATGAAAAGCAGGCAAATGCTGGTACAATAAATAAAAGATGAAAGTAAAGGTTCGGTTATTCTACTAGTTTTGGATGATAAAAAAATGAATCAAATCAACAAGTTAAAATGACATAAACAAAAATATCCTTATTTATTTAACATACTTTAAAAGTGAACATATTGCAGATAAAGTAACACTGATCTGAACTGATTAAAAAATATAATTAAAATGAATTATTAAATAAATAAGTGATATGGCATTCTTTCTTTAGTCACATTCTACAATGTTAAAGATGTTTTGCAATGAAATAAACTCTAAATGGTTAGACAATATGTAAATATGTATAAACTGTCAGCACTCCGATCCCTTACTCAGATACATCAGTTGCGTTTTACAACCCTTGTATTAAGAATAAAATAAGTCCCCATAATATGTATGTAACAAATTACACTTATCTGTCACATGTGGAGGCTGTGTGGTCCAGTGGTTAAAGAAAAGGGGCTTGTCACCAGGAGGTCCCCGGTTCAAATCCCACCTCAGCCACTGACTCATTGTGTGACCGTGAGCAAGTCACGTAACCTCCTTGTGCTCCATCTTTCAGGTGAGATGTAGTTGTAAGTGACTCTGCAGCTGATGCATAGTTCACACACCCTAGTCTCTGCAAGTTGCCTTGGATAAAGGCGTCTGCTAAATAAACATGCGATTTCCGACTCCCACCAGTTTTCTCATACATCTCCTCAATGTTTCAATGTACTTGTTTATCTGTCACAGTCTGCGTTTTATTGTGCAATTACACAGCACTTCCTTCAATTTCACATACCGGTAACGAAAATGCAGCAAAAACAAAGCGAACAAGACAAGCTGCGGCAAATTAAAAGTTAGTCATTAAGCCGTTTTAGATACTGTGATAATCTGTAATCTTTAGTTGCTTTTGTGCATTTTCAGTTGCAAGTGAACTGACATTAGGGCCTTATCGAGCACTATATTATGCAATTTTGAATACTGACTTTGGATAGTGTTTTAATTCTGGAAACTGGTGTTGTTTTTTAAATATTTTGCTAAATTGCATTGTCTTTGACGTTTTACGCAGTTCTGTGCATGGGTAACGTTTGTTGTTGGGTCGTTAATGGGGAATTTTACATATGCTACAACTTAACGGCTTTAAAAGTACCGGTATGTACGGTATTACAGACCACGTGTCCACAGTCATCTCTTTTGGCAAGTGATATTTTCAGAATCATATCGTTCTGAATTAAAATACTTCTTCTGTTGAAAATATAGTACTGTACCAAGAAAAACAACTACAGTACATCTAAATGGAAGCCTACTTATTTTAAAACACAGTCCTTTCAGCTATGTATTTTTGACATTGTATCTTTTTTGTGTTCCCTGAAAAACGGACAAGGGTTGGAACAGGCCAAAATAAAATAATCAGATTTGTGTCACACTCGTTTAACCATCGCTGAAGTCCAAATTTTATAGTCTGATATGTGAGTGCTGACTGTATAGTACAAAATATTCTCCAGCTACACTTAAATATTATATATCACAAAACTGTTATCGTTTTCTTCAGAGCAGAATATCTTAAATCATTTTCAGTTATATTACAGTTAAGATCTGCATCATGGTAATAATTGCTAATATTTTTGACAGATTTATTTTAATTAGGTTACATCAGTCTCCAGCTTTACGGTACAAAGAACATTATAATATGACTTGCCTACTTTAAGCCCAATAGGACGAAAGTAGTATACCTTAAGGCTATAGCATTTATTCCGAGTTGCATTCCACATTGCAACTAATGTTTAATGCATGAGACCTTTTACTGCAAAAGTGCATCTTTCACAATACAACATGCTACTCAAGAACACAATGCTTCAGATAGCATTTGAACAGGATGTTGTTTTTTTTTGTTTATTTGTTTAGTTTCTCAGGATGTCACATATACGAAGGCTGAAGTTATGCCTTGTTACATGACAACGTCGACCCATCCATTTAATATATGCATATTCTAAAATTATTCATTGAGACACTGAAAATGCAGTCAAAGGATTTCTGGAATGATTGTATTTGACCAAAAATGTTGCCTGTAAAATCCATCAGTCATTAATAAAACATTAACCAGGTTATATGCAGTGCTTCAAGACAAATTGCTGTGATTTGGGCTTTCTTGCACAGATGCAGTCATGCTTCTGTAGGTAGTCATGAGGCAGACTATATTAATGTAGTCAGCAAGTCAGTATATGGTGACAATATATTCTTGATTTGAATGAAAACATTGCTCTGAGCACCTACTGTATATGTATATATATAGACATTTTGGTTAGTTTGACAAACAGTTTTCTTTAATTGCTATTATGGAGCATAACACAGACACACATGTTGAGCATTTCAAAGGACTGGTATGCATAACATTAAGAGGAGATTCCCATTTTTAAAAGTTAATATCCCTGTACTTACAAATAAATAACAGCTGGATTGTAAAGGCTCCATCAGTATTGTAATATTTGGTCATAAAGACTGTTGGTCAAGTTTACTAGCTATAGACAAAGGGTCGAGGTATGTTGGGGCAAGGCCTGATTTAAAGTTCTATACACTGCAGGTTCTGCTGTGATGTTCATTTGACCTTACTGTGTTTTAAAATATAAAGAGTAAAAATAGAAAACAGCTGTAATGATAGGAGGTGTCATTATAGTGTCACCTTACTAATTTAAATACGTTTTTAGGAAAATATGACCAAATACTACAATACTGATGGAGCCTTTAACCTGTTGTATTATGGTGGAGCCTTTACAATCCAGCTGTTATTTATTTGTAAGTACAAGGATATGAACTTTAAAAAATGTGAATCTCCATCTATATATTCCTGTATATATATATATATATATATATATATATATATATATATATATATATATATATATATATATATATTTCTCCAGTTTATGATCTGGTTTTGTTGTAAGACCACATTACTACGAAAGAGCAAATATTTGTCTATCCTCTCTCTCCAGAGACTGCAATCATTCTTTATGCCTCTAAAGAAAACTTTCTCCCAGTAGAAGGAAACAAAGGAAACTGACCAGTATTGTCTTTGTGACTCACCCTGTTTATTTACTTAGGAAGAATACACACAGAAGAATGTATTTTCGAAATACCACGTATTAGCAGTTCAGAGTTACTGCCTGTTCCCCTAACAGCAGCTATCATGCTTCACTGCATGTGAAATATAGTTTGGATGGATTTGTAAATGCCATTATATAATCCGAATGGGGAAAAAAAAGAGAGCGCTCAAAAAGTACTGCTAATTTAAACTATTCTTACAGCATGTATTCTTTCATGGTTTTTTCAGATTTTTGCTTTTGACATATGTAATTCTCCATTGAGCATGTAAACTGGCTAGACCTAGATATTCACACTGTAAACCAGGGTTCAATGTATGTAAATTAATTCAGAAAATAAAGGGAAAGGCATCTGCTTAACAAAATAAATAAGGAGAATGCACCATTGTGTTGATAACATGCATTAAGTGCATAAGTAAAGAAGAAACAAAGGAGGAGTTTCTCTCCTAAGAGCCTTTAGTAACCCACGAATTCTCTTTACTAGATGGATCCTGGCATGGTGATGTAAAGGCAAGAGCTTGTCTTGGAGTCAGGACGAAAGTTTGACAAAGCCAGAATGATTCGATTTGAAGAGAGGACTGGGCACTGATTTAAAGTTTTATACACTGCACGTTCTCTGTGATGTTCACTTTACCTTGAGTTGTGTTTGAAAATGGCCCTCATCTAGCTTTCAGGGACATGCAATATGAAACCTGACGGAATATAAGGAGTAAAAGGAAAATATGAAACAGGTATAATTTTGTTGTATATTAAATACATTAATACTATGGAGGTACACCAACAACAGCTATATTCTTGAAATGTTATCATTTTCTTTTTTTTGTTTGTTTGTTTTTCCTTGTCTCTATCTTTCTTATCTCTTGCCTTTGCATTGTGCATTGTTTTGTCAAAAAATCACATGTTTCTAGATTCACCTTACTACAGTGACTCTGTTGCCCTTTTTTGTTTTTAAACAGATGTAAAAAGGATACCTTGAATTCATAAACTGAAATATTAATTTCAAGTTTTGCGACTTTATCAATAATAATCATATTTCTTATATTAAAAATGACTAGCCTTTATTTGGACATGTTTTCCACCTAGATAAATTCTTTTTTTTTTTTTCAAAAAAAATCATTAGGAAAATGCAGGAAAATTAAGAATCTGTCCTTCAGAAAACTTTTTATAATTTTTATGATATGGCTTCAAAGGTATATACTTAGATCCAAAATTGAAATTTTGAAGGAACAATATTGTATCTAAGCATTTATGTAACCATTATATGTTTTTAGATTATGATTATTGTACAGAGAGGATTACCATGGCTCCTGCTTTCCTCTGTCAAGCTGGTTCATTTTACAAGACCTATATATATATATATATATATATATATATATATATATATATATATATATATACAGTACTGTGCAAAAGTTTTAGGCAGGTGGAAAAAATGCTGTAAAGTAAGAATGCTTTCAAAAATAGACATGTTAATAATTTATATTTATCAATTAACAAAATGCAAAGTGAGTGAACGGAAGAAAAATCTACATCAAATCAATATTTGGTGTGACCACCCTTTGCCTTCAAAACAGCATCAATTCTTCCAGGTACACTTGCACACAGTTTTTGAAGGAACTCGGCAGGTAGGTTGGCTCAAACATCTTGGAGAACTAACCACAGTTCTTCTGTGGATTTAGGCAGCCTCAGTTGCTTCTCTCTCTTCATGTAATCCCAGACAGACTCGATGATGTTGAGATCAGGGCTCTGTGGGGGCCATACCATCACTTCCAGGACTCCTTGTTCTTCTTTACGCTGAAGATAGTTCTTAATGACTTTCGCTGTATGTTTGGGGTCGTTGTCATGCTGCAGAATAAATTTAGGGCCAATCAGATGCCTCCCTGATGGTATTGCATGATGGATAAGTATCTGCCTGTACTTCTCAGCATTGAGGAGACCATTAATTCTGACCAAATCCCCAACTCCATTTGCAGAAATGCAGCCCCAAACTTGCAAGGAACCTCCACCATGCTTCACTGTTGCCTGCAGACACTCATTCGTGTACACTCTCCAGCCCTTCTGCGAACAAACTGCCTTCTGCTACAGCCAAATATTTCACATTTTGACTCATCAGTCCAGAGCACCTGCTGCCATTTTTCTGCACCCCAGTTCCTGTGTTTTCGTGCATAGTTGAGTCGCTTGGCCTTGTTTCCACGTCGGAGGTATGGCTTTTTGGCCGCAAGTCTTCCATGAAGGCCACTTCTGACCAGACTTCTCCGGACAGTAGATGGGTGTACCAGGGTCCCACTGTTTTCTGCCAATTCTGAGCTGATGGCACTGCTGGACATCTTCCGATTGCGAAGGGAAGTAAGCATGATGTGTC
Organism: Acipenser oxyrinchus oxyrinchus; assembly: GCA_030684275.1. NCBI lineage: Eukaryota > Metazoa > Chordata > Actinopteri > Acipenseriformes > Acipenseridae > Acipenser > Acipenser oxyrinchus. Next base: position 18,076,612 of record CM060252.1, on the reverse strand, counting down.
TTTCATCTGCTGCAGTAAGTTTCCTTGGCCGACCACTGCGTCTCACGGTCCTCAACGTTGCCCGTTTTTTGTGCTTCTTCAAAAGAACTTGGACAGCACATCTGGAAACCCCTGTCTGCCTTGAAATTTCTGCCTGGGAGAGAGCTTGCTGATGCAGTATAACTACCTTGTGTCTTGTTGCTGTGCTCAGTCTTGCCATGGTGTATGACTTTTGACAGTAAGCTGTCTTCAGCAACCTCTCCTTGTTAGCTGAGTTTGGCTGTTCCTCACCCAGTTTTATTCCTCCTACACAGCTGTTTCTGTTTCAGTTAATGATTGTGTTTCAATCTACATACTGAATTGATGATCATTAGCACCTGTTTGGTATAATTGTTTAATCATACACCTGACTATATGCCTACAAAATCCCTGACTTTGTGCAAGTGTACCTAGAAGAATTGATGCTGTTTTGAAGGCAAAGGGTGGTCACACCAAATATGGATTTGATTTAGATTTTTCTTCTGTTCACTCACTTTGCATTTAGTTAATTGATAAATATAATCTATTAACATGTCTATTTTTGAAAGCATTCTTACTTTACAGCATTTTTTCACACCAGCCTAAAACTTTTGCACAGTACTGTATATATATATATATATATATATATATATATATATATATATATATATATACAGCTCTGGAAAAATTAAGAGACCACTGCAAAATTATCAGTTTCTCTGGTTTTACTATTTATAGGTATGTGTTTGGGTAAAATGAACATTTTTGTTTTATTCTATAAACTACTGACAACATTTCTCCCAAATTCCAAATAAAAATATTGTCATTTAGAGCATTTATTTGCAGAAAATGACAACTGGTCAAAATAACAAAAAAGATGCAGTGTTGTCAGACATCGAATAATGCAAAGAAAATAAGTTCATATTCATTTTTAAACAACACAATACTAATGTTATAACTTAGGAAGAGTTCAGAAATCAATATTTGGTGGAATAACCCTGATTTTCAAGCACAGCTTTCATGCATCTTGGCATGCTCTCCACCAGTCTTTCACATTGATGTTGGGTGACTTTATGCCACTCCTGGCACAAAAATTCAAGCAGCTTGGCTTTGTTTGATGGCTTGTGACCATCCATCTTCCTCTTGATCACATTCCAGAGGTTTTCAATGGGGTTCAGGTCTGGAGATTGGGCTGGCCATGACAGGGTCTTGATCTGGTGGTCCTCCATCCACACCTTGATTGACCTGGCTGTGTGGCATGGAGCATTGTTCTGCTGGAAAAACCAATCCTCAGAGTTGGGGAACATTGTCAGAGCAGAAGGAAGCAAGTTTTCTTCAGGACAACCTTGTACTTGGCTTGATTCATCGTCCTTCACAAAGACAAATCTGCCCGATTCCAGCCTTGCTGAAGCACCCCAGATGAGTCCAATTTTCAGCTTTGCTCAACACCTGGTCGTCTAATGGTTAGGCGGAGACCTGGAGAGGCCTACAAGCCACAGTGTCTCGCACCCACTGTGAAATGTGGTGGAGGATCGGTGATGATCTGGGGTGCTTCAGCAAGGCTGGAATCGGGCAGCTTTGGCATGAATCAAGCCAAGTACAAGGTTGTCCTGGAAGAAAACTTGCTTCCTTCTGCTCTGACAATGTTCCCCAACTCTGAGAATGGGTTTTTCCAGCAGGACAATGCTCCATGCCACACAGCCAGGTCAATCAAGGTGTGGATGGAGGACCACCAGATCAAGACCCTGTCATGGCCAGCCCAATCTCCAGACCTGAACCCCATTGAAAACCTCTGGAATGTGATCAAGAGGAAGATGGATGGTCACAAGCCATCAAACAAAGCCGAGCTGCTTGAATTTTTGCACCAGTAGTGGCATAAAGTCACCCAACATCAATGTGAAAAACTGGTGGAGAGCATGCCAAGACGCATGAAAGCTGTGCTTGAAAATCAGGGTTATTCCACCAAATATTGATTTCTGAACTCTTCCTAAGTTAAAACATTAGTATTGTGTTGTTTAAAAATGAATATGAACTTATTTTCTTTGCATTATTCGAGGTCTGACAACACTGCATCTTTTTGTTATTTTGACCAGTTGTCATTTTCTGCAAATAAATGCTCTAAATGACAATATTTTTATTTGGAATTTGGGAGAAATGTTGTCAGTAGTTTATAGAATAAAACAAAATGTTCATTTTACCCAAACACATACCTATAAATAGTAAAACCAGAGAAACTGATAATTTTGCAGTGGTCTCTTAATTTTTCCAGAGCTGATATATATATATATATATATATATATATATATATATATATATATATATATATATATATATATATATATATATGAAATTGAAGATATTCAGAATTAATTACTTATATTTTTGACATTCAGAAATATATAATCAGTTTTTAGTCCCTAATTTATTCTGGGAGTATACTGTAATGTCCAAAGCAGAAGAATTGAAGCAGGTCAAGGTAAGATGGCTGAAGGGCAGTATTGATCAAAACCCTGAGTGCTGGTTGAGGGATCAGCTCAAATCCCAATGAACAAGCAAGTATTCCATGTTGCTGTAAAATGCAGAGCATACCTCATTTTAAAACAGTGGATATTTTTGGTTCTGTTGCTACAATAGGTAATGGATTAGCGACTAAAAAAGGAAGCAGAACTGAAAGTACAGCAGTATGGAAAGGCTTTCCTACTGAGCTGAGACATAGTCCGGTCTCAACTATTTATTTCCTGCACCGACTGAGTCCATGATAAATCCTTTGCTCCAGGAAGTTCATTATTAGCCACCCTGGCGTAGCTCATGATTAACAGGGCACTAAGATGGGTCTATTTGTGTTTGTTTATAAGTAACTGATGAAGCCAAGTACATTCCTGACACGCTGTGCCGTCCCTTTATAAAGGTGCAGGCACCTTTAAAATAATGAGGTGAAAAGTGACCAAACAGAGATTGTAAGTGAACAAAGTGTGTCAAAGTGACTGGAAAAGGCCAGCCTGATTAATGCAAAGGTTATGAACAGCTTTCTAGCATTATTTATAAGACTCTTAAAGTCACAAATCCAAACACTTACATCTGTCGTCTTCTTCTTCTTCTTCTTCTTCTTCTTCTTCTTCTTCTTCTTCTTCTTCTTCTTCTTCTTATTATTATTATTATTATTATTATTATTATTAATAGTCATTCACAGTATTCTCTGTATTAGATCTCAAGCTTGGTAATCACTATACTCAAGACACACTCTATCATCTGGTTTCACAGACTCCAATTAGAACTAGTCTTGGACCACTTTACCTAAAATAACATTAGTTAGTCAAAGATTTTTAATATTTCAGTCTGTGAAACCAGTCATAAGATATTGATTTTGAATTTGAATTTGAGGTGTAACAGGAATGTTTCTTGATGTCTCTTTGTGACTGTGGAGTGTTGTATGTATGTGTGCACATTTATGTAATGATGTACTTATTTATTTATTAGGTGAGGGATGAAGAAATGGAAGAGCTAGAGCAGTAAAACTACATGAGCTCCCTGCTGCCGGCGGGGTAGAAAATGGCTGTGGAAAAATCAACATCCTGCTTGAAACATACATCGGACATGGTGAGGTGGGCATCTTCTCCCTAATCAGATGTCTCATACGTTGTTCAGGTAAGAAAAACAAGTTACATTTGCAGCAAAACAGGGTGCAGTATTATTATATAAATATTCACTGCTGCATTGATCCAATGGTAAGGGTAAGCCTGATTGAGGCTTCCCATTTTTGCTTCTTTACTTATCAGACTACAATAGTAACATGATGTGGTTCACTAATACATCATTGACCTTGTAAAATGTTCACCCCATAACCACTGATAAATCTGGAAGTATCCACTTGCTACTACTGAGGTGGTGTCTGTCTGGATTATAGTTTGGCTAGACGAAGGTTTTTGTTTTGTCTTTGGTGATGAAAGGAGCCCTTGCTTTCTGACAAAGGAAGATTATCCAGCAGTTACTTAATGCTCACTGCAAGACTCCCTGTTGATCGGAAGCAGGAACTAATTAAAGGGGACCCCACAGCCTTTCAGGCTACTGCTATCCCGTGGCAAGGGAGGGGGGCTGAAAGAATTGGAAACCCACTTCGAGAAAAGAATGTATCTGTTGTCTCTACCACATAATAAATTAACAAGTGTTTTTCATATCTCCATTATATGAAATTTTTGATAGATGTACATTAAAATGAGATGTGGTATATCCAGCAATCATAGATTTGTATTATTATTATTATTATTATTATTATTATTATTATTATTATTATTATTATTATTATTTATGTATTTATTTATTTATTGGTATGATCATTTGTAGGGGAGGGGGTTCTGTATGAATTTGATACTCCACATTTGTTTTTGTTTGGTTAGTCACAGTTTCGTTTCTGTCGCCCAATTACTGGTATCACAGGCATCTACTTTCATGAGCCACATTTTTTTCTTCCATATGCTGAAATAATCTTGTAATTGCAACACTAAGAAAATAATACCTACCGTAATTTAATATTTGTCTATGTGAGCAAAACTTTAATTTGAGCTTCTGTCTTGGCAGTGAACGTTCATTTATTTTTTTGTTTACCTAATAAATGTTCCCCGCTAGCATTTAGGCAGTTATCAAACATCATTGATGTTTTGGCCTACAAATGCAGCAATTTCTTTATTCAGTTTCACAGTTGTCTGAGCACCAGCTAAATAAACGTGCTTAAGGAAAATGTCATCAATTAAAAAATGGCACCTTGCTTGTCAAGTGCCTAAAATAAACACAGTTTTAAAAAAAAAAACTACTTTAATTGCTATAAGAGAAATTAGCATTATCTCAAAAATGGGATAAAATATTTGATGTAAATGTTGTATGTGAACTCACAGGACCCTTGTGCTGCTCGGAGCAGAAAAGCGCTTTTGGTGATGTTAGCAGTAAAGTATGCGTGCATTTGTCTGATTGCCCTAAATCATAAAAAAAAATATGTTTTTAGAATAAGTTTTTTTTTTTTTGCTCTTCAAAGAAACACATCCTGTTCTCTATTGAACCCATTACCTATTTAAATGCAGTGATCTCCCCGGGTAACCGATTCCATATGTTTAAATATGTCACAGATCTATCTAAACCCTATGATATTTTGGGGGGGGGGGGATGTGTATCTTAAATTGTGTCCAGTTCTTTTAAAACCCCTCCACCAGTATGAACAAGGTGTCCCTTTATCACACAGCTATATGTCTGAGCCCAGTTTTGTTGTTGAACGGCTTATTTAGCTTTAGAGCTCTTGAAACTTTTACTTTCTTCAGCCTATAATAGAAAAAAAGTTGGAAGTGAATCTTTACTGCACATAACAGCATAGCTACTAAACTTTTTTTTTTTAATAATAATAATGATACGTTGCTGCATGCAGACATTATTAAATATCTAGTAGGTGTTAATGAGATCTATCTGCTGGGTCAGCTATTATTTGAGCACAGAGTTCTATTAACTAATAATATATGCATGTACACACTTGCATATACTTCTTGGTTTTCAGAATGCAGCTTGCATTGTCTGAGCTCTGTTTGAGAATGCCCTTCGAAAGCTATTGCACCATGACTTACCTACTTCTGAACCTCAGCAAGGTTATATAGATAAACGACTGTGGGGATGGACTAACCCACTGCACAAGTTGTGTCCTCTCTAAACTGGAAGAAAGAAACCTTTTTTTTTGTTTTTGTACCAATTGTTGTTACCTGAATAATTTATGTGCATTGTGTTTATTTATAGATATACTGCACCAAACAATTAAAGGCTATTTAGAGATGTGTGTATTAAGCATGATTTTACAGGCACTTATTTCCGGTATGCATAACCATTTCATGTATTTTTGTCCATGGTGATTACACACCATATTGACTTAGAGGATAGACAATACGGCAAGTATGATAGGTTGACAATTGGGACGCCCTTTAACGTTACAGTAGATATTTGCATATTAATGTCACCTTACACCTACCTTGATACCCTTGGTGCATTAAAATTACTCTATAAGGGTGTTGGGAATTTTTTCCACACAGGATTTGTAACACTTAATTTACACATCTGTGAACATCCCTTAATCGTTTGCAGCAGTGTATACCCAGGGTCAGTGCCGCCCACAGAAATTGAACAGCACCAAGCAGGTTCAGTTTGCTAACAGCAGCACCACTATATCAGCAATCAATTCAAGCAATGAAGTTCACGAGGGAAGAAAAGCAGCAAAACTCATGTCATCAGTACTATACAGCCCCACACCCCAACACCCCCACTCCCTGGGCATACATTTTTCATCTAAGCTGTAAAATAAAAATGGCCCACCAGAATGCCTGGCCCAAAGTTATATTATCTATTTAAGCACAGGTTTTGTGGAATTTGTAAGTGTGACAGGGCGAGGAGCCCTGCACATAAAAAGGGGGCAGGACAAAGCCCTGCCATAAATGTATTAGTTTATTTTAGAACGGGGTACCCCTCCGCCCCTGTGCAATTTATTATTTTCTAATTGTTTTGTATTATTATTATTATTATTATTATTATTATTATTATTATTATTATTATTATTATTATTATGATTTAGAAGCCATAGGTTTTGTTTGGCAGCATGGATGGGAAGCCCCATCCACAATTTAAAAACCTTGTGTAGAAGGTGGCCATCTCCCGAATTAATTAAGTGATTCATTTGTTGCTAATCAGGAGATGGTCACCTGCATAAAAGCTTGCAGCTCTCTGCACTCGGTGTGGGTGTTCGGAGAAGTGAACGAGAGCAAGAGAACAAGAGAAAGAAATCAAAACAAAACTTAAAAAAACCTATAGGAACAGTGAAGGCGATTGCCCAGCCTGATCTGGAGTAAGTTTTGTGTTCGAGATTTGTGTTTTGTTTAAACTTTTATTTTCACTCTGTGAGCAGTTTGTTTTGTGTTTAAATATTTATTTTATTTTTGTTTAAATAAAAGGCACACACCGCGTTTTTTGCCCTGCAGTACTTGCTTCTTTGTTTTTGTTTCTGCATTCTGGCCTAACGTTACCTCTACAGCCATCCCTGACTAACCATCAACCCTGACTTCAAGTGGAACGATACATTAATTATCTGCTCAGTCACTTCTATATCTAATGTCAGATTACATTAAAAAAGCAGAATCAAACATAAGTTTATTTTCAATCCATCACAGCTTGAAGTAAACCTAAAGTCTGATTGCTTTATCTAATACAAAAAGATGGATTCATCGTAATGTGTAATGTAATACAGCACTGATTACTATAAAACTATAAAATGTTATCAGAAACTCTCAACTTAAGGTCCAGCTATGCTGGCAAATGTAATGTTATTCTTTGTTGACTCAACAAACTGACTTTTTATAAGTGTAGTGCAAGACTGATTGGACTTGTTGTTTCAATGGGCTCTGTGCTTGACTGCAGCTAGTCGCATCTTCAGCAAAGAACCAGATGGCCACTCACTCTCACACACATACCCACAGCCATACTCAACATGCTACTTGTCAATATAGAGCCTATGCATTACTGCAGGCTGTATAGCTAAAGGACGAAATACTTCTCAGAAATCATATCCATGGGACACTGTAAACCCAATATTCTCTTTCAAACAATTGACCAAATCCTGCATCCAGCCACTGATAAATCCATCTCCCGTTCATCCTCCTGTCTTACCTGTCATGATTTCTCCACTTTCTTTCAGAACAAAATTGACACCATCTATTCTACGCTGTCCTACCACAAATCCAGTATAGTACTCGACCACCTTGACTCCCCTCTGTTTGCCCCTTCTGCTCTCTCCTCCTTCTGTCCTCTCTCCATTACTGATATCTCCAACATATTGCTGAAATCAACTACTGCCACGTGCTCCTTGGACCCCTGGCGGACAAATCTTGTCTGTCGCTGTGCTTCTGATCTTGCTCCTTCCATTATGCACACTCTCAACCTGTCCCTGGACTCAGGCTTGGTTCCTTCTGCCCCCAAGATTGCCCGAGTAATGCCGGTGCTCAAAAAACCCTCCCTCGACTGGGCTGTTTTATCTAATTTCTGTCCTATATCCAATCTTTCTTTTCTCTCCAAAACTCTTGAAAGGACTGTAGCCAGCTGACGAAACATCTCACAGATAACAATCTGCTTGAATCTCTGCAGTCTGGCTTCCCTCCGCATCACAGTTCTGAAACTGCTCTGCTCAGGATTGTAAATGATCTCCTGCTTAGTGCTGATGCTGCTGCTCCCTCTGTCCTTGTCCTCCTGGACCTAACTGCTGCTTTTGACACCATAGATCATAGCATTCTTCTTGACCGCCTTCAGAAGTATACTGGGATCTCTGGAACCTGTCTCTCCTAGTTGTCCTCTTACATATCTGGATCCATGCAGTCTGTTTTTTATGATGGAAGCAGTGCTGACTGTTCTTGGGCCTCCTCTCTTCAACATCTACATGCTTCCCTTGGGTGACCTCATCCACCAACATAGCCTCATGTTTCACTCCTATGCAGATGACACCCAGCTCTACCTAAAACTAGACCCTGGATGTCCCTCTGCCATGGTCCGGCTCTCAGCTTGCATGCAAGACATCGAGGCCTCGGCTCTCAGCTTGCATGCAAGACATCGAGGCCTGGATGTCTGCCAATTTTCTTCAGCTCAACAGTAACAAATCTAAACTTCTAGTAGGATTGAAAACTCAACTCAAGAATCTCAATATTGCTCCCTTGAATCTCAGAAACTGTCTGCTGCTGCCTTCCCCCACTGTACGAAGCCTTGGTGTACTTCTGGATAGTAGCCTCTCCTTTGATGCACTAATCTCTGTAGTCAAATCCTCCTTCCACCACCTTTGAAACATCTCAAAGGTCCGTCCCTACCTTTCCCTCCCAGACAGAGATACGCTGTCATGCATTCATCTCCTCTCGACTCAACTACTGCAACTCTCTCTATGGTGGTCTTCCGTCACGCGCTATAAACTGATTGCAACTGGTTCAAAATGCTGCTACTATGATCCTTACCAGATGTAAAAAATATGATCACATTACCCCCTGTCTTGCCCAGCTGCACTGGCTACCTGTAAAGTTCAGGATTACTTTCAAAATTCTCCTGCTTGCCTACAAGGCCCTTCATCACACAGGTCCAGAGTATCTCTCCAACCTGCTGACCTGCTATGTCCCTGCACAAAAGCTGAGGTCCTCTGACTCTGGCTTGCTTGTTATACCCAAGCAAAAGTGCACCACACTCGGTGAGAACTCTTTTAGCTTCATGACTCCGACTCTCTGGAACTCTTTCCCAGCTTTAGTGTGTGAAGCTCCCACAGTCGCTCGCTTCAAATCAACTCTCAAGACCCACTTGTTCTCTCTTGCTTTCAATGCAATCTGTTATTAGCTGTTGTCGAAATTGCTATTTCAGGTTTTTCACTCCATCTTATTCATATGATTCTGTATGACACACGCATTCCCCAATGTTTAGAGTTCACATCCTAGCCTTGTTAATGTATTATGCCTGTATTGAATGTATTTGCATTGTTTTTTACTGTTTGTATTTAATGTACTATGCCCTGTATGTCACTGTATTTAATGTATTATGCATTGTTCCTCACTATCTTGTAAAGCGCTTTGTGATGGTGGTCCACTATGAAAGGTGCTATATAAAATAAATATTGATTGATTGATTGATTGATTGATTAAGCTGCCACAAACAGCATCCATCTTCACAAAGTCAGTTCTTGGAGGATAATAACCTACTGAGTTTCCAAAGGAAATAAAAAAAACTGGCTAAAGGGTGTGCCTTAATAGCATAGTCTCTTCAGGGTTTGGAAATCAATCTGGATTTATAATGACCACCTCAAACCATGTAGGACCACATCTGTTGTTACCACTGCTGAGGTCACAATGGGGTGAAATTAGGAAGGTTAACCAGCCCCATACACCTGGGCAGTTTTAATTCACCTTAAGCCTGAGTTATTTTATCATACAGCTTGAGAAGGGTAACTGTGAAAAGCCACATTTGTTGATTTAAAATTACTAGTCTATGTGGGTATACAATCTTAGCGCAATAAGCTTACAGGACATAAAAACTGAAGCTTCCTATGGAATGATTTTTGAGACTATCCCCAGTCAGTTTTGACTGAAACTGACCACAGATAAAGGCAAAACAAATGCAACATAGCGCACTAAAAACTTACATCTGGATACGGTCAGTGTGTTGAGTTACGGCTAAGCACTGCAGAGTGCATGTTGCTTATTAGCAAACACTGATCTATGCAATGTGCAGAAAAACTGCTTACATGTGTGAGCTCCAGACACTACTGTGGTCAAGAATTTCTAAATCAATTGCACTATTTCCTGGCAAAAGACTGTATTGGCAACTGTCTTGCAAGTTAGCAATAAAAGAAGTAAAAGAAAACTATCCTATTGCCAGATCACAATAAAAGCAGGAACAATAATAGTAAGTCTCTGAGTGTAGCAGTGCAGGACAGTGAGCTTCCCCTCATTATTATTATTATTTATTTCTTAGCAGACACCCTTATCCAGGGCAACTTACAATTGTTACAAGATATCACATTTTTACATACAATTACATTATTTTTTACACATTATTTTACATACAATTATTACCCATTTATACAGTTGGGTTTTTACTGGAGCAATATAGGTAAAGTACCTTGCTCAAGGGTACAGCAACAGTGTCCCCCAACTGGGATTGAACCCATGACCTCCGGTCAAGAGTCCAGAGCCCTAACTACTACTCCACACTGCTGCCCTCATAGCACTGCAATCAGAAAATACAGAAAATTGGGAAATTACTGCAGCTTAAATTCTAACAGCTGCATGTCGTTTTTTGATAACAAACTGAAACTCAGAGCAGCTGATTCAAATTCGCCACCATTCTGAGACAAGGGGGAGGGGCGGAGATAACAACACAAACAGGCACAAACAAAAGCAAGATAGCTCATATAGTGATAGTGGGACAGCAACATCATAGGGAAGTACTCGCGGAAAAGTTTGAAAGCCAACAAAACCCAGCAGACCTTAACCAAGTGTGTGTAAAGTACTGCAAGATTCAGGACTTGCTTGAACGAGTAAGTAAGTAAGCTAGAAGTTGAGCTGTACGAAATGACAGAGCAACAAGAACTTGAGGAGCTGACACACCTGAAGTTCTTTGAAGTTTTCACCCCTAACAGACATAAAGCCACCATGGATATAGAAGAGGGTCTAAACAACTGGATTCAGGTAGGTAGAGCCAGGGAAAAAATAAAACTTAGTCAAACACAACCACCAGAAATCAAAAAATCAAACAAATTTGAGCCATTTCAAAATTTAGATGATCAAAACCAACATCAGGAGAACAAAAGGAACAACATCCGGGACCATATAAACAGTGCTGGCCAAGCAGCAAAAAGAAGGGAGGTCATGATTGTCGGGGACTCCATATTGAGAAACACAGCAAGTTCAGTGCGCAGCCTGGGCCCCCTTACAACAACAGGGTGTTGCCCTCCAGGAGCCTTTGACAAGCACATAACTGAGAACGTGGACAGGCTCCTAGAACGAGCAGGAGTTGACCCGGTAGTAGTCGTCCACATCGGTACAAACAACATTGGAAGTAGTGATGTGCAGTTCACGAACGAATCATTCTTTTTGAACGACTCACTAAGTTGAACGATGGGAATCGGATCAGAGTCCCTGTTGAATCGGTTCTTTTGATTCACCCTATGAACAAGCTGCATGGCACACAGGAGTCGAGTTACCAGCCTATCAGAACTCATTAAATGATTCCTTACCTCTCAAGTCTGGCTGATTTGTTCGTTGTAAAAAGGAAACCGGGTTGTCTCTCAACTCGTTGAGTGTTATGAAACTGAAGACCGTATGTGCCATGTTGGATCCAAATTCCCACTTACTTAGTGCATGATAAGAACTCTGTGTGAGCCAAAATGTCATTACATCCTCCAGACCATAGCTATATATCTATAATCCAGACGGTGTGTACTTTCTAGAGTGCTGCTTCACGCTATCAGAAACTCAGATTACAAGTTTGTGCACCAGAATTTTTTTTTTCTTACAGTTCTTCTTTGTTTACTATGTACGTAACCTTGTGTAAGTCTGCCAAACAAATAAATAATAAAATGAATCACTACTAGTTGTAGCCTATGTGTGTTTGTTATTTTTTATACACAGACAAAATTAATCATATCTATAGTTTACTATTTTGCACAAATTATGATTAATACTTCTAAGTCATCTTGAGTAAAATCAGCCAAATTACTAAATAATAATAATAATAATAATAATTGCGATATACACCTAATTTCCAAAATAAATAAATACAAACATCTACTGGTATTGTAATGTTATTGTACCCAAGGCTTAATTATATAACTTGTGATTACATATTTGACCTTGAGGAATGAATGTATTTTATACATGACAATTTACAACTACGGTTAAATATTTTATAATTTAATAATGACGGCGATTCACCTTAGTCCACATGTATCACCTACGATACAACGACCTTTTAGGATGACATTGCACATTCTAATGGATGATGTTCTTAAACGTCTATTATATTTTACATGCACATTAAATACACTTTCTAAATGTTATTTTTTACTGTGTTAAACACTAAAAATACTAAATATATACACATTTAAACTTTGTTTATATAAAATGTACATGTTGCGGTTATGGGTGTGCTTCAACGTGTGATTGATCACATGACTAATCCCTAAAGGTTTACTGGATAGAAGAGGAATTGGGCAAACAGCGTTTTGCTATGTGCTGAATAAATACCATGGATTAGTTCCACAAATACCACTCATTCAAGCCTCTCTTTTTTGTTGTTATAAAAAACAATGGGTGAATCCAAATGTATAGAAAAAAAAAACAATTGACTATTTTTTTTTTTTTTAAAGATTAAATTAAATTAGATTGATACTATACGGATGGCTAAACAATGCTAATGGTTCAAACATCTCCAGGATTCTAAATATATATATATATATTATTATTATTTTGCCAAACTATATTTAATTTAATGTTTATTAACCCAGTCAACCAAATATAGATTCTCCCTAGCTTTTGTGATGTGCAGTTCGTGAACGACTCGTTCTTTCCGGTTCAAATAAACCTACGTAAACAATCGTAATGCGGTCTACCTTGATTGGTTTTGTGTAACTGAATCAGTGAATCAAATGAACGAAATGAATCGATTCACCAAACTGAACTGAATCAAATGAATCGAGTCACTAAAAAGAATCAAACTGCCCATCACTAATTGGAAGAGACAGATCAAGATCCCTGCAAAACAAATTCAGAGAGCTAGGAAGGAAATTAAAAGGCAAGACCAAAACTGTGGTATTTTCTGGGAAACTGCTGGCACCTTGCAAAGGAGCCTATGGACAGCTGGCAATTAAACCATCTAATTGCATGGCTGAAATCGTGTGGACACGGGAAGGCCATTGGACCACATTCTACAACAAGGACTATCTATATAGGCGGGACGGACTGACCTTAAATAAAAAGGGAACCAATCTGCTTGGAAAAAGGATCCTCGAGGAGGTTTAGAAGCATTTAAACTAGAAAGGAAGGGGGGAGAAATCAACAAAAAAAACCGAAGGGAGACTACATCAAAACAAGGGCAACCACTCAGGTAAGACAACCATTAAATGTATTTATCTAAATGCTACAGGTCTCAAAAACAAAATGTTAGAACTTGAAGCTACTGCACTAACAAATAACTAGGATGTGATAGGTGTTACAGAAACTTGGTTATCCGAGAGGGATGGAGACAACTATAATATTAGTGGGTATACACTATATAGGAAAGACAGACAGGACAGAAGAGGGGGGAGGGGGGCATGCTATAGACTGCCAAATTCAGACATCGAGCAAAATAATCTGTTATACAATGACATTAGAAATGTGTGTAGCAAAGGAGATACTAATGGGGGATTTCAACTTTTCCCATATAAAATGGGAAAACCTGGTGGGGAGCACGACAGCCAAAAATTGAAATGGTAGAAATGATAAATGACTGCTTCCTAATGCAATTTTTCAATGCACCGACTAGAGGGGAGGCATACCTTGATTTACTCTTTTCAAATAAAGAAAACAGAAAAACTAAAACAGAGTCAGAGAACCACTGGCAAACTCAGATCACAACATGGTCTCATTTGAGTGATTTTTAAAACCACAAAAGTAATGACTAAAGCTAAGGTTTGCAATTTGAAAAAGGCCAACTATGAGGGAATGAAGCAGAGACTAAGAGAAGTAGACTGGAGCAAAATAGAGAACACATCCACAAAAAAAAGCATGGCTGTCGTTCAAAAATGTAGTACTAGAGGCACAAAACAATTACCTCCCAAAAGTAGACAAATTAAAAGACTTTACAGAACGTTTAAAAGGTACCAATAACAAAGTACACAGACAGAGTACTTGGAACTGCAAATGCAAGTCAAAAAGGAAGTTAGAAAGGCCAAGAAATTAACATTGCCAAGGGGGTTAAAACCAATTCTAAAAAGTTTTTCCAATATTACAACAACAAAAGAACATTCAAGGAGGAAGTAAAATGTCTGAGAGATATAAATGGCAAAATCATAGATGAAGAGAAAAAAAATAGCAAATATATTAAATGATTACTTTTCACAAGTTTTTACAAAGGAGGATATGGACAACATGCCCCACATGCCGACCTGTTCCTGACCAGTTTTAGCATAACAGAGGTAGAAGTGTTAAAGTGACTAGGAGCTCTCAAAATAAACAAATCCCCTGGGCCAGATGAGATCCTCCCAATAGTACTCAAAGAAATGAAAGAAGTTATTTACAAACTGCTAACCAAGATCATGCAACAGTCTCTTGAGACAGGGGTTGTATGTAAACTTATGGAAACTATAATAAGATCCAAAATGGAAAATTACCTATATGGTAACAGTATCCTGGGAGACAGTCAGCATGGTTTTAGGAAAGGGAGATCATATCTAACTAACCTGCTTGATTTTTTTGAGGATGCAACATCGACAATGGATAATTGCAATGCATACGGCATGAAGGCATAAACAATTAATTCTCAAACTAAACGCAGTAGGGATTCAAGGAAATGCATGCACATGGATTAGGGAGTGGTTAACATGTAGAAAACAGAAAATACTGATTAGAGGAGAAACCTCAAAACGGAGCGAGGTAACCAGTGGAGTACCACAGGGATCAGTATTAGGTCCTCTGCGTTGCCTAATCTACATTAATGACTTAGATTCTGGTATATAATGCATTATAAATACCATATGGGAGATGCATGAAATTGATGATGGAATCTATGAAAAAGATATAGGAGTTTATATTGACTCAGAAATGTCTTCATCTAGGCAAAGTGGGGAAGCTATAAAAAAGGCCAACAAAATGCTTGGATACATAGTGAAAAGTGTTGAATTCAAATTAAGGGAAGTAATGTTAAAACTTTACAATGCATTAGTAAGACCTCATCTAGAATATTGTGTTCAGTTCTGGTCACCTCGCTACAAAAAGGATATTGCTACTCTAGAAAGACTGAAAAGAAGTCTTACAAACTAGAAACCCTGCCTTTTCTTCAGCTCAGGGCACATTCCTTTTCAGTTTTACTTGTTTGCTGCAAATACTGGATTTTTATTTTGTTTTTATTTGGGAACTGGTTACAGATAAAGTGCATACAGAACACAATCTTAAGGTCATTGCACACTGGATCCGATAACGCATCTGAATTTAACGAACTGATAGCATATATAAACACATGGATTTTGTGCAATATAGATTATTACAGGTATATACTTTTTATTCCAATTGTAGTCGAGGAAGTAAAGAAACAATGGCCTAACCTGGAGACACATATCAGAGAAAGAAGCGTGACAGGGCAACCAAGAGCAGTCAAGGCTTAACAGTCAGAAAAGAGGGGCAGTACATGAAATGTAAATGGAATTTCTGGCTCCATACACAGAGAGTAGAAGGTCATTATGGTAAAGTATTTTCAGTAGTTCATTACTAGCTTCCCAGCTTTTAGATATATTTATTACAGGAGTGAGTGTTTGAAAAATTAAATATTGGTCATATGGTTTCTGATGCTATGACAACTGTGTTGTGTAATATCATATGTTTAGTTTTTATTTTTTTATTATGTATTGCACAACAACATTATTGTAGATCTAGTAGAAATGTAATAATTAGCAAACATTTTAACTTCCATCAGCGTTTGCTGATCATTAAGTTTATACTGCATTTAACATTTTTTTGTGTGTTCAAAGTTATGTACAACAGAATTGTATTTTTTTTTTTAAATACTAAAACTAGGTGTATTTACTACAAAGCCTCCACTGCACATCAGCGCTCTGAAGTACGATATTAGTGTGCAATGGATTGACGCACAACTTTTTCTGATGACGGATGCTAAATGACGGAACGGATTCGCTTTGCAATGGCCTTTAAGCTATCCTTTAAGTCAGCCTTTGCAAGACAACATTTTTTAAGACAGCAGGATTTCCTTATTTGGGATGGTCTTAATTTGAGTAGATTAACTAAGGTATTTGATTCTCTTTTAGAAATACAAAAGACTTGGACATGGAAAAGTAATGCACAGTAATCAGACTTTAGTCTTTCACCATTGTAGTTTTTAAATACGCCACAATAAAATTAGCCAGCATTATATTAGCTTCAAGTGAACTCAGCACTGGTAAATCTTTCAGTCTGCTTAGGGGAGGCCAAGGACTAAACAAATATGCTGTGTATTTTACTGCACCCTCTCACCTTGAGATAGAGTATTCCCTTCTAGTCAGTGATGAGGTGAATGGATAGGATGGAATTCGTCTATGTGACTGCATGGTAGGGCACCCGATTTGTGGAAATGCATTATCCTTATTACAGTACTGTACACAAGCTGAGCTGCACCTTGTACAAACCAACAAGGAAACCTTTAGTTTAAGAAAATGAAAGGATTTTTTTAAATGTTCAAGGTTCTTACCTTTCATATTTTGTATAATATTCAAGGGAACGTCAATCTGCCATGTTGTCCTTCACCTTCCAGTGCTTCTTTCAATACCCAGACCAATTCAGCTGAAATCATTCAGCAGACTCAGCCTATTCCCTCTGGTGTACAAACGCACACATCAGATCAGACCACTGAAATTGACATTGATTCTGCACAGTTTGGGTGTCTGCTCTCAAATGGCAACGCACATTCAATTACTTTCCACAAACATCTAAAAAATATAAAAATACCGGTAACATTGATTGATCAAAGGAACAAAAATATGGCTAAAGCTACTGTTCAGATTACACTTTTTTCAGTTTATAAGGATAGAATTTACTACAATTAGTTTAAGTGTTAGTCCAGCATACCTGTAGGATGACTAAGTCGTGATTTGTATGCTGTTATTCTGGTGGTAAAAATGTAATTGTCACCTGTTACTCATTACATCTTTTAAACTGGAAAAACTGCTATAATATGTGATGATGATGATAAATGTGTTTATTAACAGTTTTCTGATGTTTGAGAGTGGCTTTAGATTTGACAGGGTTTCAGAAATGTCACTCCTTTTATTGGTCTTGGAAAATAATCTGTCAAAACAAAGGTAATAGCTAAATAAGCCATTCAGATTCTGTTTTATAATGGAAGATACAATTTCAGTACCTATTTAAAAACCCACTGCTTCCTTTTTCTTTGGAGAAACCATTTAAACACCAAGCACCGCAAAGTATTATTCAACTCCCAGTTGATGCAAAATAGTTCTAAGAATGGATTTGCAGTGAGAAGATATTTTCCTCCTGAAAATGTTTTTCAAATCCTAAGCATGGTTAACAAAAAGAGAGACTAGTTCTTATAAGGGAGAAACCTTTTACCCCCCTTTTCCCTCTGGGACTAAAAACAAAGGGCATACCCCGAACGTGTCAAGTTTTATTATCCCAAATCAAACATTGTATGATTGGGATGTGCACTTTTCTCAATCATCTGTTCAGGAAATAAGAAACGACCATGGGTTACAAGGTTATGGAACAATTGTTATTGATTTCTCAGCAAGCTTTTGGAATGTTGTAAACCATTTTCCCAGCATCTTAAACACTGATATTCCTGATGCCCTTCCTGATTTAGTAATCTATTTGATAATACTAGATTTGTGCTCCGAATGCTTTCTATGAAATAGACATAGTAAAATACTTTTTCTTTTAATTTCTTCACTTAGAGATTAAATAACTATTCAGGTCACTTGTTTATTCATTAAATGGTAAAAATCAACAATAGACTGAAGTCTGCAGGTCTCATAAAAACAATGCAACAATAGAACTGTGCAAACCTTTTTAAAAGAAACAACATTTTGCTATATTACACAATATATCCTTATTTTCCAGTGTTTTTGAAGTGTGGGTGTAATTAGCCATACTTGATAATGCTGAAATGCCCATTTCACACATTTTGAATTAATTTGAAACATCATATGCTTTAAATTGCTTTGCCAATAAATATTTCTCCTCCATGCGTAAGTCGCCAAAGATTTTATCATTTTGTTTTCTTTGTAGGTCGATGCATCAGTAGGGGAACCTTGGTGGATCTGGGTTGAAGATCCAACGAATGACTACATTTACCATTGATGGGGTCATTGATTTATCTTACATGGAATTCCATGATTTTGTGACACACTTTTTGTGTCTCTGTCTTGTAGAACACACCATTGCCAACTGAAACAAAAAATAAACTGCCCTTGTAACCATACGTAGCTTACATATTTTTCATAAGAGTAGTTATTGAAACTATATATTTTTTTAATAAATGTAAAACCAAATGTGTTATTTCAGGTTGTCACCAATGAATCTCAGCTTGTGATGTTTACTATCCAATTTTTGAGCCCGTGTCTTCTCAGTACTACATCCGTGCTGACAGATGGCTAGGGGCAGAAGCGATGTGTGTAATCAACTCCCAGCCCCTCATACTTCCAGAGAGACACCCACCCACACAAGTAAGAACTCTTGAGATATGGACCACTTTATTTCTGTATTTATTCTGAATTGTTGTAACACTGGAAAGTATTAAAATGTAATTATTTAAATACTGTTACTGAAAAAGAAGTGTTCTTTCAAACACAGTACTAATGGAAAATCATTCATGTTATCTAAAAGTTTCAATGAGCTTGCATGAGGCTAAATGATTGGACAGGCATTTTTAATGTGACATTTGCCAGGAATGAAAGAACTGTCTGATAAGATGTTCTGGTGTGATGGGAACAAATAACCTTGTTTGCTAAATCCACAGAATCAAGCACCTGTGGATTGGTAGGTCAGGGTGGGTTAGGGTTAGGGTTAACTGATGAGAATGTGAATGTCCTAGGAAACATATTTGGCAGTTTTAGGACACCAATCTGTATACATTAGGTAATCTGTTTTAGTTTCCTTACTATGTTCTCTTTTTTACTGCTTATTGATGAATACCTAATTTGTTATTAAACACATTTCCGAATTACTGGATCTGCAGGCGTTTTCTGTCACTGTCTTGGAAAACCGTGAATACGAGAGCCTGTACAAATACAAACATTTCAACCCAGTCCTGACCAGGTCTTCCACTCCCTCTATCACACGGGCATCAATGTTCTTCTCGGAGCACCCACAGGCTCTAGAAAGACAGTTGCTGCTGAGAAGGCCATTTTCAGGGTCTTCAACAAGTAACCAACTTCTATGGTATAATTCCAGCTGCGTTCTATGAAACATCTGTTGTATCGTCTTACTGCCGCTGTTGACTAGCACATTATTTAGTTTACTTGTTGTGGTGGATAGGTATGTTGGAAAATTGTGCAAAAATGTTATTGTATTGGTTCCTCCTTTTGACAATATAACTGTAACAAACCCAGATGAAGGTGTCATAATCTAATATTTGCCCAGATAAGAACCTTTTTACAGTCGCAAGACCAAACTGGTGAGAGAAAAATAAGCGAAGTGATCCTTTTTAACATTTGTAACACATCTGATCAATCTAAAAGCAATCACAATTTCTGAAACATGGTAGATTTAGCATTACAGTTATATACTGGTTTCACAGATGCTGAATTGCTCCAGTCCTGGACTGGATCTAATGCTACCTAAGGTAATGTTACATTAGTGTAGCACTAAGATGTTACTTTTTTATTTTATTTTATTTATTTATTTATTATTATTTCTTTAAACTATGTCCAGATAAGTTATACATTCTGCTATGCTTACTTTTAGTGTTTTATCATAACAGCAATTTAAAAAACAGAACCATTTGTTTAAATCACTTCTGTGCTTTAAATAGCTCTGATTCTTGTTTTATTTATAGGCAGTGTACATTGCTCCTTTTAAAAGCACTTGTCTGAGAAAGAATAGATGACTGAAAGGTAAGGATAGAAGAAAAGTTGGCCAAAAAGTAAATCCAAACGCTAAAGTGAATGTGTGTATTTGCTCCATACATCACTTTCTACAGAGAAAACAATGTGCTGGATACATGGAGACAGCTGCAGTGTGATTCAGATGAAAAATAAAAAAAGCTGATTCAGATGTTTAAAAGGAAATGTGTTAAACTAGTGTATTCCTCCAGTATGACCAACACATTAAAACCTTCTAAAGCAGCTCTAGATTCTAGAGACCTGACAGTCACACTTAAACTCCATTTCATTGTTATTATATCCCAAAACACATTACAAATAGTGCTGAGTTGAAACCAAATGGAGAGCATGGCCATGATAAAATCAGCGAAACAATATAGTAATGAGCACTTTATTGCGTATGACACGCATAGGTGTTCTTATAAGTTGTAAGGCAAAGTTGCACAAGGATTTAACTGAAACTTGCTTATTTGTCCTCAAATGCAAATAGCACCAGTTCATTTTATTTGACATTTTTTTGCTCACTTCTCCAATGTGGTGTTTTGTTTTTGTATGACCGGTAAAGGTTGTACATTTAGAAGCCCATTGAAATTGGTTACAGTATTTGTTACAGACAACCAGCTTTGTTTGTGGATCTATTTAGTGGTAGTACTGTACTTTTTCTGGCCCCTAATGCTGACTATAACCCTACTGATTTGTCTAAGGTGTTAGCTACATGTTTTGTCAAATGTACAATTTGATTTCCCTTTCAGAAGAGGGAGAGTGGTGGTACTGCACGTAGTAACACGAAACATTGTGTTTCTCAGGGTCGTGGGGTTGATGGGTGATGTAACACCAGACTTGAGAGCCATTGCAAAGGTGGAGTCAGTAGAAGTTGGCAGAAAGTGGCCATTCTAATCCTAGATGAGATCCATTTACTAGGTGTGTATATTAAAAACTGTACTGTGTATTCATCCTTTTTTTTTAAATCATTGGATGATAATATATAAATAAATTATTGAAAACATACTAAAATGTTTCAGAAAATATATGTAAACATGTTTCAAACATTATTATATTTACCTGAAAGTCCCTAAGGCTAATTCTATTAAAATATGTTGTTCCCCTATTTTCAGGGGAGGAGCGAGGTCCTGTACTGGAGGTTATTGTATCCAGAACCAACTTTATATATAATGTTTTTAATAGAATACAGCAAATCCTGTGTTTTGTTGGTCTGTCCACAGCACTCTCAAATGCCCGGGATCTTGGTGACTTGCTTAGAAGTGAACAGGTACACACAAGTTGTCTTGATTTTATGATCCACATGTTTTGTTTATGATAACAAGAGTTCTTCCGAACTACAGGAACAATAAGCATGCTCTATCCATGACGTTCTTTGGATTGCTGATAACAACCCTCCCATCAAAGTATTTTGCAAACATGTATAGTAAATTAGAACTTTTTTCTAAGCCATACAGTTACTGACAATGTACACTGTCTTTGTACTGTACTTGCACAGTCTGGCCTTTTAAAAGTTACTATGCAGCAAGCTTTGCAATGTTATTTAAATTGTTCATTATCCACAAGCCTCTTAGATTTTGGATTCTTCAGCACCATCCCAGTAATTTTCCACTTACAGACCACACATGTTGGCAGACTGAGTGCTTTGGCTATACAATGAAGGAAATTACCTCCATCCTCATCATCTTGACCACAGTTGTTCATACATACTGTCTAAGTTCTTTGTGTAGGGCCATTTTATGTAGTTCAGTCTTGTTTGTTGTACACTCTATACATTACTCAATGCGCCATACAAAATTACTATCCATCTTTATTTTAGATAGGCTTGTTTAACTTCTGTCCCTCTGTGCGCCCAGTTCCCTTGGATGTGCGCATTCATAGATTTCCAGGACAGCTCTACTGCCCCCACATGGCAAGCATGAAGAAGCCAGCATTCCAAGGTAGGCCTTCACAAGTGGAATAACAGTTTGAGATTCTCATTTGTACATCATACTCATTTCCAGTTGACATATCTGACTTAATCTATCCAGGACAATAATGGGGGTTAAAGCAAAGGATTCATATATGCTTTAACCCTTTGCGGTCCATTTATTCAGAGCCTGTCAGGCACGTCAAGTCTAATTTATTTTCACACAAGCTGTTTATTTTACACACTCTGTTTAAAAGTGATTTTATTCACAGCAAAACAGGTATAAAAGGCACTGCATATCAACATGACACTCAGCCCTGCCCCACCCCTTGCTGTATTTATCACATATCTCTTCATAGTCGTGCATACTGATAAATCATCTCTTGATCACTCGATTTATCACTCAATAATGCTATCCAAGTCATTATTTTATTACTATAACATCTCAAAAAGCTTGGCAAATGTCTGCGATTTTTTTTCAGCGCTGGATGTGGAAGCAGCTATCTTGTTTGTTTATGTCCGTGTTGTGTCTGTGGTGAAGGGACTATGCGTATTGCTCAGTTCCGCCTCGATTTTTTTTTCTGGATTCTCTTGCCCACTGAAAAACCGACTAGGGACCTGTGATTGACGTCTTTTTCATGATGTCAGACAGGGTCCAACATTGGATCGGAAAGGAAAAATTTTAATGTCGGACCTGGTGCGACATAAGACTGCAAAGGTTTAAAGTTATAAAAATGAGCTGCTGTTCATATCTGAGAAATGTTTTTGAACATTTGAGGAAGATGACGACTAACAAATTAGACACGATCTTGAGTGTTTTTTTTTTGATATAGTAAGAAATTTTACACAAGGGTTCTTATTCAGTATAACTTGAGTTTCGGCTTTTGCCATCTGTTTAGTGATGTATTAAGAAAACAATGTTCTAAGGGTTGGATTCAATAATAGAAAATAGTGGTTTTATACCAGAGTTGTTTTTTTTGTGATATTCTCTCACACTTCTTGACAGAAGAATGCAAATTGAACACCCATGTAAACACAGTAATCTCTTAATTGAAAACACATGTACATTGAATTGAATGAAATTGTATTTATTTTGTTGTTAAATCTAACCTTGTTTGAGAGTTACTAGTGTTGATTTAACCCACATATATATTGTATAGAATTCTGATAGCTGTTTGTTACTTTCTCTTAAAAACAAAACAAAACAAACAAAAAAAACCTGTTAATCTAATGTTATTTTTTTTTGCAGTTATAATTAAAGGCACTTCTCAGATAAGTAACCACAATGGCACTTTGAATAGCGATGAACATTGCATTTATTGTATTGATTTCGTAAGTAACCTGAAAAATAAATTGTATTCCTAGGTAGACAGGCTACTATTACATGGTCAGAAACTGATGGTTTCAGATGGGGTTCAGTTCAAACCAATGATCACATTTTATCTGTGCTAATTAGCAGGTTGACATAAAGCTGCTCATTGATTGCAGTCCAGAGACCACTCCTGACAGCTTAGATGTATTACTTCTTCACAGTAGCATCCTACAAAAACACTAATGAACAATAAATCCATCCATGGATGTTAGCCACACCTGTTCCGAAAGCACCAGCAAGGCATTAGATGTCAGCTTTTAACAAATAGCTGGTAGCTGGGATTGTTGTTTTCTTTTCCAGCTATTTGCAGCCATTCCCCTGCCAAGCCTGTGTTGATCTTTGTGTCATCCAGACATCAGACTCGACTTACTGCTCTTGACTTGATGGCTTTTCTGGCCACGGCGGATGACCCTAAACAGTGGCTGCACATGGATGAAAGAGATGTAACTGGTTTCTCCTTTATTTATCTCTTTTAACACTGCAGGGTTTTATGTAGTGTATAAAACTGTATTCCAAACTGCAGGCTTATAGTAGTGTATACTGTAAGAAAGATAACTTCATTTTAAAACTGAAGACCAGTAAACTAATCTGGAATACGTATATACTGCATATATACACTGCTGTGCAAAAGTCTTAAGCATGTTGCATTTTTTTTTACTCTGATGCATTATAAGCATCAGCAATTTACTCAAAGCCTCCACTAGAGTTTTCTACTATTGTAACAACCTTGACTTTCATAAAGAAGGAAAAACTGAGTGAAATAGCTCAAATCACGTGATTTTCATTGTGTGGTATCCAAGGCATAATCAACAAGTACAGAAAAAACATCATCTGTAATTGACAAACCCAGGACTGGAAGACCTAAAAAGCTGTCTAACAAGAATGAGCAATACTTGATATCCTTAAGGAAAAGAAAGAAGCCAAGCGTTGAATTGAGAATAGAACTGGCAGAAGGCACAGGTGTTGTTGTCCATCCATCAACAGTCCAAAGCACCTTTGACCATTGTTCCATAGTCTTATTTCTGTGTTCTTGTGCATATTTTAGCCTTATAGTCTTGTTCCCATTTCTTAACAGAGGTATTCTTACTGCAACAAATCCTTTAAGTCCTGATTTCAAGAGTGACCTTTGTACTGTTGATTTTGATGGACAACGACACCTGTGCCTTCATCCAGTTCTGTTGTCAATTCAACACTTGTCTTCTTTCTATTCCTTAACAATATTATCTTTAAGTATTGCTCATCCTTATTAGACAGCTTTTGGGGTCTTCCAGTCCTGGGTTTGTCAATTACAGATGATGTTTCTCTGTACTTGAAAATCGAGTGATGCAAGCTATTTCACTCAATGTTTTTCCTTCTTTATGCAAGTCAAGATTGTTATAATAGTAGAAAACACTAGTGGCGGCTTTGAGTAAATTGTTGATGCTCATAATGCATCAGAGCAGAAAAATGCAACATGTCTAAGACTTTTGCACAGCAGTGTGTGTGTGTGTGTGTGTATATATATATATATATATATATAGCACTCCATTACAACTGCTAATTTTCATAAAATCAATTCATTTCCATGTTACATATAAGCCTCTGAAACAAACTTATAAGTGAAAACTCTGGAAAGCTCTATGTAGTTACTTTAGGTCCATTGACATGTACAAGCAAGGTATGAATTATATTTTAGGTACATAGGTGATATATATTGTATCACATAAATTTTTGTTTTTGAGTTTGTATACATTTGTTCAGGTATTTGTATTCTTATTGTGTTTTTTAAAGAATAATTGTTGTTGAGTTCTATGCTTTTTGGAGTGGGTGTACAGTTTTGGTCTTGTCTTGGTAATCTCAGATAAAGAGGTGCATACAATGTTTTGCCTTATCTGTAATTTGTTAAAGGGATTAAGCTGAGTTTTTTTAACTATTAGGTCTGTTCCCAGAAACATGCCTGTCTGTGAGTTAAACCAGGAGTAGATGGAAGTATGACAAATCCAGTGGCACATCCACATCCACATATAAATCATTGTTTAAAGCCAAAACACAATGGTCTTCCCCTTGCTTGATCTGTGATTAGTTATGCCATGTTCCTTAAGCATCAGATTATGGCATGGAAATTAAAATGATTAGACAAGAACACAGACTCATTTATCATTGTCCCATGTCATCTTCCTTGTCATTAACTGTGAAATTTAAATTCCCCTTAAGCTGTAACAATAGCTCTTTTTTCCATCTGTACGGTAGTACAAACTCATGTCTACATTGGATTAAAAAAATGTACACATAAAATGTTTGAAAGGATATGGTGATGTTCTGTTGATAATATGTCCTTTTGGTTTGATGTAGCAGAGAATAATTCCCCAGTGCTGTAACCTGCTGTGACTTATCCTGGTTAACCCCCATGATTCTTATAGAATATCAATCCATAACTAATTCATCATTACAGCCAAAATTCTACAATTTAACTTTGCAGTGGTTTTGCTGTCCCAATCAAAACCAAGTAACCAAATCTCTGAAATACCAAAATGCTTGTCTTTGCAAAAATACTGTTTCAATTTTAATCATAATATATAATTTAAAACTACTGGTTCTTACAATAAGAACTATTTGCTGCAACGTTTTGTCTGTTGCCTGGTTTTATTTTTATTTATTTATTTATTTTTTTAATTTAGTCATTGCCAATTATTTTTTATTATTTTCTCCCAATTTGGAATGGCCAATTATTTTATTATGCTCAGCTCACCGCTACTACCCCTGCGCTGACTCGGGAGGGCGAAGACGAACACACGCTGTCCTCCAAAGCGTGTGCTGTCAGCCGACCGCTTTTTTCACACTGCAGACTCACCATGCAGCCACCCAAGAGCTACAGCGTCGGAGGACAACACAGCTCTCGGTGAGCTTACAGGCAAACCCGCAGGCGCCCAGCCAGACTACAGGGGTCGCTGGTGCACGGTGAGCCTAGGACACCCTGGCCGACCTAACCTTCACTCCCCGGCGGCCGGCCAATTGAGCGGCGCCCCTGGAAGCTCCCGTCCTCGGTCGGCAAAGGAATAGCCTGGACTCGACCTTGCGACGTCCAGACTATAGGGCACATCCTGCACTCCACGCGGAGTGCCTTTAATGGATGTGCCACTCGGGAGCCCGTCTATTGCCTGGTTACTGCAGTGTTCTTTGAAAAACATTCTTACTGGACAACACAAGGCAGAGGAATATTGAGGAGTAACAAACAATTGTCCTTTATAAGTAATGCATAGTAATGCAATACAGTGCACTCCATTTATAAGAATCACTGATATAAGAATCAACCGTATATAGTGATCAAAATCACTGGGACAAAATCATTCCTATACTAACCATGCTAAAATACTCTGGTTGTAAGAATCAAGTGATCCGCTTCTAAGAATAATTTCAGGGCAAACTGACTTCATGTAATACGGTACTATATCAAGTGCAATGACGTGTACAGCCAATAAATCTGTTTTTGAATTTGAATTTGATCACTTCTCACGTGATTAGGCACGTACGGATCGTGCAGTGATGCAGGAATCACTGCATTGTTTGTAATCAGACAGTGAGCGCACCACTGCATTGTGCAGGTATGTTTTTTGTGTTCTCTGTTAGTGAAAATGTGTTATTGTGTGATATGCATGTAGAGGGAGGGGGATTGCGGTGTGACACGGTGAGGGGGCAGGGGAGGTTACAGAGCTTTGCATCTCCGCTTAAAGACTGTGAGATTTGCATCAAAACTGAAAACAAGTAAGCCACAGATGCTTATGTGCAGTGGTAGTCCTAACAGTAAAATACTGTACTGTAATTACATTTTAATTCAAAGGCCATTACACATAACACCACACAGCAGTTAAACTAGGCACCTTCACTAGCCAAACCAACTGTGTTGTGTGTGGATCGTCACGTTCTTGTGAAGTGGCTACAAATTGGTGCCATCACTAAGATCCTGCTGATCGGCCATAGCGGATCGCCAGGGGATTCTACAGATACTTCACAGGAGGACAGTAACTACATTGTTGAGAACATAGAAGATAAAACACTTGATTAAATACTGTTGTTTTATTTTAGTGATTTGTTTTGTAAATTGCAATAGTTTTACATCAAGATTTATTATGAGAAATGGCAATGTAACACCACATAGGGGTCTAAGTGCTAAGCCATATCAATCTGCTACACCCCTTGTACCAGTAGGGAGCGGGAGAGGCTCCTTTGGCAAGGTTAATGTAACTTCCAACCGCAGTATGAGTGAGGTATTTGATGTATCAATTCGGTTCGGGGGTGGGCAGAGCAGCACAGTTGACCAGCGTGATAGAGTGTAGCGGTATGAGTTTACCTGGTCAGTCGGCTGCAGTTAATGATAATCACGGGCTTGACAGTGACAATCTTCAGCCAACTAATCAAAAACTTAAATCAAAGCCAAGGTGGGGGAGAACAAAACGACTCCCAGTAGTACCTGGCAGACCTGGTCAAACAAGTGGGCCAGCAGATAATTCAATTGCTTCTAACTTGTCTGCAAATAATTTTGGGGTGTCTAATGTGAATGCTAGCACTGCTCAACCCTCAGCACATGTACCAGACTGGTCAAAAGTAAATTTGGTAGTGAAGTTAGATGTAAGGGAACCACCTGTTTTTAGAGGAGATGCCACAGATAAGTGTTCAGTGCATGAGTTATATTTGGATAAGAAAGGCTACAGAACATCAAAGCATGGCCGTGAAATTATGGATAGGTTGATGGGGAGGGCAAGAGACCTTGTGAAAATAGGGATTCGTAACAACCCACTAGTTAACATAACTAGGGATCCCCAGGTCATTTATAGTATTCTGAAGCAGAACTTTGGGGAAGCCATTTCTTCCACCACACCTTTGGCTGACTTTTATTCAACACTACAAAGGCAAGGTGAGAATAGCTTAGACTACTGGATCTGACAAATGAGTGCCTGCAAAGGCAGGATAAGAGAGTAGAAGACCCAGGTCATGAGGCAGCAACGATGTTTGTGAAACATTGCCCAGACAGTGCACATAATGCAGCCGTTAGGTGTAAAGGGCGTTCACACTGGACGCGGTGTGGCAGTAGCAATTGTTTTCAATGATGGCAGTCATGGGAAGCAGCACACAAGTGGCACCGCAGGAGATAAAATATGTTCAACTTTCGCCATGCCGCGCCATGACGTAAACTACCAGCAGCCAATCGGGAAAGTAGGAGGCTCCTTTGCGGGGAAGAAATAAAAATAAATAAAAATTAAAATAAAATGAAGGAAAAGCTTGTGGTTCTGATTTCACATTTTCCAGAGTTGTATAAAACAACATTAAGTAGGTTTGAAATCTGCCTTCATCAAGCCGGAGCTCCTGTATCAGCCGATGATATTCGCCGTACCTTTTTCTTTTCTTGAGGATGTGTGGCAAAGTGGGTTATAGTGCGCAGGTGTAGAGGTGATGCAGTGCTCCAAACAATGACAAACACAGTACTGGTTTTTATTTACATTCCAACTGTTGAAACTGACCAACAGAAACTATAAAGTAATGCAGGCAGTATCCAATGCTTGGTTCTGCTCTGTATAAATAATGCACGGGGTAGTCCCAAATAATAACACACAAGTTCACAAACAAATAGACACACACAGACAAAACATACACGGTCACCATTCCTATAGTGAGTGCAGTAGTGCTTGTGGTGAATATATATTACAGTGTGCTCTTTAGTGCAGTGATGTTCCGGGTGGGTGCTGGCCTCTGGCGACAGCTCCGGAACGTGTTTATCCGTCTAACAAACAAACAAGGAACAGTTGACAAACAAAAAAAACACTCACGATACAATAACACAGGCCCTTCCAGTCTCAATACAGTCACCAAAACGAAGGAACAGATTACGATTCTCCATCCCTTTTTATGCTGTCACACTTGACCCCTTGGTAAACGAGTGCATCCACCTCTCCAATCTGCGGCTGCCACGTCGTTTCCCTTCTGGGTCAATGCGTTACTGCAGCAGAGTCTCGCCCCCTTCCTGGCTGGCCGACTTCCCTTGAACCCTGGGAAAGACCTGTCAGACCAGCCCATCCAGTGATCTCTGTTCTCCCTTGTTAGTGCCCTAACTGGTCGGGAGGGAGATTTACAACCAAGAATCATTGTATTTCTGTCACAGGATGTCATGAACCCACAGCAATTCTTTTTCTTTCTCAGGTAGAGCAGGGCAATCACAATTATCTTTTTTTTGTTTGCTGTTCATTGTTCCAGGTATTGTGTTGTCAGATGCA
Source organism: Acipenser oxyrinchus oxyrinchus (assembly GCA_030684275.1). Lineage (NCBI taxonomy): Eukaryota > Metazoa > Chordata > Actinopteri > Acipenseriformes > Acipenseridae > Acipenser > Acipenser oxyrinchus. The sequence goes on along the minus strand of CM060252.1, from coordinate 18,046,748 downwards.
CAGTACCACTGACTGTTGCTGCTTTTACAGGCCCACCCCCAAAAAAAAGTTTGATATGATGGGTTGGCAGTAATTGCATTTTTTAATCATGTGTATAAGATAATGCTCAATAATATCAGTGTATAATGATGTCTTTAACTCACACTCTCTTTGCCTATACCCAGCAAACCAGACAAAACTCACAGAGAAAGAAAGAAAATATCTCATTTTTTAAAAGCAACATGTTTTTATTTTATTCTAAAACTAGAACCACAATGCGTGTCAATTTGGCCCATTTTGGATTTAAAATGTTAATTACTCTTATGTTGTAAATCGTATGTGTATGTACGTTTTTGAGTTTTCCTAAATATATGAATTAAATATCCAGACAGCGTTTGATAGCCAGAATCGCAAAAATTATAAAGTTATAAACAGTTCTACCTAGAACCACCACGTGGGTCAATGTAACCCATCTATTACAATACATGTTTGTTTTTTTTAATAACGTAAGATATTCTATTTTATTTGTAAATGCAGCAAACAAGACACGCCCCCGCCTCCTAGCACACATGTTTTTTTTTTTTTAAATTTCAAGCCTGTCTTTGTTTGTAGACTGAGGACACGGACAACATGCCCGACATGTCGACCTGTTCCTATCCAATTTTAAATAACTTTAGCATAACAGAGGCAGAAGTGATAGAGGGACTAGGAGCTCTTAAAATAAACAAATCCCCTGGGCCGGATGAGATCCTCCCAATAGTACTGAAAGAAATGAAAGAAGTTATTTACAAACCGCTAACCAAGATCATGCAACAGTCTCTTGACACAGGGGTTGTACCGACAGACTGGAAAATAGCAAACATAATACCGATCCACAAAAAGGGAGACAAAACCGAACCAGGTAACTACAGACCAATAAGCCTGACTTCTATTATATGTAAACTTATGGAAACTATAATAAGATCCAAAATGGAAAATTACCTATATGGTAACAATATCCTGGGAGACAGTCAGCATGGTTTTAGGAAAGGGAGATCTACCGGCAGTACAGTAGTAGTTCACAACTTCACGATAAGCACCAAGAAATGTCCTTGTTGGGTCAGTTGTGTGTCCTTTGTGGGCGATAAGTGGGTTCCCATGAAGATTATCAACCCTTTAGACCATTCCATTGTCATTAGACGTTATTCTAAAGTAGCTGATGTGTTTCCATGCTTAGCCTTGGAGGATTTGGGACAAGATGTCAATTGCTTCAATTGCTGTAACAAGACCCAAGCTACTGTCCAAAATGTCATTCAAGCTAATTCAACAGCCAGACCAGGCCATAGGACAGAGCATGAATATTTGGGGTTGTCTGATGTTGATGTTAATTCATGCAATGTGTCTGATTCATGGAAATTGAAGCTGACTGGTCGTGTTGTTAAGTATCAAGACATTTCTCTAGCGGTACACTGGAATGTGGAGAAGCAGAGGACTGTTCATAGGATAAGGCTGAAGGATGAGAGGCCTTTTAGACCCTTACAGCAGGGTCCCACCATCTCAATACCAAAACCTTAAACAGACCCTAGATGAAATGGAAGATCGGGGAATAAAAATAATAAAAAAAATTGAATAGTGAATGGGCATCCCCATTAGTTCTTGTTCAGAAGCCCTGTGTGGAATTAAAAATCTGTACAGATTTCAGGTAGCTTAATGCAAGAACTATAAAAGGTGCTTATCCCTTTCCACACCAAGCTGATGCACTTGCCTCTCTAGGTGGTAACTGCCTGTTTAGCACAATGGACCTTACGCCTGGTAACATCAGTTTTTGGTGACCAAAACTATTTATCCCTCTTGTGATTCCTGGGTGACCTTTTGGTCTTTGGAAGAAATGAGCAAGAGGCTCTTGACCATCTTGAGTTAGTCTTTAGCTGTCTTTTGAACCATAAGTTAAAGCTTGCACCAAAGAAATGCTATCTTCTTAGACGTTCTGTTAAGTTTTTAGGTCAAATCGTCACGTCGCAACTGATCCTGGCAAAGTATCTGCAATGACTGAGATCAGCAGATTCCTAAGAAGGTTAGGTCATTTTTGGGAATGGTGAACTACGATTCACACTTCATTCCAGGTTTCTCGGGCCTTGCCAAGCCATTATTTAGTTTGATAGCTGGCAAAAACTTCTGAAAAACAGGGGTTAAAGGAGGAGACCAAAACTGTATATTTAGGAAACTTAGACCTGAAGACTGGACTGTCAGGAAGCCCTGGACAAATTTAAATCTGCCATTATTCATACTGTAGTCCTAGCTCATCCAGACTTCAGCAGGTCATTTATACTGTTGACAGATGCTTCGCTAGATGGGTTGGGTGCTGATCTAAGTCAGGTACCTTGGTGAAAATGCCAGACCTGTTGCATTCGCAAGTAAATCGATTGCAAGCAAAATATCCAGCACATCGGTCAAATGGACAGTGTGCGACAAATTTGCTCATTGGCTCAAGGGGATCCATTTTTTACTGTCTTAACAGATAACAACCATTTGATTTACATAATGTCCATGCCAAAGTTTGATGCCTGTGAGCAATGGTGGGTGGCAAAACTTGCACCATATGATTTTGACCTGAAGTACATTCTTGGGTCACAGAATATATCAGCAGACTTAATTAGTTGTCAGCCATTTCCTAAACCTCTAGAAACAGGGATAAGGCATGTGAGTAAGAAACTGTACAAGAAGCTTTCCATTTATCTGTTAATTGCCAAACTTTACCTAGCAGTACAATGGGAGCAAGTTGTAGACAAGTTTGCCACACAAGGTAGAAACAGTCCAGGTTTCTAATGAAGAAGTAAAAGCCATTCTAGAATCTCACTTGGACTGGGATGCTAATGTATCTATGTGTGTTACTCCTCTGATACAGTACTCCCAACGGTTGGTGCAGGGTGGTCAGCCAGTGCTTCCAGTCTTCTCTTTGAAGGATTTGCAAGAGAGGAAGCAAGCAGACAGTATTGTGACTCGAGCAGTGAACTATGTTAAGAGAAAAAGGAGGCCATCATGAGAGGGACTCGGAATCAGTCCATGCACTGAGATTGCTTAAACACTGGGAAAAGCTGGAGTACAGAGATGGAATCTTGAACAGGAGATCTAAAGACAGTACTGGCAGGAAAAGATATCAGTTTGTAATTCCGTCAAGACAAACGTTTTGAAGGGTACCCATGACAGTGCAGGACACCAAGGTCAAGGGCGAACTCTACACTTGGTATGTCAGTAGTTTTTCTGGGTTGGGATGGATGGAGAAGTGAAAGCTTATGTTCACCGCTGCAAACGTTGTGCTGTGAGCAAAACCTTGGAACCTGAAGCTAGAGCACCTTCAAATCCCATTAAGACCAGCACTCCATTAAATCTAGTCTCATTGACTTTTGGTCTGCCGAGTGTAAGAATGGAGATAGAGTTGATGTACTCATCCTGACAGACCATTTCATAAAGATAGCCAATGCTTTTCCCTGCTCCAATCAAACTGCTAAACAGGTAGCCCATAAGATTTGGGATCATTTATTTTGTGTGTCTGGTTTTCCTCAGCAAGTACATTTTGATTTGGAAACCAACTGTCAGAGCAAACTCATATCTGAGTTGTTGGAATTATCTGGGGTGAAAAAGTCTCAAACCACACTGTATCACCCCATGGGAAATGGCCAAACAGAAATTTTAACAAAACATTGAGCAATATGCTTCACACACTACCACCCAGGGCTAAGGAGAAGTGGCCTCAAATGATCCAAACACTCACGTTTACCTACAATTGTACCACACATGAAACAACTTTGTACCGTTCTACTTGCTGTTCGGTAGGATACCAAGATTGTGGACATCATGTTTAGCAGTGTTCTGAGGGATAGAGATGATGTGGATTATGATGAATATGTTGATTATCTTAAGTGAGACTTGTAGGAGGCTGTGAAAATTGCACAGGAAAACACTACCAGAGCACAAAAGAAGCAAGCCAGAGAGTACAACAAGAGAATAAGATGCTGTGCCATGGAGGTGGGAGACAAAGTCCTGCTTGCTAATAGGAAGGATTGAGGAAAACGAAAACTTGCTGATGTGTGGGATTCTACTGTGTATGTTGTAACCTGGAAGAACCCTAACAGGCACATATACAGAGTTCTTGACCCTGTTACCGAGAGGAGCAAGGTGGCCCATCATAACTTTATCCTTCCAGTAAATGTTCTCCCATTAGGAGATACAGATGAGGGATTGACCATCTTTTCAACACTCTCAGAAGCACAGACCGTGAAGCCAGACCCCTTGCCAGAGATTGAAGATCGGAAGACTGCTGTCTGGATTCTGTGCAACCCAACCACCTCTTGATGCTGACGAGATCCAAGAACTTTCAAATGTTAGGAATAACACGGTGGTTGATGAGCCCCACAGGTTTCAGGAATTATAGGAGCAAGAACAGATGTTCCCAAGCCCAGATGTAAACTCTTTAAATGATCCGGGTGAGAAGGAAGGCATGTCCTCTGTGAATGAACATGTCTCAGAAATGCCAGAAGACAGCAATAAACACAGAGACAAAACTATGCAGTCTGCAAGCAGTGGGTCAAAAAAAGAAGTTTCTAGTTATAGCAGCAGCCCTGTCAATAGTACAAGTAGCTTAACCGATCACAGTGATTGCTCAAAGATATGAAAATGTGATAGCTCAAGATGCAGCACACAGTGACACCTCTGCCGATGCAATAGAACCAGTAATGTTAGCTAGTTCAGAAAGCATTCCTGTAGATGATGGTATTGTGAGAACTCGGTCTGTGAAGTGGTTCACCTGAGACTGGCTTCACAAAGCTATCGGCTAAGCCCTTTTTATCATTAACTTTAATAAGCAGTTAACCAATTGACAATTATCCTTAATTCGTTAAAGAAACAACTATGGATTTCCCGGAGGCGGGCTTACATGCGGGAATTCATGACATCTAGTGGTCAACCCATTACACTGCAGGGAACAATGCTTTTATTCTCAAACTAACATACTGATTCTGCAGCACAAAGTAATCATATTGGTCCGCTTTTAAGAATCAACAGCTTATAAGAATCAAATCATCCAGGATGGATGTGATTCTTATAAATGGAGTCCACTGTAATTAACTTTAGGGAAATCAGAATTTTAAAAAATTGTTAGAAATAGGTTACTGCCTGAAATGTTGTGTTCAGTATCAGTTTAATGACACTCCTAAGGAATGTCCTTATATAACTTCCCTCAACGCTCCTCATTTTATTTCATGGAATAAATCTGATACTGAACACAAGATTCCAGGCAATAGCCTATATGTATTTTGCCTCTCGATACAGTTTAAGCATACCAGTACGAAGTCAGTCCAAAAAAAATAAAAAAATCTTCATTTGCATGTGAACACTCTCTTGGCCTGAATTATGTGGATCACACATATTTCTGGCACGAAACACAATCCAGCTTAGCCCATTACAAAATAATAAGCTTCTTGGGACCCCTAGTGTTGGTTGTGCGCTTTGAATGTTGTTTTACTAAATGGTAAGATCTGCTTCCTGGGGTTTAGATCTGGCTAGCCAATCTGCCAGAAACACGGTTAGAGGCATTCAGGGTCATTGAGAGACTTCTGCCTCACTTGGCAGCATCTCAGACTTCAAACCAGAAACAATATATTGTTCTTAAAATTACACTTCTCCGATGCCCCTGAGTCACATACAGACACTACATGTGGCTTAGGGCTTCAAGCAATTATATTTATAGGTCTCTTAATGTTTTTGAAATGTGTTATTTTAGTCAAATCCTACCAAAATGTGCTTTTACTTTATCCCAAAAATGTCCTGCTGTTAGATGTTTATTATTCTATTTGAGTAACACCAGATTACAGGGTGTTTAACTGACAAATCGGCATTAATTAATTCAACATACAGTAGTTCCTGTACTTTTATTTACTTATTGATCACACATTTCACGATATAATTATATATATATATATATATATATATTTCTGCTACTACAGTGGTAGCCAAAGCCAGCTATTCACCTGTCGTAAAACTGCCGCAAGACTGTTGCAGTGCAGTAACATAAAAATGTAATCCTGTTTTTTCTGACCTGCATTGAATCAGTTGCATGTCATTAGTCCTGCCACCAGGTGGCAAAAGAAAGCAGAAAACACATGAAACAAAACAGTAGGGAGCGCTGTGGACTTAAAGACTAAGCTTTAAAGACAATCATGCATTTTGTCAGAACGCAGCTAAACTGTGGCTAGGAGTTATGCTATAACGTCAACTGATTGTTCACGGTCGTTCAAACGGGAGAAGTTACAGTTACAAAACTCACCTTTTTAAGTGCATAGGAGAGGATCAATCCAGCAAGAAAAAAAAAAAATCTGCTGCATCCTTATTAATGTAAATATGTATTTATACCACCAGTACAGTACATGTACACTTCCAAATGTAATGATTCATTACTCTGAATCAAATTATTGTACAGTCCTGTTAATTTTGTATTTTTTTTAATATAAAACAATAAAAAGAATTAAACTGAAAGCAGCGTGTGTTCTCCATTTCTTGCCTCTGGCGAAACGGTACAATATTTAACCAGAGACGGAAACAACAAGAAAGTGCGCACACAAACACAAACTGGCTTTGGAGGTCGGCGAAAAAAATATTGTTTCATCTTTTTAATAGTACAATAATTATACTAATCCCTTGCTTTCTTGTTTTCTTTTATTTCTTCCATCAACAGTCCAAAGCACCTTTGACCATTGTTCCATAGTCCAATTTCTGTGTCTTGTGCATATTTTAGCCTTTTAGTCTTGTTTCCCTTTCTTAACAGAAGTATTCTTACTGCAGCACATCCTTTAACTCCTGATTTCAAGAGTGATCTTTGTACTGTGGACAACGACACCTGTGACTTCTGCCAGTTCTGTTGACAATTCAACGCTTGTCTTCTTTCTATTCCTTAAGGATATTATCTTCATTGCTTATCCTTGTTAGACAGCTTTTGGGGTCTTCCAGTCCTGGGTTTGTCAATTACAGATGATGTTTCTCTGTAGTTTATGCTTCGTGTACCACACCTTGAAAATCGAGTGATGCAAGCTATTTTACTCAATATTTTTCCTTCTTTATGCAAGTCAAGGTTGTCATAATAGTAGAAAACACTAGTGGAGGCTTTGAGTAAATTGTTGATGCTCATAATGCATCAAAGTAGAAAAATGCAACATGTCTAAGACTTTTGCACAGCAGTGTACATAAGGGTATCCAGATCTTGTTAACCGCACAAGGTGGCATTATGAAACTCTCCATGCTTTCACAACCTTGTAAGTCAGTGGAACATGCAAATCTGTGGGCAAGTCCGACAAACTCAGCCAAAGTTATTAATGTGCAAAGTTTAGAGGTTTAACATTGAGCACCCATGAGATATATATACACACATATATACAGTGCCTTGCATAAGTATTCACCCCCCTTGGACTTTTCCACATTTTGTATTGTTACAACCTGGAATTAAAATGGATTTAATTAGGATTTTTTGTCACTGATCTACACAAAATAGTCCATAATGTCGAAGTGGGGAAAAAAATCTACATATTTTTCAAAATTATTTATAAATAAAAAACTGAAAAGTCTTGATTGCATAAGTATTCACCCCTTTGCTGTGACACCCTAAATAAGCTCTGGTGCAACCAATTGCCTTCAGAAGTCACATAATTAGTTGAATGGAGTCCACCTGTGTGCAATTAAAGTGTCACATGATCTCAGATTAAATACACCTGTTTCTGGAAGGCCCCAGAGTTTGTTAGAGAGCATATCTAAACAAACAGCATCATGAAGACCAAGGAGCTATCAAAACAAGTCCAGGATAAAGTTCTGGAGAAGCACCAATCAGGGTTGGGTTATAAAAAATATCCCAAACTTTGAACATCCCCCGAGCACCGTTAAATCCATTATTAAAAATGGAAAGAATATGGCACAACCGTGACTCTGCCTAGAGAAGGCCGTCCACCAAAACTCAGTGACCAGGTAAGGAGGGCATTAGTCAGAGAAGCAACCAAGAGGCCAATGGTAACTCTGAAGGAGCTGAGAGATCCACAGCTGAGATGGGAGAAACCGTCCAAGGGACAACTATAACTCGGACACTCCACAAAGCTGGGCTTTATGGAAGAGTGGCGAGAAGAAAGCCATTGCTGAAAAAACCCATATCAAATCCTGTTTGGATTTTGCCAAAAGGCATGTGGGAGAGACAGCAAACATGTGGAAAAAGGTTTTCTGGTCTGATGAGACCAAAATTGAACTTTTTGGCCTTAGCGCAAAACGCTATGTGTGGCGCAAAGCCAACACTGCTCATCACCCTGAGAACACCACCCCCGCGGTGATGCATGGTGGTGGCAGCATCATGTTATGGGGATGCTTTTCATCGGAATGACTGGGAAACTGGTCAGGATTGAGGGCAAGATGGATGGAGCCAAATACAGGGAAATTCTAGAGGAAAACCTGTTTCAGTCTGCAAGAGACCTGGGACAGGGGCGGAGGTTCACCTTCCAGCAGGACAATGACCCTAAACACACAGCCAAAGCTACACTGGAGTGGTTTAAAAACAAGAACCTGAATATCACCAACGGTCCCCATCCAACTTGATAGAGCTTGAGCAATTTTGCCAAGAAGAATGGGCAAAAATTGCAGGATCCAGATGTGCAAAGCTGGTAGAGACTGACCCAAAAAGACTCACAGCTGTAATTGCTGCCAAAGGTGCTTCTACCAAGTATTGACTCAGGGGGGTGAATACTTATGCAAACAACAAATGTCTTTTTTTTGTTTAATTAAGTTTTGTGTCAGAATAAAAAATATTTTGCACCTTAAGTATGTTGTGTAAATCAAATGGTAAAATCCCAATTAAATCCATTTTAATTTAAATGTGGAAAAGTCCAAGGGGGGTGAATACTTATGCATGGCACTATATATATATATATATATATATATATATATATATATATATATATATATATATATATATAGGACAGTTGTGATTTACAACATGCTGCTATTACAGAAACACAGTAGTCTTTTTTTCCATCAATAAAACAAGATCAAATAAATTATAAAATAAGCTTATTTACTTTGATAAAATTGTCAGATGAAAATATGTTAATATTATTGTTGTTTATTTCTTAGTAGATGCCCTTATCCAGGGTGACTTACAATTGTTACAAGATATCACATTATCTTTACATACACTTACCCACACTGCTGCCCCATAATAGTTTAAAATCAATTAATACATTGCTCTGGGGCAGTATAACTCGCCTTGACAACAGGGAATGGAACATAGAGGAATATTTTTTGAGATTTTTTTTTTCTAACGTCTTGCACAAGAATCACAGCTTTGCCTTGGTTGTCAAATTGAGGTTTGCCAGCTCTCCCCACCATCTGTAGAACATACTTACAAATACAAAACAAAACCAAACAAAATATTTCTTGATAAAATGTGCTTTTTGTCAGTAAAGTGCTGTACAGTTTTTTTCTTTTTAAAACAAAACTACTTTACATTACACATAAGATACATGCTATTCGAGTAATACTGACTCATATTCAGTACAACTGCCTTGAATTTGAGAATTTTGTTTCTTAAACTTGAGCATCATTTGACAGAACTGCTTTAACATTGTATTAACAAAAATCAATACAGACAAAGAACATTCTTAACTTTCAGCAAGATGCTCCGTGATATCTTTAAAAACAAACAAGAAATAAGCATGAAACAAACATGTTCAAAGATTAGAATTCATAAACAGAATTCCAGCTATGGCTTATGCCTGTGATAGGATAATCAACGTAACGTCTTGTTTTTTATTCAAAGTACTCTGCCCCTTTCACAAGGTGAGCTGGAAAGTTCACTTCACGATCGAGTGTACTTGTGACAATAAGCAGCTACAACATGAATGATCACCACAAGAAATCTAATCAATGTAAATGACGGTATATAATCAGCACGCTTCGATAAAATACAGTACCGTACCGGGATTTTGCAGTTAACAAAAATCTCTTCCATAATCTTCTTGTCACTCTTGTGCAAGCCAGCATAATGTAGTCCAATCTGAAAGGCCAGAGTCAGCTTTTAGTTGGATTCCATTACTGTTGCAATAACATCAGTCATCTAACATAAACATACACATTAAAATAATAATCTATTATTACTGTACAAACAAAGCTTTGATTTAGAAGTGAGTTACTCATGACATATTCTGTAATGATGTACCCCTTTGCAAAGATAACACCAGGAAACTTCACTAAAACAGTGGCATAATTTTAGTCTGCAGTCAGTAAGAGAGGCCTGGATTTAATCAAAATTATGGCAGTGATTGTATTCAGATTTTACAGTGTCTATTTAACATCTTGGGTTCATAAATTATTAAAGTGATAACCCTTCCAAACAGGCTGGCAGCAGTTTTGAAATTCCTGAATCTTTGCAACTCCTATAAACAATGTTTTATAAACGAATTATTTATGCAGGGTAATACAATTGAATCTTGCTTCTTGGGCATTAACATCGTCATCTGATCACTGCACGATGAGCACTGGAGGAGCGAGGATGAATATAAAATGGACTTGCTTATCCAACTACATTTCGACCACTCAGGTTTTCTGTTCCTTCATTCTGAACTGTGACCCGGGAATCCTGACTTAAAGGTTCCCTACAAATTTGTTTTACATTTATTATTTTAAATCCACATTTGCTCAGGCAGTGGTGGTAGTGGTGGTAGCTTTGGGGACTAGCCATACATTTCACATGGAGCTATAGGTTACTTGTAGGCTGTCCAACACTAACAACTTTCCCTCCCTTTGAAGAAGGCTCAGCATGAATTAACCACAAATCCCACTGATGGGGTTTGAAATACAGATGTTGCTGTTGTCATTTAAAGCCGATGGTGGGTGGTTGTACTGAGGGGGCTCTGGTAAAGGCCTGCTTTCCTGTTAGCAATACCTCCATGGCAGTGTAATGTACCATAGGAGAAATGAAGGACCCCCAGTGTGAGGACTGCAACTTTCACCGGCCTGCTGTCATAACAGCAGCAGGGACTCCGAGGCGATACAAGGAAACTGCCAGGCTTTTTGCATAAATCAAAGGAACACACACATTCACAGTCAGTGTTGTTTCAATACACACACATGGAAAGATGCAAGTCAAATGATACTCTATATAATATGAAGGATTTTACTTCATTACATTAATAAAGTTTTTTTTTTTGTTACACTACTTCCTGTTGTGAATGTATATGCATTAAACTATTTCTGCTTTATTACAATGCTGCAATTCAAAATTGAATTGTTTTACAAAACATCAGCTACCTAATATGAATAAGTTGCTATTTTGCAAGATCAAAACTCAGCCCCAGCTATAACCCTCAAAACATTCTTGTGTGTATGTATGTAAAGATCAAAGAGCTGATGAAAGCTAACTGTAAAGGATCTCACAGTATGGAGGGGCAATCTGTTTTTGTAGCCCTGTGTCTTTTTACATTATTCAGAGGATTAGCTTTTAGCGTTTCCATAACACACTTTTTTCATGCAAGACAATGGATATCTCAAAACAGCAGACAGTGTGGTCTAGTAGTTACAGCAGTGGATTAAGTCCCTACTAAGTTACTGGCTCACTTCGTGACTTAATGGCCTTGGCCAAGTCACGAGTGCCTCAGTCCCACCCAATATTTGGAAACATTTCTCAGAACTATTTGCCTTCCAACAATTTGTAATACGAACCAAGGAGTCAGTATTCATGTGCATATGTTTGGGCATCACTAGGCAACTTAAACAAGGATTCAAGACATTGTCAATCCACGGACCAAGTTAAGTTTGTAATGTTTTAAGCAAAGGTAATTGCAAATGCTAATTGAAAAAAAGGCACTAATTACCACCTCACTATATTAACAATTTTTAAACAATGTATTTATGTATTTATTTATTTACCTCCTATAATAATATAATTACTCAGTACAATTGATGAGCATAAGGAATCTGTATATTCTAACATTAAAAAAACAACAACAAAAAAACAGACTCCCTAAAAGATTACTCCTTAGTAAAAGTTTTTAATTAGTGTTATCCTTCTCTGCCAGTTATACACAGAGTATACAGTCTTAATGATTTCCATTACATGAGAGTAGATGTTAAAACTTCATGCTGATTTGAACTTGGCACTCGCCAAGATAAGCACCAACTAAGACGTAGCTTCACAGTAAACTAATGTGATCCATATGTGTCTCCATCCATTTGCGCTTCCTTCCATATGATGATGTAGATATCCTTCTGTCTGGTGTTGATGGCTGAAGTGTAAAGCTGGCTCCAGGGATCAGCTTATTTTGCCTCCCTAGCGCATCAGCACACACAACGGCTGCGATGCTGGCTCCGGGATCAACCATAGTGCGGTCTCCCCAGCGCATCAGCATGACAACCGTCTGGATTGAGCTAAGTAGGGTACATCTCTGGGGTCTTCAAGTGGGCACCTTCCATCCTCGGTGTTTCGTCGACTAGCCCACGACACCTCAAGAGGGCTCGACGGTGATTCTGGCGTCCCAGCATCACCCCTCCGCCCCCACTCAACTCAGCCCAGCTTACTTACCTGTATATCAGCCTTTCTTTCTTTCTATTGTGCTTGAGATCCCCAGCCAGAATCTTTCCGTCTCAACCACAGCCAGTTGCTGCTCCTCTCTGCTGCTTCAGATAAGTTCTTCACTGTGCGACACAACTCTTGGCCATTGAATCCGACATCTCTGAGAAACCGGGTTGTAGAGTGTGCCACAAATCCTCGACATCCCACTTCCACTGGGTAAACCCAGACTCTCCATCCTCGCTGTTCCGCTTCAGTGGCTAGTTGAGCATACCGCAGTTTCTTCCTCTCATACGCCTCATCTACAGCATCCTCCCATGGCACTGTTAACTCCACCAGGTGAACAAGGCGTGCTGATCCAGACCACAAGACAATATCTGGTCGAAGGTTTGTGGTGGCAATCTCAGGTGGAAAAATAAGCCGCTGACCAACATCCGCCAGCATTTTCCAGTCTCTAGCAGCTTCCAGTTGTCCTGGGCGAGGATTGGTTTTAACACCTTTTCTTGGTGGTTGCTCTCCTGGGCGGAGGAATGTTGTCTTTGTGTGTAATGTTTTGATGGAACAGGTGGCAACTTATTGGTCATGTTACGCTTGTCTTCCAATGCTAAGGCCAAACATCGCAGCACCTGGTCATGGCGCCAAGTAAACCGCCCTTGGCTAAGAGCCACCTTACATCCTGTCAAAATGTGCCTTAATGTTGCAGGTGATGAACACAAAGGACATGAGGGATCCTCTCCTACCCAGAGGTTTAGGTTCTGTGGTGATGGGAGAACATCATATGTTGACCTTATAAGGAAACTGATCCTGCTCTGTTCCATTGACCATAGGTCTTGCCAGCCAATCTTGTGTTGTTCCACACTCTCCCATCTCATCCATTCTCCCTGCTTGCCCTGGGAAATGGCCTTTATACACCTCATCCTCTCCTCCTGCTTTTGCACCTCGTTGACTACAAGCTTCCTCCGCTGTGCTGGGGCTGCCTTGTGCCATGTAGGAGGAGCTGAACTGAGACCAAGACCCCTCTTCCATGCTGAACTTGCCCCATGATATCACCAATTCGAAGGGCAGCCTTTGCATCCTCCACAGCTTTCTTTGCCACCCACTTTCTTCCAGTTTTCAACACAGGTGCTGCCTCCCTTACGCATTTGTCGCGTGACTCTACTAATGTCATTTCCAGTCGGACCTTGGCGCACTTAAACTCCTCGGTTAGAGCGGAGACAGGTAGCTGCAGTATTCCTTTACCATAAAGTCCCACTCTGCTGAGGCAGCGTGGAACTCCCAACCATTTCCTGATGTGTGAACTGATTAAAGCTTCCAGCTTCTCTACTGTTGTCAAAGAAACCTCATACACAGTCAGTGGCCACAGCAACCGTGGCAGTAGGCCAAACTGAAAGCACCAGAGTTTTAGTTTGCCTGGTAAAGCGCTGCTGTCTATGCTCTTCAACCCTTCCACAGCTTGTTGTCTAACTTCTCCCACATGAACTGTGTCCTTTAGATCCCCGTCGTACCATCTCCCAAGGCTCTTCACTGGCTTCTCAGACACTGTTGGTATTGCCTCACCATTAATGAAGAACGTTTTATCTACTACTTTACCTTTAATTATAGAGATGCTCCTTGATTTAGTGGGCTTGAATTGCATTCGTGCCCATTCAATGTTATTGGTTAATTTGCCCAATAACCGATTAGTGCAGGCTACTGTTGTAGTCATGGTTGTCATGTCATCCATGTATGCTCGAATTGGTGGTAGTCGTATTCCAGAAGCCAAGCGCTCTCCTCCCACTACCCATTTTGATGCCCTAATGATTACTTCCATTGCCATGGTAAAAGCCAGTGGAGAAATGGTTCATCCTGCAATTATTCCAACTTCTAGGCATTGCCATGTAGTGCTGAATTCTGAAGTTGAGAAACTAAATTGCAAATCTCCAAAGTAGGCTTTGACTAGATTTGTTATTGTCATTGGTACACTGAAAAAATCAAATGCTGCCCAAAGAAGTTCATGTGGCACTGAACCATATGCATTAGCCAAATCCAGGAATGTCACATGGAGCTCCTTCCTCTCCTTTTTAGCTGATTGAATTTGTTGCCAGATCACATTGATGTGTTCTAAGCATCCTGGGAAACCTGGAATGCCCGCTTTTGTATTGAAGTGTCAATGAAGCAGTTCTTTAATAGGTAAGTTGACAATCTCTGAGCAATAATGCTGAAGAAAATCTTGCCTTCTACGTTTAATAGGGAAATAGGGCTTAAACTGACTGATGCTGCTAGAATCTTTTTCTTTAGGTATAAAGACTCCACCTGCTCGGCGCCATGCTCTTGGTACAACCTGTTTTTCCCATGCTACTTTCATCAGTTTCCACAGGATTCGTAGAACTCCTGAAGCACTCTTGTACACTCTGTACGAAACTCCATTAGGCCCTGGAGATGATGAAGCCCTTGCTTTTTTCACAGCTTGCTCTACTTCTTTCCACTTAGGTGCACAGTCCTCCATTTGGTATTCTGGTGGATTGATAGGTGGGATGTCTGAAGGAATTGACATAGGCTCCTGCCTTTTGAATCTGTATGCGTTTCCTCCAAATATCTCTCCAACTCAAACTTAGATGCTTTTAGTGTGCCATTCTTCTCACTGGTGAATAACTTCTTTACAAATTTGAATGGGTCTTTATAAAAGTTAGTTCTCGCATGCTCCTTCTTTTTGTAGCGTTTCAGTAGGTGCTCAGCTCTGCGCAATGTTGCAAGCTTATGTTTTATGACCCTTTGTAAGAGATTGAGTCCCTCCTTCTGACTTTCTTCTGCTCTTCTCCATTGCTTCCTCAGCTGTCTCCTTTCTCTAACTAAGCGTTCAATCTCCTGCTGCCGTCTAGACTTTCCAGGAATAGTTTGTACTTTTTCCTTCCTTTTTTCAACTCCAAACCTCTCGCTTCCATATGCGTAGATGATGTCCCCAAATTTATCCAGTTTCTTTTCAACTGTTCCACTTAGCCTTTCCAATGCAAAGCAGAGATCTGTGTTTACTGTGTCCCATGCAGTTTTCTCACAAGCTCTTGGCCATTTAACTCCAGGCTTGTGCCCGTTGAGGTTCTTTTCTCTCTTAAGCTGGTTTGTCTGCCCGGGTTCACAAGGATCATTAGGTTCATCACTAACTGTGTCCATGCAAGTCCTCCTCACATCTATGACAGGGGTGCTGATATCCTGCGAACTGTGGTTTGCTTCCTGTCGCTGGATTTCATTCGACTGACTTGACTGACTTCGTAAGAAGTACTGATCAATGCGAGGCCCTTGTCCCTTCTCCCTCAAGCATTTCATTCTCCCTTGATGAATCTTCAAACCCTGACTGTTGTCGCCTTGCTCCAGCCGCAGACACAAACCTGGAGTTCCATGTCTTTGCTAACTGCAGATCTTGAACTAGTCTTTTGTGAAGTACTCTCCATACTCATATCCGTTTCCGTTCCTAAGTCCTTAACCGTGTTGTCCAACGTTGAGTCATCTTCCGCCCCGCCTCGCAGACTCTAGGGTATTTTCCTGTTTAATTTCTTTGAAGCCTTGGGCGGGTGTCTCCAGCATCCTGTAAACACAGAGCTGGATACTGCCGACAAGGGTAGCTAACCCTTGCCAGCCCCAATGGGGTCTCTTTCCTCCAGTCAGCTGTCTCTCCAGGCTGTCACGAGGTCTTTCCCTTAACATCAATGCTTGGTTCAATGCACAGAAAGATTGGTTTCTAAAGCCATTAGAAGTCAAGTAAAAACATATTGTACTGTAAGACGGTTTTTGCAAATTCATGTTTTACCCAACAGTATGAAAACTGGAAAGGAAACATTGTATGACAATGATCTGCTTTTCTGAAATTATTCTGGTCTGTAACATGTCTTTGCCAGTTTCTTACTTTACTTTCATGGTAGCTACATCTGTCTTTTCTAGACATTCACTGTTCTTTTAACTACCATTTTTCCTTTAACACAATACCAATAGTATAGGGGTACAGGACCAATGCATAATATTATCCTAATTGTTACATCCATACTACAGGTAGCATTTAAAAACTAATTATAATAATAAAAATAAGCCCAGGATTGCCCTTATAAAATATGACTAAACACCACCTTTTATGGCTTTCTTGTGTCAAAGAGGACCACTGCATAATAAAAAGACTGAATACGGCTCACACAGTAACTATATTTGCTACGTTATTATGATCAAATTATAATTGTTTGTGTTTTTAAATGATTATTGTATCTAGAGACTGTTTAATCATTGCACATTTGGAGTATGGGAATCACACATATGTTTTGCATTTAGAAATAATATACAGATGCCCTAGCAACAATGTATCTTGATGTGAATAAGGATCTTTAGATGCTTGAGTATTCTTGCACTTTTGGACTACATTTAAAAGATCCTACCATATGTTTATTTATTTATTTATTTAGGAAATCACAGGCTATTTCTATACCTTCATAGTACATAAAAACAAATGTTTAATGTGGGGGCAGCAATAAATAACGTAGTGAAACGTTTAACCCCTTGGACATACCTGGTATGTTCTCAAAAACGTTTGCCCAATGTACCAGGTATGTCCTAAGTAAAAATATATATATATATATATATGTATATATTAATGAATGTTGGATTGCTGTTATTTCGTTTGGGATTGCTCACTGAGAAGCTCTTATTGATAATATGGGGTCGGTATTTCAAATTTCATTATGAGACATGGATAACATTTCTTCGATGTGATGTGACACAGTTTTTTAACTGAATTTATAGCCTGTTTGAATGCTAGTGCTCTGATACACCCAGTGAATTTAAAACAATCTGTGTGAAGCTTTTGTTTCTGTTCATTGAAGATCGATAATAAAAAAAGATTTATTTTGATTAGGATGTTTATTACTGTCTCGCGTTTCATGAATTAAAATTCCAGATTAAAACACTGGGCTGATTGTCTACCTTTAAGCTTGTGTTTTTTTCATTATTTTCGTCAGTTACATCCTTTACATTTGAAAATGGTCTGATATAAGAAAAGTGTTAAGGAATATTTTTTTCCATTCGCAACACTGGTACCTCCGCAGTGTGTCGTTAATAACCAAAAAAAAGTGCAAGTTGCCCTCTTTTAATAGACACCATTTTTTGTGACAGTTTCAATGGAGATGCAGAATCGCATTGTAAGTGCAGTTTAAGATTACAATTAATAGAATCACTTTGTAACTGCAGTTTAACACCAAAGCAGAAAAGACACATTGCAACTGCAGTTTAACAGTAGCCTGTAATAGAATCACGTTATAACTACAGATTAACACTAGACTGTAATAAAATTACATTATAACTGCAGTTTTACACCACAATGTAGTAGAATTCCATTGGGACTGCAGTCTAACTCCCATTGCAGTACAGTCCACTTGTTCCTGCAGTTTAACAATAAAATGTAGGAACAACAACACACATTGGAACTGCAGTTTAACATTACATTTAATACAATAACTTAAAAAAAGTTCTAACTTCAGTGAAGAATGAGCAATATGTCCTTGCTCTCAATTGTATAAAATTATTTCCATTTATGTTTCATGTTCATGATTTTTTTTACTGTTACTGAAGTTTACATTATAAATGTTTTATTAATAGATGATAATTAAAGAGGTTTTTATGGACAAAACATAAGAGGCATTTTGAGACCTTGTGACATGAACCTTAAGTCGTGTCCATTAAAAAACGGTTTAAACTGACATAAAGGGCTATTACGTTACTTTAAGTCTGAACCCACCTTAAGAGACACTTCATTTCTTACCTTACAATTATGCACCCTACATTTCAAAAACTAAAAACTATGTAGATACAAACAAACATTGTTTTATTATTTTGCTAGAATTACTGGGTTTGCACTCTTTGCATTAACATGTCTAATAAAATGTGGTAAAATGCAGCAGTCATGTACGGAACACCTCCACAGAAGTGGTGTAGTTTATAATGAAAATAAAAAAGCAAGGAAAATCTCTTCAAAACGCAAGGAAACTCACTGCAAAAAACTATGTTAATGCAGCAGTTAGGGTTTAACTCATTGCCACAAAAGCAAGGAAATGCAGCATTAGGATTTGTAACCCTAACTTGCCATTCCCGACCCCACACAAGCAGCCAAAGGAACCAGACAACACAAGCAGAGACATCCATCATCATGGTCCACCGGTGCTGTAGCAATGGATATACATGTACACTTCAACACATTCACATCCACTTCAGGCTGCAGAACCGTATCAACTTTACAAAAATAGAACTGTATTTGCAGCTCTTGACTGGTATGAAGAGATGGCTGCCATGTGCACTTTGAGGGTAGTCAACTGTAAGCCCGACTGGGAGGGACCAGAGGTAATCCAGGATGCTCACCAATGGACAGGACAGGGGGGCTCGCTCCGTGCCCTGACACCAAATGGAAAATCTCTTCAATTTGAAGGCATAGCACTGGTGGGTCGACTGCTTCGGCGAGGCCTGAACGACATGCAGATAATATTCTTTTTCCCATTTAATTCTGTCCGGAAGGTCTTTTTATGTTTGCTTATCCTACCCACCCAGGTGGTATCCTCCTTGGCACAGGCCTGTAACATCAGATCTTACATGTTGGAAACAAAAATCAGTGTTCCATATGCCAGGGGAGATCGGTGGGTTGTTTGATGTGCGTCATATACCACTCTAGAACATCCCCTATTTAGGAAAACCAGACTGCACAACCAAGGCTGCAAGACAAGCATCCCAGCGTAACTCAAGTTCAATATGGTAATGGTAGGTATAGGGGTGTGCTGACTTCCAGGTAGCAGCCCTGCAGATTTCTGGGTAGGAATGTCCTTGAGGCAACAATATATCTGGTGGTATGAGCTAAGCCTCATAGCAGGCTCCCTACCAGCCAGCCTATATGGTTATTAGTATGCTTTAAAATGCTAGAAAACTGTAATAGTGCATTGAGACATGTCAATTACTTTCATACTTGCATTGAGATCAAAACTGCATGCAAATACAGTTCTATTTTTGTAAAGTTGATACAGTTCTGCAGCCTGAAGTGGGTGTGTATGTGTTGAAGTGTACATGAATATCCATTGCTACAGCACCGGTGGACCATGATGATGGATGTCTCTTGTGTCCTCTGGAAAGAGTTACATGTTCTATGTCTTGCCAGTCTGCAGTTGCTTGTGTTGTCTGGTTCCTTTGGCTGCTTGTGTGGGGGTGGGAATGGTGAGTTAGGGTTAAAAACTGCCTCATTATGAACCCTACGTACAGTTGTATTGCAATGTTATGCCATGAGGCAGATATTCGCTTATATATTATATCCTATATATTATATTTCTTTTTACTGCAAATTGTATATGATTTTGTTAGTTTACATTATACACATTATAGGAACCAGCTTGCTCTATAAAAGGCTGGTGGTTCAAGCCTCAGATACCATAATGATTATGACAGACATACACTGTCTAGCCACTTTATTAGCATCTGTCTATTTAATTGGATCTGGCTTTGCCCTGAATTAGAAATGCCAATTAGGTTGATCCTGTGATGTGGTATGTGATCCCTGCAGCTCTATGCAGTTATCATAGTTTACTTCAGCATAGTTGTGGATCAATGCTGCACATGTATTCTGATGGCACTGGCTATTTTCAAGACAATAATGCGGTCATCCCTAATGTGAGAAAATGGCCTACCTCTGCATCAGTTGCTTCAAATGCATCAAGACAACTCCCAGCACATTATGACACAACACGATATTAGGTTCAGTTCCTAATAAAGTGGCCAGTAAGTGTATAAATGTGCAATATGCAGTAGAGTGTATTGACAAAATGAACGTTCAGATTATCACTGATGGTACCGTTGTTTTTTTTTTAAATAAAATTTGTTCCAATTTAAATTCAAATATACCACCTCCACTGATAGAATTCCCTTTTAATTTAGAACAAAAAGCACTTATTCTGTTAGGGTATGTACTGCGTGCGGCTCTTAACACATTAAGGAAATCTAGCAATCTGACAAAACCGTCCCTGGATTGATATTTCTGATCAGGAGTGTGAGCCGAGACATTTTTCACTCATTCTTCAAACACAACTCTAAGTTCAGGGATACATCTACACTTAACAGACTTGATTTGATGTCAGTGGCATCACCATCTGTGGCACTTGGAAATGATTGCTATACTTCTGACACTCCAGATCCCCCCTTTTACCTCATCAAACAAATCCAAAAATAATTTACCTTAGTAAGATAAAGGGAGCAAAATCTCTGCTCTGGACAGGATGAAGGCAAAATGCATTATGTATTTAGTGAATCTTTTTAATATCTGCAGCTATGTAGATATTGTTGGAAAATTGTTAATCATTTAGAAAATGGCTAATCGTATAATCTATCTTGTATTGCAACAAATATAAATGGACTGCACTGACCCATTAACCATGCTAAGCCTGCTGTTGCAGCCCAACGTATTACTATAAATAAATATTAAATAGATTTTTTTTTCTATGTCTCTAAATTACTCAAGCTCCTGACAGATTTTAAAAAAACAACAAAAAAAACAGTTGTTCTTACAAGTGCAGGGTATGGACCGTATTTAATATGATATGTTACTTATTGTAAACTTATTTATGTTATTGTTGTCCAATGAACACATTAATGTATTTATTCATTATAATCTGTATGTTATACTTTATCACAATCATATATATATACAGTACTGTGCAAAAGTTTTAGGCAGGTGTGAAAAATGCTGTAAAGTAAGAATGCTTTCAAAAATAGACATGTTAATAGATTATATTTATCAATTAACTAAATGCAAAGTGAGTGAACAGAAGAAAAATCTAAATCAAATCCATATTTGGTGTGACCACCCTTGCCTTCCAAACAGCATCAAGCATCAATTCTTCTAGGTACACTTGCACACAGTTTTTGAAGGAACTCGGCAGGTAGGTTGGCCCAAGCATCTTGGAGAACTAACCACAGTTCTTCTGTGGATTTAGGCAGCCTCAGTTGCTTCTCTCTCTCATGTAATCCCAGACAGACTCGATGATGTTGAGATCAGGGCTCTGTGGGGGCCATACCATCACTTCCAGGACTCCTTGTTCTTCTTTACGCTGAAGATAGTTCTTAATGACTTTCGCTGTATGTTTGGGGTCGTTGTCATGCTGCAGAATAAATTTAGGGCCAATCATATGCCTCCCTGATGGTATTGCATGATGGATAAGTATCTGCCTGTACTTCTCAGCATTGAGGAGACCATTAATTCTGACCAAATCCCCAACTCCATTTGCAGAAATGCAGCCCCAAACTTGCAAGGAACCTCCACCATGCTTCACTGTTGCCTGCAGACACTCATTCGTGTACGCTCTCCAGCCCTTCGCTTAACAAACTGCCTTCTGCTACAGCCAAATATTTCACATTTTGACTCATCAGTCCAGAGCACCTGCTGCCATTTTTCTGCACCCCAGTTCCTGTGTTTTCGTGCATAGTTGAGTCACTTGGCCTTGTTTCCACGCCGGAGGTATGGCTTTTTGGCAAGTCTTCCGTGAAGGCCACTTCTGACCAGACTTCTCTGGACAGTAGATGGGTGTACCAGGGTCCCACTGTTTTCTGCCAGTTCTGAGCTGATGGCACTGCTGGACATCTTCCAATTGCGAAGGGAAGTAAGCATGATGTGTCTTTCATCTGCTGCAGTAAGTTTCCTTTGGCCGACCACTGCGCCTCACGCTCCTCAACGCTGCCGTTTCTTTTGTGCTTCTTCAAAAGAGCTTGGACAGCACATCTGGAAACCCTGTCTGCCTTGAAATTTCTGCCTGGGAGAGACCTTGCTGATGCAGTATAACTACCTTGTGTCTTGTTGCTGTGCTCAGTCTTGCCATGGTGTATGACTTTTGACAGTAAACTGTCTTCAGCAACCTCACCTTGTTAGCTGAGTTTGGCTGTTCCTCACCCAGTTTTATTCCTCCTACACAGCTGTTTCTGTTTCAGTTAATGATTGTGTTTCAACCTACATATTGAATTGATGATCATTAGCACCTGTTTGGTATAATTGTTTAATCATACACCTGACTATATGCCTACAAAATCCCTGACTTGTGCAAGTGTACCTAGAAGAATTGATGCTGTTTTGAAGGCAAAGGGTTGTCACACCAAATATGGATTTGATTTAGATTTTTCTTCTGTTCACTCACTTTGCATTTTATTAATTGATAAATATAATCTATTAACATGTCTATTTTGAAAGCATTCTTACTTTTACAGCATTTTTTCACACCTGCCTAAAACTTTTGCACATAGTATATATATATATATATATATATATATATATATATATATATATATATATATATATATATACAGTGGTTGGAAAATCTGGCCTGTGATCATAACAGCAAAAATAGATTGAATTATTGCCCTGACATCCTTACACCATCGGGCAATAGTTTCCGTCTGTCATGTGATTGGTTCATATCACTCTTAGTCCCGCCCCTTTTCAAAGGAATGCCTTTCTCCCCTGCACTCCTCACAAGAATAAATGGCTGAAAATAAATAAACATGTATTATCAGTAATTCTCACTATCAGGAGTCAAAGCCAAATGCATACTGTCAGTTTTTATTAAAGTTACAGTAACACAGCAGGCTCCAAAATAATTAGCACAAACAGTGAATTTGTATTATAAGAAGTAGTTTACAATAAGCAACTGCAAAATTTGGCCAGGGCCATGTGGAAAATGTATCAGGAAATGTGTTTAATCTGAGTTTGTTTTAATGAGAATGTGTGTGGCAGACATGCATTTGTTAGTAAAAACATGTTACTTTCACAACAGAAATACATTGATACACTGTCACCTTTTTGTAAAATCTTTATTTCAAATTGATATAAGAACAAGCAGAAGTGCATTGTAAAAGTTAAAAGTTAATATTATTATTATTATTATTATTATTATTATTATTATTATTATTATTATTATTACCCTTACTCTATAGTCCTACAATGCCTCTTTACTATAGTTAATCATCGTCTGGTTTAAGTATAGTTTGCTTGTTTAATAGATCTAGTGACAGCATCACACAGGTGAAGGAAAAAGAATCAGTAATGATGCCATAGAATTCCTGCACAAAAGGACTCAATAAATAACTGCCATTAGGTCCCTGTGCTGGAATGTTAGTTTGGTTATAATCTCTAAAAATAGCATAATTAATGTATCCCACGTAGGTTCTTGAAACACACACACAATGCATCGTTAAACAAATTGCCTCTGATTTTAGTGTTTTGCGCTAAGTGTCTGCTGTATTGTTGCAATGTGTGTTGTGTTCTTAACTACCCTGAAAGAGGAGTAATGAGCCTGTGATTGTGAGGGTGGAGTTGCTGGCAGGTTGTATTGTTAAGATGAAGGTTGAATTGGCTCCAAAGCAGTCACACACTGAGGTCTAACTGAAGGGAAGTGCAGATGGGCTTTTTTGTTAGAAAGAGGCTGGGTAAGAAAACCTAGTATTCAGATCTGTCTTAAATAATGCCTTCATTGATTTATGGACTTGTTAGATTTATTCATTTTTTTTGTAAACATAAGCATAATTCTTTATATTTACTATTTTCCCCAGTTCCTGTTCTGTTCTGAATCTGTACTGAAAAATAGTCACTTACATTTAGAAAATGGCTAATCGTATAATCTATCTTGTATTGCAACAAATATAAATGGACTGCACTGACCCATTAACCATGCTAAGCCTGCTGTTGCAGCCCAACGTATTACTATAAATAAATATTAAATAGATTTTTTTTTCTATGTCTCTAAATTACTCAAGCTCCTGACAGATTTTAAAAAAACAACAAAAAAAACAGTTGTTCTTACAAGTGCAGGGTATGGACCGTATTTAATATGATATGTTACTTATTGTAAACTTATTTATGTTATTGTTGTCCAATGAACACATTAATGTATTTATTCATTATAATCTGTATGTTATACTTTATCACAATCATATATATATACAGTACTGTGCAAAAGTTTTAGGCAGGTGTGAAAAAATGCTGTAAAGTAAGAATGCTTTCAAAAATAGACATGTTAATAGATTATATTTATCAATTAACTAAATGCAAAGTGAGTGAACAGAAGAAAAATCTAAATCAAATCCATATTTGGTGTGACCACCCTTTGCCTTCCAAACAGCATCAAGCATCAATTCTTCTAGGTACACTTGCACACAGTTTTTGAAGGAACTCGGCAGGTAGGTTGGCCCAAGCATCTTGGAGAACTAACCACAGTTCTTCTGTGGATTTAGGCAGCCTCAGTTGCTTCTCTCTCTTCATGTAATCCCAGACAGACTCGATGATGTTGAGATCAGGGCTCTGTGGGGGCCATACCATCACTTCCAGGACTCCTTGTTCTTCTTTACGCTGAAGATAGTTCTTAATGACTTTCGCTGTATGTTTGGGGTCGTTGTCATGCTGCAGAATAAATTTTTATTTACCCTGAAAGAGGAGTAATGAGCCTGTGATTGTGAGGGTGGAGTTGCTGGCAGGTTGTATTGTTAAGATGAAGGTTGAATTGGCTCCAAAGCAGTCACACACTGAGGTCTAACTGAAGGGAAGTGCAGATGGGCTTTTTTGTTAGAAAGAGGCTGGGTAAGAAAACCTAGTATTCAGATCTGTCTTAAATAATGCCTTCATTGATTTATGGACTTGTTAGATTTATTCATTTTTTTTGTAAACATAAGCATAATTCTTTATATTTACTATTTTCCCCAGTTCCTGTTCTGTTCTGAATCTGTACTGAAAAATAGTCACTTACATATTTCACTTCCACAGTATTAAACACCCAGGAGTTGCAGGACAGCACAGCTCAGTTGTTCTTCTGACTAGATTCTTGCTTGCTGTATAATGTCAAAATATTTTTATTCTGCTCAGACTGTTTGCCTGCGGTTAGCTGATTGTAAAAATGATGTAGTGAAAATAGTTTCTGTTTGCACATCTTTTAAAAGGCATATTGTTTGTATTTTGTCATTCTTTATTGAACTGTACGTTTAAAAGCTTATGTGCAAAGTTACAGTAAGTCTAAGGAACCCTGCTCACAAAAATGAGCACCGAAACATGATCTTACTTGCACTCTAAACGCAGACACACTCATACACACAGCAGATGTTTTTAATAGTTTAGTTTCCGTCAAGAGGAGTCTCACTTCAAAAGCACAAGATCCATTGCTGTGTTTATTCTAAGCCTTTGCATACTGTCCTAGAAGTGTTCCATTTTCAACTATGTGTGTAAAGATTTGTAGGCAGTAGAGATTTCACTAAGAGATAACACTTTTCAATTACTTCACTCCAGCTACTTACTTAAAGAAAAGCTGCTCTTTATTTTGCCTGATTACTCCATTCACTTTTGACCAATCCCATTCCTTCAGACACCCACTCTTCAAACAGCAGGTGGTGGGGGAAGGGGGGTGGAGTGTTTTCCCCATACAATTACTACAATGTATATACATAAGGACTTAAGTAATACATTGATCAAATAGCCACCTCCAAGTCCATCAGTGGACCTGAATTTAGTCAACAATTTGTAATTCGTGGTCCATTATCACAAGCAGGATCAATATTCTGTCTAAAGTTTGTTTTCAGTGCAATTACTTTGGGAGAATGGGAGAACAGACACACAAAACCATCACAGGGGAAAAAGCTTAATCACCGAAATAAGGAAGGAAATTGTATAACAATGATTATGTAATATTGTGGCAAAGTGCCCCCCCTGTGTGTATTTTGTGTTACGTGTTGTGTGTAAATGTTGGTGTATAGTCATCGGTACACGGGATATAAACGGGTCTGTGTTTCACTTGTGATTTAAAAATGTAGCTTTATATTTAGGCACGGAGGGCACAAATCACTTCACGTGCTAGTTAAAATGTAATGTGTGGTCACGGGAGTGCACTTAATTAATTCACGTGCAGTTGTACCGAGATTCCAATTGAATGATTGACTAGCAATCGAGTCTCGGTACAACTGCATAAAAACAGCATGTTTTCACTCACTCGGGGTTGGGTGTTCGTGAGTAGAGAACGGGTGTGGAGAAGGAGGATAAATATAAATCATAAGAAGAATAAGAAGTGTTTTTACTCACCGTGTTTGTTCGTCACCGTTTGTTAAGTGTGAGTTCGTTTTGTTTATGTCTGTTTATTTTGGCGAAAGTGCCGTGTCCTGTGTTTTTGTTACAACCGTTTATTTTTCTGTTCTGTGTATTCATTAAATGCTGAGCGAAAGCATTCGCTCAGCTCCACCAAACTCCACCTCTCTCTGTTGTTTTTGTTCCTGCTTCTGACGTGACGTCACCGCTCAGTCGTCTTTGTCACACGTGGTGTCAGAACCGGGAGCTACAGCGCCTCCAGGACTCAGGCCAGAGCAGGAACCGCAATTTGGGGTTTTAAAAAAAAAAAAAAAAAAAACAACAACAACAAAAAATGGAAGACAGGATGAGGTGGAAAAAGGACCGGGAAGCGAGGGACAGGGAGGAGGAGGCGTACATCAGGGCCAGGCACCCGAGGAGCTGTAGGTCACCACTGTTGTGCTGCCTCTGTAACCAGCAGCATTACTTTGCCGTCTGTCCCTTCCGCAGTTATGAGGAGGAGCCTGAGTGTCCACAGCCCAAGTGGGAGGAGCCTGAGTGTCCACAGCCCAAGCAGGAGGAGCCCGAACGTCCTACGCCTGAGTGGGAGGAGCCCGAACGTCCCTACGCCTGAGTGGGAGGAGCCTGAACGTCCCTACGCCTGAGTGGGAGGAGCCCGAGCGTCCCTACGCCTGAGTGGGAGGAGCCCGAACGTCCTACGCCTGAGTGGGAGGAGCCCGAACGTCCCTACGCCTGAGTGGGAGGAGCCCGAACGTCCCTACGCCTGAGTGGGAGGAGCCCGAGCGTCCCACGCCTGAGTGGGAGGAGTCCGAGCGTCCACAGCCCAAGTGGGAGGAGTCGGTGCGTCCACAGCCCAAAAGGGAGGAGTCGGTGCGTCCACAGCCCAAAAGGGAGGAGTCGGTGCGTCCACAGCCCAAGAGGGAGGAGTCGGTGCGTCCACGGCCAAAGAAGGGGAAGGTAGAGCGTCCACAGCCCCAGTCTCCACCAGCAGAGGGTGAATTCCTGCTGGGTCCACCTCCATTGCCATGGGAGGACTGCTTGCAGCTCCCACCTCCACCAGCAGAGGGTGAATTCCTGCTGGTCCCGCCACTTCCATCGGCAGAGCAGCAGGAGCTGCCTCTGCCTCCGCCACCTCCTCCGGCAGGAGCAGAGCAGCAGGAGCTGTCTCTGCCTCCGCCACCTCCACCACCAGGAGCAGAGCAGCAGGAGCTGCCTCTGCCTCCTCCACCAGCAGAGGGTGAATGCCTGCTGGGTCCCTGTCCACCAGCAGAGGGTGAATGCCTGCTGGGTCCCTGTCCCACCAGCAGAGGGTGAATGCCTGCTGGGTCCCTGTCCCCAGCAGAGGGTGAATGCCTGCTGGGTCCCTGTCCACCAGCAGAGGGTGAATGCCTGCTGGGTCCCTGTCCCCAGCAGAGGGTGAATGCCTGCTGGGTCCCTGTCCACCAGCAGAGGGTGAATGCCTGCTGGGTCCCTGTCCACCAGCAGAGGGTGAATGCCTGCTGGGTCCCTGTCCACCAGCAGAGGGTGAATGCCTGCTGGTCTCCCCTTCCGAGGCGGAGCCACACCAGTCCCCTGCAAGAGGGGGAGGGCCGCACCAGTCCCCTGAAACAAGGGTAGACTACACGCAGCTCCCACCTCCGCCGCCAGGAGACGACACGCCGCTCCCACCTCCACTGGCAGGAGCAGAGCAGCAGGAGCTGCCTCTGCCTCCGCCACCTTCACTGGCAGGAGCAGAGCAGCAGGAGCTGCCTCTGCCTCCGCCACCTTCACTGGCAGGAGCAGAGCAGCAGGAGCTGCCTCTGCCTCCGCCACCTCCATCGGCAGGAGCAGAGCAGCAGGAGCTGCCTCTGCCTCCGCCAACCCCACCAGCAGAGGAGGAATGTCTGCTGGTATCACTTCCCCACCAGCAGAGGATGAATGCCTGCTGGTATCACTTCCCCACCAGCAGAGGATGAATGCCTGCTGGTATCATTTCCCCACCGTCACGAGGAGAGGAGCAGGAGCTGCCTCTCCCTTCACCAGAAGGACCAGGACTAGATGCTGGCGGTCCTCAGCAGCCCTTGCATAGGCTGCTGAGGGAAGCATGAGGAAGAACCGCCCGGCCGCAGTGGCCGAAGAGGGCCAAAACCCGCACCCCAGCTTGTCCTGACTGCCTGCCTCGCTGCCCAAGGATGCCTGCCTCGCTTCGCCCAAGGATGCCTGCCTCGCTAGCCCAAGGATGCCTGCCTCGCCGCCCAAGGATGCCTGCCTCGCTGCACCCAAGGATGCCTGCCTCGCTTCGCCCAAGGATGCCTGCCTCGCTTCGCCCAAGGATGCCTGCCTCGCTTCGCCCAAGGATGCTTGCCTCGCTCGCCCAAGGATGCTTGCCTCGCCAGCCCAAGGATGCTTGCCTCGCTTCGCCCAAGGATGCTTGCCTCGCTTCGCCCAAGGATGCTTGCCTCGCATCGCCCGGGGTTGCCAGCCGCTCCGCATCGCCTGGGGTTGCCAGCCGCTCCGCATCGCCTGGGGCTGCCTGTCGCTCCGCATCGCCTGGGGCTGCCTGTCGCTCCGCATCGCCTGGGGCTGCCTGTCGCTCCGCATCGCCTGGGGCTGCCTGTCGCTCCGCATCGCCTGGGGCTGCCTGTCGCGCCGCATCGCCTGGGGCTGCCTGTCGCTCCGCATCGCCTGGGGTTGCCTTTTGCTCCACACAGGGTACAGGGTACGAGGGAGAAGTGGAGCTCCCGCTGCCGCCTCTATGGCCAGGGGCTCCCCTCCCGAGTTCGCCTCCCGAGGGTCCGCTGCTGCTGCCGTCGCCTCCCGAGGGTCCGCTGCCGTCGCCTGGGGTCGCCAGGGATCCTGCTTCGCCTGGGGTAGTCGAGGGTCCTGCTTCGCCTGGGGTCGCTACACTATGGCCAGAACCCCATGAAGGGAGCTGTCGGCCATGAAGAAAGGGGAGGTCAGGAGACCAGCTCCCCAGCCGCATTTCCGTGGCAGGAAACACGGTGGCCAGAGCCCCATGGAGGGGAGCTAGCGGCCACGAAGGAGGGGGAGGTCAGGAGACCAGCTCCCCTCGCAGCAGTTTCGCTGCGGAGGTGGGTGGCCGGCCCCACGGAGGGGAACTGCCGGCCATGAAGAAGGGGGAGGTCAGGAGACCAGCTTCCCCGCAGCAGTTTCGCTGCCGGAGATTGTGTGGTCGGAGCCCCACGGAGGGGAACTGCCGGCCATGAAGAAGGGGGAGGTCAGGAGACCAGCTCCCCAGCTGCACTTTCGCGGCAGGAGATAGTGTGGCTGAAGCCCGGAAGAGAGAGCTGCCAGCCACGAAGAATTGGGGGTGCCAGACATTTCACCATGGCCACCCCAGAAACAACTTGCTTCCCCTGTTCCGGGACTTTGGGACTGAGGGGAGGTGGCCATTGAGGCCATGTGTGCTTTGCACAAGGGGGTATATGTGGCAAAGTGCCCCCTGTGTGTATTTTGTGTTACGTGTTGTGTGTAAATGTTGGTGTATAGTCATCGGTACACGGGATATAAACGGGTCTGTGTTTCACTTGTGATTTAAAAATGTAGATTTATATTTAGGCACGGAGGGCACAAATCACTTCACGTGCTAGTTAAAATGTAATGTGTGGTCACGGGAGTGCACTTAATTAATTCACGTGCAGTTGTACCGAGATTCCAATTGAATGATTGACTAGCAATCGAGTCTCGGTACAACTGCATAAAACAGCATGTTTTCACTCACTTTCGGGGTTGGGTGTTCGTGAGTAGAGAGCGGGTGTGGAGAAGGAGGATAAATATAAATCATAAGAAGAATAAGAAGTGTTTTTACTCACCGTGTTTGTTCGTCACCGTTTGTTAAGTGTGAGTTCGTTTTGTTTATGTCTGTTTATTTTGGCGAAAGTGCCGTGTCCTGTGTTTTTGTTACAACCGTTTATTTTTCTGTTCTGTGTATTCATTAAATGCTGAGCGAAAGCATTCGCTCAGCTCCACCAAACTCCACCTCTCTCTGTTGTTTTTGTTCCTGCTTCTGACGTGACGTCACCGCTCAGTCGTCTTTGTCACAAATATTGACAGGTGAAGCTGGATGAATCCAAGCAGGTTGATTTGAGACAAGGGGACAGGGAGATACCATTGGGCTGGTGGTGATCAATAATATAAAGCTTGCAAGGTTTTCAGGCAAGAAATCTACAGTATCATTAATACAAGTCCCTAGTACCTTTCATTGGTTGATCTACAAGCCAATTACTGGCAAGTTCCCATCAACCCATAAGGTATATAAACCTACTATGCAAACTCAGTCCTGCCGTGCTTTTGAATTTCTATTTGTTTGGTAACATACCCCGGACGGTTGTATTTATGTTGTCCCTTACCTTTGCATTACGAATTCAACTCTTCCAATCGTAACCTAGTTCCAGGAATCGTCCAAAACCACCCCCATCTTACAAATGCTGCAATGTTTCATTTTGCAACAATCCTTCATTCCAGTCACTCAGTTGCTGAACGTTCCTCGTTCCATTACCTCATGCTCAAAATTCACAAAGTAGGAACGTAAATTGAATGTGTTACTTCTCCTTGAAATGGATGACATCAAGTTCAGGACTATGACACCTCGCTCATGCAAAAAGTAACTTTCCAGATTTGTTACAGCTTAACTCTTACACACAGCCCCATGACACATTTCCAAGGCACCGTCAGGTACGCATCAATGCCGTGGGCATAGCTGAATGCAAGAGCAATCACGTACAACAGGAGCACAGGCGAAATAAATTAAATAGTTTCATCATCGTTATCATAACACAGGATCACAACATAACATCAAACTTTACAAGTCAGTCTTCCATATTTTGCTGTTTTAGTACGTCTTTTCAGCCCTCCCGAGAACACCCCTCGGGAAGCAAGTGAAGTGTTCTCTTAGCCAAAGCATTCTTTAAGACAGAGTTGACCACCAGAGACAATATTAATCAATAAATAAATATGTATTACTTGTCATGATGCATGTGCATCAACATATGAAATTAATAGAATAAGAGAAAAGCAATAGAGAAGTGTATGTTAATAAATTATAATGATAAAGTAACAGACAAACTAACATTAAATTAACACAGCACCCCTACACACGTTACAAAATGCAACAGCAGCTCTGGTTTAATTATGAATACCTGTACAGGACCAATATTCAAGACATGCGCAAAATTATTGAATAGAATGGTGAAGCAACTGACCAGAATGGAAAACACCAAGTCTTTCATCTGATTCAGGTTTTTTCAGGAGCTCAAACAATGTCCAATTTTTTGTAATAAGAGAAACAGTGGTGCATTTTGCCTTTACATGCCATTTTGTAGCAATGAGGTGCACTCATGGAAATCAGAATACAAAACGAGGCAATGATATGATGGCGGTTCTGGAAAGATTTAATAAAACAATCGGTGTGCCTCAAGACACTCTCACTATTGCAAGTCACATAAATTATTTGAATTTAAGTTTGATGATGAAGTTATCAGATTATAGGGGGGGGGGGGGATTCTTTTGGGTGAAGTTCCTGTTACTTTAGGCGAACATTTACAATGGGGAAAAATCTGCTTCACCACAAAGGCGTTCCTATATGCTGAGACTACTGTAACAGAATTGAGTTATTGTTGTTCAATAAAAAAATGCACAAATGTGAAATCTGCAAATAGAATCCTGCTTGATGATAGGTTAATGTGTATATACTTACTGTTTTAAGTGCAGAAATCAATATGCTCACAACAATGTAAACATTTCCACTCAAAAGAAATTCATTCTAGATGGCAAGATGATTAGAGTATTTTTTTTTTTTTTTTGGATAACTGATGTCTGATTAATAGTGCATCTGAATTTTCGGCAGTGATTCAATTATATAATTTAGCTGTTCCCAGTATTTAATTTAAAATATAATGTTCAGTTGTACATAAAAAAAAAAAATAATACGAAAAAGCAGCGCTCCGCTGTGCAGGGAGAGACACATATGCTGCCAGGGTGCCAGTTCATCATACAGTAACGTTTATTTCCATTCCATATGCCTGCTTTCCCTAAAATACCATACAGCCAATCCTTCAAGAACAATTCAAACGATAACCCTGGAACATTCAATTTCGTCACTCGAATTATTTCTCTAGGTAGGTCGTTTCCCCACTGTACACTACAGTAAAAAATACTAATCGTGTCGAAATTCTAACACCTACAGTATTCATTACATCTCGGCTTCATTTTCTCCTATTGATTCCGGAAAAGCTACAGGCTTGTATGAATTTACTTGAAGGAAATTACCAAAAAAAGAAACAATAATAATTATGCGAGTGGGTTCAAAATGTTCCGAGCAGGATCTTGCACCATGTGGTACATCAGTTTAAGTTACAAAGAGACATTTCTACATGTTTTTATAAAAGCTGCTTGCCACTTTAGAATCTATTATGCTTGCTTTCTCTAATTTATTGCTTCTAAACCCCAATTTAAACTGCATGTTCTGTCCCTCATTCATTCACTCACTCACCAATCCGCCAGATTAACTAACCATCTCAGCGGATCCAACAGAAAATCTATTTTAATTCGCAGTATGCTTTACACACAGATGTGGGAGCGGCCCTTAATTTCATTCCCTTTGAAGCTTTTTTCTTGATCCAGGATAATCTATATACCATGACAATAATTAATGGCAATTGTTATCGGATTCCATACTCAATCAGACTTTATTGGGTCGCATACTGAAAATCTTACAGTAGAATTCTAGTTTTGCTTTACTCAATGCAATCAGTGTCTCTTTTCACATACGTCATTACTCATCAGGTTACAACATCACTTTGTTAATCTCAGTTCAATCTTGCTTGGTCATGTCGACTACTCAAAATTCTACTATATAATCGATTGCTTTCGCTAATTAGTGCAATCGTGTCGTACGATGTGCGTAACTAATCAGGGTGACATATCACCTCGCTACTCGCAATTAATGTTTCCTTTAACTCACTACTTCGGATATAATGTTGCTGCAGGACATTCAAAGATTTGCTCCAACCTTCATCTTCCAAACCACCCATCACAAAGGAGTCCTGGAGTTCTGTCAACACTGTGCTCCGGATGCTTCTCCCCATTCAAGGATGCCTTATTTAGAAATAACGTTCACCTCTGCTACTGTGGTTTCTCTGACATGGCAACATCACCACTGAAACCAGTTCCTTGATCCAGCATCGGACCCCCCGCATCGAAGACCTTAAACTTCAATCTCAGGTCACGTATTCCGTACATTTAAAGCACGTAAAATATTGTACTAATTGTATTTGCCCTTTTCTGTTCCCTCTAGCTACCTATCGAGGTCCAGTTGCAGTTCAAGGGGTGTTTTCTGTCTTTCTTAAATAAAGTAAATCTGATAAATTAAGGGAAGGAGAAACTGTTCACATTGCTTGCACTAATTCTGTTTTCTGTCCCAATGCTTCAATGCTGAGATATCTGGTCTTTAGATCCTGGTTTTCTGCAAGACCAAGATCTCCAAATCTTCAGGACTGGAGCTGCAAGCACAGCTGCTCAGTGAAACATTCCTGTGCATGTCATCAAAAAGCTTGGACGGTGGTCTTCAGATACTTATGAGATCTACATAAGGAACAATATTAAAGACATTTTCGTTGCCCAACAACATCTGGAACCGGCATCCTAAAGAAGGACTTTATTCCAGGATCCAACCCTACCATATCCTTTGTTATATTTAAAAGAAAGAAAGTATACAATGCTCCTCTGCCTAATATTTTTTGTTCACCAGGGTGAACGCGTCACATAGATTTATTATTTTATTGTTTGCTTTTTTAAGCAGGTGGCACCGGGATGCTCCGACTGTGATCCAGCTATTTATTTTTCTTCAACCATTGTTTGGGTTCAATGAAATCTGTAAGATTTTGTATTATAATAAAGGTGGTTATTAACACAAGCTTGTCCTGACTGAAACTGAGGAGAAACAGTAGGAAAAGACAAAAGAGTGGATAGAAAAAGCCCAACTAATTGGGGGTTTTATATGAAATTAGAAGCCCAGGAGCCAGTTGTCTGAGAGCTGTGCCAGTAAAATAAACGTGAAGATGGCGAGAAGCATTTGGGTGAAACTGGGAGGACCTTGACTCCTCAGGTGACAGAATTAAATTGGAGAGAAATTGGTGATGCTGAGATGAAATGGCAAGATGAAAAGGCTCACTGGTGATAGGAATAGCTTTTGTAAGTGGACTTGATATTACATTGAGAGTTGCTCTGAAGTCATGAAGGTGGCCTTTACTTTCTACTTTACTGAAGTAAAACAACATGAGTTTAATCTCTAATATTCTGACATAGAGCACAAAATAACAAAAATACCTTTGTTGAATAAGGGTCAAAATGTTGTATTTGTAGTAAGGAAAGAACACACATGTCTGGAAAAAAAATAGGTTTTACATGTCATTATTAAGGGGCGGCACGGTGGCGTGGTGGTTAGCGCTGCTGCCTCACAGCGCAATGGTCCTGGGTTCGATTTCGGCCTCGGGTGTGTCTGTGTAGAGTTTGCATGTACTCCACGTGTTCACGTGGGTTTTCTCTGCTGCTGTACCCTTGAGCAAGGTACTTTACCTAGATTGCTCCAGTAAAAACCCAACTGTATAAATGGGTAATTGTATGTAAAAATAATGTGTAAAAAATAATGTAATTGTAGGTAAAATAATGTGATATCTTGTAACAATTGTAAGTCGCCCTGGATAAGGCTGTCTCCTAAGAAATAAATAATAAAAATAATTATAATAATCACAGCTATTAGTTTAATAGAAGAAAAACAACACATTGATAAAATCATATACTTTTCCTTCAGCAAAAGAGGCAAATGTCAGGGCTCAAATTACTGGGGGTCTGGGGGTGGGGTCGATCCCTTTAAGCTTAAGATTTAAGTTTAAGATTGTATGATGACATTTCTTGCCTTGTCTATGCAGTTTTTCAGTAACAATAAATGATAATGAGAAAGCATCTGCTGACAATCTGAAAACTTCTCTGCACATTTTACATAGACAAATGTGTATGCTTACATTAAGGAAGATTCAATAGTATTCATTTCATAAGTAAAGAAGTGACAACATTTCATTTGATCAAAAAAATAATTTAATTTAATCTTATTACACCTTGATCCATGTCTCAGCCTATAGTTGACTCCAAAAAAAAAAACTCCAGCCAAGATCAGCAAATAAATTAGCCTTCGTAAAATGCGTAGTTATCTAATTTTGATTGTCAAAAGACACTTTCTCATGTTCATGGAAAAGGCAGGAAATTTCATCATGCAATTAAGAAGTTTTTAGCAGGTTCCTTTCCATTTTAAGTGATGCCTGACAGCTACAACATGTTAAAGGGGGAATTTGAAAATACAACTGTTTGGAGAAACTTAAAAGGATTTGCCTACGTGGATTACTATTCACCATACTTAATAACTACTTCAAAAGGAAATTCCTGTTTCTGCAATCAGGGCAGCTTCTAAAAAAACTCAGAAAATCTGATTAGTGGGCTTTATTTATTGCACACAGTCAAAGGATATTTAACACATTTCATCACCTTTAATAGTAATAGTTTAAAAGTAGAAAGTGGCTGAAAAAAACCCTAGTATCTATTAATCATGGCACACTAATGATCCAAGAAGAAACTGCAATAGAAAAAAATATACAGAACAAACACCATGTCATATTAAATGGTAAGAAATTAAATATTTTGAAAAAAAATAGATTCTATGAAGTAACCATTTAATAAATAGAAATATTGAGATATGTAATGTTTTCATACAGGAAGGGCCTGGTTTGCAGGTTGGACACTGGAGGATAGGATAGAGATAGAGATAGAGCGAGATGGAAAGTGGAAATCAAAGAGAAAAGATGCAGTTTATTAGGCAGAAAAGGAACTAGATTTGCAGCAGTAATCAGAAATAAAATAGAATCTCGGAATTTTATATTATTGAATAGCTACTGTGTAATGTAATAACTATACTTGTTGTGTAGAATTTAAATTACAAAAGACAATAAGGTCATTTATTCACAAAAAAAGTTTTTGAAAGTACAATATTCCACTCTAACTATCACCATGAGTCTGCATTCACTTTCATTGTGATATTACATCAAACATCGCCAAAGTGAAAATAAAAACCCCAGAGCTTCCCCGTCACTTGGAAGTTGGAAGTTATTCACAATATTTCCATACTGTCCCAGTTTAAGGACCTAAAATCATCTGGTCACCTTAGTATTGTCTTATCGAGCACACTGATGCAGTTTTATGCTTAAAAATAAAGTTGATACCATCGCAAAACATGAACTGTTTTTGCTCCTTATAATATGAAATAAACTACATGCAAAATGTTTACTTCCGAGTGGTGTTACCTTGTATAGTTTGTTTTGATTGTGAAGCATCTCATAGTTGTTGTTTCTGTTTGCTATTTGTCATTTTTAAAGCAATGAGAAGGAGAAGCATATCACAGTCTATCATTCTACCAAGTAATCAGGAATAATTCTTGAGTGACTGTGAGTTATTTTGCTTAAACATCAATAACAATTAGTAATTGGATAACCAAGAAGAAGGCAGGAAGGGACTTAAAATACAAAGAAAACATTATGTAACCTAAACAATCGTTTTGATAAATCGAAAATACAAATGTATTTTGCCAAATCTCACTTTTTTATTTTTTAAAAGAAAATAGAAGCTTTTGCATAGTTAGGAGCGAAAGTTGTTCCAATGGCTGTGCAAAGTCTCCTTCAAAACTAAAATAATTCAGATTCAGAACAAAGGATGCTAGTTCATTAATAAATTCAGTAGGGGGGAATCTCCCACCCGTATGGGGGATATTTGTGCATAAACTTTCTACATCAAAGGTAGCCAGTATTGTGTCATTTGGAAGATTTTCTAAAGTTGATATTTTGTTTATTATATCTGTAGAATCTCTAATATACTGTGGCAACACAAGGTCTCTAAACTCTAATCAGCTGTCCCTCTGGCTAACTCTTGTAGGCCTCTGTAACGGTCTGTCCCTTTTCAGTCACTCTCACTAACAGCTCTCCCCTCTGGTGTAATTCCCCTGCCTTATACCAACCAGCCTAGACCCACCCCCGACCCACTCCCACCAATCACTGCAGCACACCACGCTCACTGACTGCCTGGCAACAGCAGGAGCTCCACCACTCCTTGCCAGGGGGTGATCCAACAGAGCTGCCATTAACTCCCTTTACTCCCCCCCCCCCACAAACACACACGCACACCCCCACACACTACTACTCCTCCCCCTTCACTAACCCTCACCTAACTAATTCCCCTCCCCCTATTCTAACCCCAACATGGTCCCGTCCCAAACAATACATGCACCTGTTCAATAAACAAACAACCAAACAAACAAACATAAAAGAGTCCCTTCAGTGTGCAGCGCCCTCTACAGTCCCCAGGTTGCTACAATACAAAGACATAACGTTTAATACGAACATCTACAAAATTAGATAAAGGTTCTAAACGAGAGCCTATACCTGCCACAATTGGCCTACCTGGAGGATCTGGCATCCTTTTGTGTATTTTTGGTAAAGTATAAAAGGTCGTTAAGCCTGATATCTGCTTTTAGCTGCTGTGTTTCTGCTACTATTTCATGTATTATGCTACTGTCATGTATTATGCATTTCTCTGTATTTAAAGTATTATGGATTTTCTTGTTGTTACTGCATCTTGTAAAGTGCTTTGTGATGGTGGTCCACTATGACAGGCATTATATAAAATAAAGATTGATTGATTGATATCATTAAAGGTACAGGAACCATTACATTATGTTAGTCCTGTTATACAGCTAATAAAAATGTAGAATACATAATAGCTTTTCAGAATACTTATTTCAGTAAAGGTAAATGAATCATACACACCAGCTATATCCAGTTCCCTGGAAATGGACTGCAAGATGTTCTCCTTGCCGTGTCTTTGTCATTTTTGTGTCCTTTATTATACAGCTCTGGGTATTTTGATACTGCAAGTATTATCTTTTCTTCTGCCATTGTTTATGAAGGTGCACAAGGGAAGTGGTTTCTCATTGGTCAGTTCCCTAGCTGCCGCGCGACAAAATTGCAAAAATAGACACTAATCCTATTTTTTTCGCATCGCTTCCGTGCTGCCCGTCAGGCAGTGTGAACAGCTCGTATCAAAAATACATGTCTTGTTTTTTTTGTTGTTGTTTTTTTTTGTCGTGTCCGGTGTGTAGAGGCCTTTATCTAGTTGTGATGAAACTTTGTTATCCCCCTGTGGCAGGGCAGAGCTCTGTGTGTAAAAAATAGGGGGCAGGGCAAAGCCCGGCTGGTTAATGTGTTACTGTGGGTGTATTTAAAAGAGTGGGTTGCTGATGAATGTATTGTTATGATTAGAAATGTATAGTTAAATGTGGTCTGGCAGGAGCGATTGTTAGTAGCTCGTCTCTGCCAGACATCTCGTGAAAATGCGTGGTCGGCAGCTGGTGATTATTGATAAACTGGCTGTCGGCCACTGTGATGAAACTTACAAAGGACCTTCTTTGGTACAGGTTATTGACTGTATCCTCAACATAGGGTATACTGTATGAAGGTTGTCTTTCCCATCCTACTGTGTGTCACACTTACATTCTTTAGCACGTTATTAAGTGTAAATAGGGAGGTTTCTGAATGCGTCCTGTTTGTCTGTCTCTCCGTGTTTCATGTCAAACATGTATTAAACATACAGAAACAAAAGGAAGCTGGCTCAACACACCATACGTTGTTCAAATCATAGCTCTCTCAATCTATCAGTCTCTGCTCTCAGCCCAAAGAATCATGTTAGACACCAGTTTACGCAAAGAACAATACCAATATTTTTATCTCAATAAATTACTTTTCTATAGCACAGATTTATTGTGATGAATGTTTACAATTTGTTCAATATCAGGTAGGGGACATTATTTAAATGTTATACACTCTACATTTTTATGATAGCAAGGGGCGTGTTAACAAATGGTTCCTAGAGGCCTACTAATAGCTGTCTAGGCCATGCACTTGAAGCTATTAGTAAGAAACCGCCTCTGACTCTGACACTTCTCAAGGGACATGTAATTGTTATGTTCTAACAGCTTACAATTGTGATCCTGCTGGCTTTCGCAGTACCCCTCTGGCTATTAGAATCATTAAACAACTCAGCACCTGTTAGCAGCCTTGTAAATACTCAACCTTGCTTGTGCAACGGTTTTGCCTGATGTAGAGAGTACAACGGCCATTCTAATAAATTAACATCTTTGACAAGTCAATTTGTGAAAAACTGTGTTGCACAGTTAAATAAACTAAATGTCATGGAGATAAAAAAGGAGGACTGGATGATATATGTTTGAGACATAGTTAGATATATTAAATCAAGATAAATAAATAATTTTACAGTACCATTCACTTTTTTTATTCGGATGCCTGTGATGGATCAGTAAAAGATAAATAAATAAATCACACAAGATTATTTCAGTCCAATATGCCAGCATTTCTGGAAGCAGAAATCTATCAGTTTTGTAATTTTCATGATTTGTGTGGTAAAAAAAAAGAGACATCTGCAGTGTGACAGTATCTCTTTATCTGCAGTAAAACACATTGTTAGTTTAAGGGTAAAACTTGATTTTCTGTAACAATGTTACGACTGGAATTTGCCATTCTGCATATCTTCCTTTGCTTTGAATTGTCATAATAAGTGTTTGTGGGGGTTCCATCCCAGATTGTATGTTTATCTGCAGCCACGCAAAGTACTAAACTAATGCCATCCTTCCGTCCTTCATACAAGTAATGAAGGTCATTGTCACACAGGTTAAAAACATGCCAGGATTGTGGGAACCACTGACCCAACATGGATTAAACGTTTGTGCGGTTCATTGGTGAGGTCCAAATGTACATTTCCTATACATTTTGAAGGAAATCTGTTATTAGAAGTTAAGAAGCCGTGCATACTTGGAATATGGTACTGTGTTCATGTGGTAACTTTTACCAACCAACACTTGTGCTGTATGGAAGCCATTTTTACTGTAATTGTTTTAGAGCACTAACTGCTGAAAGAAATGTGATAGCAATTTTGTTACAATATTTAAACTCCCTCTGGACATTTTAGTGCATTGTGATAATCAAGTACCTCATGTGAACCAACACATTTGCAAGCTGTGCTGTAGGGTTAGGAATAATGTGTCGTTATTAAAGTTTTTTAATCCTTTTATGTCGATACATTGCAATTTTTTTATGATGAATTGTAGTGCTTTAAGAGAATGAAGACCACTCTATCCACTCACAGCAACGTGAGCTTGACCACATTACCACTCCAGAAGGCCCTGAAGGCAGCAGGTTTTGATGGTGTTGAGAAACGAATTGAGTCACCATGCCTATCCAATCTCTTTTATTTAAGATGTCCAGCAATAATTAAGTGACATTTTGTGGTGGTTTTGTGATTTATGAACAAATGTACACTGTGAGATCAGTTTAAAGAACTAGTATAATTTTTTGGATGCTCAAAGGAGGATTCAAATACAAACTTGCAAGAGGTGTATAAATAATATTTAAAATTGCTTTATGTAAAGAATTAATATACTAGTCAGTTAGGGATTTTGTTGTTTCTTCAAAATTAGATATGCTATAGTGATAGGAAACTGAATAATGGTGCAAATTAGATATATAGTACACAGACATAATGACTTGTCCCCTTGCATGTATTTATTTATTAATGGATTCTATCAGTGCTTAACTGGGTACCATTCCTATATGTCCATCAGCGACACTTCTGCCAGTTCCCAGTCATATGTTTAACTCAAAAGGCCACTTAAAGTTTACATTTTACAGCAACCATTTTTCAGCTAGAATGAAAGCAAGTATATGAATAGATTTTGGATACTACAGTTAATTTGAAGATATACGAGTGGCTCTTGTTTATAAAAGTTATTTCTGGTAACTTCTTGGAATGAAGAATGGAGCACACAAATAATCCTCCCTGTATGGGTGGATTATTATTATTATTATTTATTTCTTAGCAGACACCCTTATCCAGGGTGACTTACAATTGTTGCCAGATATCACATTATTTTTACATACAATTACCCATTTATACAGTTGGGTTTTTACTGGAGCAATCTAGGTAAAGTACCTTGCTCAAGGGTACAACAGCAGTGTCCCCGACCGGGGATTGAACCCACGACCCTCCGGTCAAGAGCCCTAACCACTACTCCACACTGCTGCCCTTTACTGGGTAATTAATGAAATACATTTATGTCTGATAATTAATAGGGTTCTTTTAAAGAGGACAATAATCCTCTGCTATTGTGTGGACTGTCTAGACTTTTTCAGATGTTTTGCCACCTAAAACCACCGGATGCAGGAATTTAATACAGCGTTTTAATATCAGTAGTTCATATTTAACACCATCTTAAGGAGCCATAGTATTATGGTGTTTAGTACAGCAGAATTCAATGAAGTTAAAATAAAGGAATACGGTACCAGCATGTGTTTGTTTGAATTATTGTACACCTAGTGTGAAGGTCTTTGACAAAAAGAGCATTATTTCATTCATTCCCTACTTTGAAACTCTTAATAAATCTCATTCCTCTGTTCAAAGGTATATAACTTCAAAGAGCTGGTAGACACAGTCATTACAATTGTGATTTGATTTGTAGGTTATCGGTAGTCATTATTTATTGGTCTCTGGTGAATAAAGCTCAGAATGCTATATTTTTTCTTCATTCATCATTCCCTGGTATTTATTGGAGCCGCCTGTATGTAATTATATTTACAGTTTTTTGTAGATCTAGAAAACCACTTATCCATGTATTCAAAGTTATTGAGGGTATCTGAATCTAGTCGGATTCAGTGGCCAAGAGTTGCGTCACACAGTGAATAACTTATCTGAAGCAGCAGAGAGGAGCAGCAACTGGCTGTGGTTGAGATTGAAAGATTCTGGCTGGGGATCTCAAGCACAATATAAAGAAAGAAACGCTGATGTACAGGTAAGTAAGCTGGGCTGAGTTGAGTGGGGGATGGAGGGGGGTGATATGGAAGGAAGCGCAAATGGATGGAGACACCTATGGATCACATTAGTTTACTGTAAAGCTACGTCTTAGTTGGTGCTTATCTTGGCGAGAGCCGAGTTCAAATCAGCATGAAGTTTTAACATCTACTCTCGTGAAATGGAAATCATTAGTCATACCTTTAAACAGGGTAGTATATCTCTTTGTCACACTTACATTTTTACGTATAGGTTATATTGCATATATTATATTATGTTTTTTATGTTGTTGCTTTTTCCCCAGCTATTACAATTTGACAGATGTGAACCATGACATTATCAACAAGTCTTTGTCAAACTTGGTTGAGAAGTCTCTCAGACCTGGAACGTTCTTACTGCATACAATTAGGCGAGGTACAGTATGATCTGTCCATTGTATTTAAATGTCTACACTTGGGACCCATATGAACCACCTTTTCCAGATGTGAATTGTGATGATGATGATGCTGATTATTATAATTTTTTTGGGATGGCTTATTTGCAGAAAATATGCAATATATATATGTGTGGCAGGGCAGCAACCCTGCCCCTGTAAATGTGTGTGGGGGAATGTGAGGTTGGCAGGAAACCTGTCCCTCCCAGCAAATCACAGGTGTGGGCATTCCCCAATTAGGTAACTGATGCTAATTGGGGAGTGCCCACACATGAATAAAGCAGAGAGAAATCCTTTGTTTGGAGAGGGAGTAGGTAGTGTTTAGGTGAGTGATTTTTGTATTGTTTTTGGAGAACTTGTTCAGTGAAGGTGAATGCCCAGCCTGACAGCAAAATTATTATTATTATTTGTTTATTTAGCAGACGCCTTTATCTGAGGCGACTTACAGAGACTAGGGTGTGTGAACTATGCATCAGCTGCAGAGTCGCTTACAACTACGTCTCACCCGAAAGACGGAACACAAGGAGGTTAAGTGACTTGCTCAGGGTCACACAATGAGTCAGTGGCTGAGGTGGGATTTGAACTGGGGACTTAATTGTCTTGTTTAAACTTTTATTTTGGCCCTTGTGCCATATTTTATAAAATAAATGTGCGCTTTAACCCTTAAACTGCAGTTTTTCAGCTTCTTAATCTCCTTCCTGCCAGTAACAGCTTGTGCCGTCATGTTATTGAAGTAATTCGTTTTCTAAAGTGTTCAGAGCGGTGGGAGGTGGAAGTGAATTTTGATAGCATGTAAACTGCTCAGCGATTTATCAAGTCAGTTGTTTGGGGTGTGTCTCTTAGCTGCAGTGTTCACATTAACGGTGTTCCTTTGGTTAATCAGTTGATTCAAGTGACTGACTTGCTTAATATGTGGATAGTGTTGCTGTTTGCAGTTGGAAGGAACAAAATAGCGATTGATAACTACATTTGAATGCTTGTTTGCTGATGTAACTACATCAGCTGGTTGAAGTAATTCATTTTCTAAAGTGTTCAGAGCTGTGGTAGATTGAAGTGGATTTTGATAGCGTGTAAACTGGACTAGCTCTAGACCTGCAGGACAGTATAAATTGGCAAACCGTGTCTTAGAACACCAGTTGTTCTAAGTGCCAGCCAGTCTAAGGGCCACATGTCCAAGGGCAGCCTGAGCTGTGGCAGTCAGAGCGAGGACCTTTTCCAAATCTCTCCCAATGGCTACTAGAGGTCTCATTCCCACCCTGACGCCTAATGTCTGGATCCCTTGGACAA
Organism: Acipenser oxyrinchus oxyrinchus; assembly: GCA_030684275.1. Taxonomy (NCBI): domain Eukaryota; kingdom Metazoa; phylum Chordata; class Actinopteri; order Acipenseriformes; family Acipenseridae; genus Acipenser; species Acipenser oxyrinchus. The sequence continues at coordinate 18,002,438 of CM060252.1, read as the reverse complement.
AGCATGCTCACTCTTTCTCCACTCCTAGAATGAACACTTCTAAATACTTGCTTCAGATACCGCTACTAACTCCCTCTCCCCCTGTACTGCCTGCTACAAACTATAAATTCTCCTTCCTAAATTGCCGTTCTCTGACTAACAAATCTCTGCTTCTCAACTAACTTATACAGAAAGTGATGCTAATCTTGATCTCTGTCTAGCAGAAACCTGGCACTTTGTAAGTGATAAGCACTAACTACATCTATCCACCCCAAATGACTACTCGCTCTTTGACAAGCCATGTCTCACTGGTAGAGGTGGGGGTACTGCTGTTATTGCTAACTCTGTGCTTGCTGCCTAAACTCTCTCTCTATGCCAGCCTTCTCTTCGTTTGAGCATCTTGTTATCAAGCTCCCCTCTCCCACGTCCCTCATCCTTGCTGTTATCTGTCGTCCACCAAAGAATAACCCTGCTTTTTTTGCTGAGTTCTCGCAATTCCTCGCCCTAATCTGCACTTCAACTGACAATTCTACTCCTAGGTGATTTCAACATCCATATCGATTTGCCTTTTTCCCCTCTAGTGACTGACTTTGTCACGCTCCTGGACTGTCTTGGACTCTCTCAATCTGTCAACATTCCCACACCCTGGATCTGCTTATCACCAGGGGTCTTGATATCTCCAATCTCTCAGTCTCAGATATCTCTCTCTGACCATTTCTTAATCACTGCCAATATTAATCTTCCCGCACCTTCAGCTACTACTGATACTGTTATTTCCTTCGGTCCCAAAAATCTGCTAAATCCTAGAATACTCTCGTAATATGTCTCTTCTGACTGGTACTCTCCCGTCTTCGGTCGATGATGCGGTGTCCCTCTACAACGCCACCCTTACTCAGATTGCCCCGCTTACAACCAGAACAGTGAAGAAACAATTTAACTGTCCATGGTATACCCTCAAACTTTGACTGCTTAAGTCTGCCTGCTGCAAGTCTGCGTGCAAATGGAGGTCGTCTGGACTAACAGTTCACAGAGAGATTTGGACCGATCACCTCAGTAGCTACAGGTGTGCACTCGCTGCTGCCAGGGTGAAGTACTTCTCAGAAATCATATCTATGGGACACGGTAAACCAAATATTCTCTTCAAAACCATTGATCAAATCCTGCATCCAGCCATCGATAAATCCATCTCCCATTCATTCTCCTCTCTTACCTGACATGATTTCTCCTCTTGCTTTCGGAACAAAACTGACACCATTTATTCTATGCTCTCCTGCCACAAACCTAGTATAGTACTTGACCATCTTGACTCCCCTCAGATTTTCCATCATGCTCTCTCTTCTTTCTCTCCGATCTCCATTACTGATGTCTCCAGCCTATTGTTGAAATCAACTACTGCCATGTGCCCCTTGGACCCCTGGCCAACAAATTTCGTTCATCTCTGTGCTTCTGACCTTGCTCCTTCCATTATGCACACTCTCAACCTATCCCTGGTTCCATCCTGTCATCAAGACTGCCAGAGTAGCGCCAGTGCTCAAAAATCCTCCCTTGACCCAGCTGTCTTATCTAACTTCTGTCCCATATCCAATCCTCCTTTTCTCTCAAACTCTTGAAAGGGCTGTAGCCAGCTGATGAAACATCTTGCAGACGCATACCATTCTTCTTGACCGCCTTCGGAAGTATGCTGGGATCTCTGGAACCTGTCTCTCCTGGCTGTCTTAACAATCTGGACGCATGCAGTCTGTTTTCTGTGATGGAAGCAGTGCTGATGCAAACCCAGTCACTTGCGGTGTCCCTCAAGGGTCTGTTCAACATCTACATCCTTCCCTTGGGTGACCTCATCCCCCAACATAGCCTCATGTTTCACTCCTATGCAGATGACACCCAGCTCTACCTAAAACTAGACCCTGGATGTCCCTCTGCATGGTACCTCTCCTTTGATGACCAAATCTCCTCTGTGGTCAAATCCTCCTTCTACCACCTCTGAAACATCTCAAAGGTCCATCCCTACCTTTCCCTCCCGGATGCAGAGATACTCTGTCATGCATTCATCTCCTCTCGACTCGACTAATGCTCCCACAGTCGCTCGCTTCAAATAAACTTTCAAGACCCACTTGTTCTCTCTTGCTTTCAATGCTCTTTTAAGCCTGATATCTGTTATTAGTTGTTGATTAAATTGCTATTTCAGGTTTTTCCCTCCATCTTATGATTCTGTATGACACACCCATCCACAAAGTTTAGAATTCACATCCTAGCCTTGTATTTAATTTATTATGCATTGTTCCTCACTAGCTTGCAAAGCGATTTGTGATGGTGGTCCACTATGAAAGGCGCTACGAAAAGAAGATTGATTAATTGATCCTGTCATATGTGGTTTCAGAAGTGGGCCCCCTAAAGACTCAGAGAGGAACTGCAGGTTTTTTAAAAAAAAAATTTTATTGAAAGGAAAAAAAAAGAGTGGAACGACCCACAATGCCAGCTTGAGGCAGAAGGAGCTCCAATCTGCTGCACCTGCCAGAGAGTGAGGAGCCATTGCCATCTCCAGAGGCAATGGGGAGCAGCCACTCCGTCTCCAGCGCCCAAGAGAAGCCCTGCTATCTCCAGCGCCACCAGGAGAACCCCCACTGTCTCCAGCAGCATCTGTGAAAGGATAGCGTCACAGCCCAAGATGTTACGGGCAGGAAGGAGACTTACAAGCTGGAAAACTGCAGTGTAAGTGCTAAAGCACACATTTATTGAACAAAACAACTAACAAAACACAGCACGATGGCCAAAATAAGGTTAAACAAAACATTTTTGTGTCAGGCTTCCTTATCCAAAAACAATACAAAAATCTCAGCACTCACCTAAACACCACCTACTACCTCTCCAAACAAAACCTTTCTCCCTGCTTTATACATGTGTGGTCACTCCCCAATTAACATCAATTACCTAATTGGGGAATGGCCACAGCTGTGATTGCTGGCAGGGCCAGGTTTAACCCCATAACCCCAACCTTACATTCCCCCACACACATTTACAGGGGCACTGCCACAACATGTATGTGTGTGGATTTTTTTTTCTTTTATATATACAGTACTGTGCAAAAGTTTTAGGCAGGTGTGAAAAAATGCTGTAAAGTAAGAATGCTTTCAAAAATAGACATGTTAATAGATTATATTTATCAATTAACTAAATGCAAAGTGAGTGAACAGAAGAAAAATCTAAATCAAATCCATATTTGGTGTGACCACCCTTTGCCTTCAAAACAGCATCAATTCTTCTTGGTACACTTGCACAAAGTCAGGGATTTTGTAGGCATATAGTCAGGTGTATGATTAAACAATTATACCAAACAGGTGCTAATGATCATCAATTCAATGTGTAGGTTGAAACACAATCATTAACTGAAACAGAAACAGCTGTGTAGGAGGAATAAAACTGAGTGAGGAACAGCCAAACTCAGCTAACAAGGTGAGGTTGCTGAAGACAGTTTACTGTCAAAAGTCATACACCATGGAAAGACTGAGCACAGCAACAAGACACAAGGTAGTTATACTGCATCAGCAAGGTCTCTCCCAGGCAGAAATTTCAAGGCAGACAGGGGTTTCCAGATGTGCTGTCCAAGCTCTTTTGAAGAAGCACAAAGAAACGGGCAACGTTGAGGACCGTAGACGCAGTGGTCGGCCAAGGAAACTTACTGCAGCAGATGAAAGACACATCATGCTTACTTCCTCGCAATCGGAAGATGTCCAGCAGTGCCATCAGCTCAGAACTGGCAGAAAACAGTGGGACCCTGGTACACCCATCTACTGTCCGGAGAAGTCTGGTCAGAAGTGGCCTTCATGGAAGACTTGCGGCCAAAAGCCATACCTCCGACGTGGAAACAAGGCCAAGCGACTCAACTATGCACGAAAACACAGGAACTGGGGTGCAGAAAAATGGCAGCAGGTGCTCTGGACTGATGAGTCAAAATTTGAAATATTTGGCTGTAGAAGAAGGCAGTTTGTTCGCCGAAGGGCTGAGAGCGGTACACAAATGAGTGTCTGCAGGCAACAGTGAAGCATGGTGGAGGTTCCTTGCAAGTTTGGGGCTGCATTTCTGCAAATGGAGTTGGGGATTTGGTCAGAATTAATGGACTCCTCAATGCTGAGAAGTACAGGCAGATACTTATCCATCATGCAATACCATCAGGGAGGCATCTGATTGGCCCCAAATTTATTCTGCAGCATGACAACAACCCCAAACATACAGCGAAAGTCATTAAGAACTATCTTCAGCGTAAAGAAGAACAAGGAGTCCTGGAAGTGATGGTATGGCCCCCACAGAGCCCTGATCTCAACATCATCGAGTCTGTCTGGGATTACATGAAGAGAGAGAAGCAACTGAGGCTGCCTAAATCCACAGAAGAACTGTGGTTAGTTCTCCAAGATGTTTTGGCCAACCTACCTGCCGAGTTCCTTCAAAAACTGTGTGCAAGTGTACCTAGAAGAATTGATGCTGTTTTGAAGGCAAAGGGTGGTCACACCAAATATTGATTTGATGTAGATTTTTCTTCTGTTCACTCACTTTGCATTTTGTTAATTGATAAATATAAACTATTAACATGTCTATTTTTGAAAGCATTCTTACTTTACAGCATTTTTTCACACCTGCCTAAAACTTTTGCACAGTACTATATATATATATATATATATATATATATATATATATATATATATATATATATATATATATATGTGTGTGTGTGTGTGTGTGTGTGTGTGTGTGTGTAAGTCACGAGCAAGCATCTGCTTTACTTTCAATGGTCTCTCTTTCAGGACCACTGCATTATCGAGCCTTTAACTTATGGCCACATTGCCTCCTATTATTACTTGAAGCACCAAACTGTCAGGATGTTTAAAGAGAGACTGAAAGCTGATTGAACGGTGGAAGTGTTGCTTTCCATTCTCACAGCAAGTACGAGTGTATTTCAAAGCAGCTGCTACATGTTATGCAATAAAATGACTTATTTATATTTGTTAAGACATACTGTTCTTTTATTTGTCTTCCATCATGTTTTTTTTTTATATCAACTTGTTTCAACTGTCCAGTCGGAGGAGGTGTTATAGCTTCTGGGTTGCATACCATAGAAAAGAAAAACATATGTCTGCACTGTATCTACTCCAAGATTTGTTTTTTCTAATTATTAGGTTGTATATTTTTTTACACTTTTCCAATTCAGTCTAAATGGACTTCTTTCAGTGGATTAATTGCCCAAGTCATTCTGATTCTGCATAGGCTAATGAGCACAGTAATTAAGACACTTGCTTCACACCTCTATTGTTATCCACTGACACCACATCTGTCTCAAATCATTAACATCCTCCTGCCACTTATTGAAATGTTTAGCAGTTTTGCCCATAGGGCCTTGCAGTAAGTAACTCAATTAGAACTAAGAAAACTAAAAACAAATATGTGGCAAAATAGCTGTGAAATTCTCTGTGGTCGACATTAATTAGTTTTAGTATTTTTCTCAAATTTGTCAGTATATTAGATTAGTACTATATGTTTTGATAACATATTTGCATTTGTTACATAGACTACTGTAATTTAATGCTGGTAGAGGTATAACATTTTAACACTGTCCCTGTAAAATGTAAACCACTAAACCTGAAGAAATATAAACAAGTTATACTATAGGTACACTTGTATAGGGTGCAAATATTATTATTTCAGACCTAATGGAGGGGGTGGGGATACATACCATATATATATATATATATATATATATATATATATATATATATATATATATATATATATATATATATATATATATATATATATATATATGCACTTAATGCTATATAAACATTAAATTAAAACGTTTACTTCTCTTGCAGTATAGCACTAGTTAATTATAACCCAAAGTCTTCTTCTATACTATAAATAATGTAAATTCTTCATTGATCACCATTTTGTTTTGATCCTAATGAAGTTTTTGATCTTTTGGTGAAAGCTAAATTGGAAGGCCCTCTCAAGATAGGATGAGCAGATGGAGGCTTGACTGGCTGCTAATCCACAGCTGGAATGGGTTCAGTCATTTCCATATTCCTGGGTTAGAGTGGGGTTTTTCTAGTAGCCTAGAAGGGGCGAAAGGAAGATCATTATTCATCAGTATCCTCGTGGGATCACTGTTAGCAAAGATTCATGTTTTTTAGTTCAGCGTGTAAAGCAAGCTCAGGTGGTGACTCTAATCCCAGGGTCATGTGTGGTAGATCAAGGAAGACATTACAAAGCTAGTTAATTTTCTGGTTCTGCGAAAAAAACAGTTTTGTTAGAATCACAAATACCTGATTACAAACCTAAGTAGCTATGCCACTTACATAGTGCTTATCTGGTATAACATTATTTGGAATTTCCTTCCATGCTGTATTTAAAAGGGGATGGTCATGTAATGTTTATTCTAATGTATGAGGTCTAATGGAGTGTATGAAGGGATTTCATTATAGTATATATCTTCAGTAGAGCTCATACATTACAACCAAATTGAATGATTGGTTAGCTGCTTTAAATAGTAACTCGATGCAAATGTACATCTTGGTATGTCGTACTGCAACCTTTTCACTAAATGCTATGAAAAAATATAATGATATTGTATTCACTGGTAATGGGCTAAATTAAAAGTTTTACTCTAATACACTAACAGACCCAGATGTTTAACTTATTGGTCCTAGTGGTTAAGGATGTCTTCACTACCTTGGTGTCTAATGCCTCTGAGTTTTGGTGCCCAGGTGTGTAACCTCTTTCAGACTGTAAAACTATCAAGTACCCCTTTTTTCTCCACTTTTCATATGTTAGGTAATTGGCTGGGCCACTTTTTATGTTATTTCAAGATAAGTTATATAAATATATACCTGCCTTGTTAAGCGATGATCAATTGCAAGCCTGTTCTCCAAAGAAGCTTTTAATTTCCATATGAATTGTGTTCTCACCATCATCATCATCACATTAAAAACAGTACTAGACCAGCCATTCACTTCTCGCTGTAGGTACAGTAAATTGATCCACTGACTACTGATCTGGGATCATCCGCCCTCATCACCAAATGTATTTTTCCCCTTTGTTTTTCTTTAGTTCCTTGTTATCTGTTGTGCTTCTTTTAAATACTTGTGTGTCCCTTCCTGAATCAATTTTCCCTATACCTTTGCATTAAGCTCAAAAGGTAAACCTAGAAACTGTCAGTCCCCAGCAACAGCTTCTTCATCCTCTGGAGGGTTCACTGTAAGTACTGCACTATTCACTTTTTAGGTCTGTGTTTCACTTTTTAGGTGGTTCAAGTTAAATGTCTTTATCAAAATGTATTCAGATACAACACTCAGAAGTTCATTTTTGCATGCATACATTCTTATATGCATATAACAAATCACTCTTTTAAAAAGGTATTCTGTTTTTGTGAAAGAAAACAATAAAGTTGCTTTTTTGCAACTGTCTATGATGTTTGGAGTCTTCTTTGTATGTATCAATAAAATAAAGTAGAAAAAATGCAGCATAAGAGTATAACAGTATTAATTTGCCCCTAAATCCCCCCTGCAATTTTCTGCAAAATTTGGTCACATATCGCCGCAATTTTTGACAAACATTTCCACAATCTTCTATTGGCCCTGGTTGGTAAAAAAACAAAACAAAAACAAAAACACTGGCATATAAACATTGTATGTGCATTTTTCTAGAACAGGGGTCGGCAAGTGGCGGCCCATTTGAGGTCTGGTGGTGTCCCCTCTGAGTTTCTTTATCAAAATATTACATTTAAAAAAACAAACAAACATTAATTAGATCAGCCGCCTTGGCACTTGCGCAGCCAGCTTCTGTGTTGTTGCTGCAATGATTTTCTCACACCTTACGCGTCTGTCAATGGTTGCTAGGCAACAGTTCCAACGCACTCAGCCTATGTCACATGGAAGTACGTAATCAATGCTTATGCAGCAGCCGTATGCAAAGTGCTGAGCCAGCGGAACGACAAATGTGAATTTGGCCAAATTAAATAAATTGTTTTTTTTTAAATTTGTTAAGAGAAATGTTTATTTTTTCACCTTGCTGGGAGCAAAATGTACAATTTAATAACCACATATAATGTTAAACGGAAATAGATTAAACCTGCATTTGTGTGTTATGGCTGCTTTTGGTGGGAGTCCATGTACCTTCAAAATACTATTTGCACACTTATTTTTTCTTTGGAGTTTTTTTTTTCTTTGAGAAAGACAGAAGTAATAGGCAGCTAGTAAATGCAAATAAAACCCATTTAAATATTTATTTATCTTTGCTGTTGCACAGATTAGTGTTAAGCACTGTTTGAATTCTGTGTGGGTTTACATTGTTGACTGAGACGATAGCAGCGGTATAGCGGTAATATCTTTGTTCAAAGATCTTTTTTTAATAAATACAGTATAATTGTACTACATGCTTTGCCCAGTGATTTTCTGTAAGTTCGTTGGTATTGTGTAGGTATTACAACCTGATAATTGAGTTAAAAATTGTTCAGTTTTGTTGGTAGTAGCCCACAATCCGTTTTATGTTGAGGTTGCCGACTCCTGCTCTATAATATGCCCCAAGATTCTATCCAATGGTTTTCCATGTTGTGCAGTTTGCTGTTCCTTGAGATCAGAAAGCCAAAAAAAGCTGTCTCAGCTCTACGTGACTGTCTCTGTGTGCTTCAAAAACATCTTTTTATTCCTTGCATATGATAAATCATCCTCGGAGAGGAGCCCGAATCTGCCTCTTGAGGAGCATTTAACTGTTTTGAATTTTAAGTTTGAACTGCTGACATCAGCAAATGTAAAGACATGCTCCCTCATATTAGCCAACATAAGACAGCTGCGAACTAAGATACTTTAGTGGGAAACAATTCAAGCTTTAAAAGATCATGTGATGCTGGTTGAGGGCAGAGGTCATAAGTCATAAATGATTCAAATAATAGGAATGTGTCTTAGTGCATTTTCCTTATTAAATCCAATTTTTCGGGTGAATAATGCAATGGTAGTCAGAGTATTAACTGATATAACAATAGCACTCACTGTGTAAACAATAAGATTACTTTGTGGGTATGCATGTCTCTTATCAATTAGTGATCTAGAAATGTGAATTCTTACCAGGATGTAGCTGGAGTGTTTTGTATGAACCTAAAACAGTTCTTGTTTTCAGGTGTATTTTTTTGTTTCTTTGTGGTGAAACGTATGGTTATATAGAGTTGTTTGACATGCTGCAATAGAACAAGAAAAAAAATGTGGACACTTTGTTTTTTTGATTGGATCCACCCCTTGTTTATGTTGTCTGCTGTATTAGCTTATTATACGAATATATCCTTCTGTCTGTTTCAGTGTCTGTTCTAAGGTGCTGGAGAATTTTACTCCCATGAAGCTCATCCTTTATGTGGTGCCTGCTTCCTGGGAAACAGGCTTCCACCCCAGTCTCTCATGCACAATTGCACCACAAGAAATAAGCAGCAGGTCTTTTTAACAAAACTAGATTGTGGTGGAGATGTAACAATGCTAAAAACACCTTGACTGGCAATACAAACAGTTCTTCTGTCAGGTCAGTCTAAATGTCAGCTTGAACAACTTGTAAATGTGACGGGTGCAGACGTTCGGTCAAGATACTATTAAAGATAAGGTGGGAAAGGATTAGCTTAGAAAAGTTAACAGAATTTTGGATGGAGAAAAGCCACAACTGTTAATGTGCTAGTGTGCATGCCATGCCCTTAACATGCCTTTGGATATTTTTTATTTTATGAGAGAGTAAACACCACAGGCCGGTTTGTGGTCATAAAAACTACATTCTTGAGAATATTCATTCCCTGCTCCCAGTTATTGAAGTTTCTTTCATTATTTGGCTGGCAACGACAGCCATTTCTCTAATTTCAACTTAGATCACTGTTTATTCTTGGGAGCCGTTTCCCACTGGTGGCAGTGCCGACTGACCTCCCCGTGCCCCCTGCACAGTGGCTGGGTGCACTCACGCTCCTGACCTAGGTCATCACAAAAGCAATCTGCAATTTGTACTTGAGACCTCAAACCCAAAGGTGAATGTGCAACCTGAAACCCCCTGGAGGGTTTGCTCTGAGCAGGAAACTGTTTCACTCATGGCCCCTCCTCCCCCATCTTTATTAGCTTACCACATTGTTCCTTGAGAAGCATTGGCATGCATTGGACATTGCTTCAGGCCACATCATGTGTGATAATGTGAAATGATTATGTGGATATGGCTGTATTCAGAAAAAATTATATTAACATATGGAATAGGTCTAAAGGGTCATTCTGCTTTGCCTTCAACGGAGAGCACCATCACTGAGTATGCATTAAAGTACCTTTGCTCAAGACAGTCATTATTTTTTTTTTTAATATATATACAATTCCCCTTTAGGAAATTGTATTTTAGCTTAAAAAGCATTCCCCCCCCCCTCTAGAAATAGAAGCTAGACAGTTGTTACATAAACACATACATATATTACAGACATTCTTGTATTTTGTAGATGTAAAATGTTTCACACAGATTATGCATTCTATTCCCTTGACATAGTCACTTCATTTTAAAGTAAATGTTTATTTTATGGCTGAATTATATATATAATTTTGGACTATGGGGAAACAGATAAAATAGCAGATCACATTGTCTTTGGTTTGACTAACGTCTAGCTCTGTTTGAAACAACAAACACTAAACCTCTTTGTATTTTAATGTCAGATTACGAGCCCCTTGTTGGGATTCATTGTAAATTCAGTTTGTACTGTATCCTGTAATTGTTCGGCTGAGTAACAGGTTGCTGTTAAGCTCAGTGTAGAATTTTGCATAAATAAATAAATAAATAAACAGTAGCATAAGGACATTATTCCGCAGTACTGCACAGCAAGCATGTTACCAGAATAGCAGTATGTGTATCTGTCTGTTTTATGAATCAGGGCAATTGGAATGTAAATTAAAACAAAAGACCAGTTGCTGTACTTCAATAAGGTCATGCTTTGTTGTATAGTAGGTTGCCCTTACATGCAGTATCAGTGGTATGCACTGGTTACAGATTAATCAAGGTCCACTTATAGTGTACTGTTTATTAACTTGAGCCCATTGTCATCTAAAGAAAATGGGTCAAATGAAATGTATTCTAATAAAAGCCATCCACAGTACACAGAATCTAATGCAGTAATTAGTCAATGAACCATTAGCGAAGCTTTACACAGTAAGCTGTGCAAGTAAAAAAAAAAAATGCTGACAATCATTCTAACATTAATTATAAATTGATAGCGGCACAGAAACATGTACTAAAAGCAACTCGTTTTGTTTACTGGAAAGAAACCATGAATATTTGTCTTTCATTCTTGTTATGGCTCACGTATCTGTATAGATAAGTTAATTGTATGTTTTTCAGAATACGAGTCAATTTATAGCTGGTTTCTAGAATGTTTTATAAATGAGAAAATACTCATCTTGTGCCCTTACTAAATGCACATCGGAATGCAGGGCATTTGTGGAATTAGTGGCCACAGACTCTTTATATTTGGACAAAATGACTGAGTTGTCAAAACCTATCCCTGTCTGCATTTGTTGGTTGACAGCTTAAATGTGCTTAAATTGGATTTTAAATTAAACACCTTGTTTGTATAGGGTAAGTCTAAATAATTAACAAAGAAATCTTGCTCTCATTGTATGTAGCTTTTACCCCTCAATTTTGCTAGTTCTAACTAATGAAATAATAACAATCACGTGTACCTTGAAATGAAAACACTGCCAATAAGAACAGCACAATGCTTACTATTCCTACATCTTTGGAAAAAAATACAGAACTGCAGTCGCAGAAAAATGTATTGGCGTCCTACATTTATTATAAGATAATTACAACAAAAAAACAACATGTAAATACAAGCATTTAGTGAACATTAGCAACTAAATAATATGACAAAGACCAAAATACAAAATTTCTGATTGTTTAACAAACTACCTTTACTATTATAATAATAATAATAATAATAATAATAATAATAATAATAATAATAATAATAATAATAATAATAATAATAAATAGCACTTAAGCAATTTCAAATATTTGTTCATGACAAAAGTATTGGCACCTTGGCATTAAGCCTGTAAAAATGCAATAGAAATATATATTAATTGATTAAAAACCACTACACAGTAACATAGCTGCATGATAAAGTCAATATCCAGGAAAATAGGTCATTATTTCCAACACCTGTTGAAGAAAAATGTTTTGGCAACACAGGCAGATGATTGTTGGATTCACATTTGTGAAAGGCGCTCGTAGCAAACTAGGAAATGGCTATATAACAGTATCAAAGAAATATGAAATACCAAAATCCACAATCAGAGCAATAATCAAAAAGTACCACAGAACAAATTCAACCGAAGCGCTTGAAAGAACATTATGGGTAGAGCAGGTAGCAGAATCATCCGAGCAGCTAAAAGAAAATCCAAGATGAAAAGGACTTACAGCATCAAGCATAATAGTGCACAAAAGGACTGTACAATGGCACCTGAACATAGAAGGGTTGTATTCAAATAGATGCAAACCACTTTTAAAGAAAATGTATAAAGCAAACCATCTAAAATTTGTCAAGAAATAGGAATAGGAATCTAACATAATACACAAAATAGAACATGGAGGTGATTCAATCATGATATGGGGGTGTTTTAGCAGTTGAGGGACTTGAGACATCAGTGTGATTGAAGAATGAATGCAGCCATGTATCAAAACATTCTACAAAGTACGATGATGCCATCTCCTCGTAGGCTGATTGGCAGTTTATCTTCCAACACGACAATGACCCAAAGCATATGGCTTAGTCAACTCTAGAATTCATGAAGAAAACAAAGATAAAAGTTCTGTAATGGCCTGCGCAATCACCAGATCTCAATCCAATAGAAATGCTTTAGACTGATCTGAAAAAAGCTGAATCCATGCTTTGTGTATCCAATCTGTCTGAACTGATAGAAATGCAAGAATTCACCAACAAGATGTAACATAAATGTCTGAAAACCAAGCAAAAGGAGGATACACGAAATACTAAAGCAGGGTGCCAATACTTTTCTCATGGGCGAATACTTTAAATTAAAAGCAGGTTTTTTTTTGTGTTTGTTTTTTGATAAAGAATATTGGTTAAAGTTTACTAAATGCTTGTCCTTAATCTGTTACTGCGAATTGTGGTCTATCAACAACAAAAAATGTCAAATGCAGACCAGAAAAAAAAAATTCTCAAGATAAATTTGTATTGTAAGGCAGCACTAGACAGAAAATAAATATGTCTATTTTTTCATATCAACCTACACATTTCATTGGGGAGGAGGGTTGTCAGGGTTCTTTAGCTTGTGACATTTGTGGAACAGATTGATTTTTTCTCAAAAGGAAAGAAGAAAATAGAGAATGGAGAGTTAACAGCAGGTCCAAATTGATGGAAATCTGCAGCATGCTGCCCAATTCTAGGCACTCTTGTGCAAAAACAGTAGCAGGGTTACAGACGGAGTTCATTGAAAGGTTGCCAATCACTGTCATTTAGCATTTGTGGAAGAAGACGTCTTTATTCTAAGACAGCTGGGCAAACCAAAGCCACATACAAGCAGCTAGCAAATTGCCTGGCCTTCACTAAACAAACAAGAGTAAGACATGCGTACAGACCCCCACCACATAAGACTATAATGGGCTCTAGTAACCCCACTGCCCCCTATTCAGTCCCATCCCCATTTGCACAAAAGCCTCATTGCTTGTCAATTTCTTTTAATTACTGGCATGGTGCTGATAATGAACCTCTTTTTTTTTTTTTTTTACAGTCACTGATCAAGCCCAGGAAATTAAGTAGAGAAGTTGTTTCAAGTAGGGGGTACTGATAAAGTAGTTTTGAAGTAAATAAAAACATCTCTGATGCTCCTTTTCCTGGAATAGGCCAGTAGGGGCCAGTGACACTAAAGTGGGCCTTTTGTATAACATCTATGGCAGTTAAGATGACAAAAGGTTCAATCCAAATCTCCTCTGTAAATACTTTATGAATGGACCTTTAGATGAAACACAGCCAAATACAGGGTGCTTTCTAAGTACCCAGAGTTTTTCTCTTTTGCTCAGAGAACAAATGGTATAACATTTCACAGGAGAGTGAGAAAAAGATGTTCTGGAGTATGCTTGAGCCTTCCATCTGTTGCTTTTTTTAACACTGCATTAGTTGAAGATATAGTGATTACATTTCAATGTAAATGTAATTGCGTAAACAGTGTCCCCATTCACCTGTGTACGATATGCCTGCGTTTCTGTGTGTGTGTGTGTGTGTGTGTGTTATATATGTCTTTGAAATTAAGGTGGTTTTATGCCAATAAAGCTACTTCTATGCCATTAATCTTTTTTTTTTACCTCCTTTATTTATTTTTTGACAGAGAATACAGTTTATTTACTTGTTGTCAAGAGCACTGATATTGTTGTCTTAACCAAAATAATAGTTAAAAGCACTGAAGAAGACTTGTCTGCTTATACAACGAGTAGGGTAAAATAGTCTATCCCTGGCTGGTATATGGCTTCTTCACAAGACAGACAGCAAGAACATAATACCATTCTCCACTTTTACAATAGTACTGTAAATAGCAGGCTGTAGAGTAGCTACAAGTATCATTCAATAAGAGTGTGCTGATCCTTTCTCGTCTTCTCTCCTGGAACACTGAACTGACCTGGAAGGATCATAGTAGCACACGGTGTTTGCTGAGCTGAAATTTGTATCATGCCATCAAACTGCACCACTTGATTTCTGATTTAAACATATTAAAAATAACCACATCAAAGATAAATCTTAACTTGACAGCAAAACTAAGGCAATTCTTATTTGAAATTATTATCTTACCTCACATTGAAAGTATCACTTAAACATGTAATGAAAGTGTACAGCATGCCTAGTTTTTCCCACAGACCAGTGTTCTTGCTGGTGTTGAAGTAGGCAAATAGTCTTAAAACAGAGAAACACCTTCAATAGCCATTAGTCTTTGGGGATTGCACATTACAATATTCATAGAGTATGCAGCAGGATAGTACATATGGGTATTTATGAATTATTTGTTGAATTGCTTCCCACTTGATCATAAACAAAACATGTTTATAACAGATTAAAAGGAAAACAAATACTGACCCAGCCCAAAAAAATAATTTGAAAATCAGTCTAATCTACTGCCAAGCTTAGAAATTCTTATTTTTTGTAACTCTGCTGCTACTCCTTCACATAATCCTTTTTAAAGTGTTTGATATGTGACTTCTCATTTTGAGTGTTACGGTCATTTAGTTTCTGTCTGATGAAAAAAAAACATTTGAGACATTGGCTTCATATTCAGTACACAAATGTAGTCTATGATTCTAATACTCATATTTCAAAGATCAGTTGAGATGGAGACTTTCTATAAACACTGCATGACAAATGACATTGATCCCTGGTCTAATGTAGCTTCTATATTGAGGTCATAGTATTCTTTGGCATGAAAGAATACTTGATGTATTGGGCTAGATTTGCTAAGCTTTTGTTCTACTTTTTTAAGGTAAATAAATTATACAGACCACATACATATTTTCCAACACAGCTGTTTTCAATGATTCTGTTTGTAAACTTGCATGTATTCACTAAAATCTCTATTTCCTTATTTTTTAATACTGTAGCAATAGTACTTCTTTTTAAATGTTAGTGAAGTCTTACTAAATCTGTATTCAAAGTGAACAAGTAATGCAGGAATATAATCATGTTTTTTTTTATATATGAAAACATCCTCTTATTCATATTGGCCATCTAAACACTGTTTCATAGAACAAATACATGACCTTAGGCTGTATAGTCAGCAACAAATAAATCCACCATCTTGTATTATTACTTTTTTTTTTTTGCATAAAATATGTAGAATATGTTAAATTTTCTATTTGAGTTGGTACCATGGAAAATGGATAAATAGGCACACATGAAGGCACAAGATATTGTCTTTTAAGTTACACCAATTTGTTATTCCTCTGTCTTCCTAACAGCTTCAAATCCCAGAGGAAAATCAGTGCTGTTAGGCAGACATAAAACATCAGGGATGAATGGTCGATAGGACTTGTGTCGGCATGGTTTTTCTTTACATGAGTCTGTTTTGAGAATAAAGCATCCAGTCTGACTAAACAGTAATCGCATTAAGATTGAACAATTTATTGTGCATTCTAAATACCCTGCACACATTCACACACACACACACACACTCATTAATAGATGTTGTCTATTTTATATATATATACACACACATATATATATAATTTAAAATTTGATATAACATACGAAATGATAGATAACGAGGTGAATTATGCAATGAAGGTTATGGAAGGATGTTAATATATTAGTACTATATCAGAAGCATAATGCTAGTAATGGAGGCTGTGCTAGGACTATATCAAACATGCCTCAATCTGGTAGCTCTGGAAAGGCTGCCAAACAGTTGGGAATGTTTGTTTAGCAAGTTGTGAAACAACTCAAGACTACAAATATTACAATGGAAATGAATTCCTGGTTTATTTGGCTGTGAAGTAGTTCTGTGGAATGAGTAAAGTTCTTGTAAAATCTGTCTTATAGGAACCATGGGGACCTTTACCTATACAGTCGCAGACAAAAGTATTAGCGCAGTTAAAAAAAAGAGAAAAACCACCAAAGAAAGTGATTTCTATAATTTATAAGTGTTCTATTGTTCTATTACAAATTAAAATAGAGATTCAGCTTTATAATAATACAACACATTATTACATAGCATGCATAAAATGAAAAATAACATGTAAAAACTAATTTCATACTTTGACAAAAGTATTGGGCAATCAACATATTTCGTATAAAACCCATTCATTGCTAATTATTGACAATTATCATGATTGAACACCAACACCTGATAATTACAGAATAAACACATAATCATCAAGTGCTGAAAAATAAATTGGAAATTTGTGATTTAAAAAAAGCAACAAAAATGGTTAAAACTAAAGAGTACAGCAATAATCTAAAAATGGCAGTGATACAACTAAACAAAAAAGGAGAAACTACCAGAAAAATAGCATAAAAACGTGGTTTATCGAAAAGCACTGTGTGGGCTATTACTGACAAACACAGGAGAACAGGAACTACTGCAACTAGCTCCAGATGTGGAAGACCAAGAAAGACTTCTGCAAAATGTGGAAGAAGAATCATTCGAGCTGCCCGGCAAAATAATTAAGAGAAGATGGTCAAGAAATTCACGACTGAGCAACCTAACCATACCTTAACAAGATGAATGTCCATGGGCAAAAACCAATATGCAAACCTTTGTTAAAAACAATACACAAACCGGTGCTCAAATATTTTTGTCAAAGTATGAAATTAGTTTTTGCATGTTATTTTTCATTTTATGCATGTTATGTAATAATGTGTTATTTTGTTATAAAGCTGAATCTCTACTTTAATTTATATCTTTCAATACAACAATACAAAATTATAGAAATCACTTTCTTCGTGTTTTTTCTCTTTTTTAACTGCTCAAATACTTAGGCGTTAGTTAGGCGTTGACAGTGGTGGTGATATATTTGACCTTTAGGGCTGCATGAGTTTTACATATAGAAGAACTGTCACATGAGGCAAGGAACATCCACTATACCTACAATCAAAAAAACCCTCTAAATCCTATTAGTCAAGAAGAATATCAGCACTAGGGTGTTTACAGTTTAGGAAAGGGCAGACTTGGCGTGGATGTGTACCACGTGTGTTTCAGGAATTAGGAAGTGACCCATGCCAATTTGGACATCATCTTGCATATTGGAAGACTATATATAGATAATATATTCATAATGATATCTTAGGAGAAATTACGCATACATGCAAGTCTGTAGTTGATTTTGTGTAATTTTTTATTTTAATGGAGAAATGATTTTGAATACTTTTTATTTCCAGTATATGTGCAATAAATACTTGTCCATCAATGACAGATCACACAGAGTGTTGCACACAGAGCAGGGACGTTAAGAAGAAACCACCGCAAACATACCCAAGGCTACCCAAAATCTTCCAAACAAAGCAAACATAAGAGAAACTGTTGCCAAGAAACATAAACTCAGAAATAAAAGTGTGGCCTTTTAAAGCATTGAATACATTAAGAGAGGAATACTAAGAAGCTGGCAGTAACTACTGATGAATGCCTAAGGCCCAGCTTTATTTACTGAGCACTAAGTATCCTTGCTGCCTGTCTTGTGTTCTATTTCTTTATTCCATTTGTTTCCAACCTGTGCAGCATTTAACTCAACTGTAGGTTGACTGTCACTTAAAAAGGTATATACGCTTTGGTTGTTGTTGCTTAAGCAATTTCAACCACAGTTTCTGATGCCGTTTTGGTGACAGCTTTTTTAGCATCACCATTGCAAAGGCTGTTAGTTCATTCTATCAAACAGGCTTCCCTTAGTCTCGTGTTGGTACTGACTGAGTGGTTTTTGCCAGTGGCTTTTACAGGTGGGCATCCCTGTACATTGCTACCTGTGGTAACTGTGAACCAGTGTAATGGTACCGAGGTCACTGACCTGCTCCATTTCCAACCCTGTACCGTACCATACCGAACCGGGACTGAGGTTACTGCATCGGTACGGTGCCTTCCATGTAACTGTACCGTCCTCGTTTTTGTTTTAGCACCATACGAGATGTTTTTTATATTATTTTTGTAATTGTTTAATTACTGTTTTTTGTTGAGAAAATATTTTCTTTTGTGTCTACATGCAGGCATGTCTGCAATGTGGTGCTCAGCACACATGCAGTAAGGGCAGCTACTGGGCTCAGCAGCACTGAGCAGGACTGAGATATTTGCTTTGTTGTTGTTGCTTAAGCAATTTCAACCACAGTATCTGATAGCTTTTTTAGCATCACCATTGCGAAGGCTGTTAGTTCATTTTAACAAGCAAGCTTTCTCAGTTTCATGTGTGGTGCTGACTGAGAGGTTTTGCCAGTGGCCCTGTACATTGCTACCTGTGGTAACTGCGAACCGGTGGACCCGTACCATACCGAGTTCACAGATCTGCTCTGTTCCCGACCTGGTACAATACCTGTACTGAACTGGGACAGAGGTTGTCGCACCAGTACTGTCCCGGTACCATTCTTGTACCGACCCGGTGCTAAAAGTCACCATACCAGTACTGAACTGACATGGTACCATCCCGGTTCCAATTTGGAACCGTACCGTACCGACGCGGTGCTAAAGTCACCTAACTGGTACCGAACCGGCCCCGTTCGGGTCTTGACCTGCCCGGTCGATACCTATAGGCAGATTGAGGCAGCAACTGTATACTGTACACTGAATTGCTTGCTACTTGCATCAAGCCTGGGTTTTATCCCTGTGAGACATGCAAGACCAATCTGCCTATTGAGGACAAGCACGGCAGGTGTTCTTCCTGCCTGGGGCCAGAGCACGCCAAGGAGGCACTTGCTAATTGCATCTTCTGCGAGTTTTGTGCCCCTTTTTCCAAGCTCACTGAGAAACGGCTATCCCGCAGCTCTAAGGAGTGCTCTGTGTCCCTTACTCCTTCTCAGCCCTATATAAGGTTCATGATGTGGAGAAGCTAGGCCTGGACCATTTTCTGCTGACTTAGGCTTCTATTGCTGCCTTGGTCCAAGCGCCTAATTATAGCGCTCCTATCCAAGGACGCTGTCTGCCTTAACAAGTAGTGCTGGGTCTCTGAGATGCAGGGGTGCCATTTAGGGGGGGCAGTTGCCCCCCGCTTACCCCCACCCCTGTGTTTCATACCACTTGTTAATTTTAGGAACAATACACATTAATGCATACTTGTCAACTCTCCCTTATTTGCCAGGTCTCTCACGTTTTTTGGGCACTTCTCCCAGACAACTCCCGGGACAGATTTTCTCCCATATTTTGCTTGAAATGCTACTGTTAGGCAAACCTTTAATTTCTGTAAAAAACATGTACTGTCTGTGGTTACTGCAATCCCCACATGTACTTAGCAGGGTTTGTTATCGTATGATTAGGGATCTACCTAATTCACAGGTTTGAGGAGTTCACGAAAACCGGGAAATTATGGGGTCACGGCGAAATTCACCTCCTTAGGGGTCAATGCATATTTGTAAAAAAATAAAATAAAAGAAACCTATTGATTTAAATGAACTACTGCACACTGCAAGTGATGTTAACTGCATATCTTAATTCTGTAGATGGGCTTTTTTATCCATTCGCCATCCTGTATACTTAGGCAAATAAAAAAGTGTCCTTAGAGAGATAAAATAAAAATAAATACTGTACTCCAAAGTGGTTAACTTTCTTGTTTACTGTTCACATGACAATAATGTTTAAATCAGCATATCAGTGTGTCTGTAATGGCTTTTCTGTGACCTGTACTGTACAGTAGGAGGTGGGACAAAGTCAGTGTTGCATTGTTATTTTGATTTAGGTTGCTAAAATGCAAATCTAGTGTTCAGCATTGGAGGTAAAATACCAAAAATGCATGACAAAGTTTAAAAAGCAAAGTATATTTCGGCTGAGGATTGTGTCAAGGAATTTCCCAAAGAAACTTTACATGCAGATGGAGGTAAATTGTTGTCAGAAAAAATACGATTGATCGCTATTTAGCTTCAGAATCACACATTAAACAAAAGGCTACTACAGAGGCTGCTAAACAGAACAGAAAACAAGCAACAGCTTTCAGAAAACCAACTTGAAGTTCACACCTTCTCAGACAGCCTCCTATCTAGGAGTGTGCTTGGACTCCAACAAGAGTACATCTCCCCAGGGTGACAAACCCAATGTCCCCTCTGGTTCTCCATAATAGGAGACAGGGACCTGCTGACAGTGGATGCCTTGGTACACCAGTGTCCGAGGCAACTGTTATATGTCTTCCCAATGCTCGCCCTTCTCCCGCTGTGTCTGGGGAAAATCAGGCAGGACCGGGCCAAGGTGCTCTTAGTAGCACCGTTT
Organism: Acipenser oxyrinchus oxyrinchus; assembly: GCA_030684275.1. Classification (NCBI taxonomy): domain Eukaryota; kingdom Metazoa; phylum Chordata; class Actinopteri; order Acipenseriformes; family Acipenseridae; genus Acipenser; species Acipenser oxyrinchus. Next base: position 17,981,526 of record CM060252.1, on the reverse strand, counting down.
TGGCCCAAGAGACTGGTTTTTAACCTTAATAAATTAAAGGTCTATCTGGCAGCTATTTCAGCTTCCCGTGTCAAAAAGGGGCTCGACGGCTTTGGTCACCTATGAAGGACATTATTCCTCGTTGGAGGCTAAACATGGTGCTTAAGCACTCATGAAGCCTCCATTTGAGCCCATGCATTCAGTTGAGCTGAAATATTTATCGCTCAAAGCGTCTTTCTTGCTTGCTATCACCTCTGCAATGCGGGTGAGTGCGATGCAGACATTCTCCATTGCAAAAGCCTATTATGTCCATGATTGTAGTAGGCTTGAAGGAAAAATGACATTGAGGTCTGTGAGCGCAGTATATTTATGTCCTTGGGGCAGGCCACGTGGCTTTCATATATCGTATTCAGGTTTCAGGTCTTTAAGAGTTAAATACCTATACGGTAATGGTCACATTTCCATTTCAGGTAACCAGTTATGATAATAACCTAACAATTTGTATTTTGATTACTTATCAATTGTGTGTTAGTCGAATCCAAACAAATATTACTCCTCATCCACTTTGTTAAATTCAAGAATTTATGTTTTTCTAAAATGATCTCCCCCTGTTTAAAACTAAATTATACTGAGCCCATAATAGCATATTTTTTGTTTTCCTGTAATTGCAGTGGATGTGGATGAGTGGCTTTTTATTCATAGCACATTTTATCCTAGCAATTTTGGAATCTTTCCTTATGGAGTCAGTGTGGTCCAGTGGTTAAAGTCCAGGGCTTTTAACCAGAAGGTCACCAGTTCAAATCCCATCTCTACCACTGACGGTCACCAGTTCAAATCCCACCACTGCCACTGATTGACTCACTGTGTGACCCTGAGCAAGTCATTTAACCTCCTTGTGCTCCATCCTGCGGATGTTAAATCAATGTCCTATTGTAAGTGACTCAGCATATAATGCACAGTTCACAGCCTACCTCTGTAAAGTGTTTTGTGATGATGGTCCACCAGGAAAAGCGCTATATAAAGATATTATTTTATTCCACCAACATCACAGCATGGTGTGTGGAGGTACTGTAAGTTTCAAGATGTGTTCTCTGTGAAGGAGTTCTAACCAACACCCAGTCAGTTTTATGGACAAGAACTACCATAACTCTTCTTACTCTGAAAATCTGCTTACGGTAGAAACGCTAACTTCTCTGTGGGGTGTTCAGTGTTATCTGAGGCATGATTTCATACATCATAAAAAATAGTATCTAGCATTGCTGTATCATTTACAAATGAGAGTTACAAAGTTAAAGGGTATTATTATTATTATTATTATTATTATTATTATTATTATTATTATTATTATTGTTGCTTGGAATAATAATAATAATAATAATAATAATAATAATAATAATAATAATAATAATAATAGTTCAATATTACATATGCAACAGTCTATGTTTAATGCATGACATTATTCAAAGCAAAAACATGGACAGATTAAAATCCTTAAAAAAATCTGATACTTACAAACAGCTGTATCTGCAAGAAAAACAAGTTGCAGAGACTGGATTTTGATAAGGACCACATAAAAGCTTCCAGAACCAGAACACCTGGAGTAGTGAAAGCTAAAAGAGTGTTTAAAACTTGGGTTTGGGTGCAAGCAGGATAACATGGGTTTGCATGTCTTTAAGTGGTAGGTAGTCTGGCTCAAAGTAAAAGCAGTGGCCATTGTCAGGGATGTTTACAAAGATATACAGTAATTCTGTCAGTTCAAACACTTTGAAAAAGACTGTATCTTTCAACATGACGACCAGTGTGTGGCATAAAGAGGTGGTTAAGAATCTAGTCTCCAGACCTAACCCCAGTTAAATGGCTATGGAATGACAGGAAGATCAATGCAATGCATCCAACATCCTATATGCAAGTTGATGAAGGTTATCAAAGAAGAAAGGAACACTGCCAATCCAGTGCTTTGGTCAAACAGTCATAGACAGGCTATAGTTAAATGTGTTGTAGTAACCAGTACTTTCAAGATTTTGACAGTAAATTGTTTGTAGTTAAATATCCTTAATCCCTAAATTAATCCCTGATTACTTTGTTGGTACTATAAACTCTGTGTCAATAAATCACTAAACACATATAAATATTTATTTACAAATTGATCAATTATTTTGAGATTGATTCAATAATACAAAAAATGTACATTTTCCTGTAGTACCCTTGTTTTTATTTACATTTTTGTGCTAATTTAAAACACCCTCCGACTCAGGCCCAAATTTATAAAGGGGAAAAACCGACCGCAAAAAGCCACGGAATGTGCGTGTTCAGTACGGCCGCACTCAGCGTCAAAATAACAACCTATTTTATAAGACTAATTAGGTAAAGCAGGCGATTCCGCAATCAACCAATTTAAATACCCCTCACCGCAAGTAGCAGTGGAGAATTACACACCTCTCACAATAAATAGCGGGTTTGGGTCAACCCTGCGTGTGTAGGCTATGGAAGTGGAGATTTTGGTACAAACAGTACTTGTAACACATGAAGATTTGTCATGTATCTATGAAATATGTATTGAAAATTGGAGTTTGCAAAACAATACTGTATCATAAACCGCAATTTACAAACTGACTTGATCAGAAGGGTTAAAAAATTAGCTCTTTGCAAAATGTTTTTAAATGTTTCTACTGTCTGACTGAGGCAAATTAACACCTGCTTTTCAGAGTTCTTAAAATAATCACGCAAATACGAGGCCCGCAATTACCAGCAGCTTAAAAAAATTAGACGGAATATTTAATAGACCTCATTTGCAAAATCCCCTCCCAATTTTAGCGGTTCCGTTCAGAAACGCCCCAGAATTACATATGCATATACAGAATTACATATGCATTAAGGGCTAAAGCGCAGAGACATTTCCCCCGCAAATCACGTATTAATTGCGTGTTTATGCCATTGCGTGTGTTTTATAAATCCCATCCGAGAATTCAGAACCTTCAGCGCCAGTTTTACTGTCGTAAAACATGCGCAATTCATAAATCTATGCAACGTGTTCATCCCGGTGAACAAAAAATAATAAGCAGAGGAGCATCGTACACTACACCCACCCCCACCCCCTTCAGACGAGGCTGGGAGTGAGGTGGTGGTGGTTGGAGAAGAGGATGTTAATTCGACAGCACAGAAAAACTGAATTTGCGAAATAGGTTTATATACTTTATAGGTTAATGGGAACTTGCCAGTAATAGGCTTATAGATTAACCAATGAATGTACCAGGCACTTGTACTATAGATTTCCTGCCTGAACACATTGCAAGCTTTACAATAATTGGTGTCACTTTTCACAAATAACATTTAGGTTATAAAGAAAATATAGACAGTTAATAAAAAGTCTTTCATGCTTTCCATTACTTCCCTGTGCTGTCAGTTCAGAAATTACACTTGTGTTTTTATTTGTTATGGTTAAGAAATAAACTCATACTTCTTTTACATGACTTGTGATGCATTTATAGAGGAAATACTTTGGTATGCACATGTGTACAGTTTTTATTGAGATGTATAATGTCCAGGAATTTTACCAACCTGCTAAAATTTATGTGTAGATAGTTATATCAATGGGAATATTTTACATCTCTGGTTTCAAAAGGATATAAGAAATCAGAGCCAGATCAAAATAAAGAGAAATATTACACCAAGGTATTGAAATGTTAACTGTGCGTCTAGGAATAGTAAAGAGTTTTTATAGGTCTGTCAAATGTATGTCTGCTTGTATACTGAAATTAAATCTCAGAGGAAAGTGTGTGTCATGGGAGAATAAAGGATTTTGGTGTGGAATGGTTAAAGTAATTTATAGCAAGCTAGTGAGACACAGGTTGGCTGTATCATAAAAAAAAAGATTGTACACAGGACTTCCCTAACTGCTGTCCAGGGCCATTACCTTGTCTATCACATCACTGGAAAGACTACAAATGCAAGCTTTTAGGTCTGCTATTCATTGTCCATGCATGGGGGCTTATTTTGTTGAACTGCACATCGCCAGTCAGACTGTTCTTTCTTTGTCTATTGACAATTACTGATTTGGTTTGGGATGTAAACTATCCGAATTACCTTTTCACTATACAAGTTTTAACTTTATATTGAGAAATGTCCATGTCCCGCATTGTTTAGATATTACAGTATACTGTATTTATAACCCTTTTATGTGCTTTCATGTATAATAAAGATGCTTTAGATGTATTCTTCCTAGATGAGACAGTGTTGGCGTCTGTAGTTAACCATTTATTATGTTGTTGTTACAGCAACAGTTAATCTTTTCAGAACATTGGGCATTGAGGTATTTTCAATTCAATGTTCTCATCATTAAAAAAATTTAAATATAAATTTTGCAACAGTGTGCAACCTCCCAAAGAAATAAGTGTATTCTCTTTAAAAACACACTGCCTTTATCTGGCCATGTGGGGTTCCATTTGATCTTGTTGGGAAGCTGAAATTGGGCCACTGGGTTTAATGGAGGTGAGTTCAAAATACAGATGTGCTGAGTAATTTCAATGGCTCATCTGAGGATTATTTTACAGTGATCTACCTTAGAAAATACCTAAAAGAGTAATACAATAAATGTATAAAGCAGTTTGTTATAATCAGTGGAATTAACTACACAAGGTGTGCTCTACCAGATGCTAAAGAGCATTTAAAATATTGGAACATGTATAGTATTCCTGTCCCTGGGAATTAAATAGCTATACGGTTGCTGTGCAAGTGGGTCTCCCAAATGGATCATGGTTCTTAATTATGGACTAAGCACTTACCTGATGAGAGAAGCCCTTTCTTCTTACTGACCCCACCCACTACAAGTTTTTTTTTTTTACTTTTTCTCCACACAGACTTGGTGATCGTGGAAATATAGCACAATTTTCCTTCTATTTCACACCATTCTCAAGCTAACCAAAATTTGTGAAATCGAGCATGGAACTTTGTGGCACAAACCTTAAGCAAGCATGCCACTGTTAAAATGATATGGGATTATAGAAATAGCAACATTTGCACAACATTTAGCAGACGCTTTTATCGAAAGTGACTTACAGAGACTAGGGGGTGAACTATGTATCAACAACTGCTGCTGCAGAGTCACTTACAATAGGACCTCGGTTTTACGTCTCATATGCACACACCATTGGGACACCGACATTAAAAAAATACAGGGTTTGAATGGCATCTGGATTAAAATCACAAAAAAAGATACATTAAAATATGCAATTAGTATGGGATCATTAATGTAAATGGGATCATTAAGATAGTGATCCTTATCTCCTCTTATGAAAGTACGAACCTCACAGGAAAATTCAATTTTTGTAGTGTTTTTGTGGTTCTTTCTTGTGAAATGAAATTTAAAAAAGGAAAATGAACAACCATTTATGTCTGAGGAAAACAAACTAATTGTACTTATCAGAACTTTAAAAAGAAGAAAAGGAGACCATTTCATGAGAAACTGGGATATAGAAATGATATATAAAGTCACATAAAAAATATGCCATATGTCTCCTTATAGGCTTGCATTGCTGTTTTGAACTGTTAGCACTGGAAGAATAATGTGTAAAATGTGTTATTTAATGAGGAGCTTCAGGCAAACCACCTTTTAGAGCTAACAAAAATATTTGTGCTGGAATTTTCCATTTGATTCTAAGCTGTTCTCTGCTAGCCTATGGACAGTTTAATGATGATGTGATGCTTGTAAGCAATCCATCTCTACCCCATGACAAACCCTTTTCCCATTCCAGGCTGAGGGGGAATGAGTAATGCGTAACCCATTTGTGTGATCAATTTGCTCAAGCAGCTGCTGTGAAATGTTAATCACAACTTTAATTTGTACTGCATTAGCATTTTGATTAACTTGTTGGCTTGCTGGCATACTTGAAGCACTTTTAGTCATAGTTACAGCTAGGAAATTACTTTTTGATTAATTAAGTTTGTTAGGCAGCAGCTGTGCTTCCTGAATGCTAACCTTTTAGTAGAGCAATAGAAGATTCATGGGAGATGGGTTCGTGGCAAATGTTTAACAAGAAAAAAGCAATATCTCTTAATTCCAGACTTAAAAATAGATAGATAGATAGATAGATAGATAGATAGATAGATAGATAGATAGATAGATAGATAGATAGATAGATATTACCCTCCTATTCTGATGATCTACTGTGGCGATATGCGGAAGCATAATTGAATGTATTTATCTGTCTATTATTGGCTTTTGTGTTCTCAAAACAGCAGATAATTGGTGCTTCCCTCTCAATCACTTAGTTTTGGCAAGCACCTGGTATTTGTAATGTAACCATGCATACCCCCACCACCATTTTTAGGATCTATTTTAATGATCTAACCAGCCATGGATTTTAGTATTGACCACCTATACTGTATAAACCAGTTCTTCCGTGAACCTCATTATACTGTATTTTTGTTTTGTTTTGTTTTGTTTTCATCAATGTTAATAAATTAGTCAGTAAATAACCGATGTGGGAAAACACCAGCAGGATTAATATTCAGATAAAGAGCAAGGGTATTTATATCTGCAACTATTTAAATAATTAATGTAGACCATGGTTACTACAAACAAAAACTGAAATTTGAATTAGTTTGTCTCTTGCCTTGTAAAGATGGTTTCTGAATGTAATTTACTGCAATGTAACTGTAAACGGCACTTAATTTAATTGAAATAGTCCTGCATCTGTAAATACCGCCTCTGTTTATAGAGGATTTTCCTGTTTTGTTTGCCTTAAGTAAATTCAGCCTCTTGTGTGTCTATTGAGAATGTGATCAGATGTACAGACTAGATGTTAACTGCCATGCAGCCTTCTGTCTGTGTATGAACTTTGAGATGTATTTGGGCGTTTGCTTCAAAAATGCATTGAGCACAACTGGCTACGCACAAGAAAAAGCGGACTGGGAAATGCCAGCAACAATTGCGACTGTTTAAAACTTGTTTTTAAACATTCTTAACAAATTGATGCAATTGTAAGTGTCACAATTGCCGGCAGCTTTAGTACATCTCATTATAATATTTGAGAACCCTCATCTCTACCCCATTTTTGCGAATGTATGCAGGAACGCCCATAATTACATATTCATCTACGGCTGAACCGCAAAGAAAACTGCCGCTGCAAAGCATTCCTTAAAAAGTAATTGCTTTTTTGTACATTTTGCCCCAGACTTCTGACTCGTTTGCAACTGGTTTGCGACCATTGTGACAGCCGCAATACTTTAGTGCATCTACCCTATAGTGACTTTACGACCGCTCTATTGGTAGCATGATGCTGAAAGGCTCAAAATAAGTTAGGATCACCGTGTGGCACATTAATGGAAATCTAACTTGAAGCGTTAACCGACATCCCAAAGTCCACTTCAGGCAAAATGGTCGCCTAAAGGAAGTCTAAGGAAGGAATTTCCCTTTCTGGTCAAAGGTTTCACACAAAGCAGGAGGACACAGAATGCAATTATAATAAGTCACAACATGTGTCCATTATTGAACAGATGTATTTAAATAATTTACAGTACGTGTAGACTTATCCAACAACAATACAACTTCATCACTTTGAGTAATGCCCTCAACATATTTCTTGTACAAAAGGATGACTACAGGTAGTCTTCACTGTCCATTGAATAGCTCCCTGTGACAGAGATCGAATGATTCTTTGTGTTAGATCTCCCTCCCGACCTGCGAGGGCACTGTGTAAAGGAAACAGACTACCCTGGACTGGATGGCCCAACAGTTCATTCCCAAGGTTAGGCGAAAGTCGGCCATCTAGAATGGGGCCGGAGGTACGGTACACTAAATCAATGACCTGGATGGGAAACGGCGTGGCATCTGCGGAATGGAGGAGCGGATGCGCTCATTAACCAAGGGGTCATGGTTGACGGTATTTCAGGGGACGTAGTGATGTGATCTGTGCCTTTGTGAATGGTTAAAACTGGTAACTTAAAGGAGAACTGTGCTGTGATAATCATGAGTGTTTGTTTTGTTTTGTCAGTATTAAATACTGTTTGTTGTTATTTAGACGGCTAACACGATCCGGAGCTGTCGCCAAAGGCCAGCACTAAACCCAGATCAACACCACTGCACTTTGTTTGCACTAAAGAACTGTATTCACCACGAGCACTAGAGCACACACTGTGGACTGGTGTTTGTGTATGTGTTACGTGTGGGTGAACTGAGACGGGACTGTTATTATTTCGGGGCCAACCCATGGATTACAAATAAGCAATACACGCCGCTGTATTGCTTCATTAGCATTGTTATCATTTACTTTTGTTTTACCATCAGGCCATTGGATTTAAAAACCATTAAACAACATTGCACCTGGATTATCTGTCTGTCTGTTTATTAATCACTGCTGCATTATCTTCACCTGCACACAGTTAACCACTTTGCCACACTCCCCCATTAGCTAAAAGTCCTCCATTTAACTAGAATTCTTGTTGGGGTCATAAAATAAAAGAAAAAATGTATTGGCCGTGCAGAGTTTGTTTTCCTTTCATGTTGCACTGGATCCTTGACAAGGACAGTTTGTGAACTACAACATTTCTGACAGAATGATAAAAGACAATGTTCTTAAGGTGCAACATACAGCTATGGTTTAAATTTCTTAAATTAATGGTAATGTCAGGGAACAGAATTGAACTTTGTTAAGGAAGTATACTGTAAGATGGTGTAATAACACTCCCTTCTTTTTCAGGCAATATTGGATGTTGCAGTAAATGAGGGCTGATTGGTCACTGTTTTTTACAGCCTACTGTATTGTGAAGGGGGCTCTAAACTTGGCACTAATGCTAACTATGGCATTTTAATCTACCATAAGGGTACATAAAAGTAATTTTAAACATCCTAAGGGGATTAAATACTTAAAATCAGATACACAAACCACTATTTCCATTGGCCTACCATCCATAACACCATAGTTAACTTCCCTGCTCTCCTTCGAAAGAAAGTCATTTTCACAGAGTAGACAGTATATGAAGGAAAGCCCCCCTGCTATAGCTTATTGTCCTCTATCATACTTGCCCTTTGGCTGTTTTGGCCCGGAGGGAACACCTCCCCTACAAGTATGTGCTTATTGATACCCTTGAATGAACCTTAATTATCAGCAGGCCTGCAGTCATGTCGTTTCCCATTCTAGTGGTTCATCATTAATCGTGCATGACTTGCACTAAATACTGCAAAACTGATTCATACATTTTACAATGATGATGACGTGGACAAAAAGGGTATTGATTGTTCAGAACCTATTCCAAGATATTACATGATTAGCATCATTTAACAAACCTGCTATTAAAATGTCGACTATCAACTAAATGTTATGCTTGATTGGGGGATTAAATGCGATTCGTAAATACCAAAGCTTTTCATGCACAGAATATGAATTTCAAGCATGACTTCCTATAGTGAAAAAACAAGTAAGAATGTTTTTAGCTTGTTTTTTAATGTAAAAGGGAATAAGAACACACAATGCATCCCTGCTGTTACAGACTACTTTTGGTCTGTGCTTGTATTAACAGGATTTCCAACTTGCTTGCACAAATGGTTCTTAGGCCAGACAAGAAGCCTCATCTGTTTTTCTAGCTCTGCAGTCAATTTATTATGTGAGTATGTCATTGTTATTTTTGTCAGGAAATGGAACCAAGGCAGAGGGAAAAGCTGCTCTGGGGGTTATCAGGGCCCGTTTGAATGTCTTCCTGCCTGTGAAGGAAGAGAACGCACATTCGCTTCCATTGTGGCTAATGAATTACAGCCTTCACTCATTCAGCAGGTAATTCTCACGCTTACTGAGAGGCACACTACCTAACGCGGCTAGCCCGGCAAAAGGTTGAAGCTCTCTCAATCCCAGGGAGAAATACTGTAAACATGGAATGAGACTTTTAATGCCGCTAGCAGTAGTTTTATTCAACTTGAGTTTGCCATTTGTAACCCTTGCAGCTTTCAATGTTACTTGCTTTTCATCTGTCAGTCATAGTTTATTTTATCTTTTATTTCTTTCATGATATATCAAAATTGCGGATTTACAATTGTTAGGGCACATAAACAGTAAGAAAATTGTCATAGATATCCTGAGACCTAAAAGCTAGGAAAATTGTTTTATTATTAAAAGGATCTCACAGTAGCAATTTATTCCTCATTTGGACCTGAAGACATCATTTGGTTAATATTGTTACCTCCTTCAACTTTTTATACTCTACCTGTATAACATGTTGCAATTTCAGGCAGCTGCATACACATTGTATTTCAAGGTTTACAATTTTATTTTGGAGAATGTCACTTTGAAATGAAAGACATATTTATAGCCATTTATTCTTAGGTTCTCCGTGAGTCTTGACTATTTTAAATTCAATGTTTTCTCTTAAAACATTGCCCCCTCCCCTCTTATTGAAATACAGTGAAATATTGGAAAGATGTGATTCTGCTACGAGTAAGTAAAAGGCAGTGAAAACATTAACACTTAAAGAAACAGACAACATATCACAATTCTTTGTTGCAATTTGGTTTGGCAGGACCTAGGGCAAGATCTCCATCTAGCTTTACAGATGAATACATTATTTCTTGGGATAGTCTGTTTTCTTTATTTATTACTTTGATAGGGAGGTGGGAATGGGTGAAGCACTTGAAAAACATGTTTTAAATAGGCACATTTTACAAGTTTAAATTTTTAAAAATATATATATATTTAATTTTATTCCTTAACAAAAAATGCTGTTTACTAAGTAATGTCACTGTGATTTGCCTTTTCATAGAGTTTGTTGGTGTCCATTCAGACTGACTGGCATGTTTGATTGATGAAGTACAGTCCTGTCCAGTTATCAAGCCATATTTGTGGCTATAGACACTGTTTTACTTCTGGTTTATAAACTGGATAACATTAATTGAACATTTTTGTGTTACTTCTTAATTGGGGAAAAATTCTAACACCACAATGCTGGATTTGAATTTTTACAGAAATATATCATTATATTTTTAGACGGGGGTCTAAAAAAAGAGTTTAATTAATTTACATAACAACGTTTTGTCAAAAAATAAATTAAAAAAAAACAAACATCCTGCTTTGTCTGATGTGCCAATGGTCATTTGGCTCAGGAGCGCTTTCATTTGCGTAGCAATCTGTTGCCGTTGCCGCAGTGAGTTGATCACAGATAACATAAAAATCCTGAATTATTCCAGAAATTAGTGGGTTTACAGCATCAATTTAAGTGTTAATTGCAGTAGTAATGAGAAAAGGCAGTCACAACTGTGAAACTTGCATCTGCTGTGCCATCAGTATGCTCTGAACGGCTGCTGACTGGCAGAGGATTTGGCTGCTAATTAAATAATTGTATGCGTGGAGGTGTTCTCATTTGATTCAGTAGATGAAGATTAATCCTCCGATAAATATGTTTGGCTGGTACTGAAATGTTTTAGTGGGTCCTGCTGCAAAAGCCCGTTTATTATTTTTATTATTATTATTTTTTTATTTTATTTTTTAGACAGCCACCACCAAAGAGCTTAAAGGTGCAGTTAAACAAATTGTATTTTGGTTAAGTGCGAAATAAGAAAACAAAATGAAAATTGAGTGAAATAGTATTTTACAATTGCCTCGCACCACAAAGGACCTGCTTATATATTTCAGTAAGGGTTGGCCAGGTTGTCAGTCAACTGTGTTCATTTGTGATTCCTGCAATGTTTTTAATTAAGTGTATAAATGTCAGCAACACAAAATGTAATGTAACATTATCACAATAACACATTGTAATACAATACTAATATACAATTAATACATTTACTTTTAATACATACACACAGAATTTAGAAAGAAGAAATAAATCAGGAAGATTTTTATGAACATAAGAGTGGAGTTTTATCACAGGGCAGTATTCAAGGCCAGATATTTAGTAGATATTTAGTTTATAATCTACCCCTGTCAAATACAGTGAGCTTTAAACAGTACCTTTACATAATGTATGTAAACTTAATGTCTGTATTGCTTCAAATGCTATATTTGTTTATTCACCTTCCCTCAAGATATATAAGTTTGCAAATGGTATAAAACATGTCCCTATAGCTGTCAGCTAAATTCAGTGCCAATGCCAAGTCCTTATTGACCCATTGTCTTTAATTTCTTCATTCCAGAAAGTCATGCAAGGCTAGGACCTTTGAGTTATGTTGGCTGCATCTGTGCTATACTTTACTACTGTATATCTGACTTTAGTAGCAATGTCATAACTAAGATTTTGTGGTTAGCTATAATATATTTACAGCCAAAAGTAAGAATGTCCAAATAGATACCATGCATTAGACCACATTAAATGTTGGCCTTGGAATCAATCTTTTTTTTTTTTCTTACATCTGTGGCTTTGGAAGCCTGGAATGTCCTGTCCCATCTACCAGTTATAGAGGTTGGAGTGAGGAGCAAAGGCTGGTGGGAAGACAGTCAAGGGTAAAACAAGTGAAGTCTCCCCACTGCACTATCAGATACCAGAAATGAGAAATACTGGGTATCTCTGCATGCTGACCAGGAATATGTGCTTAAGATAAATCTGCAGCGTATCAACATGGGCCATCAAAAGGTACACCTACTGTATTTCACTAAAATACCCATTTAAAGCTTGATACTGCTGATACAGCCTTTCGACTGCTGTTTTACACCGCGTAGTAATTGATTACCACTGTTACATAAAATGTGTAAGTATCCTTTTGAGTGGGGGGAGGGTTATAACATAAGTGTTAATCTTTGTATAACTTGTCGCTTATTTTTTTACGGCCTTTAGGTCAGAGTTCTAATGACTCAAGTTATTGTCATCAAATGGCTCGACTCGACTCGAGTCCCCGGCCAAAAGTCTTCCCTCGACTCGAGTCATAGACTTTATGATAAAATAAAACTACACGATCAGTTTCATTTTCAGTAACCACAACCCTTCTTCTGATACGTACAAACCCTGCATCTTTATGAGTGTGAGGAACACGTGACAACATGGAGACCGAGAGAAGAGCGTCAGCATTTAGGCAATATAGGCCGTACTTTGCTAAAATTGTAAGATATTTTTAAAATCCAGACTACCACGAATCCAAACTCATGTACTAGCTTACAAATTTAAAAAAAAAACAACAACTTTGTTTTGCACACAAATTTTAACATAATAACACACTGTACAACAAATGAACACACAAACAATCCTCTGGAGCTGTTGAGAAAAAGTGAAAAACACTAAACTGTAAATAAATGGTTAAATGCATTCTTTTGTTTTGTGGTATCCATTACTGTAGATCCAACCCAATTGAGCATAGGTAAAAGGGCCTCTGTATGGTCAATAACAAAATCTGCTTATAAATAGGCCAAGGAATCGTGAATTCACTGAAATGGAGAGACAAAATACAAGGCAGAAACGTAGATCTTTAATGGGGAACATCAGTGGGGCAAGTATAACCACATTATTGTGCATTTCAATTTTGTATTTTCAGTGCCAAAGCATCACCATTTACAGGCAAAAAAAAAACATGAAAATAATATCTTCATATGAAACCATGTAAGGTGAATCACATGTTGAGTCAATGAATGTGGGTAAAGATGTTTAATCTACATGTAACATTTTCCATCTCATTCTAGGTATATCTAAACAGTGTACTTGAGTGACAGTTACCTTGGCATGGACCAACAATATGACATGTACCTGAATGTGATACCCGCCAGCATTGCCTCCCAAGTCAACATTGAGGTCTCAGATGCCGTGAGCGACCTGGCCTTGGAGTGACACGACTTGTTTTAACCAGCTTTGGAGCAATGATGTTGCAGCACAGCTTGGGCTTCTGCGCTGGGCCATGCAGACAGTACTTGATATTTGCCTTAGCAGATGCAACTTGTAACCTCAGACACAACGGAAATTGGAAGTGGCAGCATGATTGACCTCCAGTGCAGACGGGCTGTACAGCCATGATGGCCTTACATAGTGTTGCTTTTGAATTAATGCTACAATCAGACTGTTTGAGACAAAGGTGAAATCTATATGATACCCTTTAAGCAAAGCACACACACAATAGATCCATCATACACTTCAGTAAGAATTACCTACTTTAATAGGAAATTACAGTAGGAACCTTTGCTTCTGGTGATGAGAAAAAGTATTTTTTAAAGAGGGATATCTAATTTAATTTCTGATTTTACTGTGGAAATAGGAAAACATAATTTGGTATTAAGTCTCTATTATTTTTACTATAGTCATGAAAACCGTGGCAGTGCAAACATTTTCTTTTGTTTTGATTTTGGGTTTGTTGCTTTCCCCCTATCTACTCAGTCCCTTTAAATGTTAAATAAATTTTGTAAAAGCAGTAAATTCAATATTTATGGAGCGATTGTGTCTAATCCAGTCATTAAATATTTACATTCTATAATAATTAATGTTTATACAACAATTTTCATTTAAGAGTGCGTTAAATTAAAAACATGATTGTGATTGTTTATTATAGTGGCACAATAAAAGCGGATTGAACTTGCATCAAAAACACAAGCCGTTATTCGAAACAATTGGGGCAACCTTGACCCTCACCGCTTTTACAGTTGTGCCTATTTGCTTGGTACTGGCCAAGGTTGCCCAAATTGTGTTTTTGATATCTCCGCTTTAAATGGCAGGGCACTTTTGATAACATGGCGTTTTTTCACATTTCCAATGTGTTTTTGTTTCATAGTTCACACACCCTAGTCTTGGATAAAGGCGTCTGCTAAATAAAGAAATAATCAAATGTGGAAAAGTTTTGCAACTGGAGTTTTGTAATAATTCAACATCAGCTATGTAATGCATAATGAATCAAAGTATAAATTATTATTGGCAAGTGTTCCAGTTTCCTATAAAATTAACAAAAGCAGGGATGGTAATGTGCATACTGTACTACAGTGTCACCGAATGCATATCATTCCTGAAAGTTTCAAATAGAGATGTTTTTTTGGTTGTTTTTGGTAGTTTGTTTTAAAGTCATTAAAACTTGTCACCATACACAGGGGTGACTGTAAGACTCATTAATAGAAGATTATCAGTAAAATAATTACTTCAGTCATTGCTTACATGTGTTAGGGGTATCATTTTTCTTCTTAATTGCTCTGATCTTAATAGACCCCTCTGCACCAACACTAACTCTTTTATATTAATGATCCATTAGTTTGAAATGTGACTGCCTGTAATGAACCAGGCTAATACGGTGGAGAAAAGGGTGTTGCAAATAATTGGAATCTGCCTTGCTTTTGCAAAGTTTCAAGTGTTCTTTTTGTATATCCGTCAAGTTAATTTAGTGATTGTTATTACTTTATAACTTCCATAAGCCATCGTCACTTCTGTACAGCAAGTGCAAGTAAATGTTTTTTTTATTTTTTATTTTTTATTTACAAGATGTATACAACATGCAGAAGCAGGTTGATTAAAATCTCTCATCATTAGAGTGGATCCTTTTTGCTCTTGACCTATTTTCTTTCAATAGTGTTCTGAGTCATATTCAAAGGAAACACAGAAGTGTAATGAAAAGGCAAAAATATATTATGTACTGTTATAAAAGTTTACCAAAGGGAAGGCATAACAAAGTGTAATAAAAAATAGGGAAAGCGTAGTAAAGCATAGGTAAGCATATTAAAGAAGAGCAAGGTATGGTATAGCATATTAATAAACAGGGAAAACCGGGTAAACTATTGTAAATGCATAATATAACCATACCATGGTGAACTTTTATAAGGGTATTTTCATAAATATTATAAATATTTAGATCCACAGTGTATATTTAGAAGCTTAAGTTGAAATTCGGAGGGGGCAGGGATTATTGGATGATTGAAATTCGGGGGGGGGGATTATTGAATGATTGCCTCATTACATCACTTCCTCGTATGCTATTTAAATCTCAGATAAATTTACCTGGGCATTGCCATCACAATCCAGTTATAATACTTCCATCATCTCCCCAACTTCCACATTAATGCAGGCAGTCCCCTTGATGAGTGGGGAAGGACGTGGCTTCGCCATGGTCCACCCTGCTGACCTGGTATCGTCAGATCAGTTCCTCTTTTAGAGGGTGGTGGCTTCTTCTTCTCCCCTTAACAAGCGGGACCAGCGGACAAATCTTACATAATCACCTCTCACCATACCCATACAAGCAGTCATGATCCCGACATCGACTTCAGTGTTCATTGTAATTAATCAATATGTATTCCATTGTGAAGCTGAGTATATTATGGGCAACAACAGAAAAAAAAAAAACATAAACCTGGTCTATGCTGGTAAATGCAACAAAAAAATCCCCACAATATTAGCAGGGAAATATTCCTGGAGGAGACATCTGTTGAGTTCATGTGCTGTGCATCAAGCATATTCAGATGTGAAAGGATTCATGACCCAGCTCTCTTGATGCCATATCAGTCTTGATGGAGAATGACAGGTGATTTATTTATTTATTTATTTATTTATGTTCCATCAATAAACCTTACAATGTAATACAAAGGTGCTGAATATACTTTTCCTGGCTCACAATGGCTGACAGTTGAGCAGTATAAGTAACTTTGTGTTTATCCGTTAAGAATGTGTTCATCCATTTATTTTTCAAACAATGGCAGGCCATTTGATAATGTGACTATGATCCCTGAAGCATTATAAAACTGAATGTAAAGTTCATCCAACAATGCTGCACTTGTACCCTAATGGCGATGCTACTTTTAAGATGATGATGCACCCAATTCACTGTGCCAGTATTCTGCACAAATGATTTTAGGAGCATGACAGAGACTTCAGACCACCACAATCCCTGGATATCAATACAGTTGAGCATATTAGGGATGAACCTGACCAGCACAATTGTCATCACCTCAACCTACCACCTTTCTGCACAAATTGCATCAAATGTTAAATACTGAATGAAATATAATCCCTCAAGACACCTCTAAGCACCTTGTGGAGTCTATGTCGTGTCTATGGCTATGTGATCAGAGCAAACAGCGGTCTAACCTAATATAAGGTATAGGTCCCAAAAATTTGCCAGGCAGTGCATTCTTTGCAATAAAAAATATACTTGTGCATTAGTTTTGAAATGCTCTGTTTCAAAGAATACTAGTCTTTGTGTTGTATTGTACGTAATTATAGATTTACAAATAGTGGTGTGTACGTTTTATGCATCGATGTCATGTTGTGCACCTCCCTACCATATGCAAGGATTGAAAACCTTTCTATTCAAAGGAAAAAAATAAGGCAAGAACAGATTGGTTTGTAAGCAGCTTTCATAAACTTGTTTGTACTCATTACAAGGAATGAGAGAGAAGTTGTTTGATATCTCAGAGAAACCTGTTAAGATTTTCACAGTTAGAGTTCCACTAGGAAATAAGCAGGTGGTAATTGCTTTCTTTAATATCTAAATGGATGACAATCCCATGACATGCAAGGCAGTGCTCCTTGCTGTGAAGAAAATTAATGATAAAGAAGAGTAAATAGTAAATGGAAACTAGATTGCTTTTATGCATCATTTTTTTGTTTCTTCATACTAAGATTCCTATATTAGGCCAGATATTAGGTGAGACTCTACATCAGGGGTTGTCAACCTTTTTGTTTCTGAGACAACCCCTCCCTCCACCTTGCTATTGATAGTTTGTAACCTGATAAAGACACTGATGTGTCGAAACACATTGTTCTATGCTTTTTAAAACAAATGGATTTAATGAGATGCCGAGTATTTCACCTTATTGAACTGTTCATAATTTAAAGGATCTACAGGAGTGTGCTGCCATACTGGCTTCTATTACTGGAGACAAGTGGACCAGCTGTATCAGAGACAATCATATATATATATATATATATATATATATATATATATATATATATATACAGCTCTGGAAAAAATTAAGAGACCACTGCAAAATTATCAGTTTCTCTGGTTTTACTATTTATAGGTATGTGTTTGGGTAAAATGAACATTTTTGTTTTATTCTATAAACTACTGACAACATTTCTCCCAAATTCCAAATAAAAATATTGTCATTTAGAGCATTTATTTGCAGAAAAATGACAACTGGTCAAAATAACAAAAAGATGCAGTGTTGTCAGACCTCGAATAATGCAAAGAAAATAAGTTCATATTCATTTTAAACACCACAATACTAATGTTTTAACTTAGGAAGAGTTCAGAAATCAATATTTGGTGGAATAACCCTGATTTTCAATCACAGCTTTCATGCATCTTGGCATGCTCTCCACCAGTCTTTCACATTGATGTTGGGTGACTTTATGCCACTCCTGGCGCAAAATTCAAGCAGCTCGGCTTTGTTTGATGGCTTGTGACCATCCATCTTCCTCTTGATCACATTCCAGAGGTTTTCAATGGGGTTCAGGTCTGGAGATTGGGCTGGCCATGACAGGGTCTTGATCTGGTGGTCCTCCATCCACACCTTGATTGACCTGGCTGAGTGGCATGGAGCATTGTCCTGCTGGAAAACCAATCCTCAGAGTTGGGAACATTGTCAGAGCAGAAGGAAGCAAGTTTTCTTCCAGGACAACCTTGTACTTGGCTTGATTCATGCGTCCTTCACAAAGACAAATCTGCCCGATTCCAGCCTTGCTGAAGCACCCCAGATGAGTCCAATTTTCAGCTTTGCCCAACACCTGGTCGTCTAATGGTTAGATGGAGACCTGGAGAGGCCTACAAGCCACAGTGTCTCGCACCCACTGTGAAATGTGGTGGAGGATTGGTGATGATCTGGGGTGCTTCAGCAAGGCTGGAATCGGGCAGCTTTGGCATGAATCAAGCCAAGTACAAGGTTGTCCTGGAAGAAAACTTGCTTCCTTCTGCTCTGACAGTGTTCCCCAACTCTGAGGATTGGTTTTTCCAGCAGGACAATGCTCCATGCCACACAGCCAGGTCAATCAAGGTGTGGATGGAGGACCACCAGATCAAGACCCTGTCATGGCCAGCCCAATCTCCAGACCTGAACCCCATTGAAAACCTCTGGAATGTGATCAAGAGGAAGATGGATGGTCACAAGCCATCAAACAAAGCCGAGCTGCTTGAATTTTTGCGCCAGGAGTGGCATAAAGTCACCCAACATCAATGTGAAAGACTGGTGGAGAGCATGCCAAGACGCATGAAAGCTGTGATTGAAAATCAGGGTTATTCCACCAAATATTGATTTCTGAACTCTTCCTAAGTTAAAACATTAGTATTGTGGTGTTTAAAAATGAATATGAACTTATTTTCTTTGCATTATTCGAGGTCTGACAACACTGCATCTTTTTTGTTATTTTGACCAGTTGTCATTTTTCTGCAAATAAATGCTCTAAATGACAATATTTTTATTTGGAATTTGGGAGAAATGTTGTCAGTAGTTTATAGAATAAAACAAAAATGTTCATTTTACCCAAACACATACCTATAAATAGTAAAACCAGAGAAACTGATAATTTTGCAGTGGTCTCTTTTTTTCCAGAGCTGTATATATATATATATATATATATATATATATATATATATATATATATATGCACAGTCACCTCCAAAATTATTGACACCCTTGATAAAGATGAGCAAAAAAGGCTGTATAAAATAAACAACACAGGTAATGAGCTATATTTTATGCTCATATACTGTATAAGGGAAAACCATATTCTTTTATTCTAATACAATTGCTCAGTGAAAAAGTTTTTTATTAACAAGTAATAACATTTTTTCTCAAAAAGAGGTGTCAGAATTATTGGCACCCCTAAAGATTCTTATAAATAAAATCAAACAAAATTAAATCTGCATTAACATTCTACTTTTTTAAGTTAATCTCAGTCTTAAGGAACTGTATTGTGGCCTTCCATGGCTTCCTGTTTCACTGGGATATAAAAATGAGGTAACACGCATATGAAATCCATTTGTCATCCATCACCATGGGGAAAGGCAAAGAACTCACAAATGAAAAGAGACAAATGGTTGATGACCTTCATAAATCAGGCAATGGGTACAAAACATTAGCTAAAAAACTAAATATACCACTTACCACTATAAGGGCAATAATTAAGAAGTTCAAAACCACTGGAACAGTGGTAAACTTGCCTGGTAGAGGACGCAAGTGTTTCTTGCCCCCACGCACAGTGAGGCAGATGGTTCGGAAATCCAAGGGCCACATTTGGAGAATTACAGAACTTGGTTGCATCTTGGGGTCACCAAGTCTCCAAATCTACAATTAGACACCACCTCCATGCCAATAGGCTATTTGGAAGGGTTGCCAGAAAAAAGCCTTTATTGAGAGCAACCAACAAACTTAAGTGCCTGGAGTTTGCTAAACGGCATTGGCACTTCGATTAGGACCGGGTGCTATGGTCAGATGAGACAAAAATAGAGCTCTTTGGCCACGCACACCAGCGGTGGTTTTGGCGTCGAAAGAAGGATGCGTGTGCAGAAAAGAACCTTATACCTACTGTAAAATATGGTGGTGGATCTTTGATGTTATGGGGCTGTTTTGCTTCCACTGGTCCTGGGGCCCTTGCTAAGGTCAACAGCATCATGAACTCTACCCAGTACCAGGACATTTTAGCCAAAAACCTGCTTGCCTCTGCCAAGAGGCTGAAAGTTGGCCGCAAGTGGATCTTCCAGCAAGACAATGACCCGAAGCACACATCAAAATCCACAAAGAAATGGTTAATTGACCACAAAATCAACATTTTGCAATGGCCATCTCAGTCTCCGGACTTGAACCCCATTGAAAACCTGTGGTTTCAATTGAAGAGGGTAGTCCATAAGCGCAGACCGAAGGATATCAAGGATCTGGAAAGATTCTGTATGGAGGAATGGTCTAAGATCCCTCCCAATGTATTCTCCAATCTCATTAAACATTATAGAAAAAGACTCAGTGCCGTTATCCTTGCAAGGGGAGGGTGCACAAAGTACTGAAAACAAGGGTGCCAATAATTGTGACACTTCATTTTTTTTGGAAATCAATTTATAATTTGATTATATATATATAAAGTGCCGTGAAAAAGTATTTGCCCCGTCTGATTTTCTGCATTTTTGCATATTTTTGACACTGAATGTTATCAGATCTTCAATCAAAACCTAATATTAGATAAAAGGGACCATGAGTGAACAAATAACACAAAAATTTGATACATATTTAATTTATTAATTAAAGAAAGTTATGCAACACCCAATGCCCCCGTGTGAAAAAGTAATTGCCCCCTTAGACTTAATAACTGGTTACGCCACCTTTAGCAGCAATAGTTATTGATTAGTCTTTCACAGCGCCGTGGAGGAATTTTGGCCCACTCCTTCATGCAGAACTGCTTCAACTCATTGACATTTGTGGGTTTTCGAGCATGAACTGCTCGTTTCAGGTCCTGCCACAACATCTCAATGGGGTTTAGGTCTGGACTTTGACTAGGCCATTCCAAAACTTTAAATTTCTTGTTCTTCAACCATTCTGATGTAGACTTGCTTGTGTGTTTCAGATCATGATCTTGCTGCATGACCCAGCTGCGCTTCAGCTTCAGCTCACGGATGGATGGCCTGACATTCTCCTGTAGAATTCTCTGATACAGAGCAGAATTCATGGTTCCTTCAATGCTTGCAGGTCCTGATGCAGCAAAGCATCCCCAAACCATGACACTACCACCACCATACTTGACTGTTGGTATGAGGCTCTTACTGTGAAATGCAGTGTTTGGTTTTCGCCAGACATAATGGGGCCCATGTCGGCCAAAAAGTTCCACTTTTGACTCATCTGTCCATGGAACATTGTTCCAGAACTCTTGAGGATCATCCAGGTGCTTTTTGGCAAACTTTAAACAAGCATTCATGTTCTTCTTAGTGAGCAATGGTTTCCTCTTTGCTACTCTGCCATGAATCCCATGTTTGCCCAGTGTCTTTCTGATGGTGGAGTCATGAACATTGACCTTAGCCGAGGCGAGAGAGGCCTGCAGATCCCTGGATGTTGTTTTAGGGTTCTTTGTGACTTCCTGGACGATTTTACGCCTTGCTCTTGGAGAGATTTTGGCAGGACGGCCACTCCTGGGAAGATTCACTACTGTCCCAAACTTTCTCCATTTGGACTCTGACTGTGGTTCGGTGGAGCCGCAGAGCCTTAGAAATGGCTTTGTAACACTTTCCAGACTGATAGGCATGAACAACTTTTTTCCGGAGGTCTTCAGGAATTTCTTTTGTTCGTGGCATGATGTGCCTCTAGAACCTGTGTGCTGACAACTTCACTCTGATGGTAAGGGCCAAAGTTAGTCAGATTTGTATTGGGCAGGGCTGGCCCAAATCAGGCCTGGTTGTTAACCAAAGTACTCAAACAGTTGACCCTAAGTATCCCTTTAACTTGGTTGAGTTAACTAGAGTGGGCAATAACTTTTTCACGCCTGAAGATTGCATGTTAGATTACCTTGTATACCAAACAAATGAAAGAAGCACCAAACTTTGGTGTCATTTTTTTCTCTCAGACTATACACTACTACAACCCACAAAAAGATCTGACCAAATACAATGTGAAAAATGTGCAAAAATGCATAAAATCAGACAGGGGGCAAATACTTTTTCACAACACTGTATATATATATATATATATATATATATATATATATATATATATATATATATATATATATATATATATATATATATATGGGCTTCAGTGAGTTACAGGAAAATAATTCCATCTAGGGTTTCTGCGACATCATAAATTACGAGACCGAAGGTTGAGTAGTTTATAAACTGTCACAGAAATCTGAGATATAATTATTTTCCTGTAACTCACTGAAGAGGCTCATCTATTATTTTTTTTTTAATAATACATGGATACCCTTGTGATGCTAATATTAAAGAAGACGAGGATCAGCTGTACAGTTTTTTTGTTTGTTTTTTTAAACGTAGTGTTTCAGTGCTGTCCAGACGTTCTATGTCCTTATCCGTTAGTGCTTCGGCTTTATTTGGATGATTGCTTTTACTTTGTTTTAATTTCCTGTTCCTCTCCAGTTTCTCTGAGATAAGAACGTACCAGCTTTACATTTTGTTTAATGTATTCTCATTGTGTTGATCATTAATGAACATTTCTATACTGTGGGTGTTGTCTAGTGATTGAAAACGAGACATTTTGTGTTTGAATTGAAAGTGATTGTCTCGAGGAGTCGAATGGGTCAAAGTTCAAGTATATTTCTCTAGACGAATTATCACTTTTTGATGTCACTACTGTGGTATTATGCCTTTTTTCGAATGGCTCAGGATGCAAATATAGCCTTTATCCATGTATATATATATATATATATATATATATATATATATATATATATATATATATATATATATACATATATATATATATATATACAATGCTGTTTTTTTTACATAACCAGGAAGTATCAGAAACTTTAAAACCTAAAAAGGTTCAGCATTAAATTATTCAACCCAAATTGAGTTCAGATTTTTTATTCTTTGAGGTTCTACATAGTCTAATGAATTCTCAGTGTGGTATCATTCTCCAGCCATTCTATCCATTCAATTTCAAGTAAAACAACCCCAATTGTTGGATAATAAATATGAATTATGTAATTCCTCCGTTTGTATTACTGATGATTCCCCTGATGAGTCGACATTGCTTGCTTGTTGAGAGAAGTTGTAATTTCTGACGAAATACAAATTAGTATTTAAATCATTGTACAAGTGAACGCCTTTGGCATCAGTTTGGGAAGTGTCTAGTTCACAACCAGGGGCTCATTTTCCAACAACAGAAGTACTTGTAGCTCACAATCACATCACGATGAACGTGCAGCTGCTTCCAGCCTCTCTTGACTCGTGTTTACCAAAACCCCACGTGAAGTTCAGCTTGTTCGTGATGTTCACATGCATCGTTAGGCTTTGAATAGCTTCTTCAGGGCTTTGTTGGGAAACACATTTTAAACTTCTTTATGGAGTAGCCTATATATAAATGATAGTTTTCTTGTAAATCAAACTTCAAGAGCGACTGGAGTTATTATGGTGTTCGGGAAACACTGCAGTTTGCAAACATTGTACTTAGGACTGTTTGACAATGCTGGTTAGATTAAAGTTGTTTTTGGGGAAAATGGGCCCCAGTTCGGTAGAGCTATCCATCCCTAACTAGTTGGTCAAAGCAATGATAATCTTCCATCAATACAACATACACTAGTGTATAGAGACTCATAGCTGAACATAACATGGAGCACATTACAATGTGGAAATCAGATCACATAGAAAAAGTTTATTTGGCATATTTTCTTTCATATCCCTGTACATTTTGTTGACCTAAAGATGTTCGTATATACAGAGATAGAGAGAGAGCGCTTGATGTTATTTTGCCCCCGAGATTAGTATTTCAAAAACTTTGATTATGTATCCATGCCTATTCTGATACCAAAGGTAGTAAAGTACTTAGAAGTATGAAACACTAAATAATCAGCCTAACTCCAGCAGTTCTGGCCACTTACTTGGGCCTCTCGAGGTTTCCATTGTACTTTTCGAACATTGGGTTTAAATTTGTTTCTGAATGCACCCATCTGTGTACAGTATTGCAGAGTGCAGAAGCAGCACCTGCAAGAACAGTAATTGCAGTGTGTAGTTTTGTGAATGAAATACAGAGGTACATAGGTAGCAACTACAAGATGATTTATATTGAAATGATATATTACAGTTTAAAAGATACAATGAAGACACAGCTGATGTAAATCTTCTGTGTTTACCCAGAGAAATGAAATGTCTGTTATCTGTTAAATTACTGTTAATTATTGTGTTATTGTTATGGGTTATTGTTGCTGTTATATCAAGTGTTCTTATTGCAAAGTGTTCAAGAGCCAGAGATTGGCCTATTATCCGAAGCCACGCCAATGGGGAGCTACTGCAGCTGTGGAACCCCCATTACAGTTGCCAGAGGGCGAGCTCCAGCGGCAGCAGGGTTTGGATGCCGAGCTGGCTCCTCTGTTGCGATGGTTAACGGCGGGGCATCAACCAGAGAGGGACACGGTCTCAGCCCTCTCCCTGGGGTTGAAAGCACTGGTGGCTCAGTGGGAGAGCCTGTGCCACGGGGGAAGTGTGCTGTACCATGCATGGACAGACCCTGTGACAGGACAGAAGCAGCTGCAATTGGTGGTTCCCCAAGCTCATAGGGAGACGTGTTGTAAGCCATTCACGGTGGGCCAGGGACAGGGCATTTTAGCATTGCCAAGACCCTGGGCAGGCTCCACACGCGGTTCTACTGGGGACGGTGCCGCCACGATGTGGAGACTTTCGTCCGCCGCTGCGACCACTGCACCGCCCAGAAAGGCCCGCTGAACCACTCCCATACTCCGCTCCAACAGTACCAGGTGGGGGCCTCCCTGGAGCCCATTGCCATGGACATCCTCGGCCAGAGCAGGGCAACAGGTTCGTCCTTGTTGCCATGGACTATTTTACGAAGTGGCCAGAGGCATACGTGGTGCCACCACCTGTGTGGAGGACCTCCTGGATGGCATATTCAGACGTTTTGGGGTGCCCGAAGAGCTACACAGTGACCAGGGGTGCAACTTTGAGGTGCAGGTGTTCGGGAAGGTCTGTCGGTGGTTGGGACTATGGAAAACCAGGACAACACCGCTCCACCCACAAAGTGACAGCTTGGTGGAGCGGTTCAACTGGACCCTCACCACCCAGCTCGGCATTTGGACTTTCTGGCACCAGCAGGACTGGGACCAAAACCTGCCCCTGGTCCTGATGGCCTACTAGACAGCTGTTCACGTCAACGGGGTGCACGTCAGCGGCGTTCATGTTTTGGAGGGAGCTCCCAAACATGAACAGAATCTAATTTGTATATAGAGGCACAAAGGACATTGGGACTGCAGGGTTTTGGGGAAAATGTCTGTTGTCTGTTAAATTACTGTTATTGTGTTATTAACATGGGTTATTGTTGCTGTCATATTGAATGTTCTTATTGCAAAGTGTTGTGTGTTATTGAATGTTGTTCCTGTATTTATGTTATGTCAGCGTCAGTAATGGTAGAGGCTGCAGCAGTGGAGAGGAGTGGTTAATTCCTGCAGTCATGAGAGCCACAGTGGATGTTTTTTTCCTGGGTATATCCCGACAATGGTGCTTTGTTACATTAGTATAATAATGTCCAAATAAATAAATGTTTCCCAGTGTTTTGTAATATTCAACATGTATTATAGCTGAGCCTTGCTAATCTCAATGGGTTGACATGTAAATGTGCTTCACAGTGTGTTATACAGTAAAGACTTTGAGACTTTGCGGAACACATTTTACAGATTGCTTACATATGTCATGCACTTCTATCCCCCATCTGTGGTAGATCACAGTATCAGCTTCACTCCTTTGCTGGGCTCCTTTTTTAATTTACATGCAAGGTTTTTATATCTAAAACACCAAGTTGTTAATATACAGGATTTACGTAATTTGCACAGTAAAGTGTTAGTCACTTATCTGATTATTCTCAGCAAAATAGACCATTTAGTCTAATATTATTTTTTTAAGAAATCAGTGATAATGTATCAATTCAATCCAAAATATCCCAAACATTGCTACACATTTTCTTCAGTATTGAATAGATGATCTCTTAAATCGTGTACATTAACAGTTCTCTCATGCCATCTTTACATTTATAAACCATAACATCTCT
Source organism: Acipenser oxyrinchus oxyrinchus (assembly GCA_030684275.1). NCBI lineage: Eukaryota > Metazoa > Chordata > Actinopteri > Acipenseriformes > Acipenseridae > Acipenser > Acipenser oxyrinchus. Next base: position 17,954,962 of record CM060252.1, on the reverse strand, counting down.
AATAAATAAATAGACTGTTGGCAGATCCACAGAAAATGAGGCCTGCTCAATAAACAAAAAAGATCATTATAATTGTATTAATCATGATGAAAATACATAGCTTTGCATATCACGCAGATGTTGATCACCAGTAATGATCATAATGTACACATACCAATGCCTAACAGTTCCACAGCCTTGATGTATAATTACTCAGGGAATTGAATGCCGTATATTCCCTGTTCCAGCAAAAGCCTTCTGAAGCAACTACAATTATGGTAAGTTACGCATGGAAGTAATTGTTTTCTCTTTTTTCTTTCTCATCTAAACAACACCTGTATGCTGTATAGAATAAGACTATCTGTGTTTTTATTTATTTATTTATTTTTATTGGAGGGTTTGGAAAAGCATAACTTCTGTGATATATAACCTAGGAGGACAAAAATATATAATTTGGGCTACAGCATTACACTATAGAAGCCACATGCCCGAAGTATAACTTTGTTAGGAGTTTTATCTCTAGCATCTCTATATTAACTTTAATAATAATAATAATAATAATAATAATAATAATAATAATAATAATAATAATCAACGCTATGATCTACGGCATGCAGCTAGTTTGACCTGTTAGTAAAAAATGAGAGTTTTAAAAATAACAATTGAACTATCCTGAATAATCGTTTTTTTTTTTATTTTTTCACTTGCACTGGGGTAAAACTTAGTAAATTCAGTTCCTAAATTACATATTGTTGGTAAAGATTAAACAATACACATTATATCATATGGCACTGTATTATTATTATTATTATTATTATTATTATTATTATTATTATTATTATTATTATTATTATTAATAAACTTGTGATTTTCTATGTTTATTAGTCTGACAATCTGCTGTTTTGATTATGCCTTCTACCATAATCACAACATAACTTTTTTTTTTTTTCAAAGGTCAAAACGACGGACCCGTAAGTTAACTACGTCCGATTTCTATATGTAAAATGCTTTGCTCTCTTTAATCTAATATAGGCTACTGCAAGTAATGTTAATTTAAGCGCGATTTACTGTTGATTTAGATTGATTTCGGTTTCTGACGCCGTTAACACTGCAATTTTCCAAACAGGTGTCATGTCAATTTATGCTACCTATCAAATGTTCCTAGTACGTGTTCTGTAAAGTTACATTTTACTCCACATGTAATAATTAGTTTATATTAAAAGTGTACTATATAGTTAGGTACATTGTTTTATATATATATATATATATATATATATATATATATATATATATATATATATATATATATATATATATATATATAAAGGCAATTATACCCGGACTGCTTTTTGTTTACATTGAAGGTATTATTAGTATTTTTAGTAGTACCGGTAGTGTTACTAAAAATTGGCTTAACACCGGATCATCAGACGCAACATAGCCTAGATATTAAAAAAAGAGTGAGAAGGTCATGTGATTTAATACGTCGCTTTATGTCTCATGTCCATAGCTATTGTCATGGAGATGATGGCCCAAAAATCGGATTTGTTCCCCTTACGTTAACAAAGAAAGTATTTAGGCTACACAATTTACATTTGGTTTTAGATTTCAAACAAATAAAGGTTAAATAGCCATGTTTAATAGTCAGGGCTGGGCCAGATTCCAAAATTCATAGGTACTTTTTTTTTTTTTAACATGAAGGATATCACTGTTATATTATCAGCTTATTGTTTTTCACAAACAGAACACAAAACGACGAAACCCCCAAATTATCAGTCTTTTGTCTATTTTTATATCGTTAATATATAGACTAACAATGAAATGAGCAATGTTTAATTACAAAGAAGGTTTACAGAGTATTTGATCGTAGTTTTTGGAGGTTATTATTTTGATCTTTACTGTTAATTGTTTTGCTGTTTTTATTTTAGAAAAATGACTATTTTTCAGAATTACCCTCTATTAACATTAATTAACCATCCCAATATGAAACTGCACTATTTGCATTGCCGTTAATTCTCAATCTTACGTCACATTTTGTTATAGAAATATTTCACATCTATATCTTTTCCTTTGATGTTGACTAGTTGCCAGCAAATTCTGGTTTTATAAAAGGTTAAATTCGCGCGAACCATTTCGTGCAAAAAATGCTTCATAATTAATATTCTTGAATTAAGCATCTCGGCAGGTGTATATCACATTAATAGCGACATCCGTTCTATCTAAATAAGGAGCAAGACCCATTTTAGGACTAAAAATAACACACTAAAACACTTGTGAATTTGGGAGTACAGTACTTTAATTTATATATATATATATATATATATATATATATATATATATATATATATATATATATATATATATATATATATATATATATATATATATATGCTAAACGTGTCTATAGGCGTCTACTAAAACATATCTGAATTAAGCTATTGGACGAATGGGTATAGATCCTAAACACATTCCTATAATTATATAAACAACGCTGATGAAAATGTGCAGCGCAGATGTAAGAAATATTTAACAAATCAGAGACAGATCTGGAGATCTACTTTTGTTGTCTTAAAAACATGTATTTCTATTGATTCAGTGACCCTAATGTGAAAAGTGTAATATATCATTGTGTTTTAAATATGTTGCATAATATTAAAGGCAGTTTAATTAAAACATTTAGTTTAAGCTGTGCGAGAATAGTTTTACATTAGACATGTTACATCGACATAACAGTAAACTAATTTATTAGTATTTTTTTTTATTCCGACAGTACGCAACAGACCTATGTACGTAAAAAAAAGTAGTCTCTGTTTAGTCATCAACCATGCTGAGTAAAAGACCAACCGAAGTCCACTTGTTTGTTGTTTGAAGAGAATGGGTAGGTCGCACACTCAGGGTGGCTCAATTGTATCGTTAATTTATTTTAGACGATGTTCAAGAAAGTAAAAAAAAGCGGCAATAATTTACAGCTAAAAAAAACAATTCTTTATTATTAAAAACACAAAACCCAACACCTTTCGACAATACGTGTCTTCATCAGGTGTTAGAGATTTAAAATACACGTTTTATTAGCAGGCCTGTAAAATTGTGTTACACAGTGAAATGTGACGCAATGGGAACACCATACACGTCTATTAATTACTTTTTGGTAAGATTGTATTTATTCTGGCTGTAGGAATTAATTTCCTTTTTATGGAGAATCCCATTTTTGAAATAGATACACAAAAGTCAATAGCTTATAGAATTACATTCTATTTACAATCACATTTTATTTTATTTTTCTCATTTTTCCTGTATTTGCATTTATATTTTTGCAGTACTGTCCGGCAGTTTGGCTTTCCAATCAAGAGCTATGCTTGCATTGCAACAAATCGATCATTACAAAAATAAAACACTTACAGTACAGTATTTATAAAGTAGAAACATACAGTCACAGTCACAGAAAAAAAAAACAACGTTTGAAGACTTTCAATGGTGGTAGATTGTATAGGCTAACTCTGATTAATTCGGATTAAAGTGGCTATTGCAAGCAACAGTATTTACTGGTTTGGCTTTGTAGACATTGATAAGCCAAAAAAAAAAAACACAATCCTTTCAGAGTCAGAAAAACTGCAAGGCGTTCAATGTTCCAAAATTGTACATGCCTTAGCACTGTTACTGTCTTATTGCAAAGTGACATACAGGCAGACCATTGCCTTAAATAGGCTTTAACAAGGTAAAGAAGATATTTTCTGAGAAATATGCCATAACTGTAACCCACACAAGCCAGCAACAGCGTCTCTCTATTTCTCTTGGAGTTGAATTCTGTTGAGGTCAGAGGTTAGCCTGTCAAACAAATCTCTGTTTCACTTCAAGCATGGATAGAGCTATTAAATACACCCAATGGGAGAATCGCCCCCCAGCCTACTGTCCAATAGAAGCCAGGATAACTCTGACAAAGAATCGGGATGGGCTGGACTAAGGTAGACAGAAAGATTGAGAGTTGGAAGGAGAGAGGAGGGGTGGAAACTAGTTTAGACACTCACATCCCCAAATTAGAGCTGTGTATTCAATAACAGCTCCAGCTCTCTCAGGTGGGAAGACTTTTGAGAAGAGTTGAAATGAAAGTAGGTGTGGGAAGTGAAGCGGGTCCAACTGAAGTTTAAATGGGCCTTAACTGAGTGAAAATGAAAGTTATGTTTCTTCCTACAGTGAGGTGAGTTATAAATAGAAATGTACTTTCATTTACATAAGTAAAAATAGGCCTGGTTATGTTTATCTAAAGAAATAATAATAATAATAATAATAATAATAATAATAATAATAATAATAATAAAATCTCTCAAACAGTCAAGCACCTAGGTTTTGTGTGTTAAATAATATATGTATATTTATATTTAGGCCATGTGTGCATTCGCTTTTATATTATACAAATAATGGGTCTTAACTGGAAACAAAATTATAAAGCATGGATGTGATGTGATCCAAATAAAATCTTATACTTTATATCAATATAATTTTGTTACCAATAAACAAATATGCAGACTATCCGCAGTAAAATGTTTTTACATAAATATGCAGACATATGTTTGCATAATTTGTTTTATTTATGTGTAACTTTTAGTTTACTGCTAGGCTGTTATTACATTTCTGGTGTTTCTGATATATATTTTCCTTTGCTTTCTTTCATAGTGGAACATTTATTTGTATTATTATTATTTGCCTGTGCAGTAAAGAATTGGATAGCCAACTGGAATGGTGATGTGTTGAAGCTTCAAGATACCCTGATTTGAAATAAATGGATAATGGGTGCTGTAACACAGAAATCAGCTGCTTCCCAGCCTAGGTATGAAAACACAGCAACAAGTTTCAAGTTTGGGTCCTCACTATCCTCGAAATGACTTAGGCTCTTAATCAATCCTGACTGTTTTGGATTCAGTTCAGGTTCTCACTTGCTACAAACTATCCAGAGGCTTGCAACAGATACACAGTATTTCATTGTAGGAGATTTACTCATGGTTGCAAGCACTTATATTAATAAAAGCAACACAACCAAACTCTGTATCTGTATGGTATATGTAAAGATGAGTTAAAGTCTTTAATTCAAGTTTTTATCATCTTCTGTTGGTGGATCTGTGGTGATTTTATTATAGAAAGAGAAGATTAAAAACAAATCATAATGAAGGAAAAATCCAAAAATGCTGCCCGAACAAGACGGGAGAAAGAAAATAGTGAGTTCTATGAACTGGCTAAACTACTGCCTTTGCCCTCGGCCATCACCTCACAACTGGACAAAGCGTCTATCATAAGGCTAACAACCAGCTACTTGAAAATGAGAATTGTATTTCCGGAAGGTAAGTCTTGACAGTGTTTTTAACCTATACTCTTTATTATGATCACATAATTGTTTTGGCGTCAATGGCGCCTTTTAACAGTTTGGTGTATTTTTTTTATTTTATGATTCAATTTAATAAGAAAACAAACACTGTATAGGCCCTATAGTAATTATGCTCTGAAAAGCCGTAATGTTGTTGTGGTCGGAAAAATGATAAACTAACATAAAATACATACATAAACAAACCAAGAGATAGACTGTTGCAGTACTATTTAAAAAAAAAAAAACTATAAACCTTAAATCTACAGAATACCTTGACAGGTGATTATTACCATACATTATTTTAATCTTCTGCTAACAAACTTTATCTGCTTGCTAGGTCTTTTATTGTACCCATTTCTAGCAAACCTAGAGCTATGAAAAATAATTATCTATTTGTAAAATGAATTTAGTTGAGGATGAATTTGTTAGGAATACTAGTATTTATGGTAGTCTAACAAAAAAAAAAATAGACACAAACATTTTGTTACACAGTAAAAGCTCACATCAAAAGGGAAATCCAAAGCGAATGATTTTATAATAGCCTTACATCAAATGTGTTACTGATTTCTTATTTCGGTCATAATTGTCTTATTAAGATCTATATCCTATTAAGGCAATCCAGTTCGTGTTTATTTTGTTAATGCACGCTTAAGGAAGAAAACAACTTGCAAACTCAGATGACCATGATGTTCCTAAAAGGATTATTAGCAATGATTTGCCACCTCTTCCAGTCTCTATGGGCTACTTTTCTGCGTGATTGCAAGCAAGCCTTGCCAATTATTGGTGCCTGTGTGGCTCGCTGTTTGATCAGAAGAAGCATATGGTGTTGCTTGTAGGACTGTGAGTAATCTTGGTGGGGAAAGAATAGCTGATCCAAGGCGTCAGTAAAAAAGCAGAACGCTTGAATGCACTAGAGTATTGCATGGCAAGTAGCAGGAGAGCCACACACTGCAGTCCAAAGGCGATGGTAATTTATTCAGAAAGAAAGACTGTATGTACTTTTAAGTGCTGCAACCTCTTCTTTATGAACTACAGAAGAAGTGATACAGCCTATTTAATTACTGTTCCTTACACAACATTTTAGCAGATGGCTACATTTCTTCCCATATTCTTCATGTTATAAAAGATTAATCAAAGTGTTAATATAGGTTACTACTATGACTACAACTACTACATTACTGCTACTACTTATAATAATAATAATAATAATAATAATAATAATAATAATAATAATAATAATAATAATAATAATAATAACAGAACTGGACAGGAAAGGTGTGATTAATACATCTGTTTTAACAAACATTTTTCTCAATATGTAGAATAAAATACAGTATTTCTTCTATACGCACCAATATTATTCACTAGAACATTACTGAATATGTACACTCAAAACTGAGGCATTTTCTGAAATATTATTATTATTAATAATAATAATAATAATAATAATAATAATAATAATAATAATAATAATAATAATAACCAATGGCAAAACATGTTATCTGCACTTTCAACAGACATGAAGCTTGATTGTATTTAACAAATAACACGATTTTACATTTGAATAAGACAATATACATGCAGGCTTTAGAATGGACAATGTATTTTTTCGAAATTATTGTCCCTGGACCCGAATTGTGCATTGTTCTTGTTTATCAAAATTGAAAACCATAGATTAGACACATTACGTTTTTCACGTGGTCAACTGATTTAATGCTGTTTTCCTATATTTAAACTGGTGATTGAGCATTAGGTTTCACTGTTTATTTTCTTCCGCAAGTTGTTTTCTCATTTACCCTCCAAGCACCAGTCTCGCTTTCCAGTCAGTGTGTGTAAACACAATCCCAAAGAACGGGTTTACTATAGTGTACTATGCATATACCATCAAAGAAACAACAATTAAGCAGTATTTGATCAGTTTTCATAGGATAATGGTTTTCATGGAGAAAAAACAAAACAAAACATTAGGCCACTATGATTATAAAATATGTTGTTTTTGTAGTACATATTTAATGTCCATTGTAGCTAAAAGTCAGACAGACGAACAGATTCACACATTTCTGCCGAGAACCTTCACATTAGTGGTGCTGCATGTACTTTGCTATCCTTGCCATATATCTAGCACGCTCTTGGAAACCAGAAGATTCACATATGTGAGCTTTGTTACGTTTATATAATAATAATAATAATAATAATAATAATAATAATAATAATAATAATAATAATAATGCAATTAAAAAATAACGCTATAGGTTCAGAATTAAATGGCTTCTTACCAACTGTAAATAAAACCAAAGAACGTGTGACGCAGAGCATACACGGCTATATATACAGGCCCACTGGAAGACTGGTTTATGATCCCTACTGTCGATGAACAAGTATGCGCTTTATTAAATCATGAAGGTGGTTTTTCCATTCCCTTTCAAATACTGTCAACAAGGCATGTGACACATAAAACACAAAAACATTTGAGAATCTGAAATATTAATTCTCCGTGGATATTATTAACCAAATTATTTTGTTTTATTTGAAAACATTTTAGTGCCATTGTTGAATTTATAGTAAGCTATATGGGTTTTAAATTGCGATGGCATTTCAAAACAGGATTTTTGCGCCTTTCCTTATTATTTACGATATGCCCACGTGGCTTATGAGTATTTATAACGACATATGCAAATAATTGCTAAAAAAATTATACGACCTGCCTGTTGCTATAATTCGATTTGATTTTAATCTAGCTATTATAATCCAATGTGCTGCTGTAAACAAATGTTGAAATTTAAATTCCAGATTGTGTTCGTCCCCGTGATGTTTTAAATCCTATAGGCTATGCATTTGGAAATAATGTTAGATACAATTGTTTAAATATGTTGTGTTTAATTCATTAAATCGGATTGTGAGAGGTTTTTTTTTTTACATTTTCATAATCGTTCATCCACGTCACAAAATGAGTCTACATTCCTCCAATATCCTGAAATACGTATTTTAATTTGTTACCATATAATAATAATAATAATAATAATAATAATAATAATAATAATAATAATAATAATAATAATAACGTTTGAGATTAACAACATAGTAGCCTTTACATATTTAAGGTATCTACAGCGTAATATATGTATATCCTTCTATACTGTATATCTTATAGTTTTAGTAGGCTAGTTATGAATTAGGTTTATTATTATTATTATTATTATTATTATTATTATTATTATTATTATTATTATTTGGATAAGATGCCTAATTGTTTTTCTTTTCCAGCATGAAATATTTGAGACTGATACAGGTGTTTGGGTTTGAATATAAAAAGGTCTGTTTACCAGTGAATTAAATTATGTATTAATAGAATGTGTGTTTATTGTGAACTAAATGCCACCCGTCTACATAACGCTTGTTTAAATTACATGCTAATAACGTTAAGGCACACATTTCAGCGTCCAAAGCATCGTTTTAAAGAACTTGGAACCCTTCCAAATGTATTAAGATTTACCATCATCGTTCCTCTCCCATTATTCCACTGGAGAAACCCTTTGCCTCAAAAAGATTGTTATTCTTTTACTTACAAAAGCTGCTTGTTTAATTTGAAAGCTCTGTTTAGACCTCTTGAAATTACAAGTGTCCTCAGATTGTGTTCGTATAATACTTTGGAAGGCGAAGTCTGTTTTGTGATTATTTGAAGAGGGTTGTGAAGAATCCATTGCTCTTTTGCGGTAGGTCAAGTGCAAACATCCAAAGTTTATAATCTTAGCTTTCATACAGGTTGTTATAAAGAATAATTGTTTTCTGTTTTTTTTTTTTGGTAAGATTTTCACACCTCAACTGGTACCGGTAACTTGATGTTTATTATCTAAGACAAAAACGTTTTTGGAGCATGTAATTGACATTATGCAGATATATACAAAAAACTTTTTTTCCCCAATGTATTAATGTAGCTGTAATGAGAGTTTAATAGTTACAGACAGTTATATAATTCAGCATTAAGGAGAGAGCAGCTTTTTTAATGCAATCCAATGCTTGTTTCTGTGTACCAATACGATGTCGTATCAGGCTAGTACAACGTCGGGAGCGGAATATACGATAGAAGTAGCGTTTCTATATAACGTTGCTCGCACTACTTGGTCGTATTACCCGTTGTATTTCACCGACACCAATTTACTTGGCGTATAAACACGACAGCAAGACCACAGTCATTTCCCACATTGAACTTTGAGAAACATGGCTGCTCTAATTTAAGACATAGGCTGAGACAATTAAAGGGACAGAGGCCATCAGAAGATGTGTGCGCAGCATCTGTGACGTGGTTTCTTTTTCATTATTATGTATTGATATTGTTATAATTATGTAGCCTATTGTTATTTTGTAATGTTTATTATTTCTTGATACGGTAGGCTTCTTTTTTTTTTTAAACGACATGTAAAGCGTTTTGAGATACTGTGGCGCTATGTAAGTAAATAAAATTGAAAATGTAAATGGATCACGAAATTATAGTGATCCTCTTCGTCTGCTGAGGGTATATAGGGTGATGCGGCCCATGTTATGGCCCGCTCCCAACGTTTATTTTATTTGCAATTTTCAGTCCTTTTAATCCTCTGAGGAAAACGTTACACGGCTGTTAATTTAAAATAATAAAATTAAAATAATAAAATTATTGTAAAATAATAGTAAATGTGTAAAACACTTGGACATTAATTTGGGATATTTTAGTCAAATGTAGGCTTAATACTGTTTTGTTAAATTAAAATGTTGACAAGCCTTTTTTTATGGCCCAGTAATTTTAAATAAAATACAATAAATACTTTGCAAAGGGAGGGGAAAAAAAAACAATACATGTTGTTGATTTTATTTTAAAATAGACCCACATTACCCTTTGAACAATCTACTACCTATATGTTCTATTAAATTTTCGGTCCCAAGAATAAATAGGGTTATAACAAAATAATATCTTATAAAACCTAAACTCCTCCATTTGATTAGCGCTTTGGAAATATTTTTTGTTGATGCTTGTTGTGTAAATATTAAATGCATATTTGGTTAATATTAAAAATGCGGAACAGTGGTTAATTCTAATCTTTCTCTAGTGAACGTTTGTGTTTATATATAATTTGCATTTCAATCGGGAATGAATACATGAAGAAAAACAACGTTTAAATCGTTTCGACTACTTTTCTGGACAGCAGATGTTCCACTTTTATTCAACCGATTATTTCATTTGCGTTAATATTTATAACTGGTTTTGACCATGTCTTGTCACGAATGTGATAATGTATTATAATAAACCTGGATTCGAATATAAAAACGCACGAATATTTTAATTTACCTTCTTGAAACCATCTACAATGACAAAATGGAGAAAAAAAACCTTGGGGGGGGGCGTTTGAAAGCTGTTGTGTGAAATGAATAAGCTATTTGTTCAAAAATAATAAATAACGGACACTTGGATTTAAGAATAAATAAGTTAATTGTGTAAAATATGAATGGAGAAGCAAAACAGTGAAGTCTTACTAACAGACCTGAAATCATTTGAAGGCTTTAAGTTCATGTGCGAATAGAAACGCAATGAATTGCATTTGATTTCACTGACTACCATTTACTGATTTAGTACTGTATGTAAAATTTGTTTGCCGTTCTATTGATGATTTGCAGTTTTTTTTTTTTTAATGATTAAGATTACTTTTTTTTTTTTGCCCAGGACTCGGCGAAGCTTGGGGTCATCCTAGTCGAACAACCTCACTGGATAATGTAGGACGTGAACTGGGATCTCATCTTCTGCAGGTAATAATAATAATAATAATAATAATAATAATAATAATAATAATAATAATAATAATACATGTAAAGCATTTATTTGTGGTTTGTGTGTTGCTGTTTAAAGTTTGTTTCATTGTCCCTTTGACGGTGTGACTGGTGACTGTTTCTTAAAATTAGCCTATTTGTAAAATAAATTGTGAAATTAAAAAAATGAAGAAAACAAAATGTATGTACTTAAGTTAATAGGCTGATATTCTTTCCAGCAAATGGCATGCATTTTGTTCTTTAAAATTGTCTTAGGCCATCAAAAACACCTGTGGGAAATAGCGACATTCTGAAGCAGAGCCAGACTAACTAGTATTTTTTGTAGATGCTAAGGGAACTGATTGAAAACTATTTATTACTATAATACGTTATTTATTTATGTATTTATTTATTTATATTTTTTGTCTTAGACATTAGATGGATTCATTTTTGTTGTTGCTCCAGATGGGAAAATAATGTACATTTCTGAAACAGCGTCGGTACATTTGGGTTTGTCACAGGTACGCTCATATCTAATTATCTATCTATTATAAACTCATAGTAGAATTTAGGTGATGTTCTCTTGTCCCATAAGTTATCTTCCATTGTTAAATATATTATTTTGAAATCTGGCCTTGTACAATGTGAATAATTGTTTTTAAAACCATGTAAAATTATCTTTAAACAAATCAGTAACAGATTTAATGATATTTAATGTATATGTAACTTTAGCTACGCCATGCAGGCCTTGTAACATTGGTTGGTTACATGTGAATAACAAGAGTTCGTTTCAACAGGTAGAACTGACCGGAAATAGCATTTACGAGTACATCCACCCAGCTGATCACGACGAAATGACTACAGTGCTCACAGCCCATCAACCTTACCATTCACACTTTGTCCAAGGTAAATAACATTAAAAACAATGTCAACGGTATATTGTCCATACGTCAACCCTTCGTACCCTGTTTCTGCAACTTCTGTCCTGTCTTTCTTTTCAGAGTATGAAATAGAACGTTCTTTTTTCTTGAGAATGAAATGTGTGCTGGCAAAAAGAAATGCAGGCTTGACGTGTGGTGGATACAAGGTTGGTTTAATAAAAATACATAATGACTTATAAAATGACACGGAGTCTAATAGCAATATATACAGCCTGTAGACAACGATGATGATGATTATTATTAATATAAACTCTTATTTTTAGTCCTGTTCCAAGTGTTTTCTGGGGTTGTTAAACAGTCTTAAATAGCAATTCATATCAATATTATCAATGTTGGTGATTAATTTTCTTTTTGTCTTTTAAATTCTCTTTCTTCAGGTGATTCACTGCAGTGGATATCTGAAAATCCGCCAGTATAGTCTAGATATGTCTCCTTTTGATGGATGTTACCAAAACGTGGGTTTGGTGGCTGTTGGACATTCACTGCCACCAAGTGCTGTGACAGAAATCAAACTGCACAGCAATATGTTTATGTTTCGAGCAAGTCTGGACATGAAACTGATATTTTTAGATTCTAGGTAGGTTTTTTTCTTTTCTTTCTTGGCTTATACACATTTTTTTGCTTTTAAAATTCCAAGTAGAATGTCTGAGCTAAAAAAATCCCTTTTGTTCTTTGCTGTGGCAGAGTTGCTGAACTTACTGGTTATGAACCTCAGGATCTGATAGAGAAAACCTTGTACCACCATGTACATGGCTGTGATACTTTTCACTTGCGATGTGCCCATCATTTGTGTAAGTGTGTTTTATTAAATTTTTCAGTTCTGAAATCTAAAAACAAACAAACCTATTCAACATAATCCTATTCAACGTACCCGTTGTTTAATAATGTATCATTTAAACACTGGCTGTTTTTACATAAACTTAATTGCTAGTTTTGCCATGGCATTCTTATGTAATTACTAAATGAATTGATCATGGACGTGCATTACACAATTTCAGTATGCAGAGATATCCAGGATAAATCCTATCTTCTCTTACTCAAAAACATTGTAAATACTATTGTAGAAGTGTGAACATTTCAGTGTTTGGTACACATGTCACATGTAGTCACAGCCTCTCTCTCTCGCTCTGCTGTATGGGGATGCAAGTGCCTCTGCAACAGTAATAATGAAAAAAAATCATAACCGCTTTTGTGATGTTGGCTCTCCATTCACATTATTAGAATACAAGCGAGCACTGTATAATGATATTGCTTATTGAAACACTACAGTGGAGTGAATGATTGTGTGCGGAGATTTTTCAAAGGACTGCCTACAAATCTAAATCTGTGCATTTTGGTTTATATAAATGCAGGGATGTTTTGATAGCAGTCTGTAAAGCTATGGATGTGCTGTATGAGTGACAAAGAGGGGGTAGGTGGGCTGGGGTTAAATACAAGTGATAAGTGGACTTACTTAGCATGCAAAATGTACGCTATTTCCTTAAAATGAAAATATCCATGCCTTTTACAAATAATCAAATAAATAACCTCTCAGGTTAATGTAAGAAATCCTTAATATTTATTAGTTGATTTTTTGCTAGTTCTGTACCATTATTAGCAGTTGTGTGCTGCAAACACTGAGCAACATGTGTTATGATTAGGGTGCTCAGCCTTACACTTGGAGGGAAATAACTGTGTATGCTACTAAAGGCATTAATCAAAAATATAATACAAAATAAAGCCTTAACAATATTTTGACAACATCAAGATAATTTATTATTAACATCTGCTTTTATTTTTTTATTGGCCCTAATGAAATAAATATACTATATATTTACTGTCTTAATCAACATGAATGTTAATATTAAAGAAAAATAGTGTTTTTATAAGGAATTAATAATAAGAGGCTTATACAAAATAAAAACATGTGGAAGATTAACCACTCGTTATTTGTGTATGTAGGATTTTTTTTATTATTATTAATTGAAAGATATTAATTTGCTTTTCTTTTTTCTAACTAAGTACTGGTAAAAGGACAGGTCACAACCAAGTACTACCGATTCCTAGCCAAACAAGGAGGTTGGGTGTGGGTTCAGAGCTACGCTACAATAGTCCACAACAGCAGATCCTCCAGACCACACTGCATAGTCAGTGTCAACTACGTTCTTACGTGAGTAATTACATTTCAGTTTTTTTATATACTGGTGTAACATGAATAAAAAAACTGAAATTGTTATTTGAACAGCTATTGCAAGAGAGCCTGGCTCTTTTGTATAGCATTTAAGCATGTGCTATGGGCTTGCTCCCAGCTCCCGTCAGTGCATTGGGTTGCCTCCCCTCAACCTGTATGGCTGTTAAATTTCTGTGGATGGCCGAGTAGGCATACTCTAAATGGAAACATATATTGTTATCTATATGATGTTGAATCCAACAAACCTAAATCTTTCCAAGACTGAAGATATTGAGAGCGCTGAAATGCTGGTTCAGTGCAATTTTTTAAAATATATATGACAAAGGTAGTTAAGCTACAGAAGACGCATTACAAGGAAATAATTGATTTGTCGATCTTTGGCAAGATGCAGTGTAATTAAGGGTGTGACTTAGACTAGAAAACGTAATCTTTCTATGGTTGTTTTCTGTGTTACTGTGGGTTAATTTTCTCTTCATTGAAACCAGTAAGGAGGCAGTGGAACAATGTAGGTTTGAAGCTCTGCATGACTTGTAGTATAAAGCCTTTTCGAGTTATCTGTATCCAACTAAGTCCCTATTAATGCTGCTTTCTAGTATTGAAAGTTGCAGGGACCACAACTATAAGTTGAGGAGCAGGTGTACTTTCTTTAGATTTTTTTTTTTACAAATATTGATGATATTTTACATATACTGTAAAACTATTGTATGTATTTGTTTATATCTGTCAGAAACATGCTGTTTTTAGTAAGCATTAGGATACAACATGGGCTTTTTAGGAATTATATTGTAAACCAAAACAAGTAAGGTGCTGGCTGAATACATTACAGTTACTTATCTAATTGTTATCAGTTATTTTACTTGTATTGCAGCCCAGAACTCACCTACAAATATATGCTAAGAAATATAGATGTAGTAAGGTTTTAATGTCAAAACCATTGTAAAAATATATGTAAAATAGACCACTTTTTAATGAATTACTATAAGAAGCTAGCTATACTAATATATTGACAAGTAATAAATAGTGGGTTTACAATGTGAATATTCTTAAGTCCAAAAGTCAATAAAATGTGTTTACAGTGTGTGCTTATCAATTCATAAAGATAGGAAAGAACCCTGCCTGAAATATTATAGTCTCTCTTGTGTTCGCAAGGTCCTGTGGTATTCAGAAGTTTTCTTTCTTGACAGCCAATCCCCATTTATTATTTGTTTTCAGCTGGGGAGAACATTTTGATAAATTAACAATTCATAGGCTACACATATCGTAAATTGAAGTTTCATAGGACGATTACAAATAAATAGCACAATTACATTTATACTGTTACTCTTTTTCAGATTACAGGATTTATTCACAAAGGTTTAACTGATTAATTATTTGATTTCATAAATAAAATACGGTTTGATATTCATGAAACTGTTCTGCACGGTTGTTAAAGAATGACACCAACAGTATAGGATGATTTTATGAATATGTAACAGTACTGTATTAATTCAATTAGATTTAGATGAAACTATGCCCAAATGTTCACCTAAACCCTTTTCTATCAATTATTGCACTCTTGCATACACAACAGCACTGATTTGATGTATGTAATCAATCAAGCACATGTAATCCTGCAATATAATTTAAATTCAGTTAAGCAGTTTAAATAATGGTGTTTTATATATGTTTAGTAAAGCATTATTGTAATTATAGCTTAAGAAGATTAGGCCTAAATAAAATCAAATACTGGGCATGTCCTTGAAATAAGATATGCTGCCAGAATAAATGCTGTGTTTGTACAGTAACTAAGAAAACCATGAATGATTAACTTCGGAGGTGCTGCATTGCATTCTGCAATGCATAGAGAAGCATAAGAAGTGGGGCACAGGGAGAATTGGGGGCATTTCATTGGTTCTTAGAGAATCAAACTGTTTTAAAAAAGAAAATACAACTTTGTATTACTTGTTTTGAAATCTTTTGAATACAATATATAGTTAATGCACAAATCTCGAGTAACAGATTATTTTCAAGTACACAAATTTTATTTAAATATAGATGCTCAGAAATCATATCCTGCGAAGGAGTAAATTACAAAAAAAAAACTTTGCACAGTGGGGCTTTGAGAGAGTAGCTCATACCCAAATGGCAATTAACAGTGGTAACCCTGGCCTCCATATTGACTCCGATTATCAAATTCAGACTAACGAACGTCAAGTAACATTATTTAATGTCATTAGTAATAAGGTACCTGACTGGTCCGGGTTTCTTTGTGCTCCTGGTTGTTTGAATGTGTGAGTTCTTTAACGTCACGCTGCCTTTCTCTCCCTGTAGTCTGCACACTGAACGCATAAGTTATTTCCCGCCAGCGGAAAAAAAAGGTCCTGCCCAAGAATCTCTTGACGGCCAGCTTGTTATCATTTTGATCAGCTGTGTGCTTTCCTATTGCTTTCAAAAACATTGTATCATCATATTATTATATCCTCTGTACCACTGCGTACCACTAACAGAGACAGTTACACTAAGGTTTAAAAATAACACAGATTGATTTTTTTGTTTTCTCATTATTTATTATTTAAGATGTGTAAAGTAAATTACTAACAATTAATTAAGATTGGGTCATTTTATATGCATTCTGAGACCAAAAAAAGGTAAAAGGTCAAATTTCAAGGTAACTCATTTTGACAAGACTAATAATATCATACTTACATATTTATTCTTAACTATTTTTTTTGTCTGAAAAAGATTGTACATTGAATTTTGTTTTGTGAACTTTAGCAAAGACATACAGTACCTCATTGGTTTTTGCATAAAAATCTTAGAATTATATTTTTTTTAAATATATAAATTCGTCTGCTTTCTTAGGAAAAAAAAGCAATATGGTGACCTTTCAATTTTATAGCTTTAAAACATTTCTTTACATCTATTCTTTGAAACAAAATAAAAACAAATGCATGTCTTCTGGCAAAATGTTAAGATATAATGAATTATATGCAGAAAAAGGCACTCGTGAGTAAGGGTCAGTCAGCACACGGATTTCCTACAAGAAATCTGTTTACAGGAATTCAGAAATGTTCTCTAGATCTGTGTAGTTACTCTGTGTTTTAGAAGCAGTGTTAGCCCATTCAGTCCATCATTTTTGACCACTTTTTACACTTACAGGCAGCACATTTCGTGTTGACATCATAGCAGGATTTCTGCGAACTGCTTCCTGTAGAGTGGTGGTTTTTTTCAGTGTGTCTTTATTTGCATATGCGGGGATATGATCGCTCATTACGATCAATTTAACTTCCTCTGCTGATACCTGTGTGACTGAGGACATTGCGGTTTAAAAAATATTTGGAAGCAAACTTTCCTTTCACTCTTTTTTGTTGTTGCTGCTTTATAACTAATGTTAATGTTTATTTTACATTACCATGCAGGGATACAGAATATAAAGGACTGCAACTATCATTAGATCAAGTGACGTCAACCAAGCCATCGTTTTCTTATGCCAACACGGCACCAGCAATTGCTGACAGTAGAAAAGGAAACAGGGCCCGCATCTCTCGCACCAAAACAAGAGCTAGAGCATCTCCATACCCTCAGGTAACCAGCAATGTTTGATTCTGTGATTTTCTTGGTGCATTGTTTTATTTTACACTTCAAAATACGGAATGCACATTAAAGGTAGAATAGAAAAAGCTTAAAAATGATTTATCCTTCTACCCAGGTGTCATTTGTTTTATTTAGTTGCCATTTCTTGTCTTGCTTCTTGTTCATTCAAGCTCCCTGCTGACACCGTTTCAGCTAGCCCTGGTATAGAATCTCACTTTTTTGCTTCATTAGTCATTAATTTGATAATAAGTCTCACCTTCTCTTAATTGCATTCATTATTGAGGGAAAAGAAAAATGCTGTTATTGTATTATATTTATTTATTATTGAATCTTGAAAAACATCTTGAAAATTGTTAATGTTTCCATTGTGTTAAATATTACACTAAAAAGATGTACAGTTGTCTACTGTGATAGATAGTAGTTACCAGTACCACACTCAAAGCTTTATTTTATATATATATATATATATATATATATATATATATATATATATATATATATATATATATATATATATTACATAACCAGAATGTTATCAGGAGCATTCTTTGAGATTCAGTACCACAATACAATAGAATTACGACATTTCTATTTTGCCTAAACAATTACAAAAAAAACCCCACCAGACACACTATTTAACTGAACCAGCATATCACAAAGCAGTTCTTGGAAGGGAAGTCGCACAAAGAATGTTATCTTTGTTACTTGTCAAATAAAGCAAAAGGCCAAACCCTGTTAGAAAACAATTTGAAAGTATTTATTTATAATAGTACTTATTTTGTTGCTGTAAAGAGTTCATTAATTTATAAATAGTCCATTCTCTTCTTTGAAAACCTTGCAGTATTCCGGATTTCACACGGAACGGTCAGAATCTGACCATGACAGCCAATGGGGTGGGAGTCCACTGACAGACTCCGCCTCCCCACAACTGCTGGATCAAGGAGAAGGGCCACACTCCCAGCACTCTGACATCTCCTGTGCATACAGACAGTACTCGGACCGCAGCTCTCTTTGCTACGGTTTTGCTTTAGACCAAGCTGCCAGGCTGACTGAAGAAAGAAACTCCCACTACCACACTCAGGCCTGTGAAGGGGGAAGGTGCGAAGCCGGTAGATACTTTCTAGGCACCCCACAACCCGGAAGAGATAGTTGGTGGAGTTCCCCCCGGACACCATTGCATGTGCCTAAATCGTCACCAGAAAACAGGGAAGGATATGAGAACAGTATGCCACACATTGCTTCAATTCACAGCATTCCTGGTAAGCTAATAGTATAATAAAAGTCATTGCTGAGCCATCAGATTATGTTAAGCAACGTGAGTAATTATATCAGGCCTCATGGAATAAAAATGACAAAGTAATAGGTACCTTTGCTGGATACGGAAACATTTATTTTAATGTCTGAAATGTACTGTATTCAGTCGAATTTAAGATGCACTTTTTGAACATTTTTTTGTTCTCAAAATGGCTTTGCGTCTTAAATTCGAGTACAGTATAGTGATGTGTGTATTAAAATCACCAACAAAAGATGTGACTGCTTGAGCACACAAACATCAACGTGACTGACTGGCAGTTGAAGGTTTCCGTAGTAGTTATCCTACAGAGCGGACACTCTCCTCCTAGATGTAAAAAAAGCAAGCTTTCGCTCAGCGCCTGCCTGTGTAGCTATGGCCGTGCAGTAGCCTCAAACTGTCGCTACTGTGTTCATAACAGACGAGGCCCCTGGCACGCCCCAGCCAATCAGGACCGATCAGCTCAGCTCCAGGCAAGCCTTCCTGTTTACCACATCATTATTATTATTATTATTATTATTATTATTATTATTATTATTATCATTATTATTATGTATTTATTTATTTATTTGTTTGTTTGTTAGCAGACACCCTTATGCAGGGTGACTTACAGTTGTTACAAAGTATCACATTACAATGTATCATATTATAAAATATCACATTACAGAATATCACATTACAGATAACAGCAGTTATAAAGTACAACAGTCGGTAGCAGATAAGAGCAGAATAAAGAATACAGTAAGTAATTACATTTAAGAGTGAGTTCAACTAAAAGCAGTTAACTTACAGTAAAAATGTTTGCATATACGAGTAAAGTCCAATAAGAGCATGTAGTAAGTGCGATAAATGGATGACAATGATTTAAAATAAGAGCAATTGCAAAAAACATGAATACAGATACCTACAAGAGTAAAATCAAGTATAGGATACAGGAAGTATTTATAATTAAGAACAGTAATAGAGTACGGCAAGGTATGGAGCAGTTCAGTGCAAGTACAAGCTGATGCAAGTACTGGTACAATTGGTTGCCATATAGTCCAGTATAGTCGAGAGTTGTGAGGTCTACAGATGCTGTCTGAACGGGTGTGTCTTGAGGAGGCACCAGAAGGTGGTCACAGTAGCAGCACAGCTGAACCAGCAACATTAGCTTCCTCCATACGTTGTTTTCTTCTATGAGTAAATGCATCTTTGTAAATGAATCTTTATTTGATTTGTTTTCCTCAAGTTGGGTGGGAAATTTGGTCTGCATTTTAAATCCGAAGGAAGGCGGTATTTTAAGTGCCTCACCCACATCCAGCTATAACAATGGATAAATACTTTTCTAGTTTAAAGAATTCTGTATTATAATTAAAATAAATAAATAAATAAAATGAGTATAATAATTTGATGTTGTGTTTGTAAAAATATTAATGGTGTACAGGAAGGTTCCCAGAACAAAAATAGCAAAACATTATTTTTAATAAAGGGAACCATGATGTTCTCCACTTTGTAATGTTTAATGTGAGCCTCTGTATTGACTCTAGGGAGAGGCCACTGGGATGAAGACAGTGTTGTCAGCTCTCCAGATCCCGGTTCTGCCAGCGACTCTGGAGACAGATACCGCAGTGACCAGTACCAGAACAGCCCTCACGAGCCCAGCAAGATTGAAACGTTGATAAGAGCCACACAGCAAATGATTAAAGAGGAAGAAAACAGGTTGCAGCTTCAAAAGGCCACTCAGGATCATATGGCATCAGTCAATGGGGTGACAAAGAGCCACTCCTCTTGTTACGCCACTAACTATCCACAGACTCAGCTACAAGGTGTTGTGTGCCATGGACTTGGGGTCACTAGCTCCGCCTTGTGTGACCACCTCCAGCACAGGGATGGCAAAATGATAAGCCCCCAGGAAAGCAAGCATGACAACAGCCCAACGTCACTGTCACGAATAAGTAGCCCAATTTCAGACAGAATTTCCAAATCTGGCTTATCATTAGCCAAGGACTACTTGCACACAGACCTGTCTCCTCATCAAAAGCCCGGAAACCACTGTGCATCCTCCTCCCCTACTAACTACGCAACTCACCATCGGCAGTACTTAGACAAACATACTTACTCCCTGACTGGTTATGCATTTGAGCACCTGTATGACAGCGAGACCCTCAGAAACTATTCCTTAGGCTGCAGCGGCTCCCACTACGACGTGACTTCACATTTACGAGTGCAGCAAGACCAGGCACAAGGACACAAAGGGACCTCTGTCATAATCACAAATGGAAGCTAACATTTGTAAAGAACATGGTGCCAAAAGCCAGATTTAAATGCACTATAAAATATTATGGGTTTCTTTTTAAGGTCTTGTTAACCTTCAGTAAATATTTAGGCGCAGCCAAGTTAAACATAAACCAGGGTATGTGCCCTTTTATTCTTCTCTGCATTTGTGCACACTAAGTGATCAATTTGCATACATTGTGAAAATGTGAAGAATTTATGGGAACAAAGATTAGGAAGGGATAAGTATTTATATATAGCTGTGTTTAAAGACCTAGAATACAGTCCGAAATCACATCTCTTAGTGCAATCAGACCAAAACCTTATTTTTTTCTAACTACATCGGCCATTTTGTTGTTGTTCAAGACAACAGAGAATATGCAACTAATCTGAATGTGGCTAAACATGGGAATGAAGACAAATGTTAAAATGTGAAGTTATTATTTTAGGTGTATGATTTATTCAGTAGGACACATGAAAGGTATTGTGCAAACCTATATTGTTTGTTTGTTTGTTTGTGTTTTTTTCTTCTTTCTAAACACAATACTACATGTGCAAATAAATAAAGCTTCTGGCGGGCTCCTACATGCAAGAGAAAACGAAAACGAAAATGAAAATGAAATGCAAAGTGCTTTGGAGCAAGCGTTTTATGTCTTGATCTTGATTTTTTTTCTTTTTTTTTTTTTAGTACCAAACTAAAACACGCAAGTAACAAGACTTATCTCATTGAAACCTTGGAAATATGTTTTAGCTGTTTGCACCCTCTTAAAAGATTTCTGATTTTAAACACACTGAAAAGCCTGCTCTATCTTGCCATATACAGCTATGGCTAAAAGTTTTACATCATCTAGAATTTTAGGATTGAGCCTTATTTTTATTTTTTTATTTTTTTTAACTATTTGAGCTTAATTTAGATTTTTTATATAACATCATGTAATCAAATAAACTACAAAATAATATTTCAAGTCTACCAGAAGCCATACTAATAGTACAGTAGAGTTCGAAATGTAAACGTTTTCATTTTTCATTAAGTATATGGAAAACTACAAAGCGGTATAATTCAATATGTAAACGTAATATTATTCAGCAGGTTTCATTTGACTTTATGAAGGAAAATTAGTTAATTCTATAGGGTGATGCAAAACCTTTGGCCATAGCTGTATAGTCAGTAGCAGCCTTATAGATACAATTTGTACATTTTTTCCAGTCCCCTCCGATGTAGGTAATGTAGAAGACTGTTTGGTTTAGCTACTTAGTTCCTAAGACCGTGTAAAGTGTTTCTCCTCTAGATTTATTTATGATGTAAATACTCTCTCAGAAAGCATTTGAAGTACAGGTGCATACATGTATTTATTATGTGAACGAGAAAAATGTTTTTGTTTTTTTTTTGGTTTTGAAATATAGTTGCAATCAAACAAACTTCTGGCTGCATGTGTCTTATTAAAAGGGGTGATGTCAAAATGGTGTCTAATAAAATCACAGGTACTCGACAAAGTCACAGCAACATATATATATATATATACATGAATGAAGGCTATATTTGCATCCTGAGCCATTAAAAAAAAAATAATACCACAGTAGTGACATCAAAAAGAAAATATACTTGAACTTTGACCCATTTGACTCCTCGAGTCTTTCAATTCAAACACAAAATGTTTTGTTTTCAATCACTCGGCAACACCCACAGTACTGAAATGTTCATTAATGATCAACAAAATGAGAATACGTTAAAAAAAATATGTTAAGCTGGTACATTCTTATCTCAGAAACTGGAGAGGAACAGGAAATTAAAACAAGGTAAAGGCAATCATCCAAATAAAGCTGAAGCACTAACGGATAAGGACATAGAACGTCTGTACAACGCTGAAACACTACGTTAAAAAAAAAAACAACTGTACTACTGAACCTCGTCTTCTTTAATATTATTATTATTTATTTCTTAGCAGACGCCCTTATCCAGGGCGACTTACAATTGTAAACAAATACAATCTCGGGTTTCTGTGACTGTTTATAAACTACTTGACCGTCGGTCTCGTAATTTATGACGTCACAGAAACCCTAGATGGAATTATTTTCCTGTAACTCACTGAAGCCCATCTATACTTCTCAAGATCATTTCATAAATACAAAAATAAACTTTGTAAAATACTACGGCAAATGCCAGGTGTGATGAAATAGGGTTGTAACATTATATCTGTTGCAATTGTAAACAGTGACTGTATATAGAGCTGCCACTCAGATAAACTGAACGTACAGCGACACCTTAATGTGATCAGCACTTTGCATATCCCATCATTTTAAGACAAGACTTCAGTACATCATTGCACATTTCATTCCTTCCTAATGAAAAAAAAATCATGTTTGCAACTTCATGCTTCAGTCCAGATCGCCCTGGATATATTAATGAAAGTGTTGATGGAAATCAATACTGTAAGATCTTGAATTAGAAAGGTCCATTTCAGGGATCAACCAGATCAATGAACAGAGGAGTCAGCTGATGTTATTTAAGGCATGCCACTGCCAACACAAAAATGCTTATTGCTTGTGTAAGTGATTTTAGTAGCAGCTCAGCATGAATTGGTCAATGCCTACAGCACTTCCACTGCCAGGACATTATTACCACTGATGTTTGGTAGCCTCATCTACAACAGAAAGTGCACAACCACAATCACCATAATTCTTAAGACAGAAAGGGTTCATTGGTGGATCTCAACTCATTGATCACTAGATGCAGATGTTATGCCATCAGTGGTGCTTGTCAGGATGTATGATTTGCTGTTGCTGCTGCTGCCTCTATATTAGAAACAAAACATGCTGCAAATGCTTGGCTTGAGGCCGGAGGCGCTCCAGGCATGAAGAAGCAGATGACTGCAAATCCTGGGCTAGGAGCCCAACCCTATTATAATAATGGGCTCAGATTCAGACGGCATACAATACACATTTCAGCCAAGTGCTGTTTGAAGCTTCAGCAGGATACGGTAGATAGAAAATGTGTAGGTTCTTAAAATACACATGTATTTCAGGGAAATGAGCCAACTTCCCAGAAGTGAGTCCAGCAATAATTACTACTGTTGAGATTTCCTTAAATAAAATATATGAAACCACTTCCTGATGAATGTACTTTAACTTAGTTATCTTTTTTAAAGTCTTACAATTTGTATAGAACCTTTAAATATTCTTTGAATCAATTTGAAATTTAGAATGTGTCCAAAATGCCCTAATTTATTAGTAAAACACACAATTTGGGTAGAATTAGAAAAGGGTGTTAATGTTGCAACTAGCACATTTACACCAAACAAACAAGCAAACAAACAAATAAATACATAAATAAATCATCATTTGATAAGTAATCAGGGATTATATAATTTATGAAAAAGTGCAATGCTAATTAAGTTTAAGGTTTAGCTAGCCTTAGGTGTCAATTTAGACCTGTAAATGTAGTTTTGGGAACTTGTAACAAACAATCTAGGCCTATATTATCTCTACTATAGCCACATAATAATAACTACAATGTATCATATTCACCCAATGGTTTCAAGTAATCACAATGGAAAGTAGAATTGTAATTTTTTTTTTTTTAGGACACACTTCAAAAATGCCTCTGTTACAACTGAACATTGAAATAAAAATATATAAAATCAAATATTGCATTACCAGGTTAAGTTAGTTAACTTATTTATTATACTTAATAATATTGTAAAATGCTAAAAACAAATGTACAATATGTATTTTGTGCAGAGATTTCAACCTCACCTCTTTGTCTTTTGTCTTACTTTAACATAAACAAAGATGTTTTACGTCACTGTATAGTAAGCTGCGTTTGAGAGTTTCAAATTACCCATTACACGCCATGCAAAATGCTCAGAATAAACACACTCCATGCTTAAAATGAAAGGAAACGATTCAGTTCCTAAATTACTTAAAATACTGATACAGAGCCACATGGTTGATATACCAGCACTGAAATGTTACACAGTTTCTGTGGACAGAGCTCTTATTCCAAATTCAAACTCCCATACATTCACACAAAAAAATGCTTTTACAAACATTTACAACTAATTGCTCAGATTAGGCTTTAGCCCACTAGTAATTAAATCCTTTGAAACTCTAAAAAACATGGTGCTTAACAGGGCTCAAAACAACATGGGGTTCACCTTTCAAAAGCAAGTTTCCAACAAACATTTAATAGTAAAAACAAGCGTACCTGATCCTTGTTAAGATTTCTGTTATCTTTATTACTTCCTCCTCAGACCCAAGTACCCAGTACTCTTACAGTATGACCATTAAGATGTTCTGACTTGATTACCAGGGAGGCTTAAAAAGTAAGCTAAACCGAAAGAGGAAATTGACAGTTTCTGAGGAGTTCTTCCACCCCAGGTGGGTGCAATAACAAACCCTCTTGCTCACAAGGCAGTGACGTGTGAAAA
Organism: Acipenser oxyrinchus oxyrinchus; assembly: GCA_030684275.1. Taxonomy (NCBI): domain Eukaryota; kingdom Metazoa; phylum Chordata; class Actinopteri; order Acipenseriformes; family Acipenseridae; genus Acipenser; species Acipenser oxyrinchus. Next base: position 17,929,197 of record CM060252.1, on the reverse strand, counting down.
GACTAAAGTGGGCATTGTTGTGGAGGAGAAGGCCTTAATAATGTACATTATCTGATTCTGGATTCTTTTGTACTTTTACCTGTGGCATTTGTTGTTAATATGTTGAAAATGCATAGCAACACAGTAGATGAACCCACATTTTTTATTTTATTTGTCAAAAGCATAACAAAGCAAAAACATAATAGTTACAGTACCACCTGTATGTTCAAATCAAGACCCTATGTTTTCTATATGTCACATTTCTCCCCTTATCTGCCTCATGCGCGTGCACACAACATAAAATGGAAGGCCACCCGGGTCACAAACATATTATTTTGTACATGTTCAAATTTGACTTTAGTATGTGTTGTAATTTTAATTATTACACATAATAATTTGGCCAATTAGATCACTGAAAATGAAAAGAGAACCAATTAATTTGAAGAAAATAGTATGTGTAATAAATTATCCAATTGAGTCGCCTTACTTCTGCCATTCCCGTTCAGTTTGTGGTGGAATGTGGACTTGGCATTGGGTAAAGTCTAGTGAAACATGGACAGATCCGGACCCAAGATGAGCATCAACCGGTGGTTTCAGCAGAGTTGTAGCAAGTCACCAAAATTGGGACTAGAGTCGAGTCATTGGGGAGTAAAGACTTGAGTCGAGTCTTTGACATGCCAAGCTCGAGTCGAGTCACTTTGTCTCATTAGTTCTGACAGTTCAAGATATCTTGATTTAATCAGATTAGTTTTACAGGAGATTAGCAATCTATACATAAAAAATACAAAATTAGGATGCACAATAATATGGTCATACTTGCCCCACTTACATGCACCATTAAAAGTCCACTGTTTCTGCTTTGTTTTTGTCTTTCCATTTTAGTGAATTTGATCTATTTATAAGCGCAGTGTGCCATGTATAAAGACCCCTTTCTCTACTTAGTAATGAATGCTACCACAAAACAAAGAACATATCTAAATAGTTTCTCACTTCTCAACACTGACAATCCCTTTTAATGTTGTTTCAGATACATTAAGCAAATGAAAGGAAATGTGGTGGCATTTAATTTCATGTTGAGATATTACTTCAAGGTTTTAACACATAGGAGACAAATCGAAAAAATAAAGAAACTGAGGCAAAATTTTATATAATTCAGTTTAATATAATTCACAGGCAACACAGAATCTGTACTACTCTCCTCTTAGTTTAAGCTTAACTATGGAGTGTCTTTTCCATTAAATAACTAGACATTTTTAAGTAGCAGATACTGTTTCACAAAAGCACAACACTTAATAAAGTCCTAATGGCATAACAAAACATAATACTGTACTGAAAAAAGTACAAAAACAAATTAATCTTTGAAACTTTCTCTACGGTCACGTCTTATACTTTAATATACATATACATCAAACTAAGTTAAAGTTTTATGTATATCTATGTTAAAGTATAAGAAAGGAAAAGAAAGAAAAATAAAACGTTTTTAGCCTTAGTTAAAGTCTTCAACTAAGACTTTAAACATAAACCTCTAGTTTCACAGAACCTGATTAGCACTAACCTTGGACTGCCTAATATTAGTTTAGGTAAACTTCCAAATGTTTGTAGTTTTTATTAGTTTGCATTAGCTTAACAAATGTGTACTGTAAACAATGTTTTATTCAGAATTGGATTACAAGGGAAATTTAAAAATAGCTACAAAGCACCCTTAAGAGATATGGTGTCCAGAAATAAAAAGATAAAATACATACAACCATACATACATACATTAAATAAAAAGAGAACAGTGACCATCAAATATTCCACAAATTATTTTATTTTCAATTTTCTGTGTATTTTGATTGGTCTAAATCAATAAGTTATTATTTTCCCAGGTCTCTGCTTTTCGTCATTATTATTTAACATGAAAATAACCATAACCATTTTTCCAGGTTTACTTTTACATATAAGTTTAAGTTTTAAATAATGCCATTTTAAAAGTAAGAAGTAAGACCAGGAAACATAATTATCACTTTGTAAATTAGGTAATTTTCTTGCAAAAGATTAAACAGTTCACTCACAGCTCAAAGTAACTGAGCCAATGAGAAAAAACAGTTGTCCATGTCTAAGCCAAGCACATATGGTTCACTGACTGTTTTTGGCAGGAAATTGGAAAAAGCATGTTAAACAGTCAATTAATATATCTTGATTAATATTTGAAAGTGTCTCCTATGGCTTTAGTACTGCTTCCAGCTGTACTTTTAACATGGCATAGCACATACACTAATGGAGCTCAATTCAACATGTTCTATAATAATGTTTGAGATGGGGTGACTGCTTCATTATTTATACTGTTTAGGATTGCCAGTAAGATTTCTCATAGTTTTTGTAAAATACAGATTCTGTGACAACAAATGCCACTCTATACTTACATAAATCATGACTTTACAAAATAAATGTTACGTTTGGAATCAAAAGCAGTCTATTTAATTTTTCTCTGTTTCTCAATAAATATATATTTCTGACGCCTCAACATCCAAAATAATATGTTGCAGATGTCCCAGAACCCCTAAATAATACACTTCTAAATGATATATGCTCACAAAAATTGTATAAATGAATGTACTCTAAACTTAGTGATATAAAGAGCAGTTATCAAGAACACTGCTATGTCACACGTGACATACGCATTTAGTGATCAAAAGGGACAATATTATTTAGGTGTGCAAACATACAGCATTGACGCATGTAATAACTTTGAAATACAAACATATTGTATATTTATTAGATCGCGTACATCAAGTATCTGCCAATGACGTGTGAGTGCAACCCCACTTCTCTGTAAACAGGTGAAGGAAGGCTTATGAAGCTGGCATAAGGCACATTCTTACTTGTCAGTAGTAGTATTCCATGAGAACTACATCTGCCCAAAGATTGAATGGACTAGCCCTGTTTGACAGGCTGTTTAAACAGTGAATCACCAACATTTTGCCCGTGTGCATTCTAAAGCTGGTAAGATCACAGGCCAGGGTAAACCTGGACTATTGCAACAGTGCTATCAGTGTTTTACAAGATCATGACTGACTTAGCACATCCAGAAATGTCAGCCCCAATGCTAGACATGTAAGCAACGCAGCAGCTGCAACCAAATACATAGTTACTAGAAGAAAAGACCTAACGCGACACCTTTACAAACAAGCTTCACATCACACCCTATTGTAACCTTGCATTGCTGCCCGCTAACTCCTCCAAATGTCCAAAACATTTAACAAAACATCTGATATCTAATTGTATGAAACAGATGGACAGCAAACAAGAAAATATTCCAGTAATACTGCTAAAAACATTATTTATATTATTAACACCTGCTCTACCATAGACGTCTGTGTTGTGCTTCAGCTCTTGGTGGTTACAGTAAGTCACTTAGTCATTCTTTTTGCATTACCTTCTAGAACCACCATGCATCCTTTATATCGGTATACTGTAGTTAAAACTAAATGATATCTATTGCACAAAATACAAATTGTATGATTACTAATTAATAAAAGTCAGAAGTCTTATATACAGTACATTAATAAACAAAAAATATGTGGGTATTTATTCTGAGTTGATATACTTATTATCAGTGATGTCATTCAATCCAAATGAATATTGCTCCATATCTTTTTTTTGTTTATTACAGGAATAATATGGAGCAATATTTGAGGTATTTTCTAGAATTATTTTTTTCTGGAAAAAAATATTTTCCCTTTTGACATGGGCCCTCAATTTAACATATATGACTGCCCTTTTATTTCTTCTTTACATATGACACTGGTCTTCCATCTTGGTGATTTTTGTGTTGAACTTGTTTATTGACTGGTCTTCAGATGTACAAACTGTGGTCATCTAAGCTTATCAATGGCCTGTCATCTCAGTAATTCATTTGAGCTCAACTGCTTGTTTAGTACATCTGCCGCTTGTTGATCCATTTTAGACCAGACAGTTCTGCCAGCTAAGAGGCATTCTTCACTTAACTATTGATCTCCATTACTCCCCCAAAGCTTTAAGTATTAGTTTTAAGGATTATTGAGATTGCCCTCAAACAGATTTTAATTCATTTCACAATAACAGGTGACATATCTTCAAATGTCATTGAAAAGATAAATATAAGCAGGGGTAAAATTCTGCTTGTACTCAGTACCGGGACTTATTTTGATGCCGGTACTGGGTACCGGGACATTTAATCTGCTTTTCATCCAACGCGGATGCATTCCATCCACTCACACTGTCCACTAGTGCAACATTTCTCAAATGCACTTTCATTCAGCACAGTTTGTGTTGCTTGCATTCTGTTTCCTCATACTGCTTCTGTTTCTGTTAGCTGCCTTTGGCCACCATTAACTTCAGTATGATCACTGCATGTTGATTGGCCGAGCTGTCATTCTGATCAGATTTAATTTTGGCATGAGTCACAAATCTCCACCCATTTCGCTTTGTGTCAGTGCTCATTATTTGATCAACGAGAGAAGACCTTAGCAGGGCAATGTGAAAACAGTGGTATGGAGTAATTTTGATTATTATTAAGTAATAATTATTTTCTTTAGTGTGGCAGAGAAACTATCTCAAATATTCGAAACAAACATTGCTGCACATGAATTTGAATGAAATCAGTGTTCTCCATAAATTACATAGTTGATAAATATTAGAAATAATTATCATAATGCGTTTTGCCTTGCACCGATTTACCACATTGCCAGAATTTGTATGAAAGTTTCTAAAATGGCAAGTGATGTGTGGAACAGTAGGGATTAACATTAAAAAACAGGATCAACAAAGTGCAGCTTCAGATTTTGGTAAGCGAGTCAGAATCGGGATACAGGTGTAGGTGTGCTTCACACTTTTCAAACACGGGTCCAACTTGCAAGGTACATGTTAAGTATAGTGATTAACGTTAGTATTTTCTGTTATGAGGACTGTAATAAACGATAACCAAAATGGTGAGGTGTTTTTTCTTTGTACAATGCCCCTTTTCTAAAACATTTTGAAGAGTTTATTTAAGTTAAATATGACTTTTCACTGTGTGTACATCTAAGAAAAAGGCAGAAGTAAACCACAGTAATGATATTACTTTATGAAAATCTGTCTTTTGCCACTTTGTTTATTGTGCAGAAACCATAATACCAGGGATAATTTTAAAAAAAAAGTACTGTTTCTGCCTGAAAAATCTTTATATGTAATAGATCATGGTAATTAATCTATGCAGAAACACAACAGAGAAACAAACCAAATATATTATTGTAGGTAAAGTAATAAGTAAAAAATACATAAAAGAAACAGGCATATATGTTCTAATCCAAGGCTATTATTGTTGCATGCCCAGGTCCTGTTGTAGAGGAGTACCCAGTCTCTGGAAAGTATGGGGATAATTGCTGAGAATACTATAGAGATTAAAATGGCCAAGTCAAGTACATAATTAGTCGTAGTAGTGCATGTTACATAAAATAATTTGAGGGGTAGTTTAGCCTTTATTGTGCATTGTTTGACTTAGACCTTTTTGTATCATTTTTTCATAGTACCGTTTTTTTATACCATTTTTTTTTCAAACATCCCTTTTTTAGGATATCTTGAAACAAAACTCCTTCTCAACAGCAGTTACCGCATAGTGTAATATTAATGCTTGTCATTTAAGGTTTAACTTAAGTGTTATATCACAGTACATGACAGTGGTACAACGGATACAGAGGATACAACGCTTTCAGTATTTTCAGCTTCTTTGTTTATGGTGAATTGGTTATAATTGATCAGTTATTTTTAAGGCTTATTTTGTATTCATAAATGTATCATCTACCGATATCTATACATTTTAGAAGCATTTATTCATTGGCACTCAAAATGTTTACACCCGGCTGTCATACGAGTACCCGCACTTGTTTGTTGAGAATTTCACCCCTGAATATAACCAAATACTGAATTCTGTTTTCAGCTATCCTGTTTTAATGGTATTGTTCTCTTGTGGTCTGATAAATCAACCCATTAATTTGCAATAACCCTTTTACCTATTTCATTATCAATAGACTACAATGTATTTTCTCAGTTTTTTTTTATTTCAAAGCATACATTTCAACAGTTTATTTCTATTAAGGAAATGTATACTTTTGTTTTTTTCATTCCATGCATGAATGATAAACAGCTTGTGTTGAAATGTTATTTACATAACCCAGTACTAATACCAAACTCTGTAACATTATACTTATTAATAGTGGTAGTGTGATGAACAGTGTTTTTGTGTGGCTACATCCTTTATCTCTTTAATTCTGTATCGTGTCAGCTGCAGAAAAAGTCATGGTTAAAAATACATTTTACGACAAGGTTATTAACATATCTTCACAACTTTCATGAAGGAACTCTCAATTACCAAATACTGCTTCTGTTAGTGCCAACTTTATTTTATTGTAAATTACAGCTTAACAAAACCCTTGCTTTATAACAAAGACATTTACGAAGCAAACTATCTGAGAAGACTAGACAACCAGGGTAAAATAAATATTTTCATGGGCAATTTATTCTTAATTCTTAATCCACATTCATTCCAGTGTAAACCCATTTTAAAAGGATTGATTCTTATAAATCTGACTCCACCTTGCAACAACATAGACCAATAGTGAAGAAAGAAAACCTTAAAAAGAATGGGATCATTTTCCACCTGTAAACCTCTACTTAAGTCATCAGTCTCTAGGCTTGGGAAACTGTATTATAACTCTGTTATTATAAACCAACTGTGAAATTTCCCCAAAAGTATTAACAGCAATATACAAAAGCATGCTAACTGCACATGCCTACATGGTTTCAGTCATGCCTGTATACAGAAACTACAAAGAGTAATCATGTAAAGCAGTTCTAAACCATCGGATATATTTAAGAAGTGTGGTACAAAGTTACTTAGTCCTGATGAGGCAAGATGTATTCTGGTCATAGTATCCAGCCTAAAATATCAAATCCATTTGCAGTTTTATTAGAAAAAAATATTCTTAAAATTGTCAGCATTTAAGAGAAAGTCTGCTGTCTTAAAGGGGAGCATGTGTGCCCATCATGTCATTTATACACTCTTTGAGGGTATTTCACAATTGCATGTGCTTATAGAATGGGTCATTCCACCACAAATACAAGAGGCTTTCCACTCTATTTTCTATATACCAAACTTAATGTGGCCATTATTTGACTAAATCACACAGCACAACTCGCAAATGTGATGTCAATTTGTTATTACCCCTTTGTATACATGGACTACAATTCTCAATGTAAGTTCTTTCTTCAAAATTAACATTACACTCTGTTATTGTTAGATACATGTGCTAAAGTAGAAATTAGTTTATAAATAAAGCAATACATGCAATAAGTGGTTAGCATGATGTTCAAACTGTGATGAGTCGATTCTCTCTAGGATTGAAGTGGACGATTTCTCAAGTGTGAAGTAAAAGTTTTCATTTTTCAGTCTTCAATGCTGGAAGAATTAATGTATTTTTCAGACAGGTAATACAACATCAGATTAGCCTAATACAATAGCAATTTGGTATAAAGAATGACTCATTTTATAGCAGTAATCATCAAACTAACTGTATGAAAATTAAACCTGTCGGTGGTTTAGAGAGGTCTTGCCTCTCCTTTGAATGAGATGTAATACCAATGTCCTATCAGCTTTGAGTACCGCTATTTCAAATGCCCCATTTAATTTAAAGCAAAGCTGTTATTATCCACAGTTGTAAGTCAAGGAAATACTTTTCTCAGAAACACATTTTTATCCTGTGTATTTATTTTGGATGAGTGGGTCCGTTTTCCATTAACCATCTTATTATAATTTGGGACGAGCTAGCACTGTGTATGATTGTTGGTTTCATCGTCACTAGGAGTGCTGTTAATCTCTTTATATCTAAGCAGGAATAGAATATACCATATTAACTTACCAATTCACATACTCACTACTTTTAATGACTCTCTTTCATTTAGCATTCACATAAACATGTCTTTGAACTTTGTTTGGCAACTGTAATGAAAAGGGTGCCTCTAACAGCAAGCGAAAGAAGATATGTGCTGTTTAAAATGTTTCACATGTAAAACAACACCCATGAATCAGATAGATATAAGACACAACAGTAAAACACACACTCGCTTGCCAGAGACCTACTTTGGAAACACGGCGCATGAGGCTAGCCACTCAGCTGGATAGTTTAAGAATGCTTTATGCACACAGGAATCAGCGCTGCTGGCTTCGGGGTCACAGTGGTATGAGCTGGCAATGAGATAGACGTTAGATGGCAGATCAGCTTAAGACAGTAGGCCTTGGGTAACCTTTATGGGCTTCAGGACCATCTAACAGGACCACTCTAACAGAATGGCAGTTATGATATTTAATAAGATCACAAAAGTGGGGTCCATGATTTTAATGATATAAATATGTTGCTCTTCAAGTTGTAAATCTGCTCTGTCGCAGACCTTGTTTCACTAAAATAGTCACCTCTCAGCAGGTTTAGAGACTTGTTTCACTAAAATAATCACCTCTCAGCAGGACTAGTGACTTGTTTCACTATAATGATCACTTCTCAACAGGACTAGAGACATTGTTTCACTATAATGATCACCTCTCAACAGGACGAGAGACCCTGTTTCACTATAATGATCACTTCTCAGCAGGACTAGAATATAGTTACAGGACATCTTGATCTGCTATTTAGATCATTAAAATAGAATTGGGTAATATCCAGATTGAAGCCTGCACCCTGTTAGTTTCCTGGTGAGGTGAGGTTCTGCTTATCTGTGAACATTACAGGCCTCACTGGCCACCAAATAAGGGTATTTACCCTAATCTAATGAATAAATGTTACCAAGAAAATTCCACTTCCCTACCCTAGCTGTGACACCAGTAGGGTAAACAGGATAGTTTCTTTGGTAGTTGACTTCCTGAACTCGACAGGGAATTCATCTCTTAAACCTCCTCCCAGCTTTCATGCCCTATATTTATCGAGCCAGTAAGATACCAGGCCTCGAAGCCTTGAGATTCTCAAACGAAGTGCTTGTCCCAAAGATTGTTGAGTCACTGAATATAATTATATTTTTCACTGCTCATTTGTGGAGTTTTTACGTATTGCATAGTTGTAGAGTTGCATGCCAGCAATGAGAGGAAGACTTGTGACTGCCTTAGAAAATTAAACTATCCATGCAACTCTGTAACTCCAAGTATGACAATAGAACAGTATTTAAAGGGATATACTGCATATCAATTTTATACTCTCCCAAAAACAGTATTTAAAGGGATATACTGCATATCAATTTTATACTCACCCAAAAACATGTCAAACTGTTCAAATGTGAATACACAGTTTTTTCTAACTTAGATAGTTTGTTTTTTAAAGTACATATAACACATTTTTTTATTTAGTTGGATTAAAAACATGTGTGATGAATGAACTGGAGAGTAATTGACTGTATCAAAGGGTGGTGAATTTACAACCTAAGCATCAATAATATTTTTTGTATTACCTTCAGGGAAAATGCACAATGTGAATGAACTAACCCTGCTGTTTACACATGTCTCTAGTGCTATTAATCAAAGATTCCAATCTTTTGACTAAATAGTATTTGTGTCCATTACCATGCCATGTATCATTGTTTTCTTGTCATTCAACAGTTCTGGTACAAAGAGGTGCAGATATTCTTAGTATGAGTTTTAAAAACAAGCTGTAGGTATGAATAGAATAGTAAATAGAATACTGCCCTGGAATGCTGATGAATACAATTCTGAAGTAAAACCACTTAATTAGGCATAGTAAACTAAGTTGTAATCACTTTGACAAATGACTTATTTTGCCAACAGTCAATCCTCTCATTGAGACTGCTGCAGACTGCTAAAATGTGGGAAGGCACTCCTTTTCTGGATCCTTGCTTGCTTTAAGGCGATGACAGAAATGACTCCCATCAAACTAAACTAACAGTTCTTTAGTCAGACAACATTATATGCATTTCTGATGTACCTGTATTGTTTGTTTTATATATAAAAAAGCTATGCAGAGAGTATGCAGTACCTGTTCATTAAGACTTTCAATAGTAATAGGTTTCACAGTAAGTTTACATATGTAATACCTGATTAATGTCTTCATTTAACATATTTATGTAGTCATGCTACATATTTTCCTTACAATGAAGGTGCAAATAGTTCAGCTTGGTAGACAATGTAATGAAATGCAATACTGCATACTGTATTGGGTAAAATGATCAACAAATATAACACGGAACTTGTGGGACATTTTACTTAATCAAATTTGTAGCCTATTTTCAAAGAGGTAACAATTAATTATCTAATCAGTGTTACTAAGATTTTGTACACAAACAAGGGGGTTGATTGGGTTATAATTTCAATGGATACATTGCCCATTAAAATATTTTCCATTTATATAAATTTATTTTTCACGAACAAGCAGTCTGAGTGGAGTAAGAGACGCAACAAACTCCTTACCTCCAACACCATAAACCAGCACAGGTGGTTTACGAAAGCTAATAACACGCATTGTTCAGTACACCAAGGTTCGTTGGGATAAGTTTCCAGATGTTTAGCCATCTGTTTGTCTTACTCATTTCAAAGTCAGCTTAAAGAATGGAGGGGAAAGCTTCTTGGTATTCAGCAGTTGGTTGGTACAGGTCCTCCAGTTGAGCAGGCCCACACCTTGCTGCCAGCTGTGTGTACACAGCCACGAGGATGATTCACACACAACTGTTTACATGGAACAGCCTTGTCTGAATTTCTGATTTGCACCATTAAAGGCAGAACGTAAGCTGCAAGCATGCTCTGAGGTAATTGCCCTGGGCAATGTTCTATTAAAACACACAGAATGACCTTCATCAGGTACAAAGCTGTGAGCATTAAAATGCAGCAGTCAAAAGAAAAAAAAAAGAAGAAAAAAATCTAAATGGCCCAATAAGCATTTTTGCTTTAATCTTCATACCAGTATATGTTTATTGAAATATTCAGTGGTTGTAAAAGTGTTACAAACAAAAGGAAATGGTGGATGGGAAACTTTTAGACAGTGGACAAACGTAATAATATTTTATGAATAATAGTGCATTCCTCACTTTACAAACAAGTAAAACAATGTAAAAATGAATACAAAATCTGCATGTCCGTCCAAGCAAGATTTATGTATGTGCTACTGGTGGCACAGGTATAGAGCCATGTTCTACAGGTATATAACTGGCAAATTACAACATAGAGCACTGTTATATGTAAAATTAGTTACAATCAAATGAAGAAAATCTGCTAGATTCACGTATTACAGTTTGACTTATTATGAATAATACAATAATTGACGTTTAATTATTATTATTATTATTATTATTATTATTATTATTATTATTATTATTATTATTATTATTATTATTTTATTTATTTTTTTGTAAAGCTTCCTGCCCCTTGTTTTATGTTCCTTGTAATTCAGTACATGACATGCAGCCTGATTGAATGTTGTTGTCTTTTTTTGCTCCTGTCTGGATCTGTGATCACAGGTGCTTCTGTTGGGTTAAAATGGAGGTGCAATATTAAAACAAAACGTTCAAGTTAAGATGTCAGTCTCTGTCAGTTTCCACAAGTCTGTGACCTCAGTCTGGGGGAGGTTACTAACAACACTTAATTTTCCCCGCATTCAGCTCTACCTTTCCCCTGTCATTTCCCAGTCATTCAAATTTATGGGTGGGCAGCCAGCAGGATCCTTCACCTGCACAAATAGTCCCCACTGTGATGTTTATTGTACTAACTAGGCTGCATGCAGAGCACAAGGATTGTAACTAGAAAGGGCACTTCTGTCATGGCCCTGGTCTGCTTTGGAGGCAGTAAAAGACACCTTTCTAGGATTTATTTCTTTCAAATAAAGCAGAACCCCCAAAGGCAGCCCATGTAATTTATAGTGAGTTCTGTGTCCTTATATTTAAATATAAAAATACTTCAGCTTACTTATGATGTTGCTCCACGTACTACAGAATATGAACTACGACGACTACTACGACTAATAATATCCCATATCTGAATTGTAGAATATACCAGTGATAAAATAATGAATATTTGTTTTAATTAGATACAGTAATATTGTATTTAATACATTATTATTATTATTATTATTATTATTATTATTATTATTATTATTATTATTATTGCAGTGGTTGTTATTGCTGTATCATCTATTAACTTGGAAAAATAATATATATAATAATAAATAATATATAATTTAAATATTGTATTTATTTGTTTTACTTTTAAAAACAAGATTTAAATCTGTTATTCAGTGTAAATAAACAGGTTCTATTATTATTTTTTATCATCAAATGATTTATAGTAATTACCAAACAGAAAAGAAATTTGAATAAAAACTTCTGAATTCCATCAAGGTACTTTTATATAAATATACTTTTTACTGTAACTAATATACTGACTTTAACCTACAATGAAAGTACTGTAGTTTTCATCCACACATACAGTACCATTTAGCTGTCTAACATTTGGATATGTGAGACAACACAACTGGTTGACGCAGAATAATTATCAAACAGCTGTCCACATTAGTCATTTGAAAGAATCCTTATTGACAGCTAACATGGACACAAAAAAGTATATCTTTTTACTCTGATACTGTAATAGTGAAATAAAAATAATAAGATTCATATTACGCAGATCAAAACATGTGATTGTTATTAATCCTAAAATAAATCGTATTCCCTTTGATGTAAAAGTGCATCAACCGGAGGTTTGCACAAAACTGAAATATGAACCCTGAACCATACAGAATTTTGAGTCATCAGACCAAGGAAAATGTGTGTGGATGCTTAATGTGCCATGTAGCATTGAAATCTGATGCCAAAAACAGCTATCTGGGTCCTCCAACTTTGCAGGAACACGCAATACTGAGAGTGCGACTATCCTGTTGCAATACAAGCGTTTGCAACAAAAGAACATAAGAGGAAAAGTTACAAACAAATGGAGGCCATCGGACCATCAATGCTCATCCGGTTTCTGGCTGATTTATCCTAATTATTAATAGAATCACAATAATTTAGCAGAAACAATGGCTCTTGGTAACCCATTTCATGCATTCAAGTCTCTGTAAAAAAGTCCCAGGTCTGTCCCCACTGAACTGTGTCCTTTGGACCTGGTCTCAATTTTGTTAAAATATTGAATGGGGTTGACTTTGACAACTTTATACATTTATTCAAGACTCCCCTAAGGCCTTTGTCCTATAATGTAGACAACAAAGTGTAGGGGTCCTAGCACTGATCCCTGCAGCATTCCACTGAGGACAACTATATACACCAGTCAGTTACATATTCTAGTTGTGTTACATGTAAGTTTGTTATTTGAGCTTAAGGAAGGATTTGTCATTCGTGTGATACCTTCTCAATGTACAGATACATTATATCATATGCTTTCTTGAAATTGAAAGTGGTGCAAAATGGGACAAGAGTTAACGCGGGATGTTTTACCTTTTGATAGGGAACTGAAGTTATAAGTTCCAAAAATCACACCCACTTTTATTGAAGTAATAGAATGGGCTGGAACTGTGCAAAAACATGCATTACAAGTATGAAAACAATCGAAGGCAAGAAAACACGTATTTTCTAATTTATTCATTGAAGCCCAGATATTTATGTATTTAAAAGACATATACAAGCCCTGTGGGTGTGAAAGTGTGTCCCTTGTTAAAATATGTAAGCTTTTACAGGATATTTTTACTGATTCAGAAAGGAATTTTCTCTATTATATAAACATTTTTTTCCCTCTTTGCTGTTATATTTTACAATATTAATAGGCAGCCTTAGGAACAGGAAAAAAAGATGAATGACAAATACTGGTAGATTGGTAGATATTTGCATATTGGTATATTTGCAAGTTGTAATGGTTTCATTTGATTATATGATATATGATGCATTTATGTTTGTGCTGCTGAAAAAAAAGTATGTTTAAGGTTTGTTTTCATATATTATGTTAAGACTGAAAAAGTGAATGACTTTTTTTTTTTTTTACTGCAGTTCATTCAAGCAATGGCTGAAGATGAAAACATAGCCTACAGTTGGTATGCTCCAATATTAAAAAATAATACATATCTATAAACACTAACCATTATTATCTCAGCTAAATATGTTTGATTGAAATGTTTTTCATATAAAGCCTACAAACTGTAAACAATTATTACTCACAGTCACTCAACAATGGAGCATTTGTAAAATTTATTATAAAAATGCCATAGCGTATAGTAATACCAGTAATCGCATGGAACCAGAGAAGTGTGCTGGATGAAACAGTGTGGTTTATACAGGTAGCTGCTGAAAAATATAATACTGTACCTAGAATAAAGGTATAAATGACAAACTATTTCCACGCTTTGAAAAACTATTACAGTACATACAGTTGGGGTAGTGTCCTGTTGTGACCTGTAATTCAAACATTGTAATAATTAAAATTTTACTGTCCATTGTGTGAACAAGTATTTTGCTACTGAGTTACCATTCCCATGGGGCATGTGTGTATTTACGCAATATACTTGGTTATTAGGGGTGTGCTGATACTTGTATTTTCGAGTATTTAACTTAAAGAAGTATTTGTCGGCAGGTATTAAATAAATCGAAACACACCTATTTATTAATGTGCTGATTTAAACACTAGAAAAACTGCTCTTCCCTAGCCTTTACAATTGAGTACCAATCAATGGCAATTACCTTCCGCATTGAATTTTCCTCTCATCCGGGGTGCTGATGTTTTTTATTGCTATACTGCCATATGCTGTAAACTGGCAATGAAAATAAGTTGCAAAACTCACAAATTCAACTGAATCATCACTGAAACATGACCTTACGTTAAACCTAACTCTGAGATGAGTAATTCTTTGTAGACTTTAATTAACACATTTTATTCCATTTAATTAATACCTAACAGTTTCAAATTTCTTAAAGGTAATTATGAGTTTTGGCACACCCCTATTGATTATAAGCTTAGAAAACAAAAGTCATGGCACTTGATGCCAGTCTGTAGTCAAGTATACATTGGTTTTAGAAGGTATCACTCCATTATTTTTAATAGGGATTTGGTCAAGACCCCACAATTATGCTGCTAGAGAAAGTCAGTATGTAGGGGCAGGAGTATACAGAGAAAGTCAGTATGTAGGGGCAGGAGTATACAGAGAAAGTCAGTATGTAGGGGCAGGAGTATACAGAGAAAGTCAGTATGTAGGGGCAGGAGTATACAGAGAAAGTCAGTATGTAGGGGCAGGAGTATACAGAGAAAGTCAGTATGTAGGGGCAGGAGTATACAGATTTTACAGTGTATTTGCATACTCTTTAAATAATAAAAGCACAATAAGCAATGTATTTTCTTTAAAGCTTTGTACTGTTTTTACTTTTATAGTCTATTGGTGTACTTTGGTATGATATAACGTCCATTTTATATTTCAATTTATATGCTTTGTTATTGTTTTTTTAAATGCAAATCTTCAAGAGAGTTTGAATGATTGTGCTTTTATGCCATGTTTAAATGACATATCCCCTACAAGAGGTTGCGTCAGAGAAGCCTTAAAAATCCCGGTTGTGTGGCACCTTGAATTTTTGTTTTACTACCAAGCAATCGGGTGGCATTTTGAATTTTTGTTTTAATGCCAACATTTATCCCGCCTTAGCTGTAATTTAGATTTAATCTGCCCCAAAGTCAGTGTTTTAGTGCCTGTGTATAGTTTCAGCTTGTGTTTTTATATGTAGTTATTCAAGGCTTAAAAGCTTTACACGAGGTAGGCTGATATTCATTTTTTACTTTGTATAGTTATTTTATTGGTAAAAGATAACAGTACTTTACTGTAAGATGCATTCAAATCGTGTTAATAGTGCACATAAACAAACAACAAACATGTGTAGAGTGAAGATATAAGGGCATGACGATTGGATGTAGACTTAAGCAGGGCATGCAACAAAGTTATAATAGGTATATTTCTGGACATACTTCATATATTTATCTTAGCACCAAGAGAACTGTCTTAACACGTTTTGGTGCCACTGTTTAATTACTTTTCCCTACACACTAACCCCAAAAAATACAAAAAAAAATCCAGACGCCATGGGAATGCTTTAGTAAAATAATAAACTTACTTCATAATTGACAAGATAGAGGCAAAAAATGGAACTGTGGCCGCCTCCACTCTTTCTCTGTTGCCAGGGCTAATCTTCTCCTGTGGGGGATCATAACCGGAAGTAGCAAGATGGACTGATAATTAGCTGTGATATATGGCTCTCCCTTTGGGAACCAAGCACATTTACCACATTTGAAAATGTCTAATTGGAAAAACATTTTGTAGCCCATAAGGGGGAAGAAACACATGGTTCTATACAGACAAAACCTTTTTTTAAAATTATTATTAACCATATCTGCAAACGGGCTGTTGAAATTGAGACAAAAAGTAATAAGTACTACTCAGGTTATTATGTTTTGATCATTATTATGTTGTCTGTGTATTGTAACTACAATTTATAAAGTAACATTAATTATTTCAGTTCCAATTACTTATACATTCAAACATTCAGTTAAATGTATTGATAAGTCATCTGTATCACTGTTATTTTTTTAAGCATATGGTAATGTCACGTTTCACGTCCACCATGAAACCAGTCTGTAAAGCTAAATGTGATTTCTTATGAATACGAAGCTGGAAGAAGTCCAATATGTATCACATTTTGATATAGTTCCCATTTAAAAATTCCTTTACCTGATAATGTAATTAATTGACTATCCTCCATTCTGACGAAATGTTGTTGTTTTAACATTTTGAATTTTTGGATCATTGAATGTTAGAGTTAGAGAGCGATTTCAGCCAGCCCACAACCTAACTGGGGCAGAAGAGTCACAAATTCAAACAGGGTTGATCCGCAGCTGATGGAAACAAGCTCAGACTCAGTGACTAGATTGAAATGTCCCAAAGACAATACTTCTGTAAATCTAGTAACTGAGCCTCACCTGTTGTCCTTGTCTTGGCCAATCAGTGACTCTCAGATGATGGCAGAGGGATACAGTTCATTATTACTTTAGTTCATTATGCCCCAGAGGGCCTCATTTACAAAGCGGTTACCGTACGCAAAACACGATTACCGTGCACAGTTCTGACCCTGTCCTATTTACTATTGCCATCTCCATGCAGAAAACAAGGATTTAGCAGACGCAAAATGAAAGGGGCGGAATAGCGGCGCCACCTCATGTGCATTGAAGTAATGATGTTTACGTATGCAAAGCAGCGTGTTAAACACAGATAATGAGCTATTCACAAAGGTCCGACAAGGATTTTGCGCAGGCAAAAATTACCCCAAAATTCCACAGACTAAATGCTGCCGCAAAGTGGAGAGCATAGGCGGCGGAACCTGTGTTTCATAAAAATACCAATTTATGGCAGATATTTAAGGTGCTGTATAGCTATAACGTGTTAATGCAACACTGTGATTTATTTTAGGCTAATTGTAAGTAGACTAAGATAAAAAGAAAATATGCTGAAATAATTTAGTTTCAATTTAAAACAATATTTTATTATCTACACATCCTACAACAATGTGAAGCCTACAATGCATCAGCATGGTTTGTTTTGTACTGTATTACATGTAGGATAGACTAAAAGAAAAAAAAATCTGCTAGGTATTCATTTGGTTTTACTACTGTACTGTTTAAGCCTTTTGTATATATTTATATATTTTATATAATGTAATGTTTACTAAACAAACATAAATCAATTGGAATGCAAATACATATATAGTTCTTTAATTAATGTTGAATATATTGTATATATATATATATATATATATATATATGTGGCCCCCCTGTGTATTATATGTTACGTGTTGTGTGTAAATGTTGGTGTATAGTCATCAGTACACGGGATATAAACGGGTCTGTGTTTCACGTGTGATTTAAAAATGTAGATTTGTATTTAGGCACGAGGAGGGCACAAATCACTTCACGTGCTGGTTAAAATGTAATGTGTGGTCACGGGAGTGCACTTAATTAATTCACGTGCAGTTGTACCGAGATTCCAATTGAATGATTGACTAGCAATCGAGTCTCGGTACAACTGCATAAAAACAGCATGTTTTCACTCACTCGGTGTGGTGTGTTCGGTGAGTGGAGAACGGGATTGGAGACGGAGGTAATTGTTAATTGTCAAGAAAATAGAAGCTCACCGTGTTTGTCTGTGTAGTCCGTTTTTGTTTATCTGTTTATTTTGGCCGCAAGTGCCGTGTCCTGTTTTGTGTTCTTTTATTTTGTTTATTAAACGCTGAGCGAAGGCATTCGCTCAGCTTCACCAAAAACCCCGAGTCTCTTTGTGTTTCTAACTCTGGTCTGAGTTCCTCCCTGCAGCCAGCCTGTCACACGTGGTGTCAGAACCGGGAAAACAGCGCCTCCAGGACTCAGGCCAGAGCGGGAACCGCAGGTTTTGTTTTTTTGAAAAGGAAAAGAAATGGGGAGAAGAGGCTGGAGAGGAGCACAGGAGGGCAAAGGGAGAAAGGCGGAAGCAGGGCTGTGGTGTTTCGACTGTGGCCAACCTAGCCACACCACCATACCCTGCTCCGTCCACAGGACCCTTCAAGAAATGGCCCAAAGACTGGGATGGGGGGAGTGGTGCCCTGGCTGTGGGGCATATGGGCACACGTTGGCCCTATGCCCCATGCAGGATGAAGAGGAGGAGCCCTTGCTGCCACGTCCTATGCCTGAATGGGAGGAGCCCGAACGTCCTACGCCTGAGTGGGAGGAGCCCGAACGTCCTACGCCTGAGTGGGAGGAGCCCGAACGTCCTACGCCTGAGTGGGAGGAGCCCGAACGTCCTACGCCTGAGTGGGAGGAGCCCGAACGTCCTACGCCTGAGTGGGAGGAGCCCGAACGTCCTACGCCTGAATGGGAGGAGTCGGTGCGTCCACAGCCTAAGAGGGAGGAGTCGGTGCGTCCACAGCCCAAAAGGGAGGAGTCGGTGCGTCCACAGCCCAAGAGGAAGGAGTCGGTGCGTCCACGGCCCAAGAAGGGGAAGGTAGAGCGTCCACAGCCCCAGTCTCCACCAGCAGAGGGTGAATTCCTGCTGGTTCCACCTCCATTGCCATGGGAGGACTGCTTGCAGCTCCCACCTCCACCAGCAGAGGGTGAATTCCTGCTGGTCCCGCCTTCGCCACCTCCATCGGCAGGAGCAGAGCAGCAGGAGCTGTCTCTGCCTCCGCCACCTCCACCGCCAGGAGCAGAGCAGCAGGAGCTGCCTCTGCCTCCTCCACCAGCAGAGGGTGAATGCCTGCTGGGTTCCTGTCCACCAGCAGAGGGTGAATGCCTGCTGGGTCCCTGTCCACCAGCAGAGGGTGAATGCCTGCTGGGTCCCTGTCCACCAGCAGAGGGTGAATGCCTGCTGGGTCCCTGTCCACCAGCAGAGGGTGAATGCCTGCTGGGTCCCTGTCCACCAGCAGCGGGTGAATGCCTGCTGGGTCCCTGTCCACCAGCAGAGGGTGAAGGCCTGCTGGGTCCCCCACCAGCAGGGGGAAAATGCCTGCTGGTCTCCCCTTCCGAGGCAGAGCCGCACCAGTCCCCTACAAGAGAGGGAGGGCCGCACCAGTCCCCTGAAACAAGGGTAGACTACACGCCGCTCCCACCTCCGCCGCCAGGAGACTACACGCTGCTCCCACCTCCACTGGCAGGAGCAGAGCAGCAGGAGCTGCCTCTGCCTCCGCCACCTTCACCGGCAGGAGCAGAGCAGCAGGAGCTGCCTCTGCCTCCGCCACCTTCACTGGCAGGAGCAGAGCAGCAGGAAATGCCTCTGCCTCCGCCACCTCCATCGGCAGGAGCAGAGCAGCAGGAGCTGCCTCTGCCTCCGCCAACCCCACCAGCAGAGGAGGAATGTCTGCTGGTATCACTTCCCCCACCAGCAGAGGATGAATGCCTGCTGATATCACTTCCCCCACCAGCAGAGGATGAATGCCTGCTGGTATCACTTCCCCCACCGTCACGAGGAGAGGAGCAGGAGCTGCCTCTCCCGTCACCAGAAGGACCAGGACTAGATGCTGGTGGTCCTCAGCAACCCTTGCATAGGCTGCTGAGGGAAGCACGGGGAAGAACCGCCCGGCCGCAGAGGCCGAAGAGGGCCAACACCCGCACCCCAGCTTGTCCTGACTGCCTGCCCGCTCGCCCAAGGATGCCTGCCTCGCCGCCAAGGATGCCTGCCTCGCCGCCCAAGGATGCCTGCCTCGCATCGCCTGAGGATGCCTGCCGCTCGCATCGCCTGGGGTTGCCAGCCGCCCGCGATCGCCTGGGGTTGCCAGCCGCTCCGCACGCCTGGGGCTGCCTGTCGCTCCGCGACGCCTGGGGCTGCCTTTTGCTCCACACAGGGTGCAGGGTGCGAGGGAGAAGTGGAGCTCCCGCTGCCGCCTCTATGGCCAGGGGCTCCCCTCCCGAGTTCGCCTCCCGAGGGTCCGCTGCTGCTGCCGCCGCCTCCCGAGGGTCCGCTGCTGCTGCCGTCGCCTCCCGAGGGTCCGCTGCTGCTGCCGTCGCCTCCCAAGGGTCCGCTGCTGCTGCCGTCACCTGGGGTCGCCAGGGATCCTGCTTCGCCTGGGGTCGCCGAGGGTCCTGCTTCGCCTGGGGTCGCCGGGGCCTCTGCTTTGCCTCGGTCGCTACACTGTGGCCGGAGCTCCATGAAGGGAGCTGCCGGCCATGAAGAAAGGGGGAGGTCAGGAGACCAGCTCCCCAGCCGCATTTCCGTGGCAGGAAACACGGTGGCCGGAGCCCCACGGAGGGAACTGCCGCCATGAAGAAGGGGGAGGTCAGGAGACCAGCTTCCCCGCAGCAGTTTCGCTGCCGGAGATTGTGTGGTCGGAGCCCCATGGAGGGGAACTGCCGGCCATGAAGAATGGGGGAGGTCAGGAGACCAGCTCCCCAGCTGCACTTTCGGCAGGAGATAGTGTGGCTGAAGCCCCGGAAGAGGGAGCTGCCAGCCACGAAGAATTGGGGGTGCCAGACATTCCACCATGGCCACCCCAGAAACAACTTGCTTCCCCTCTTCCGGGACTTTGGGACTGAGGGGGAGGTGGCCATTGAGGCCATGTGTGCTTTGCACAAGGGGGGTATATGTGGCAAAGTGCCCCCTCTGTGTATTATATGTTACGTGTTGTGTGTAAATGTTGGTGTATAGTCATCGGTACACGGGATATAAACGGGTCTGTGTTTCACGTGTGATTTAAAAATGTAGATTTGTATTTAGGCACGAGGAGGGCACAAATCACTTCACGTGCTGGTTAAAATGTAATGTGTGGTCACGGGAGTGCACTTAATTAATTCACGTGCAGTTGTACCAAGATTCCAATTGAATGATTGACTAGCAATCGAGTCTCGGTACAACTGCATAAAAACAGCATGTTTTCACTCACTCGGTGTGGTGTGTTCGGTGAGTGGAGAACGGGATTGGAGACGGAGGTAATTGTTAATTGTCAAGAAAATAGAAGTTCACCGTGTTTGTCTGTGTAGTCCGTTTTTGTTTATCTGTTTATTTTGGCCGCAAGTGCCGTGTCCTGTTTTGTGTTCTTTTATTTTGTTTATTAAACACTGAGCGAAGGCATTCTAACTCTGGTCTGAGTTCCTCCCTGCAGCCAGCCTGTCACAATATATATATATATATATATATATATATATATATATATATATATATATATATATATATATATATATATAATTTATTTATTTATTAACCAAAAGATAAGATATCAAGCACAAAATGTTATTTAGTCTTGGAGCAAAATGCCTATTCCTGGCTCAAGATAAGAAACAGAAATCTGACTCATATTTTAGAAAGGTATGCTCCACTTTTTTTCTAGATGAAATAAAATTCTATCAGGGATGCTTCAGCTTCAGCCTGCATTTGAGTGTTTTTTTTTGGTTGCTATTTTTCAGAGAGCAAATGCTCAGCAAAACTTGTTCCTTGTAAATCACCCTTATAAATTACATTGTGCATTTTAAAAAAAAATGCAACATAGCAGTTGGATCTTTTGTATTTCATATACTTTGGTGATTTTGTTTGGAGGAGAAAAAAACTACAAAATGTATTGCCCTTTGCATAACATAAGATATCCATTGTTATATATAAGAATTGTTAAGAATATTGTAGTGATCCGTACATTTGTGTTTATGTACCGTACTCCCTGCTGTCTGTTTGTGTTTGCATGCTCTGTGTGTTATTCCTTCCCCGCTGTATTCCGCTATTGCTTGTTTAACTTTTGTGTGTGTATTCCTGTACCATGTAACCCGCTGTTTGTTTGTCTCCCCTGGTCTGTTCCCATTGGTTGTTATCTGTGCACCCTCATTGGTTGCTGTTTGTCTGTCTGTGCCCATTGGTCCTGGTGTGCGGCTGAGGGCCAATGGTATGTGTCCGAAGTCTGGTTCTCTTTCGCATAAGTGGGTGGGCTAAGCCTATAAGGAGGGCTGCAGCGCCATTCAGTGGTGTGGTTCCTGACATACAGCGAAGCGGACACAGCAGTGGTCTCTCAGTGGATGTGGAGATAGTGTCCAAATGAATAAAAAGAATTAAACTAAAAGCAACGTGTCTTCTCCATTTCTTGCCTCTCGCGAAAAGCTACAATATATTGTGGCGAACCGTGGTTCTCGAAGGCAGGGTTTTCTCACAGGCGGAGGTGGGACATGAACCTGGGACCTCCCGCACTGAAGCATAGCGCCGAAACCACTGCACAAAAGAGCCGGCTCCCTTGCAGGAGCATATACAGTGCCTTGAAAAAGTCTTCACACCCTTGAACATTTTTCACATTCTACTGCCTAAAAAATACAATTCATAATGCATTAAAGTAGGAGTTTGTTTCACTGATCTACACAACATCATCTACACTTTCAACATGAAAGAACAATAATAGAAATATTCAAAAAGTAATTAAAAATAAAAAACCAAAAAGTCTTGATTGCATAAGTCTTCACGCGCCTTGAGTCAATACTTGGTGCAAGCCCCTTTTGCAGCTAACAGCCATGAGTCATTTTGGATAAGTGTCTACGAACGAGCACAGCGGGATGATGCAGTTTTTGCCCATTCTTCTTGGCAGAATAGCTCAAGCTCTTTCAAGTTGGCTGGGGATTGTCTGTGGACTGCAGTCTTCAAGTCTTGCCACAGATTTTCTATAGGATTCAGGTCTGGGCTTTGACTGGACGAGGACATTCACTTTCTTCTTGCTGAGCCACTCCATTGTTTCTTTTGCTTTGTGCTTAGGATCAGGGGCAGTGCCACGCTTGGGCCTGAGGGGCCTGGGCCCACCCATTTTGCTCATGGGCCCACCCAGTTCTGGAGCGATTGACAATTAAAAACATTTCATGCCAAACCGTATCAGACTGTAATCTGCTGCAGTGAGTCTAGCTCATCCTTGTGGTTCAAAAAATATATCCGTCCCACCCACCTCAGCACCGTTGTCATGGTTATGAAAAAAAAGATTGGTGATTGGATGGCTGCGATATGAGATCTTACGTCTTCGATACTATAGTATCGAAATTACAGCGGGTCGGCAGCATACATACAGTAATGTAAGTACCTACATTTCATTTTATTTCGATTTTACAACTGTGAATATAGGCCTACTTATAACCAGTTTACAGCTGGTTACACAATATTTTGTTTTGAAGTGTTTATTTTATTAGTTTTTCATTTTTTTAAGTCATGCTATGCAGTAGGGTAATGCGAAAAAAGCCTTTTATGTTATTTTTGTAAATAATTACTTTGTTTTCACAATTTTGTTAGTTTCTGTTTGCACTTTGTCAAATGAAACGTTTTTTTGCAATTATTGTGCACAGCGTATTTCTGTCGGTTGTATGCATATGTGCTTTGTATTTGTAGTGTATACGTGCAACTACTGTTATAAACTGCAAAACATGTTCGCCTTGCTTCACTCGGCACCATACATTATCAGTCTTGGCTACTTTGCTCTGCTCAAACCCTGGGGAGATATTTGATGTATTCAGAGTTTTAAATGATTTAAATCATGTTTGTAACATAAACTATTTCCTGTGACATCAGACCTTTGGTACTTGCCCGTCCACCCGAAGTTGGGGCCCACCCAAATGTCCATTCCTAGCTACGCCCCTGCTTAGGATCATTGTCCTGCTGAAAGGTGAATCTTCTCCCCAGTCCCAGGTCTCTGGTAGACTGGAACAGGTTTTCCACCAGGATCTGCCTGTACTTTGCACCATCCATCTTTCCCTCGATCTTCACAAGCCTTCCTGTCCCCGCTGCTGCAAAGCATCCCCAAAACATAATGCTGCCACCACCATGCTTTACTGTAGGGATGGTGTTAGCAGGGTGATGTGCCATGTTTGGTTTACGCCACACATATCACTTAGCATTGAGACCAAAAAGTTCCACTTTGGTCTCATCAGACAGCGGGTCGGCAGCATACATACAGGAACCATTTAGTTATGTATTTATTTGTTAGTTTAGTTAGTTTGTTATATATATATATCATATTATAATTTTTATATATATATATATATATATATATATATATATATATATATATATATATATATATATATATATATATACTGTATGTGTATCTGTGGTCATTGATTAGGGATCACTTGCAATAAACAACACTTGTAATTTGGCAGTTACAATAAAAGCACTCCCCCTCGTTCATGCTGGCACTTCAGACTCTACAATTAAGTAGTCCAGCAGGCATGCACCATGCTGCAGCTGCTTTGTCAATCTCATTTTGCACTATAAATGAGCTTAGACACCATGTCTGACATGGGGTTTTAACTCCAAAGAAGGTGATTCTCAAACATCAAATGAGCCTAATTGGTTGTGCGCTCAGGCTTCCACTTAAGCTGTTTCAGCTCATCCATGAAAGATCGCCAAACCCAGAGAGAAAAAAAAGGCTACAAAAAATGACAGTGGATCTTTTGATGGGTATAAAAAAAAATGTTAAAAATTGTAGTGCATGCTGGTGTCAGCCTAGTTGCAAATTAACCAATTGATACAGTGTCCAAGTCCATGCGATGCACAGAATCCGGGGTGCCAGAGCCAGGGGTCAGGGGTGGAGCCATGCCCCTCACTATTTGACAAAAGAAACATGTGAACAGCAGGGAAAAAAGGCACATTTGTTGCAAGCTATAAACACTCTAAATGAAATGACACATTTTGAATGTCACAACGCAAATATATATTTTTTTCTTTAATAAGTATGTTTAATTGTGAAATATCTGGAAATGCCTAACGCCCTATCCATAACTGAACAGTGTTTAAACCACCTACTCTTCCTCCATATTTAGAAACAGCTGACTGATTCTATAGATCTTATAAATGTTTTACTTAACTTTTGTGTTGCCAGTGACACACACTAAGTCTTTTTGGAAACATCTGAAAATGTACAATCTAGTGTTAAAGTGGACATAAACGCTTTATGTACAAAGTGGCATTGTCAAAGCCTGTATACTGCAGGTTACTAATAAGCTGTGCCTCTGTCTGTAACAACCAGTTTTGTTTGTGTCTGTCTTTACCAGTCCGTCTTTACCATGCCCCAGCCTGTTCAGAAGAAACCTAAAGCTGGAGTATTGTCAGAAATATAAAATAATAGTTTATTTAAGAATAAAAAGGGGTGCACAACTAATCTAATATTACAGAAAGGAAAGGCTATAGGTTAGAGATATGTGTGAATAGTATACAGTTCATTGAGTTCATAATCAAACGATTACAAGGACCATAACATCATTAGCATACATGGTTAATATACTAATATTAATTATGGGTGATCACACATTTTCAATACCCGTTTCTCATTGTAATTCATATCAATATGCACAAGAATTAATTCAACTTGCCATTCAGAACCAAATCCAACATTCCAGTACCTAATTTAGCAAATTAGTTTTACTGTGTTAATTTAGTTTAGACGTGATGTACCAAACTAATACTATGTTATCAGCCTCAATTGATTATATATTCAAATTAACTCAGAAATGGGGCAATGATCAAATTCTCTGCATTTATGATGTAACTCCTTTGAGTTGCACATTTCAACAAACAAAATACATTTCTTACACACTCTAAAACAGGAAGTTATATTCTATTCCTAGAACAGTTTATCCACTTTGATAGCATTTGCTACAGTTAATTTCTCGAGTCATAAAGTATTTAATATGCTGAATACTTATCGATTTTTAACAAAGAAGTCAATCTGCTTTGTTGATGAACACTGCAGCTCTCTCTCTGGATCTGAAGTTCCAATAAAAGAAGACAGTACTTTGCTCGAATTTCGTTGGCTCGCAATAAACAAATAGTTCTTTTCAAATGGAGATTAGCTTGTTGATTTCCAAGTCTTGCAGCATTACCTTTGTTGTTGGCAGTTTTCCAACTGGAAATAATTCCGTTGATCAGACGTAACTCAGTTCAGATAATGCGTTGCAATTGAAAAGTTATGTAGTTCATAGAAGTGTTCATGTTGCAATTGTTCTGTATGTCTAGTACATGACCTTAGGCCCAGCTGCTGTCTATGCTTCCATCCTTTTCATGGAGCGACATGGAAACCAAGACCCGCTTTCAGATCAAGGCAGTGTCCCGTTTACTGTTTCAGTCTCTCGTAGGGCAAAGAACTAGGGCTCTCTTCAAAGCTGATTTCAGCCTTCTGAGAACATGATTTTAGCCATTCTTCAGAACATTGGTTCTTCCTTCCCTTCCGTGAATTCGAGCACTTATGCTCCCATGACTTCAGAAACTTTCTTCAGAGCAGTTTAGCTTCCATTTTGTTCCTCCGGACTAGAAGCCACTTCCTCTGAGCACGACTTTCTTTCTCTTGCCTGGAGCACTGTTCCTTGTGTGGAGCACAATTCTCGTGTGGGGAGCTTGGCGTTTCTCCTATGGGGAACCTGTTTCTCCTGTGGGGAGCTTGCTTAGTGTGGGAAGCACACCGTATGGGAAGCATACCCTTTGAAAGTCGCAAGGCTGCTTTTGTGATTCTCACTTCCACCCTGTGATTGGTCAGCTTGTTTATTTTGGCTGTGACCGAGTCCACGTGGGGTGTTTCTCATTGGTTGTTCTCGGTCCTAGACGGCCCCTTGTTCTCAATTGGTCCGCTGTTTCGCCCCATGTTGAGACATGGACTGGCTTGCCTTGTGCAATATACTTTCGGCGCCAAATGATTCATTCAGCGATGGGGGAAGATAAAACACTTGTCCAGCAGTTAGTTTATCACTCTTTTTAAAAGCATTATTTGTCAGTGGGGAAGTTTGTGACCAGAAACCAAGTAGAATCCAGGACAGACTCCTGTCATAGCTGCTGACCAGCCACTCTTTGCGGTTGCCAAGAAGATCCAATGTCACGGGCCAGAGTGGTGCGGTGAGGACAAGTTTGTGATAATGTTTGGAGGATTACACATTGAGATGGCTGCACTGAGAACGATAGGTACGTACTTCAAAACAGTGGATGGAGTTGTGCCCTTATTGAAGCAGCGGTAGCCTCATCTGGTACTACAGAATCATTTCTATCAGCTGCAAGCATTACTAAAGCACGCCAAGCGCATCAGATCACAGCATGCAGTCTATACAAGTTCATAAAGGCAGCATACAATGATTACAGTATTGAGGCATGTTGCAAGCCAGAAGAAGGCATACATTTTGCAGACTGGTGTGAGGGACAGAAACTTGAGAGCCCACAATTTCACTTTTAGTACCTTGCTTTGAACATGGAGCTGACCATTCTCACAATGATCAGATCATTCAGAGAAGCAAACATAACTCTTTATCGTGAGGGGTTATTTGAACTGATACCCCACTTCTTTGCTAATGATAATAATCCATATGCATGATGACTTCCTATTCACCTTAGAGATATGATGTCCATTGAGCATCAACATCCAGAACCGGCTAGGGAGTTTCACAAATGAAACATTGCTGTACACAAATCTGGTAGGAAATTCTCCGCACTGGCCATCGGTGAAGCTCACGAACAGAACAACACAGTCGTTAAAGGTGATCGAGGACTGTGGCAAAGTGGTAATTAATGTGCAGGTGTAGTAATCCAGTAATGAAGACAGACAACAAAGTATGGGTGAAATGGTTTCTGTTTTAATCCAAAAGGGTCTGCACAGTGAAAATTAACTCTTGTTTGCAGTCCCATAAATAATAAACACTAATCCAGTAAAATACACACAAAACACAAAACACGGTCACAAGTCCAAAGTGAGTGCTGCAGTGCTTCAGGTGAAAGTACAATTTATAAGTGAACAATAGTGCAGTGTTGTCCGGGTTTAGTGCTGGCCGTTAGCG
Organism: Acipenser oxyrinchus oxyrinchus; assembly: GCA_030684275.1. Classification (NCBI taxonomy): domain Eukaryota; kingdom Metazoa; phylum Chordata; class Actinopteri; order Acipenseriformes; family Acipenseridae; genus Acipenser; species Acipenser oxyrinchus. The sequence continues at coordinate 17,900,936 of CM060252.1, read as the reverse complement.
ACAGCTCCGGATCGTGTTCGTCGTCTAGTCTATTAAACAAACAAACAGGGTTTTTAGACAGACAGACAAAACAAACAAAACACTCACAGTTCTTTTCAATACACAGGTCCTTCCGGTTTAGCGTAACCATAATAAGGAGCAGATCACCTCGCTACAACCCCTTATGTAACAACGAATCACGCCCCGTTAAGTAACGAGTGCACAATCGTGACAAAATGTGCGAAAAAATGTCATTGGCACCCAAATGATCTGCCTGGAGGATATGGCCCTTTGTACCCATGAAGAGGCAGACACACAAATTTGTTTACATGCCAGACATTCAACAATGGAGGGCAACAAGGTACTCATGCCAATAGTCATAGCTATATCTGTTCTGCCATCTCTCAAGGAGTTTGGCCTTGAGACAATGTGGATTGCCTTTGGTCAAGGAAAGGATTCCCGATGGATTCCAATACATGGCATGGTCTCAACAAAAGGTTCCGTGAAAGCAAGTGGAATCCCATTCTTCCGTGCCTTCAGTGGTTGTGATGTTGTGTCTGCCTTCTGTAACTCAGTCAGCGTCCACCATCGGTTGATGATGATGACCTACAGATCATCATCAAATTTGTGGTCATAATGTATGACAGGTCCAGTACAACTACAAATGTTAACAATGCAAGGCTGGAACTTTGATTCCACCAACTCAGTCTGCCCTCATGCAACACGCAAAGCGTTCTGCCTAACCAGCAGAATATATATGGCGGCAGGCAACAGTCAACCAGACACCCAGGGACTTTTTAGTAAGGTTCGCAAACCCCTAAGGCAATCGCAAAACACTTTTGCAAGCAGTTAGTGCACCAGAATCAGGCGCACGTGTAGGCAAACAGACTTTGCCCACATATGTGATTTAGCAACCGTGTTTTAGTTCCCACTCAGGAAGTCAGCGTTAGCGCTGGACATGGGCTGAACTTTAGGGGAGTGTACTCGTTTACATACAAATGTAACAATTTAGCAAACCATCAACAGTGTTAGCATTTGCGTTTCAGTTAATGTGTAAAAACCAGGTCTAAACTCTGTGCAAATTACAGTTGAAACTACCAGGGAATCAGGCAAAAAAAAGAGAGAAAAAAAGAGAAATAAAAGAAATATGGAGTCGCGCTGGATTAATGTGAAATTTTATAATGTGATACATTATACTGTGATTTTGTAACAATTGTAAGTCGCCCTGGATAAGGGTGTCTTCTAATAAATAAATAAATAAATAAATAAATAAATAATTTCTTCATGGCCAGACGAAGAGAGGAGGAGGAGATGTCCCCAAATATTTAGAAGTCATCTGTCTTTTCTGAGCCTGGCTGACACACAATGTATGCAGCAATTTCTCCTCAACAGAACAATCACTGACATCTGCCAACTGCTTCAGGCTGACCTGGAAGGAGACGTGCAGAGAGCACACTGTTTGCCTGTTGCACTAAGGTATGCATACCAACACAGAATAGGCACTTCTACGTAAATCGTAATGGGACCTATTCTGTCAACGTGCAAGTAGTGTGTGATCTGATGCCAACAACTACATCACAAATGTGTATGCAAACTATCGTTGCTCTGCTCATGACTTGTTTATCCACACTAATTCGCAGGTAGCAGCTGTGTTTCAGCGGGATGACATTCTGAGAGGCTGGTTGATAGGGGACAACGGGTATCCACTGAAGTGGTTTCTACTGACAACTCCCCCCCCCCACAACCCCTGTCGAACAGAGGTATAACCGTACCTTTAAATGTGCTCATACTGTAATTGATCGAACATGTGGAATCCTCAAAATGTGATTCCGATGCTTGGATGTCTCTGGGGGAACACTACAGTGCACTCAGAATGTTAGCAATATTGGCTTGTTGTGTTTTACACAACATAGCTCTCCGTAATGGATGTTCAACTTACAAAGATTACAGGGTTTGAGGGAAGCAGATGCTGAACTTGAAGCTCCAGGGTTAGAGGTTGCAGATGCAGGTCAGACAAAGGCTTATAGACAGGGGTTCACAGGTACGCATGGACTTAGTTATTGTTGTTTAAGATGCAAATGTGTACGGTCAGTATATTTTTAACAGGAACGCATTTATAACAAAGGCAGCAACAGTGCTTGTGGTTCGAAGGTGAGCTATGCATGCCTAACTTAAGGAAAACTCCTGATTCTAAATTCTCCTTGCCCCCCCCACCCCTGTCAATCACTCACTCGCTTGTTCGCTCAGCAAATGAAACAGAATGTTATTTTTTATGTAACTTAATTTTGCTTTTAAATTTCGTATTCACTTTCCCCCTCCAGGCTGCTAAAAAATGTGGGGCCTTGCTTGAGGGGCTTGGTCATCCTCTTCACTTGGGCTGCTGGATATTTGCGCTTTTGTCTTCCTTCTATATTTTTGTTTCAAAATACCCCCCGTTCGCTATTGCAGACGCATAGATGCTCTTAAAGGGAATGTTGAATCCTTATTGGTTGTAGCCTTACTCCCCCCACTGTGCTTTGATTGGCTGGGCGCATGATTTGATGTGTGTTAGCCCACGCATGAGACCCGACTTCTAAATCATGTTTTCGTGCGCTATCCCAGCAGTTCGCTAACTCTGTCATTTTTGCCCTAGCGATAGCGGCTGCACACATATTTGCTAAGTAGGGCCCCCAAAGTCCTGCTGACTGGGGATGGACCAAACAAGGTGAAACGGGGCAGATCTGTTGGACTACTCTTTCAACTATTTTGACAAGTTGCCAGGAACTGACAAAATGTGTCTGCAAGTCAGACTGTAGTAATAGGTGCAAGTGCTATTGCTGTGGTCTCAGTTGCACAGCACATGCAGCTGTATGTGCCAGGACTAGCTGGGTAATCTAATGAACCTCATCTGCTTTACAGATGCACAGTAGTGTTGGATAGAAAACAATAATAGGAGGTGGTAGATTTAATATGCCTTGTTAATGCCGGGCTGATGGGACTCATTGACATAAACATATTGAGAAGACGTCAAAGGTACATTGGAGGCATATAGCAGAATTAGTTTCAGCATGGTTGAATAAGATTGCTCAAATTGGGACAAAATCAGCCGCCATCTTGAAAAATGGCAGCCATCTTGAATTTTTAGGTGGCTAATGTTTTCTTTTTCTTTTTTTCTTGTTGACTGGCCCAATGAGATCATACATGGAACTCTGCTATCTGCTCCTTATTGGTTGTAGCCTTACTCCCCCCACTGTGCTTTGATTGGCTGGGCGCATGATTTGATGTGCGTTAGCCCACGCATGAGACCCGACTTCTAAATCATGTTTTCGAATTTATAGTAGAGCAGATAATCTCTGTTATCTGCTCTACTATAAATTATGTTAAAGTCTGCGGTTTTTTCTTTTTTTATAAATTAATTACACAATTCTTACAAAAATAATATGTGTAATATTATGCTATGGCTTCATTTTGTAATCTGTTTATTTAATTTACAGTTTAATTTGATCCCACCCCCTTTTATAAAGGCTCTATCTTACTAGATATGTTATGAGCAAACATAATAATGCCAGGAATGAACAGTTAATAGTTTTTATTTTTGATATAATTAAACTTCATGCTGTATATTGTCATAACATGTGTGAATTATCCAGGATTTTGAGTTATGGATGTATTAAATGGGAAAACAATATTTTTTATTTAAAAAAACACATTCAGTGTCAGCATAAAACACTATCATTTTGCCTGACGGGAGGTGTAAAACTAATGATTCTCAGCTACTATAATGAGGGGTAATTTTACCGATTCTGTTTGTTAGTGGTGGCGGCACATTGTTAGGGTGGAGAGAGCATGCTGGGTGGCTTGACAGTGTTATCATCTGTTCAGTCTAATAAGTCTTTTGTCTTCAGTGTCTACTTAGAGAATCTGCCTCATGCTGTTTTTGGAGCTCCTAGTCCAGCACAGCCAGGAACTCTCCCTGTGCTGGTCTTAAAATAAAACCCTAATTTAACAATTATTGATTGGATCACAATTCAGAACATGGTGTGCTTTCTTTTTAACCTGGACCATAGCCTGAAATTTAAATTAAAATGAAAGTGTAGACGAAAAGACTAGTGAATAGTAAACATTTGTGAAATAATGTGGGTTTTTTTTTAGCATTACCATCAAGTGTTTTATAGTTATAAACACATTTGTACAATAAAACCAGATGTTAATCTACATGTAATAGATCAGGTAACATTTATTATGAACAGAAATCAAGCTGATAATACGACTACGACTATGACTACTAACAATAATAATAATAATAATAATAATAATAATAATAATAATAATATCATCATCATTATGTATATACTTTAGCAGAATTACTTATTTTTCCCTAGTGTGTATACATCATACTTTATTGTGAAACTACAAGAAGGTAAACTAAATTGTTGATACTACAGTAACATCATTTAAATTACTGCTGGAATTTAAATCATAATGTTACCAAATAATGAAAAGATGACTACTATGGTATTCCATACCTTCCTTGACAAATAAACTCTGAATCTATATATCCGTAGACGTGCATGATACATGATTATACAGGCACTGTGGAACTGTGCAGCTTGCAGAGTGAAATATTCATTGGTGTTGCTTTTGTTTAACAAAGATATTCACAGGGCTCTGGAGTGGTGCATTTGACAAAGACACTCTGCCCAAGAGTGGCCTATAACTTGGAGATTGCAGGTTCAAATCCAAGCTATGCCACTGCCAACCGTGGATGGGAGTTCCCAGGGGGCAGTGCACAATTGGCGGGGTAGAGATTAGGTCGGCTGGGGAGTCCTTCTCTCCCGAGTTAGTTCGGGGGTTGTAGTGGCGAGCCTGGTTGAATAATAATTTGACATTCCAAAATTGGGAGAAAACTGGAAAATGAATACAAATAATTGTTCCAAAAAAAAATAAGTACATGATTACAGTTCCTCTGTAAGGTAATAAAGAGAATAAAACACAAAGGGGCATATTCACAAAGCATTTGCCTCCATGCTAAGTTTACACCATTTTTTGTGAAGCTGCTAACGTTACAGAACTAGCAAGAAACTGGAGCTTCTTATTACTTACTGTGGCAAGGCAGAAGCCCTGCTGCTTTAAATAGTGTGTGTGTGTGTGAGAATGTAAAGTTAGCAAGTATGGGGTTAAATCTGTCCCGGCCAGCAATCACAGGTGTGGCCATTCCCCAATTAGGTAATTGGTGCTAATAGCGCAGTGGCCACATGTATAAAAAGGAAGCAAAGTTCTTTGTTTGTTGGAGGAGTTTGTGTTTTGTGGTTTTATTTTTATTGCATGCATTTATTTATTTAAACTTGGTAGTGAAGTTGAATGCCCAGCCTACAAGTGTGTTGTTCTGTTTGTATGAACCTTTTATTTTAGTCCTTGTGTCATGTTTATTTTGCTTTGTTAAATAAATGTGCGCATACGTACTTAAACTGCAGTTTTCTATATCTGGGTATTTTTCCTGCCAGTCACACATCCTTATTTTTTTATTTAAAGCTGTGTGTCATTAACATTTTATTTTAAGAATAAAAATAGGTGTTAACTTAATGATCCCTGTTCAAAAATAATGCATACAGACACAAAAAAACTGGCATTTAAGGATACATTTGATAAATTATATTGGAACTACAAAACATAGATGTAAACAGATATGTGCCTTCAAATAATCCATCTACACAATAATTCTATGTCAAATAGCATTGTACAACATGTATACAATTTAATTGTAATGTCATTGTTTGCACAAAACAAAACAACAAAGGGTGTTTATTATCACATTCATTGTTATTTATTTCTTAGCATTTGTTTATTTCTCATTGTCTATTGAATTCAACAATAACTGAGCTTGTTTAGATAATACTTGTTTGGTAAATACTTTAGATTCTATTGTGTTTTCTCTTCATTGACTTTCATAAGTGATAAGAAAGAAAGAAAGTAGGCCATAAAAATAATGAATGTTATTGTCATATCTAGCAGAAATTCATTTCACTTTACACACATCCTCAAGTATGTGATGTCAAGAGTCCCAGAGCCCCTGAATTATACTAAAACTGTCAGGAGCATTTTATTATTTACTTACTTTTGATTTCCTTACATAAGCATAAAACAGTGAGTCAACAAGTAAACAAACGAAAGATAAAGCTCCTCTGTAAGTAAAAGTTATTTCCCGAACAGGGCAAATCACCGAAATCTCTGACAGTGTCACACTAAAGCTCGCTACAACATAAACAAGTTATCCTTATACATTCCTATATTAACAGCAGTTCTGGCTCCTCAGAGGAGGCAAGTCTCTGTTATAAACTCCTATTTGCTATTAACCACAGTACTAGCAGTAGTGTGCAGGTGATTAAAGAACAGACAGACCATTGTAATCCAGGTGAAAAAGTTTGTTTTATTTGTTTTTGTCCAGTGCCTGACGGCGAGACAAACAGGAAATAATAATGCTGGTAAGTAATACAGCGGCGTGTATTACTTACATTTATAATCCCCCAAGCTGGTCCCGAATTAATAGTCCCTTTATTGTATACCCACATTAAACACAAAACACATACACAAGTCCCTTTAGTGCGTGAATTAGTGATTGTGGTGCAATACAAGTTACTGTGAAACAAGTGAAGTGCTGTTCCGGGTTTATGCTGGCCTCTGGCGACAGCTCCGGAACGTGTTAGCTGTCTAGTGAGACAAGTAACAAATAGACCGTACAAAACAAAACACTCACGATTATCTCCACAACAAACACAGGTCCTTCCGGGTTTTTATGATCTGCAGCTGCCACATCATTTCCCTTCCGGGTCAATGAGTTCGTGTACCGATGCTCTGTCTCTTTTCTACGTGACCGGCTTCCTTTTAACACTGGGAATGAAGTGTCAGGCCAACCAGTCCAGAGTACTCTGTTCCAGTTACTTAGTGCCCTCACAGGTCGAGAGGGAGATTTACCACCAAAAATCATTGTCTTTCTGTCACATATCCCACTGCTCAGAGTGGAGCTGAAGGAACACTTGGCTGAATCTACCTTTCCCATTACTCCCCCCTCCCGGGAAATATAATCAGCGTTTTGGTGGTCTTTCCCTGCATGATGCACCATGTGGTACATGAAGAGCTGCAATGCCAGATAGCACCGAGTTATCCGGGCATTGCTATCCTTCATTGTGCTTAACCACTTGAGTGGGGCGTGGTCTGTGATAAGATCAAATGAATGACCCTGCAGGTAGTATCGTAAGGAGTGAGTAGTCAATTTAATGGCCAAACACTCCTTTTTGACTACAGAGTAGTTGCGCTCCCGAGGGAGCATCTTTTTGCTGATGTACAATATCGGATGTTCTTCTCTGTCAACCTTGTGGGACAAGACTGCAGCCAAACCCATATCTGACACATCGGTGTGGAGGATGAATCTCTTGGTTAAATCTGGTGTGATGAGAGTTTGGGCCTGGTAGAGTCTTCGCTTAACAATATCAAACACCCCCTGACACTCAGCTGACCACTTAATTAAATTTGGAGCACTCTTTTTGGTGAGGTCAACAAAAGGGTTAACCACTGTGGCATACTCGGGGAGAAAGAGGCTGTAATAACCGGCTAATCCCAGTAGCGACCTCACCTGAGTCTTGGTTTTGGGGATTGGCGTGTCTACCTGGATTTTTGTGACAACAGGTATCACCCTTCCATTCCCCATTAAAAATCCCAAATATTGAGTTTCTGATTTGGCAAACGTGCATTTTCGCAAGTTAGCTGTCAGTCGGGCTACCCTTAGAGACTGAAGGATGGCTGTAACCCTAGCCAAATGCTCTCGCTGGGTGGAGCTGCAAATAATCACATCATCAATATATGCTGCTGCATATTCATGATGTGGGCGTAAAACCTGGTCCATCAGTCTCTGAAAGGCAGCGGGCGCACCATGTAGCCCAAACGGCATGGTTTTAAAGTGAAACAGCCCTTCTGGTGTTGAAAACTACGGGTTAAGAGGATCCGCCAATATCCCTTTGTCAAGTCCAGAGTAGAGATAAACTTTGCCTTTCCCAGTCTATCTAGAAGTTCATCGACCCGAGGCATAGGGTACGCATCGAACTTGGCAATTGCATTTACCTTCCGGAAATCTACACAAAAGCGATTGGTGCCGTCTTTCTTGGCCACTATGACAATAGGACTGCACCACTCGCTCCTGGAAGGTTCAATCACCCCAAGTTAGAGCATGTCCCATACCTCTTTGCGAATGCCACTTCGTCGACTTTCTGGGATTCGCTAAGGTGTCTTTCATACTGTGACACCGAGAGATAATGTCATATTCAACTAAGTTAGTTCTGCCGGGCAAGTCATCGCTGAACTCCTCAATAAGCTTACGCAGCTCCCGTTGCTGATCTGGAACCAATTGTTCCCCCATCGAAATCACTTCATATGGCCCCTTACGGTGTTGCCGGTGCTGAGCCGATTTGAGGTTGTCCTGGGCCAAACGACCGACCAAATCCAGGCAATCTCTCAGTAGGAGCACATGCTTCACTACGTTTTTGGACAAGCCTTTGTGCTCCTCCCACCCCTCTCTCAACAGATCGAGGATGCCTTGAGGCTATCTGCCGTACAAGAGCTCAAAGGGGGAGAACCCTGTTGAGCTCTGCGGCATCTCTCTCACTGCAAAAAGGAGGTAGGAAAGAAGTGATGCCCAATGTTTTTGCTCTTGCATTACAAAACGTTTCAGCATCTGCTTCAAGGTCTGATTAAATCGTTCCACCAAACTGTCCGTCTGTGGATGATAAACAGATATCCTGATGGGACGTATTTTTTATATTTTATATACCTGCTGTAATGTGTTGGACAAGAAGTTGGTCCCATGATCAGTCAAAATCTCCTTGGGGATCCCTATTCTAGCCATAATCTGCACTAACTCTCTAACTCTGTGGCTATTGCAGTGGCAATTGTGGACCTCAATGGAACTGCCTCTGGCTATCGCGTTGCGTAACCTACCACTACTCATATATGTGTATACCCAGAGTCAGAAGGTAGCAAAGGGAGCACTATGTCCATTGCAATGCGTTCAAAGGGTGTGGAAATAACATGCGCCAGCCTCATGACCTCGGTCCGACAAGACGGGGGAACCAATAATTGTGTTACAGGCTGTCCTTTGCCCGTGGCTAGACTTTATACATTAATTGCCCCTTGATACTGAAGTGTGGATATACTAGTGCCCCAGCACCATCAACATCCTTACCTTCAGTAGACCGGACCTGCCCTCAAGCGTGCACTAGTGACGAGTCATTATGTTGGCCCCACTCTATGTCCGTGCTTGAGTACCACATGTCCGGAATATTGAGAAGGGCTGGAGTAGCATCTGCCCTGGATGGCCCAGTAGCCTCGCCCTCTCGGATCACATTCCAATTCCCTTTGACTGGCATTTGTTACCATCCAAGTGTTCTCCCACCAGACCCCAGACTTAGTGATGCTCCCTCCCATTTTGTGGTCCTTCTCTCATTATTCGTTTTTCTAGGATAGAAAAAAGGAGAAAACATTTCGAGCTTGAAAAGGAAACACATCACCAACACATCCTTTTTTTTCTGTTACGTTTATGTGTGCGGTCGAGACTTATTGAGAATTATTGGGTGTGGTAGCCTTTCCGCCACCCCAACTACTAGGTGGCATTTTATCGGTCCTACCGATAAATATACTTTTAGGGTGGGTTATGTCGCCGTATCTCCATGGATGCAGGAGATCGCTACCTCACCTCGTGGTTGCCATGAAAACACCGCCCAAAAGAGCTGCTTTAATTAAGGTCTGCTCACACCCGGTGTCCACTAATGCGTGGGTTGTCACCTTGCCTAAAACTGCATTAACAATACAAGGCCCCTCCTGACCATTTTGCCCAATTGCACGCCGCCACATCACACTCCATTGCCGATGGGCATGACCTGGCCTGGTGCCCCGGTTGTTTGCATCTAAAACAGATAAGGAGGGAACATTGGTTAAATGTTTGTCCCGTTGCTGGTATGGCTGGGCCAGCCCTGGGACATCCCGCTGCGCAAGGAACTCCTCAGTCAGGCGCAAGGCACCCTCTGGCACCCAGAACCGGGCAGACTCCAGCTGTGGGTCTGGCCCCTGAACGGGACCATCTGTCTGACTTAGGGCTCTAAGATGCAGTTGTTAGTACACTTTAGAACGATAGGGCTTCCTCCACAAGAGCACTATAAGTTTTCAAAGTGGTGTATGGCCAGAGGTCATGACCCCATCTACTGCCCCATAGCAATTATTTTACAGTTTCTGCAAGATTTGCTAGAGACGGGCAGGTTCCCCTCTACGCTGAAAGTGTACGTGGCAGCTATATCTGCATGCCATGTACCCATAAACTCAGTATCCCCGGGCGCCCATACTCTGGCGACCCTTTTTCTAAGGGTGCTCGGCGGCTGTGTCCCCCTAGAAAGGACGTCCTGCCTGAGTGGAGTCTGGATGTGGTATTGGAGGCTCTCACTAAGGCCTATACATTCCATAGAGTGGAAATATCTCTCTATGAAGACAGCCTTTTTATTGGCCAACACCTCCGCTAAGCAGATCAGTGAGCTGCAGGCGCTGTCTGTGCACAGTTCCTGTATGCGAATCTGGGATAATGGAAACAGGCTATTGTTATGCATGAACCCTGTATTCCTACCAAAGGTGATTACGGCTTTCCACTTGAACCAACCGGTGGAACTAGAGGCCTTCCACCCCCCTCCTTTTGATTCGGAGGAGGATAGGAAACTGAATTCTCTCTGCCCAGTGCGGGCATTGAGAGGTTATATGGATAGGACAAAAGCGCTGCATCAGTCTGACCAGCTCTTCGTTTGCTATGGTGAAAGGACCCTGGGTCAAGCCCTCTCGATGCAGCGACTGGCCCACTAGATTGTGGACACAGTATCGACTGTGTATAATGATGCCGGCCTACCCCCACCTGGGAGGGTAGCCGCGCACTCTACCAGAGGTTTGGCCACATCATGGGCATTCTTTTGAGGTGCGTCATTGACTGACATTTGTACTACGGCTAGCTGGGCTATTCCGCATACATTCACCAGGTTCTACCGAATCAATGTGGTAGATCCCTCTACACCTTCATTAGGCAGAAGGGTCCTTGAGGTTGCACACGCGCACCACCAACACTAGAGGCGTCCCTTGTATGCTGTCCGCTCACGCTCCCTCGCAACGTCTCTGGTATACTTTCCCAAAACTATTGGTTGGTGGTTGTCTTCGAATTGAAAGGGAACGTTAGGTTACTTACCATAACCCTGGTTCCCTGAAAGAGAAGACGACCACCAAACCTTGTGAGTTCGCATCACTCGCATTCACGGGTTTGAAGCAAAAAAGAAGTGAGCTTGGCGGATGGACTACTTATTCCCTCGGCAGGTGGGACCAAGGACGTAACTCCACTGAGGGGCCTATCAGCAGCTCTGACATAAAATGCTCAGCAAATACCTACCAAAGGCAGTATTGGTTGGTGGTCGTCTTCTCTTGGGTTACTTGGGTTACGGTAAGTAACCTAAAGTCCCCTTTCAATTTGTGAGTTGTGAGAAAAAAACAAGCAAAGCAGATACATAAATAAATAGTTTTTAACATTACTTACCTGTATTTTTTTATTATTTTAAATAAATGTGTAGCTCTTATTTATGCTTTTGTAACATGGTATATATTACATCTTAAAAGCAACATCAGTCGTTTATTCCAAACCTGTCTCTGCACTAACCAATATATAAAGCAGCTTTAAACCTGTGTTTATGGCCACAGCCATAGGATGCACTTTTGAAAAACATGTTTAATATAAAATGAAAACAAAGATATTATTTATAATAAACATTTAAAAATTACATATAAAATCAATGTTTTTAGAGAATTTTAAATAGCTTTCAAACCAGCACTGTTTTTCTATTTTTCAAATTGGGAGCAAATGCACGTACTTCAGGAGGATCCAACAAAGATTAGTTACATTTCATATGAGAGTTTAATTTGTCATATTACATTCTAATACTTTAAATTCCAAAAAAATGACAAAAAGTACAGATTATATACGTAGCTTTATTTTGGTAGCAATAAATCAACATCAGCATCATTCGGCATTGAATTCCAATATGTATCACAATACATATCGCAACATTGTCTTCAGTATTGCAATACAGAATACCCACCCTAAATCCTTACTATACGCCTTCCTACTGTTTTGCAGTTTGTGTATTTTACCCCCACGGAAACTTGACAAATCGCACCCTGTGATGTGGTCTTGAAATCTAAATGCGATATTAATGTTGTAAACAATGCAAACTAAAGTGGGCAGTGTGTAACAGTTTTGTTTATTAGAATAAACTATGATGGGCTATGTGTTTAACAGCCAAACTGAGGAAAAATGTTGTTAGTCAGAATACATTTATAAGATTCTACTGCTGCAACCCTCTGCTTTTTTTTTTTTTGCCTCCCCATTTTTTGGTCACTAACCACCACTGCATCCCACATATGTCAAGACATCCAGTTTTCACATACAATATTTTGATCCCTTTGTTTAGTTTATCAACTAGTTAAAGCACAATTGCTCCTTGCTGCCTTCACAATAGCAAACAAGTCCACAACTAAAAAAATGAAGAAAAAAATGTGTTAGAACAATGAACGTTGTATTTTCTACTACGTAGTACTGTAGAAAAAACTGAATCAGATTAAATAGGAAATTACCCTCAGCATTGTCTAAAAAATACAAAGTTTCTATTGGTATTTTTGCTCCAGTGGCAAAGAATTCCTGGCTACGCCAGTGATGCATGCACAACAAATATCTGCAAACAATTGCAGACTAACTGAATTACACTGTAAACAGTTAGTTTGATAAAAAAACTTAAATCCTATATATCGTAAAAAAAAAATTGAATGTTTATTTTGCTTTTTTTTTGAGGTTTGACATCAGTATAATTCAGTAGTGCTGTTTTTTTTTTTATATATAAATTTAGTCGTTGCCAATTATTTTTATTATTTTCTCCCAATTTGGAATGGTCAATTATTTTATTATGCTCAGCTCACCGCTACCACCCCTGCGCTGACTCAGGAGGGCGAAGACGAACACACACTGTCCTCCGAAGCGTGTGCCGTCAGCCGACCGCTTTTTTTCACACTGCGGACTCACCATGCAGCCACCCAAGAGCTACAGCATCAGAGGACAACGCAGCTCTCGGGCAGCTTACAGGCAAGCCTGCAGGCGCCTGGCCAGACTACAGGGGTTGCTGGTGCGCAGTGAGCCGAGGACACCCTGGCCGACCTAACCCTCCCTCCCCCTGGGCAACGCTCTGCCAATTGTATATATATATACATGTGAACAGATCAATCAATTAATATCAATCAATCAGACAATTTGAAAGAAATATGCTGAAAACTTACCCAACAGGCCTGTGTGGTGTAATATATTTTGCACGTTGAAATGAATTCTGTTAGGCAGCTTTGACACATGCAGCAGTGATAAATTGATTAATAAATACTTAGCACAATACATGTAACAGAAATAATGTTTCATCGTTCATAACTAGAGCATACATTTCCTCATAAGAGTCTCTAGGTTAGGATTTCATGTGGCTGGAAAAAGACTGCTTGGGCCAAGGGTAAGTTATACAGTGAAAGTGAGAGTAATTACAAGAATTATAGAGCAATAAAACCACACAACCACATGAATCCTGACATTATATTTACCAGATACCTGTGGCGATGTTGTCAAGGAGTGCCTCGTTTGCCACTGGTTTAATGCTGTGCAATTTTATATTTTATAGGCCTCAGGTACCTCTGATCTTTTATGTCTTCATTTCATGGCTGACAGGCCACATGCCAACGTGTGGCCTAGAATTCCTCACCCCAAAGATTTATCGTTTACAGCTGTTCTGGCATCTCAGACATGGCAGCTGCTATTCAGATGTGGCCTTCAAATGCAAAAGGAATCCTAATGTTAACCTGAGTAAAAGAAAATAGGAGAAAAAAAACAACTTGACAAGAAAGTAATTTGAATTCAACCCCAAAGCTCTCCATTGATCCCAGCCTGCAGAGCAAAGCAAAATGTTTGGCTTATTTGATAAGCCAATTAGGTGTGTGAGAACCTATTTTGCAAGTGCTATTGACTGAGCCTCAGCAGAAAGTGCCTATTGTCAGGGTGCTCAATACAGGATCAATAACAGGCGTGTGATCAGATTAGCTGGGTAATCAATGCTTTGTGCTAATATATTAACAAGATAATTACCAGCCAGCCCATAAGAGGAGATGGCTAACTATAACTGCCCCGGCTTAAACAGCACTTGAAGTGGAAAAGAATCAGTGCGGTTTTGATGGCATCAAGTTAGATAAAGGATTTTGTTACTTATGTAGCAACAGTTTAAAATGTTGCATGTAAAAGACAGATTTCTGTCTTTTACATGCTCTGAGTGCTGTATGGAATAAGTAATGGCTGTTTTTTTCAGATGCCTTAGGTGTTTCTTTTCCAGCCCTAATGCAAAACTTTACTAATCTGACAGCAAATAATCCTAACATTTTCTTCAGAGCAATATGAATTGTATCATGTTTTTCTAACCACATGACTACTGAAGGATGGATTGCTCATCAGCTTCACAGCTTGGCTCAGGACTGACCTTGCTAACCTGCCATGACAGTGTACGGTGGTGGTGAAAAACCCTAGATGTGCAACTGTACATTTCAGACTCAACATGTGGAGAGCTGCAGCTGAGAAAACAGCTCACTGTCCTCAGAGCACAAAAAATAAAACCCTCTGTCATTTCAAAGCAATTTGTCAGAAGCGAATTGAAATATGAAATAGTGTATCATTTCCTCTGTTCTGTCAAGGAATTTATATAAATTTATACGGCTTTAAAAAAAATAGTACTTCTAAACTGAAATAAATAGTGACAGTTATCCATCATTTTAACCTTTTGTTAAAATATCACAATTGCCATTTTCTAAGAAATACCTTTTTGCATGTACTACAGGGCGTAAGAGTACAGTAGGGTTTGTAAACCGACCCCTCAAGCTGTAGACCTGTGGATTAAGTGTTACTTCTTGTTGATTTAATATTAATAATAATAAAAAAAATCTATTTTATTAATTATGTTATTTATCTTCTTCAATAAACCGAGCCCTTAAGATGTAGACCTTGGATTTTTTAAATATCTATCTATCTACAGTATATTGCCAAGAAGGCTATACTTTTTCCGTTATCTGCACATCTATTAATGTACTTGAACACTGTCACATTTTAATGTATTCAGTCTTTTAGTTAACTTTTAAGGGAGTATTATTCCTTTGAAGAACAACAGCCTTTGTCTCGAAAAAAGGCTGGCTTAACTGAACTGCTTTGTATTCTTCTGGAATGTTAAGAGTTGGCTGCCATGTGTGTGAAAGAATTGGCTATATAAGTACTTTGGTAAAGTTTATATTTGCAGTAGATATCGGAACTTTGCCATGCTTATCTGGACAACAAAAACTGGACAGACTAGACTGCTGCCATTGTAAATACTTATGTAAAGTTTATATTTGCAATGGAAATTTGATCTTTGGCATGGCTGGTAAAAACAAAGAAGGAAAAAAAAAGATTATTACATAGCCAGTGCATAACTTACTGTTTCTTAAGGTGACAAGCTGTCCAGCAAGGGAGAACAGCTTGGCATCATGAAATGAACAACTGCAGACCTGGGGTTTGAAGACCAACAGCACAGAACATAATCTAATCTCGGTCTTGAGCTAATGCACTAATTGAGCCAATTGGGTGAAAGATATTAGCAGTACAGTATAGTTAATGTTGAACTATTTGTTTGTTGCTTTGTTTATACTGTAAGTGTCAATGACTAACTATTGATTAAATATCACCGGATAATATAAAGTGAATGTGATTCTTAACTGACATCACAACATGGAGTACCGAGACCACTTTAAATAAACTAGAATACTAGAGAGAGAGAGAGAGAGAGAGAGAGAGAGTATAGCATAATCTGACAGTCTATAGGTGTTTGTCTGTGTGTCACACTATTTCTAGATAATTAAATAAGTGAGGCACTTCTCTTATCCAGCTACCTGTCTTTACCAGCCAATTGTTTAGACACCTTAGTGACCAGTTAATTTATGCTTCACTACTTGTATTTTTATTTATGTGGGTTAAGCCACCAAAACAGGTGTGCAGTCAGGAAAACACATGAGATAGAAAGAACAATATTTATTAGACAAACATAATCCCTTTACATCTTTGGTCTTTGGCCTCGCCCTTTTGAGGTACTGTACCCCTGCCCATAATTTAGTTTGCTGATAGTGGAGAGGGTGCCTGCAGGGAAGTCATGGGCAGGGGGACAGGATAGCGGCCCTCTGACTTAGACAAAGCTGAAAAACAGGTGGAGGCTAGGGAGGAGGAGGCTAACTCTGACGTACAGCGGGGATAAATCGAGGTAAGATACAAAGCCCTTTTTAGCTGATCATTGGATGTGTCATTTATTGGAGGTCCAGTGTTTAAAGAATGGGGCTTGTTACCAGGAGGTTCCCAGTTCAATCCAAGCTCAGCCACTGACTCACTGTGTGTGACCTTGAGCAAGAGACGGAAAACCGAGGTACTGTTGTAAGTGACTGTGCAGCAGCAGTTATGATGCATAGTTCACCCCTAGTCTCTGTAAGTCGCTTTAGATAAAAGTGTCTGCTAAATAACCAATAAATAATAATTCAATGACGAATGACATGCTAGCCATTTCACTGAATAATGTTCTAGTAATGGAGACGCCTAATATGCTAGATTTTAATCTAACTTAAAAGCCAGTTCCCTGCCTGAACCACTGCTTTGCTGAATGAATGGCTTGCTTAGTTCTGGCAACTCTCACCTAAGTGAATGGCTTGGTAAAGCTACCTATCACTGACACAGCTGGGTTAATGGGGTTAACATTGGCATATCTAAATAGCACCAACCTAAAATGAAATATGAATCCTTATGGGAAGCTAGTTTACTGACTCCCTTATACACTACAGAGAACTTAGTAAATGCAATTTGGAGTGCTAGTATAAAACTTAATTCACTATACTAAAAAAGCAATTTGCTATCGCTTTATGAGCTTTTCATATGAGGTATCATACATAAACAGATATTAGAACACATTTTGTGTTAACTAGTTGAGAGTGGTTAGACATTAGACTTGTTAACTGTTGCCAATGCGAAAATAAGTGCAGCTAGTCTTTAAACTGCTTGCATGTGTACAAAATGCTGATGTTTCAAAGTCAATATGCTAGCAATTATTCCAATCTTTTCATCAATCTGACAAATACATTTGTGTAAGGCATTCCTCAGATGCTGTTGTAGTTAATCCAGCTTCATATTCCAAAGGCTTTGTTTTGTGTAGGTTCTGTAGTATCTGTGAAGCTGCAGATGTTTGGAATGTGTTTAATAAATTAATTGATTACTCGAAAGCCCTTTCTCAAATCAAAACTTAACTAATGACTAGAAAGTGAATTGAGTGCACAAGGAGACTGTGGATCAGGGATTTTATACTCAAGAATAACTATAAAACACATGAGTTACAAGAAAATAGTATAAGCCTAGGCAGAGATACAGAGGTGGGGTTACGGGGGCTCGTTTCTCCTGTCAATCCCTATCTTATTTATTTATTTATTTATTTATTTATTTTTAATTTAGTGTACACAATTATTTTACCTCAGATTTTCTCCCCAATTTAAAATTATTTTTTCCCCTCATGGCAGCAAATCCCTACGCAGCTCAGGAAAACTGAAGGTTCAGTGGGTGTCCTCCCATCCCAGCCCTACAGGTGTCCGCCCTGAGCTCACTGGACGCCTGGACAGTAGGGTCCGCTGTAGCGCGATGAGGAGAAACAGTCCCCACCGGTTTTGTATCACAGTATAGTTATTGCTCAGCAAACTAATATCCTGTTATTTTGTCTTCTAATACAATATATATATATATATATATATATATATATATATATATATATATATATATATATATATATATATATATATATATATATATATATATATATATATATATATATATATGCTATGTTTTGATAGCTTTCTTACATTTGTGTGATGTGATTTATGAGGAATATAAATACATTCAGATATCTCGAGATATAGACAGGTATTTGAAGGTTATGCAAGCCACAATTTTAGGATTTTTGGATTTGGTTTATAATTTGTTTTTGTTCATCCTTTAATGTCTTTTGTTGTCCGCATGGGTTTCCCTCAGCTGAATATGTTATTGAGTATTTTGAATTTTAGATTTAAAAAATCTACCCCAGCAGAAGGACTACTTACATGAAGGGCTCTATGATCTTAAATTATTAAACTGAAGAAAGCAGGGGCTTTGATGTCAGACTGTTAAAATTCTCTGAGATGTATTCCTTTCACACTGATATTTTGTAATTCCCTTCTATTATCTTCTCCAACATTAATGAGATAAAAAGATCACATTATGGGGATTGATGTTCTTCAAATTAATGCATGTTTCTATATACAAAGCCATCTGCTAATTTAAAAAACATAGCATGTAATACAGAACCATGACCACGGTCATCGCTCAGCTGGGATCAGTTAGCATTTCTATCTATTCATTGGATTTAACAAGCCATGAGATGGGGATGGAATACAAAGTGTGGACACATTAGCTTCTGTCCCCTGGTGATTGCGTCTTCCTACTCCTTGCATGGAGGCTGTGGCTTCAAGTTGCCAGGGGCAACGGACCTCAAGGTCAAAGGGCCATCTGGAAGGTCAGGTAAAAACAAAGGGACATCTGAGAGGCCATCTGGATGAGTGACCTGACATAATTAGTTATTAATCCTACTCTAGGGAACAATAGGCGAGAATACGTTTAGATTCTTATCGTGGTCGGAGTGATCTCATGGGGGGAATGGGAGAAAACTGTTCTTGGCAGCTAAGGAGATTACCTTGGCATGTGTTTGCTATAGAAGCCAGTGGGCAGAAGTGGCCATTGGGAGATGCAGGTTTTCTCTTCAGCTGCTACGGGCCTCAACACAGCCAGTTGGTCTCCGGATTAGCTTGGGGCAGTAGTTTTCACAGCTTACGCTAAAGAGTGAATACGAGTTCCAAAATGCTTTGCCTAAAATTCTCCAGACAACAGATGGGGATAGTTGTAAATCCAACAATTGCTGCCAGCTTGGTATACAGGTGTCAATATTTACCAGGCAGAGTTTGCTGGAAAGCCCTTTGGAAAAAACAGTCAGGCTAGCTTAATAGTAAAACAATAGCAATCAGACAGTTCTGATTCTTAAGTACAATAGATATCACAAACCATCCCCATCAGCATCTGCCTCTCCTCCAATGCTGTGGAATCTTCTGTTTGATATTCAGAAAGAGTTTTTGATCTGTAGCAGAGCTGAACGCATTGTCAGATTAGGGTTGAGCTTTCTGTACTTAAACAGCTGCTTATTTTTCACCATAGCTTAGTTTCTTTTGTTTGTTTTTTTGTTTTCTTTTTTTGCTTTTACCACTTATAGCTAGTAGACATTTGTCACATTCTGAAACATTGGGCTTCTGTCATTTTTAATAACATTGGCATTCAATGTTTGCACTGTATATAATATAGAAGAATGAAAGCAAACTTTTTAAACCTTTTTATGTGCATGTTAAGGTAACGGGAGTCATATAACTCTTAACAATAATATTACACCTTTGAAAATTTGTATGTATTAGTTAGGATGCTGTCTAAAAAACATGTTGTATTGTAATAAAAGGGGTGTTGATTTTAATTTGTTTGAAATGTATTGTGTACATTTTGGAATTTTTTGCTTCAGTATTATGGATTTGCTGTCTGTCAACAAGACTTCATTAAATAATGCATCTCAGTGGATCATTCCTGTACAAATACTTAAAAAAAAGATTTGAGCTGTTTAATATGTAGTTGTTTTTATTTTATTTTTTTAATAAAGATCTGGAATGGACCTACTCTATACTTTTGGTTTTGCACTTTATTTTATTTATTTATTTGTTTTTTATGATTCTTAAATAACATCCATAACTTTTGACAATCAATCATAACATATCACTAATCCAAAAATCCCAGTTAAATGCTTTATAAGACTGTTAATTTAATCATTTGTCTAACAAACACGGTCTGTTTCCATAGAGATTTGACTAATCCCACTTTAAAACAGACACCCAGGTTTCAGATGTATATGATATTGATTGGAATTCAGGGGCTTTCCCCACGATAGATGAATTCTGCATCTTCTTAAGCCCACTTACCCGACTGCAGTCTTCAGTCACAGGTGTGCCTCGTCTGTCAGAAAGGTCACAACTGACTTACCTGGTGAAGCGTGGTGTGTAGGGTGAGTGATACAGTTCT
The DNA here is from genome assembly GCA_030684275.1 of Acipenser oxyrinchus oxyrinchus. Classification (NCBI taxonomy): domain Eukaryota; kingdom Metazoa; phylum Chordata; class Actinopteri; order Acipenseriformes; family Acipenseridae; genus Acipenser; species Acipenser oxyrinchus. Next base: position 17,880,643 of record CM060252.1, on the reverse strand, counting down.
TAAAGGGAGTGCAGTTTAGAGAGACAAAAATCGCCAGGGACAGAGTCACCTCTCTGTGCTACAGTGACCCCTACAGGCCTGGTGCTTGATGAACTCTAGCCCGCACATGCAGGCTGGCCTTAGTCATCCAGCAGCTCGCCAACTCAGTTTTTGTCTCCATCTCAGAGTTGGCTTCACTTGCGGAAAATCATGTGCTATAATTTATAGGCTGGGTGATTAGATCATTTTAAGAAAACTACAGTATTTTTTAGTCTATAAATGTTTACAGGTTTAAAAATACAATAAAAATAAAAGCTGACATGGGGTAGCATTTTTATTTTGTGTTCTTTTTTAACATTTTTACAGTGTTAAACAGCTCACATCATCGTTGAAAGATTATTGTGTTGTATTTGTAATCACCCCTTTTGAATATTTATCTGTAAATAAAATGAAAGTCTCAGGTTGCAGGGCAGGTCTCAATTAAACAGAATATCCAAAAATGGTTAAGGGCTAATGAATCTTGCATATTGCTATATATGTACTGTTCATATTCTTAAACCATCTGGCTGTTGTATATTGACTTAATTTAGTTTGTATATGTGTAAATCTCAGTGTGCAGCTGTGGCCAAAAGTTTTGCATCACCCTATAGAATTAACTCATTTTGCTTCATAAAGTCAAATGAAACCTATTGAATAATGATACGTTAACATATTGAATTACCATGTGTCTAGGGCTGATATTCACTTGGTGAAAATTACATATGAAGTGATACATGCAGTGAAAGCAGATTTTCCTCATAAGTTTCCCATAGTAAAAACATAGCAACGTGTAATAAAGCACAGTGAAGGCATGGTAAAGCATTGTTTCTGGTCTATCAGAAGATAGGTTCAATCTGCACATACATAATCACACGCCACGTGCATTGGATGCAGGACCTCTGGGGCATCCTTATGAAAAATGGCCTGCTGTATGGTCCCAGCAATTTGGTCCAGTCGCGGTTAGATCATGTTAAACTGGCCATGTACTACAGTATACATTACTTCACTGCCGTGAATATTTCACCATTTTTTGATGTGAGTGTATCAGAGAGCAAAATAAGAAGTCTGCACAATAATACAATAAAACACAAATTGTCAGGTGGCACTTGGTCTGTATGTGTGTAATGATTTAATAAAACACATTAATTAACTTATACAAAAAAAAAACCTGACCTCTTTATCTAATAAAACACAAAAAGCAAAATGAGACCTAACTGTCTACACAAGGCATAAACATTACAAAAACTCTGAACAACTGAGGTTAAGGTAACAAATAAATAGTGCAAAATATATTCAAATCCTCTGTCCTGTTTAGCTGAGAAAGCACTTGTGTGATAATGTGAGTATGTTTACAAAAATAAGCTGTAATTACAGGCAAGAAAATGGCCAAAGGCAACTCAGAACAATGAAGTAACTGTCTGAGACTGTATGACATGAAGTACTTTCAGCTGTGCCTATAGTGTCAGCCTGTTTACTCTCTAGTTCACAACCAGCCTTGGGATGATGCATTGAGAAAACGTAGTCCTTATTGCCTTTTCCTCTTTCTGTGTTTTTCTGGGAGGTGTAATATTTGCAAAGAAGCCTGACCTAAATTTCACACCTCACAATATAAACAAATGTCTTGTAGTTATCAGCGTAAGAGAACGCACAATAGGTTACTCAATTAACTATGATTTGTCCAGAGGCATGGGGGTCTGAATAGCGGTTTAACAAGAACAACAATGGAAACCGTTAACTACTCACAGCCGACAGCAATATATGATGAACTTCAGATACGGACCACAAGCAGTCGCTAATAACTTTTACTGTCAACAACTTCATCTTAAAAAGCATTACAGAACATTGAGTGTAAACAAACAAACAAAAAATACTTCACATTGTGGCCCATTTCATCTTTGAACATCAGTTTAATAAAATGTCAAGATTGTTTAAATGGTGTGTTTATTCTGTGCTTGGCTTTTTATCTGCAGAATCTGAAAGCTGGATCATAATGCGTACATAGTACAAACACTAAACAAAAAAATAAGCAAACATAACATATTCTTTACTATTCTGGTAGAATAGGGGCCCAAGTTCTCCGGGGGTTAACTATCACAGGTAAACAGGCTAAACCTTGCCAATTTGTTCCAGTGTGTTGGTTGCTAGGTGTCCTGCAAGTGACTGATCAGGTATTGGGCAGTATTATTAAAAGCCCTTAGAATTATTTTGTTATTGGATAAACTGGGACTATACTATTTGTTGGCTATTTTATTCTATGTAACTATGTTACAATGATTTATTATAACTGTAGTAACATATGGCTTAATTATTTGGGTGTAGATATAAATTAATGTATTTAGCAATAGTAAAACTGATTTAGCTACTTCATATACTATAATTCATTAAACTGACATATAGCCCATTCATTTTAAGAGCTTGCAAGGACTCTAGGTTAAAATCAGGGTAGCATAGTCGACTATATTAATATATTATTCAGTATTGTTACTGCCAAGCTGTGGTCATCTAGAACTCCTTTAGTAAGTTTGTGTTTAATTTCAAATGCAGGCTACTCAGACACAGTGAAAGAACCCAGTACAAAGTAAAAATCACAACTTTTATAATAAACTTAAAAAACACAGGCCTTACCAGAGGTTTTCCACATATAATATTTAGATGCTGTAAAGAAAGCTGACATCTAAGCATCTTAGAATAACTTGCACTAACTTCCATGTGGTAAGTGCAATATGTTTCAGTAAATTGGGATCAAAAGTTACTTTTTCTCTGAATAGAATAACATGTACACACTGCAATGTCTCTAGTTTTAAGGTTATTGAGTGGGCATTACATATTGCTGATTATCTGTATTTATTTCGGAGGTGGATAAACAGAAAACATTATGATAAATGTACAGCCCACGACTCAAACTGCCGTCTGTCTTTCTTGGCAGGGATATTCAATTAAAATGGATCCATTTAGTTATTATGAGTAAAGGCTGTCACATACAATTTTGTTTTTTAATTGACTCAAGATAATATTACTACCATTTTACTCTTATGAAGGTTATAACATTACAAATGGTATTTCTTTCAAGCTGCAGTACTGTTTAGAAGTCCAGTGACAAGAAAAATTACAAACACCCAAGGAATCTATGTATAGTGTTTGACTTCAAAGCTTTATACAGTAATACAATATACTAGCTTTATCACATCCCTCTATAGCTTTAGAATGTCACAATACTGTAAAACACTGTTTTCAAATCATTGTATAGCAGGTGAATTGTAGGCAACTGTATTACAGTGAAACCGTTGATTTCTATTGGGTGACACTGGTAATGAAATTGAACTAAGAAAATCAAAGATTACAGCTGTATACCACTGAAGATAATAACTCAACACAGTCTCGATACAGCAGAAACTTTAAAAGTCATATGACTTCAGTATGGCAGCCATATTAGGTCAAAGGTAGTCAACATATTTAGCATTTGTCTACTTGGCTGAGTTTCTGTTAGTTTTAGCTTATCATTTTGATTGAGTGTTTTATGGTTAATTATGGATTAATTGCCTACAGCATCACAAGATCTGCTCATCACAAGAATAAACTTGCAATACCTGTTCCCATTCAGCAATCGTAACGCTTTGCAAGGAGCGCAACAATATTTTATGTATTATTTAACTTGTAAGAATATCTGTTTTGATCAATGCCTCTTTTACAGTTATTTCTGCCTTTTCACTTTGAAACTTTGGAAAACATCTTCCCTCTCTGCAAAGGGTTGACATCTATAATATTGGTATGGTATATTCATAATGCAATGATCATTCTACTATTTTAATATTGGTATGGTATATTCATAATGCAATGATCATTCTACTATTTTAATATTGGTATGGTATATTCATAATGCAATGATCATTCTACTATTTTAATATTGGTATGGTATATTCATAATGCAATGATCATTCTACTATTTTAATATTGGTATGGTATATTCATAATGCAATGATCATTCTACTATTTTAATATTGGTATGGTATATTCATAATGCAATGATCATTCTACTATTTTAATATTGGTATGGTATATTCATAATGCAATGATCATTCTACTATTTTAATATTGGTATGGTATATTCATAATGCAATGATCATTCTACTATTTTAATATTGGTATGGTATATTCATAATGCAATGATCATTCTACTATTTTAATATTGGTATGGTATATTCATAATGCAATGATCATTCTACTATTTTAATATTGGTATGGTATATTCATAATGCAATGATCATTCTACTATTTTAATATTGGTATGGTATATTCATAATGCAATGATCATTCTACTATTTTAATATTGGTATGGTATATTCATAATGCAATGATCATTCTACTATTTTAATATTGGTATGGTATATTCATAATGCAATGATCATTCTACTATTTTAATATTGGTATGGTATATTCATAATGCAATGATCATTCTACTATTTTAATATTGGTATGGTATATTCATAATGCAATGATCATTCTACTATTTTAATATTGGTATGGTATATTCATAATGCAATGATCATTCTACTATTTTAATATTGGTATGGTATATTCATAATGCAATGATCATTCTACTATTTTAATATTGGTATGGTATATTCATAATGCAATGATCATTCTACTATTTTAATATTGGTATGGTATATTCATAATGCAATGATCATTCTACTATTTTAATATTGGTATGGTATATTCATAATGCAATGATCATTCTACTATTTTAATATTGGTATGGTATATTCATAATGCAATGATCATTCTACTATTTTAATATTGGTATGGTATATTCATAATGCAATGATCATTCTACTATTTTAATATTGGTATGGTATATTCATAATGCAATGATCATTCTACTATTTTAATATTGGTATGGTATATTCATAATGCAATGATCATTCTACTATTTTAATATTGGTATGGTATATTCATAATGCAATGATCATTCTACTATTTTAATATTGGTATGGTATATTCATAATGCAATGATCATTCTACTATTTTAATATTGGTATGGTATATTCATAATGCAATGATCATTCTACTATTTTAATATTGGTATGGTATATTCATAATGCAATGATCATTCTACTATTTTAATATTGGTATGGTATATTCATAATGCAATGATCATTCTACTATTTTAATATTGGTATGGTATATTCATAATGCAATGATCATTCTACTATTTTAATATTGGTATGGTATATTCATAATGCAATGATCATTCTACTATTTTAATATTGGTATGGTATATTCATAATGCAATGATCATTCTACTATTTTAATATTGGTATGGTATATTCATAATGCAATGATCATTCTACTATTTTAATATTGGTATGGTATATTCATAATGCAATGATCATTCTACTATTTTAATATTGGTATGGTATATTCATAATGCAATGATCATTCTACTATTTTAATATTGGTATGGTATATTCATAATGCAATGATCATTCTACTATTTTAATATTGGTATGGTATATTCATAATGCAATGATCATTCTACTATTTTAATATTGGTATGGTATATTCATAATGCAATGATCATTCTACTATTTTAATATTGGTATGGTATATTCATAATGCAATGATCATTCTACTATTTTAATATTGGTATGGTATATTCATAATGCAATGATCATTCTACTATTTTAATATTGGTATGGTATATTCATAATGCAATGATCATTCTACTATTTTAATATTGGTATGGTATATTCATAATGCAATGATCATTCTACTATTTTAATATTGGTATGGTATATTCATAATGCAATGATCATTCTACTATTTTAATATTGGTATGGTATATTCATAATGCAATGATCATTCTACTATTTTAATATTGGTATGGTATATTCATAATGCAATGATCATTCTACTATTTTAATATTGGTATGGTATATTCATAATGCAATGATCATTCTACTATTTTAATATTGGTATGGTATATTCATAATGCAATGATCATTCTACTATTTTAATATTGGTATGGTATATTCATAATGCAATGATCATTCTACTATTTTAATATTGGTATGGTATATTCATAATGCAATGATCATTCTACTATTTTAATATTGGTATGGTATATTCATAATGCAATGATCATTCTACTATTTTAATATTGGTATGGTATATTCATAATGCAATGATCATTCTACTATTTTAATATTGGTATGGTATATTCATAATGCAATGATCATTCTACTATTTTAATATTGGTATGGTATATTCATAATGCAATGATCATTCTACTATTTTAATATTGGTATGGTATATTCATAATGCAATGATCATTCTACTATTTTAATATTGGTATGGTATATTCATAATGCAATGATCATTCTACTATTTTAATATTGGTATGGTATATTCATAATGCAATGATCATTCTACTATTTTAATATTGGTATGGTATATTCATAATGCAATGATCATTCTACTATTTTAATATTGGTATGGTATATTCATAATGCAATGATCATTCTACTATTTTAATATTGGTATGGTATATTCATAATGCAATGATCATTCTACTATTTTAATATTGGTATGGTATATTCATAATGCAATGATCATTCTACTATTTTAATATTGGTATGGTATATTCATAATGCAATGATCATTCTACTATTTTAATATTGGTATGGTATATTCATAATGCAATGATCATTCTACTATTTTAATATTGGTATGGTATATTCATAATGCAATGATCATTCTACTATTTTAATATTGGTATGGTATATTCATAATGCAATGATCATTCTACTATTTTAATATTGGTATGGTATATTCATAATGCAATGATCATTCTACTATTTTAATATTGGTATGGTATATTCATAATGCAATGATCATTCTACTATTTTAATATTGGTATGGATGGTATATTCATAATGCAATGATCATTCTACTATTTTAATATTGGTATGGTATATTCATAATGCAATGATCATTCTACTATTTTAATATTGGTATGGTATATTCATAATGCAATGATCATTCTACTATTTTAATATTGGTATGGTATATTCATAATGCAATGATCATTCTACTATTTTAATATTGGTATGGTATATTCATAATGCAATGATCATTCTACTATTTTAATATTGGTATGGTATATTCATAATGCAATGATCATTCTACTATTTTAATATTGGTATGGTATATTCATAATGCAATGATCATTCTACTATTTTAATATTGGTATGGTATATTCATAATGCAATGATCATTCTACTATTTTAATATTGGTATGGTATATTCATAATGCAATGATCATTCTACTATTTTAATATTGGTATGGTATATTCATAATGCAATGATCATTCTACTATTTTAATATTGGTATGGTATATTCATAATGCAATGATCATTCTACTATTTTAATATTGGTATGGTATATTCATAATGCAATGATCATTCTACTATTTTAATATTGGTATGGTATATTCATAATGCAATGATCATTCTACTATTTTAATATTGGTATGGTATATTCATAATGCAATGATCATTCTACTATTTTAATATTGGTATGGTATATTCATAATGCAATGATCATTCTACTATTTTAATATTGGTATGGTATATTCATAATGCAATGATCATTCTACTATTTTAATATTGGTATGGTATATTCATAATGCAATGATCATTCTACTATTTTAATATTGGTATGGTATATTCATAATGCAATGATCATTCTACTATTTTAATATTGGTATGGTATATTCATAATGCAATGATCATTCTACTATTTTAATATTGGTATGGTATATTCATAATGCAATGATCATTCTACTATTTTAATATTGGTATGGTATATTCATAATGCAATGATCATTCTACTATTTTAATATTGGTATGGTATATTCATAATGCAATGATCATTCTACTATTTTAATATTGGTATGGTATATTCATAATGCAATGATCATTCTACTATTTTAATATTGGTATGGTATATTCATAATGCAATGATCATTCTACTATTTTAATATTGGTATGGTATATTCATAATGCAATGATCATTCTACTATTTTAATATTGGTATGGTATATTCATAATGCAATGATCATTCTACTATTTTAATATTGGTATGGTATATTCATAATGCAATGATCATTCTACTATTTTAATATTGGTATGGTATATTCATAATGCAATGATCATTCTACTATTTTAATATTGGTATGGTATATTCATAATGCAATGATCATTCTACTATTTTAATATTGGTATGGTATATTCATAATGCAATGATCATTCTACTATTTTAATATTGGTATGGTATATTCATAATGCAATGATCATTCTACTATTTTAATATTGGTATGGTATATTCATAATGCAATGATCATTCTACTATTTTAATATTGGTATGGTATATTCATAATGCAATGATCATTCTACTATTTTAATATTGGTATGGTATATTCATAATGCAATGATCATTCTACTATTTTAATATTGGTATGGTATATTCATAATGCAATGATCATTCTACTATTTTAATATTGGTATGGTATATTCATAATGCAATGATCATTCTACTATTTTAATATTGGTATGGTATATTCATAATGCAATGATCATTCTACTATTTTAATATTGGTATGGTATATTCATAATGCAATGATCATTCTACTATTTTAATATTGGTATGGTATATTCATAATGCAATGATCATTCTACTATTTTAATATTGGTATGGTATATTCATAATGCAATGATCATTCTACTATTTTAATATTGGTATGGTATATTCATAATGCAATGATCATTCTACTATTTTAATATTGGTATGGTATATTCATAATGCAATGATCATTCTACTATTTTAATATTGGTATGGTATATTCATAATGCAATGATCATTCTACTATTTTAATATTGGTATGGTATATTCATAATGCAATGATCATTCTACTATTTTAATATTGGTATGGTATATTCATAATGCAATGATCATTCTACTATTTTAATATTGGTATGGTATATTCATAATGCAATGATCATTCTACTATTTTAATATTGGTATGGTATATTCATAATGCAATGATCATTCTACTATTTTAATATTGGTATGGTATATTCATAATGCAATGATCATTCTACTATTTTAATATTGGTATGGTATATTCATAATGCAATGATCATTCTACTATTTTAATATTGGTATGGTATATTCATAATGCAATGATCATTCTACTATTTTAATATTGGTATGGTATATTCATAATGCAATGATCATTCTACTATTTTAATATTGGTATGGTATATTCATAATGCAATGATCATTCTACTATTTTAATATTGGTATGGTATATTCATAATGCAATGATCATTCTACTATTTTAATATTGGTATGGTATATTCATAATGCAATGATCATTCTACTATTTTAATATTGGTATGGTATATTCATAATGCAATGATCATTCTACTATTTTAATATTGGTATGGTATATTCATAATGCAATGATCATTCTACTATTTTAATATTGGTATGGTATATTCATAATGCAATGATCATTCTACTATTTTAATATTGGTATGGTATATTCATAATGCAATGATCATTCTACTATTTTAATATTGGTATGGTATATTCATAATGCAATGATCATTCTACTATTTTAATATTGGTATGGTATATTCATAATGCAATGATCATTCTACTATTTTAATATTGGTATGGTATATTCATAATGCAATGATCATTCTACTATTTTAATATTGGTATGGTATATTCATAATGCAATGATCATTCTACTATTTTAATATTGGTATGGTATATTCATAATGCAATGATCATTCTACTATTTTAATATTGGTATGGTATATTCATAATGCAATGATCATTCTACTATTTTAATATTGGTATGGTATATTCATAATGCAATGATCATTCTACTATTTTAATATTGGTATGGTATATTCATAATGCAATGATCATTCTACTATTTTAATATTGGTATGGTATATTCATAATGCAATGATCATTCTACTATTTTAATATTGGTATGGTATATTCATAATGCAATGATCATTCTACTATTTTAATATTGGTATGGTATATTCATAATGCAATGATCATTCTACTATTTTAATATTGGTATGGTATATTCATAATGCAATGAGTATTCCTCTGTTTTAATTTCTAGACACAAAGTGAAAGGTTAGTGATCCAATGTTGTATATACAGTATGAATCACAGATTTTCAATATCCAGATTGAGGTAAATATATTTAGTCTGTTTAAATTTTTTTATGAATTCAAAAATGTGAATTTAAAGAAGAAACCTGATTTACATGCCTATGTGTGCTGTAACGCCTTGGTTCTAATTAAATAATCGGATGCATAAGTACAACCAAATTATGCCACCACCCATGAGCACTGTCTGAATGAAACATCACTTCCCTTTTGCAGCTGTGCTGATTCCAGAAATGAAAATTAGTAGCATTAGAAGTGAAATCAGTACAAATCACAGGCTGGTCCGAGGGGAAGGGGAGATTAACTGTTTAAATGACAGGATTCATTTCCTTTGACTTGTGTGGCAGCAGTAGTTTTAGAAGGATTAGGTAAAAATAACTGTTTATGCTGTTTGTCACTCACAGCATATTGTTATGCATCATGTGTGTCCACTGTATTATTCTTTGTTAGCTCCGGGTGTATCTTTGTTTGAGATAAATATCAACTAAACCAGGCATTGCAGAAAAGGTTTATTTAATGTAAGCAAGTTTCCTCTCCAGATTTAGTCATACAATTCCCTTTCAAAACAAGAAATGTAAAATATCTATTACTTTAAAATGATTTCTATGCTGCATTTTTTGGAAAAATAACAAAAATAGCTTTGTCCAAATGCTGTGGTAACAAGCAAGCACCAACACGTACAACAAATATGATTTTGTGCAGATATATAATATCACACATAGCAAATACAACATTTTTAAAACATACCTTATGTATTACAATTTGTATGAGTGTCCCCCCTATTATTATTATTTGTATTTTGTTTGCGGCGCAGAAAACAGCGCCGCCTTTTGTTATTGTTTTTATATTTATAATTTAAAACCCGTGAGGATGCATGACTGATCAGCTACTGATTATTTAACTAGCTGACGTCATGCATCCTTACCAAACGCTGCAGACTGTGGCCGAGGGGTAATAAGGTAATTAACAACTAGTTAACCCCTCGGCCAGAGTATAAGAACCAGCAGCTGTCCGGGTTGGGTGTGGAGTGTTGGATGCAGAGAGGAAGTACGGGAGATAGAGAGGTACAAGAAAACAATTGCTAAAACGTGCTGGTTTGTTTGTTTATTCGTTTGGCCCTCGTGCCCTTTGGTTTGTGTTTTGTTTAAATCTTTTGTTTTGTTTATTTGTTTATTAAAACGCTGAGTGCCATAGCATTCAGCTTCACCCGCCCATCCATTGTTTTGATTCAGTTACTTCCTGGTCCGTGACGTCATCAATCTCACCACTGCGAGCCAGCCTGTCACATATGGTGTCCTGCGTGGGACAAAACAACGCCTCCAACAGTCGGACCAGGAAGGAAAAGGACGTTTTTTTGTTTTTTCAAAAGTATTTTTTTGTGTTTTTTGAAAAAAAAAAAAAAAATGGGGAAGAGTAGCCGGAGGAGAAAGCAGCAGCAACAACAGCAGCAGGAGGCGCAGCAACAGCAGGACGCCTGCCTCACCTGCCTGAAGGGTGAGGAGTGGTGCCAGCAGTTGGTGAGGTTGGACACGTGGCACCAGACCAACCCCTCCATGGCAGGAGAGGAAGGAGCCTGAGCATCCAGCAAGGGTGAGAGAGGACCCGCATCCTCCGAGGCGGAAGAATCCCGCCTCCTCTGAGGGGATCTGGGACTGGCTGGCGGAGCCTGAGAGGGATATAATGGTCGCCCTCCCTGCTGTGATCAACCTCCTGTGTGCGAGAGATGGGGAGCGCTGGGAGGCCTGGGAACAGAAACACCACCCAGCATCCCTCCCAGACATCGCAGCCATGGTGCTCAACTACCTGGCTGCAGATATGGGAGGGGCCCCGCTGCTGTTTCCAGAGCCAGAGGGAGAGGAGCCATTGCTGCCGTCTCCAGTGCCAGAGGGAGAGGAGCCATTGCTGCCGTCTCCAACGCCCGAGGGAGAGGAGCCATTGCTGTCGTCTCCAACGCCAAAGGGAGAGGAGCCATTGCTGTCATCTCCAGCACCAGAGGGAGAGGAGCCAGTGCTGCTGTCTCCAGCGCCAGAGGGAGAGGAGTCATCGCTGCCTTCTCCAGCCAGAGGGAGAGGGAGAGGAGCCATTGCTGCCGCCTCCAGCGCTAGGGGAGAGGAGCCATTGCTGCCGTCTCCAGCGCCAGAGGGAGAGGAGCCGCTGCTGCCGTCTCCAATGCCAGAGGGAGAGGAGCCATTGCTGCCGCCTCCAGCGCTAGAGGGTGAGGAGCCCTCGCCACTGTCTCCAGCACTAGGAGCAGAGCAGCAGGAGCTGCCTCTGTCTCTCCACCACCAGGAGCAGAGCAGCAGGAGCTGCCTCTGTCTCCACCACCACCAGGAGCAGAGCAGCAGGAGCTGCCTCTGTCTCCACCACCACCAGGAGCAGAGCAGCAGGAGCTGCCTCTGTCTCCACCACCACCAGGAGCAGAGCAGCAGGAGCTGCCTCTGTCTCCACCACCACCAGGGAGCAGAGCAGCAGGAGCTGCCTCTGTCTCCACCACCACCAGGAGCAGAGCAGCAGGAGCTGCCTCTGTCTCCACCACCACCAGGAGCAGAGCAGCAGGAGCTGCCTCTGTCTCCACCACCACCAGGAGCAGAGCAGCAGGAGCTGCCTCTGTCTCCGCCACCACCAGGAGCAGAGCAGCAGGAGCTGCCTCTGTCTCCGCCACCACCAGGAGCAGAGCAGCAGGAGCTGCCTCTGTCTCCGCCACCACCAGGAGCAGAGCAGCAGGAGCTGCCTCTGCCTCCGCCACCTCCACCAGCAGAGGGTGAATGCCTGCTGGTTCCGCCTCAAGCGCCGTGGGAGGACTGCTTACCGCTCCCAGCTCCACCAGCAGAGGGTGAATGCCTGCTGGTTCCGCCTCAAGCGCCGTGGGAGGACTGCTTACCGCTCCCAGCTCCACCAGCAGAGGGTGAATTCCTGCTGGTTCCGCCTCAACCGCCGTGGGAGGATTGCTTGCCCCTCCCACCTCCACCAGCAGAGGGTGAATGCCTGCTGGTTCCGCCTCAACTGCCATGGGAGAACAGCTTGCCGCTCCCAGCTCCACCAGCAGAGGGTGAATACCTGCTGGTTCCGCCTCAACCCCCGTGGGAGGACTGCTTGCCCCTCCCACCTCCACCAGCAGAGGGTGAATACCTGCTGGTTCCGCCTCAACCCCCGTGGGAGGACTGCTTGCCCCTCCCACCTCCACCAGCAGAGGGTGAATACCTGCTGGCTCCATCTCCACCTCCACCAGCAGAGGGTGAATACCTGCTGGTTCCACATCCACCATCATGGGAAGGACTGCTCCTGCCCTGCCTCGCACCGCCCAAGGATGCCTGTTGCCGCGACCGCCCAAGGATGCCTGCCTCGCCGCCTCAAGAAGGCCTGCTCCGCATCGCCAGGGGCTGCCTGTTGCTCCGCATCGCCAGGGGCTGCCTGTTGCTCCGCATCGCCAGGGGCTGCCTGTTGCTCCGCATCGCCTGGGGCTGCCTGTTGCTCCGCATCGCCTGGGGCTGCCTGTTGCTCCGCATCGCCTGGGGCTGCCTGTTGCTCCGCGACGCCTGGAGAGCCACCAGTTACATGGTACGAGGGAGAAGTGGAGCTCCCGCTGCCGCCTCCATGGCCAGGGGCTCCCTCCCGAGTTCGCCTCCCGAGGGTCGCTGCTGCTGCTGCCGCCGCCTCCCGAGGGTCCGCTGCTGCTGCCGCCGCCTCCCGAGGGTCCGCTGCTGCTGCCGCCGCCTCCCGAGGGTTCGCTGCTGCTGCCGCCGCCCCGAGGGTCCGCTGCTGCTGCCGTTGCCTGCCGAAGGTCTGCAGCTGCTACCTTCGCCTCCCGAGGGTCCTGTTTTGCCTGGGGTCGCTACCAGTCCTGCCATGCGGCAGGAAATACTGTGGCTGGAGCCCCATGAAGGAGAGCTGCCCACCACGGAAAAGGGGGAGGTCAGGAGACCAGCTCCCCAGCCGCACTTCGCGGCAGGAAATATTGTGGCTGGAGCCCCATGAAGGGCAGCTGCCAGCCACGAAGAAGGGAGGGGAGGTCAGAAGACCAGCTCCCCAGCCGCACTTTCGCGCAGGAAATACTGTGGCTGGAGCCCCGTGAAGGGCAGCTGCCAGCCATGAAGAAGGGGGAGGTCAGGAGACCAGCTTCCCCGCAGCAATTTCGCTGCAGGAAATACTGTGGCTGGAGCACCATGAAGGGCAGCTGCCAGCCATGAAGAAGGGGGCAGGTCTGGAGACCACCCCAAAATTTTTCTGGCCAGAGGAGCCGGCCTGTGTGTGGTCCACTGGGACGCTACAGTTGTTTGGGTGGGAGGAGGACATCCCACCGTGGCCGCCACCTTTGGCCCGTTGCTGCCCCTGTTCCTGCGCCGGGACTGCTAGCCGGACTTTAGGGAATAAGGGGAGGTGGCGAAAAGGCCATGTGTGCTGCGCACAAGGGGCATGTGTGGCGGAGTGTCCCGCCCTATTATTATTATTTGTATTTTGTTTGCGGCGCAGAAAACAGCCGCCTTTTGTTATTGTTTTTATATTTATAATTTAAAAACCCGTGAGGATGCATGACTGATCAGCTACTGATTATTTAACTAGCTGACGCCATGCATCCTTACCAAACGCTGCAGACTGTGGCCGAGGGGTAATAAGGTAATTAACAACTAGTTAACCCTCGGCCAGAGTATAAGAACCAGCAGCTGTCCGGGTTGGGTGTGGAGTGTTGGATGCAGAGAGGAAGTACGGGGAGATAGAGAGGTACAAGAAAACAATTGCTAAAACGTGCTGGTTTGTTTGTTTATTCGTTTGGCCCTCGTGCCCTTTGGTTTGTGTTTTGTTTAAATCTTTTGTTTTGTTTATTTGTTTATTAAAACGCTGAGTGCCATAGCATTCAGCTTCACCCGCCCATCCATTGTTTTGATTCAGTTACTTCCTGGTTCGTGACGTCATCAATCTCACCACCTCGAGCCAGCCTGTCACACAATTGCATATGTTATTCTGAATTTATGCAATTGCCAATTCTATGGAATAAACAATCATCACATTTTATGAAATGAGCAGCAAGATGCTGTTTTTGGTAAACGGGGAAGGGAACGATTTGTTTTTCTAATCAAATTCTGTGCACATTTCAGGTGTACACAAGTCAAAACTCTATTTACAAAACTTTGATTTTCACAAAATTCAAAATATTTTAAGATGGATGTAAACTTTGATCTACATTTTTACATATGAGTCTATTAATAGTGAAATTCCAGAAAGACAAGGCACGAAGAATGCACTTCTCTACACGCAACTCATCTGTCAGAAGGGATGAGCTCTGTAGTGCCTACTCTGTAGATCACCATACAGTACCTTCCAGTGACCTAGGAGATCTGCTGTATTCTTACTGATATATTATGTATGGAACATATGTGGCATAAACAAAATGTCATGAAAAAAACGATATACAGTGTAATGTCATGTTTTTTTTTTCTCATATAGCAGGCAGTGTGGTCCAGTGGTTAAAGTCCAGGGCCTGTAACCAGAAGGTCACTGGTTCAAATCCCACCACTGCTGCTGACTGACTCACTGTGTGGCCCTGAGCAAGTCACTTAACCTCCTTGTGCTCCATCCTGCAGATGAGATGTTAAATCAATGTCCTATTGTAAGTGACTCTGCATATAATGCACAGTTCATAGCCTACTTCTGTAAAGCGCTTTGTGATGGTGGTCCACTATGAAAGGCGCTATATAAAAATAAAGATGTTATGTTATGTTATATCCTCTGTTTATAGTTTAGGAGAAATAAGTGGAAGAAATCCTCCTCTTTTGTTCTTCTTTTTGTTCTTCCTGTTCTTCTTGTAGTTAATGAAAGTGGATCTTCGTGAAACATACTGTATATGCACAGATATAGAGAACTGCAATTTATTTGAACTCTACCACTTACTATAATGTACATTTGGGAGATCAGAATGGCCTAGCGGTCTGGCCTAGCGGTCTCAAGCAACAAAGCAATGGTTAGAAAAAGATGTGATATCTGACCATGACATGTACAAAAACAGTCAAGTTATAAAGCTACATAATGATGTGATATTTACAAAAGCCTAGTCATGTTGCTGGTATTTACTGTTGAAATAAAAGTGTGCAGAGGGGGAGCAACATTAGAACAGTTTTTTTTTTGTTTTTTTGTTTTTTTAACTGACCATATTCATAAGCCATATTCAAAAGTCATTGTACTGTAGTTGCCAGTTGGACAGGATACTATAGTACAGCAACTCCTCTCCTAATTATTAATACTGTATATGCAACACTAATAGTACCATATGTAATTACATTAATTAGAATTAATTTTAAAGTTTTTATTAAAGAGTTATTATTACTCAATTGATATTTACAAAATAAACTAGTCACTGAACTAAAAAAAAAATAAGCAGATTCATGCTGTAATAATTGGATAGTATAGTTTTATGAAAATACAGTACATCTCTAGTTACCATCCAGTGGTCATATCCCTGCCAAAATGTTTTATAATAATGAGATACCAATAAAAGAGCACAGTCAGAACACAGTCCATAATTTCTGGTAACACAGTTAAACCTGAATTAACTGGTAAATTAGGTGACCAATGCAAGTTTTACAATAGAACAGCTGTGTAGCAGTAACAGTAACAGTAACAATGACAATACACAATCAGTCTTGGCTTGGATCGACATCTGATCTTCCATCGAGGCATTCGGTTCCTGGTCCTTTTCTCTCTCTGCAACCCCTTCCACTTTCACACACTCATGGGAGGTGCTTGGGACCTGGTCCCAGTCAGGCTTCCTGATTGTGCCCTGGCCTCTCACTTCAGGTATCGAGCTGCTCATGCAGTCTTGCTTTTGCACCACTGGCTAACCACAACATGAGCATGTACATATAAGAACATAAGAACATAAGAAAGTTTACAAGCAAGAGGAGTGTTTGGGTGTTAGTAGCTATACTTTTACATGTGCAGTGTAAATGCAGCACTAATTATTGTGTAGGGAATAATTAGTTCTAAATGCACAATACTCATCTGAGCAGCCCTCTCACTACACTCTTCATTGCTTTGATATTTACCTGCCCCAAAATATTGTCCCCTTAATCCCTTATATTAGTTAACCTCAGTATGTTTGCATGGTATTTTTGCAGTTTTCCCATGGTTATATTACACATTTACCATAGTTTATATTGGCTTGCCATGTGTATTACTATAATTTACCATACCTTGCTGTTCTTTACAATGCTTACCTATGTTTTACCATGCTTTAACTGTGTTTTATATCACTTTGGTATACTTTTACTATGGTAAACTTTTATAAGGGATTGGTTTCAGAGCTTAGTGCACACTCCATGACCAATCCTATCCATTCCATGTGAAGTAGTCTCCAAGTCAATGAAAAAATAGGGTCTTAATATAGGTATGCCATTTTCTTTAACTTGTTGAGAGAGAGAGAGAGAGAGAGAGAGAGAGAGTATTTCATCACCAGTAAAGCACAACTAAACTGCCCTTTCCATTTAGCTGTAAGCATATTACAGTTGGAGGTTATCCCCTGCTTTAATATATTTTTCACTATTTGCAGAAATTGCCAAGTGTGGCAGTGTGGGAGGGTGAAAGCCCTGCTGGTGCATGGGTGCATGTGTGTGGGGGGTTTATTGGGTGGCAGGGGGAGGTTAAATTCCTCCCTGCAAAAACATGTGGGAATGTGGCTGGAGCCATACATTGAAAACATGATTATTAGGCTCCAGCCACAGGTTTATAAAAAGGGTGATCACGGGTGTTAGTTTAGAATGGTGATGGTGAAGGTACGGTGTGGTGCTGGATTGTTTGTTTTGTTCTTGTCATTGTAAATAAATGCGTGTGAGCGCTTGAACTGCAGCATTACGGTCTCTGAGTCTCCTTGCCGACGCTACCCGGTCACACCAAGCCATTAACATTTTTTACTTGATAGTTCAAAACCTGTGAGTTGTAAAAACCAAACCAATTGTTTGTCACCTAACTTTACAAGGCCATGCTTTTTACAGCTTGTCAATAGGGGCTTTTATGATGAACTCAACACAAAACAATTATAAAACCATGTCTCCCCTTTCTGTCTCTAATATCTAACCTTCCATATTCCTTGTTCTGTCTTCATGCATTTCTCACTGGCATGTACTGTTGCTCCTGCATCAACCTACATTCACCATCACAGCCAATATATAGTCATGAATATGTTCCAGGTTAATACACAAAAAAAATGTTTTAAAAAATAAAATAAAAAAATAATAATAATAATGATAAGCTTATTACATGGTTCTCTGCAGAATACAACTTCACACCCATTTATGACTGTTTTACTGCTTTACAGAGGTTTGATTGGCCCACATTAGTCCCTTGCCTATGGAAGACACTGTAAGAAACTCCAAAGGGGTTTTGCTTCTGTTAGTTTTGTCTGACAGGGCAGCTCCCAGGAGGTCTTCCCCTGACCTGCCCTCTAAAGACTGACACAGGACATTCCTCAAAGCCCCCAATCGAACAAGACTGATGATCGCCTCCATGCTGATTACTACCCTGTGACACTGTCTGACTTCTAAAATATAACAGCACATTCTTTACTTTGTACTTCTCATGATGTATTAAGCGATACTATTTCAGGTTACCTCTATAAAGAATGCAAGTAATATTTAAAAAGCAGAGAATGGATGCTGATTGACTGTTGGTCTGCGGTTGAACAGTCCGAAAGCTGATCTTTTACTTCACTATTCTGTTTCTTTCTTGCAACCCTCCAATATTATTGTATATTATTGTATTATTGTATCATGATTGTGATTATCCTTATTATTGCCCTTATTTATGTTCAAGCTCTGGCCAGCATAATCTGCTCTGGGCATGGAGTTTCAAAAGACTGTATTGCAGGTTATTTAAAGATACAAATTATATTTAAAATACAGTAAATGTCGTTGTATTTTAATAGATCTTGTTGCTGTTAGGTAAAATATATGAATAAACTAAAAGTCATATAGACAAACATTTCAACTAGTTACTTCCATCAGTGTATGATTGCTTTAAGCCTGTGTGCAATTTGTTTTAGGTGTGTATCAGAAATGATTATGATATTACGTTATATGAATTTTAATATAATATATACACCTGGAACATTTGAATGTTATCAACAGATGTTAAACTATTAATATTTACCAAGGCTTTTAGTCAATGGATGTTACATAACATTAAATAACCACAAAATATTCAGATAGAAAAAAATAATAATTAAATGATTCAATGTTTAAAATCCTGATAAATTAACTGCTTAATCACAATATCGGGAATTACCTTGGTAGCACAACATATCTCTACAGTAAATTTGCAGCAATCCATTTCAAAACCACGCAGAGCAATGTAACATATAATATGTTACAGGCCTCTTCAAGTTGTGTAATAGAGTGGGTATGTGTTTCTTAATACTCCCAGAATCGATAGGCCTACATGTTTATGCTGTTGATAAACAGAATCAGCTTTTATATACTGGTGCCTGTAATATCAAGACTGACTTTCAACATCGAACATGGACAAACACAGACACTTACAACACTTAAGTATGATAATTCCTCAGGAAAAGGATCATTAGTAGACATGCCCTCCATGTATGTATAAAAACATACCATTATTATTAAGGTAACGTATCCCAACGAATCATCCGAGCGAATTTTATAAAATGTAATGGGATCCGTTACTTACCTAAAAAGCTTTGATATTTGCTTGTTGCAAAAATCCAATTAGAACTATAACAATGTTTTCTGATGATTCCTTGTCTGTCTTAATTTAGCCGGTATAATTTATCTCACTATAATACTAATTGTCTTTTGTCATGAAAAGAAACAGGCATAATTCACAAACTCACAGACCTTGCCAAACCTTTTTAGAAACAGTCAAGAAAGCTTTATTCACTCGACAAAGAAGTCTTTAAATCTTGTATTTAAATAACATAAAAGATGAGTTTAAATTGTGTGAACTGGATACAGCCTTTTGAAAGAGACACAAGATAACACAGGTTTTGCTAAAAACACATTATTGGTTTAAGCTCTAAAGTGCCCTCCATAAACAGAAATTCTTGTTTGTGTCAATACAGCGGTGTTATTTTGGATTACGGTTAACAAACAGACAATCAATGACATAAATCTGCAAGGACATCACCAAGGCACATGCACTGTTGATGGTCAAAATAAAATTATTTATCTATTATTGTTGGGAGGCTATGATGGGATTAATGGGATCCAATTGGTATAGCTTCGTCCTGTTAGTTCTTAGGGAGACACATTTCTATTTCATATTTCGTTTCAGTTGTTGTTTGATTATAACTATAGCTAGAAATAATGTGTCATTCTCAAAGGGGAGGTACATTTCAGCTCATGTTTCTTCCATTGCATTTCCATGGGAACTGCTTCCATTATCAAAGTGGTCCCAAACTTGAACAACAATATCTTGAAGTTTGACCTTAATAGACTTCTGAATTTAAAGTAAAAAAGTAACCTGAGTGACAATATTTTGAGATTGCTATTGTAATCTAACCAGTCTAATCTCCAATTATTCAAAACAGTCATTGTTGACATAGAGATGCTGTGAGTCACATTTGAATTCTATAGATAAACAGATAAACAATGCCTAAAAAAATTTCATCATATTATTATTTGCTTATTTAACAGACACCTTTACCAAGGCAACTTACAGAGACTAAGGTGTGTAAACTATGCATCAGCTGCAACAACATCTCACCCGAAAGACAGAGCACAAGGAGGTTAAGTGACTTGCTAGGGGTCACACATGCTCCTGAGACAATCACTTTATTTTATCTTGAAATACTAATTCACAGCATATACATACTATACAACATATAACCACCATGGTGATGATGAAGATGAATCCCCTATTAGACATTGTGGAAGATAGCGCCTGTGGGTGATGGAAACAATGTACACAAACTGGAATTCCAACCAGTTTGTGTACCAAAGAAAAGTGTGGTTTAAGTGGGTTTATTTTATTCCCAGTCTGTGACCGTTTAAACAAGGGGTATTTACAGGGGAGGGCCAAACAAAAGTTGTAAATTACAAAAAGTCAGCTTGTTCTTTATATCCTCCTAGGATCTTGCTAGCCGTGCTGTGCTTGTGAAGGAACCCAGGCACAGATAACCACGGATCGGAAATCTCCCCAAGCTCTCTGGGAAAGTTCTAGAACAGTCCCGTAGCTCCCTTTTCCCCAGCTATCTGTTGTACACTGTCGCTAAATCAAAGAGTTAGACTATTCACATATACAGTTCACTGTTCGTGTAGATGCCCGGCTCCTCTCCTCTAACCTGACCTCCCCAGCACGACCAACTCCTTCAACCACACACTCCCCTTATATACAACAAACCCCCGACCCGATGAATCAGTCCTGCACCTATCCCAAGGGAACAGGTGTAGCTAATAAGACAATGACTCATTAACATGGTGTTTGAAGCACATGTGCAGTTTTACCTCTCCCAAGATGGCCGCCCCAACCTGACTTAAGATCCACGCCATCTTGGAGAGGGTGGGAGTTAGCGCACACCGCGCCGCCCCTGGCCGAGAGGCCACACTTCACCCCTGAACAAGGGAGAATACTTTACCCTGCCACAGACATAAACTCCGATGTTGAGCATTCAAAGCAGCATTTATCTGTATAGCACAGTGTGCAGGACCACTATGTTGGCTTGGCTAATATCATGAGAACTGCACTACATAGTAGCGAAACCACCATCTCTTTTTCTCCTTTACAAAACATGAATGTGCCAGCACTGAGCAAGTACAACAAATCAAAACAAGCTGTTAGACATGGAGATGATTTGGATAAATGTATTGAAAAGTTGATCTATAAAACCGTAAACCGGTTTGCAGCTCAGCTAACAATATCCTTCTTTTAAAAAAAAGTAATATATTATAGCCCTTCATTATTGGCATGCCAGCTTAACCTTTAGTCAAAGGTATTTTTATTCCCCAAAGCACATACACAAATCTTCCTTTTTTCCTATCAGCAGAAAATGCTACTGAGAGGAATCAAGATATTGACTTTATTGATTTGACATGACAAATTAACACCAAAGCAACCATGGAAAATATGATCTCTTTGCACATTAGATTGAAATTCAAAGCAAGGGAATTTCCCTTCACAAGATTAATTCACTACTGTAATAATACAAATACCAATACTACTACGACTACTGCTACAACTACGACTACTACAACTAATAATAATAATAATAATAATAATAATTTAAGCTGCTACCTTATGAATTTTATCCATAGCTATAAAACACTCGATAGAAATAATAAATAATTTGATAACAGGGTATGAGGTCATATAAAATGCCGGTGTCATGTCTGTGATGTTATCCATACAAACAGTTCCTTAGGTGATTTAATCAGAACATGTTTCCTGTTTAGAGATTATGCCTGATATACTGTACAAATCTTTGCTCCAGCACAAGCTTTGCAAAGTCTGTTATTTCTTTATTTATTTTTCAAAAATAAATATGAAAGTGCCCTTATAAAGGTGTCATTTTGCAGTTTTCCTATGCTTTTCCCATGGTTATAACATGCAATTCCATAGTTATCCATGTTTTTAATATGCTTTACAATACTTCTCTGGGCTTTACCATGCTTTCACTGCTTATTTAAACGGTGCTATGTTTTTATTATGGTAAACTGTTATAGGGATTATTTATGCAAAACCAGTCCACCCCACCCCCCACCCCCAAAAAAAAAAAAAACATGCTACCGGTATATATTAGGACTGAAGGAAATCTAAATATAATATAACATTTCTTGTTCTCTTTTACTGTGAAAAAAATGAATTAACATTTTATTACACATAAAAGCACAACCCTTACTAAATTGAGTATAATTAATATTGTAAACGCAGCCCGTTTCTGTTTTTTAACATCTGTCATCAGTTTCAAGACTTCTTCCGATTGCAATAAATGTAATAAATATAGTCTTTAACTGAGTAATTAAAAGACTGCCTTTTTAAAGTCTGTTTTAATTAGTAAAATACAGTTTGATAATTGTGAAACAGTTATATTCTAGATTGTTATTCCAGCAGCAGTTTAGTGTAGTTTCATAAAATACATCAAACAATATGTTCTTCATAAAAACAGAACAATCATGTACAATACGCTGCTTATTTGGTTTATGCAAGACTTCCATAAATAGTCTATATATATATATATATATATATATATATATATATATATATATATATATATATATATATATATATATAGTCTACCAATAAACCATTTGAGGATTAAATGTTACATGCATCCTTATTGCATAACATGGAACATATTCCATGGTCTTGGAAGAAGCTTACAATGCTTGAGGAACTCCAGGGTTCTCCTCAGCCCTTTAAAGGGTGTACAGAAGTAATGAAAAAAGACAAATATTCTTTGTCAGTGTATTTTGTGTTACTATAACAAGAAAGTCACGGGAGCACAGGTTTGCGTCCTGGCAAGGCACAGTTTTATGGTATTCCCTAGGGATTCCACAAGGCCTGTCTCATTGGTCTCATACACTCAGATGGGTTATGGGAATCGGCAGGGATTTTTTCGCCTCATTGTGCTGTTTATGGACAGCTGTATAGCACTGCAAGTTTAATTATGGTAATAGCCAGGGATATTCCATAACATTGACACTATCATAATACTTGATTTCTTGCCTGTTTAATAATATATTATTTGTGTTCTCTGGTTTGAAAAATGACCAACTGAAGTCTGCAGATGTAATTACGGTCCTCTGTGAAACTTTGATTTTGTGCAGAGATTTACCATTACTAATTCTTAGTTGCCACAGCTAGGGTGCATGAATAACAGTTACACATACCTAGTGTGTCATTTCTAAAAAGGAGTCTTTTCAGAAGGAATCCCTGTGGTTGAAAAATGAAAGCACTCGGTAAGCCTGGTTAAAAATCACACAGCAACAGTTCAAACAAAACACACAAAAGACATAAGAACTTAAACATAAGAAATGTAACAGTGTTCTATCAATAGTCTATTAAAAATAGTAATAATAAAAGGGAGAAAAGGGTACAAATATGGAAACAGTTTTGCCACGATTATTATCCATAACTTCAACACTCCATCTTAGAACTACTGTATAACTAAATGGGCACATTAAATGTTTGTCTGTTTAGTACCGTTTTTTTCTGCCAAGAATGCTTCATTTAACACAGGCTACATCAAAATTAAAGGGCTGGTATTTATACACACTAGACTCAAAATGTAAAGTAGAATTAGCATTTAAAAGAATATCTTTGTACCTTAAATACCACTTTAAATCGATGCGTGACTGATAAGCACTCACAAAGGATTTGACTAATGATTCTGAATCTGTTATTAAACACACACATTTCATTGTTTCTGCAACACTACAAAAAGCATCAAACAAACCAAACAATGTGCAAATGTGCTTGCAGTTTGCAAACTATAAGGATATAATGACAGATAATCCTTTTGTCTAAGACACATCTTGCAAAGCTGGTCTTATATAGTAATACCGTGAAACAAGTTTAATGCAATACTTCATACATGGCTGGCAGTCTTTATTTAAATTAGATTTGTGTGCTTGTGAGAGGTGAAGGTGCAATAATAGCACTGTACATTTTTTGCACTTTGTCCATTTCCTTTTTGTAACAGAAACACTGTGAACCAGTGACCACTCACACCGCAAGTGTAAAAGAGCCAGGCTGGTTTGCATTCGTCCCTATAGAGGTTTTAACCTGAACTCATCTCACCGACTAGGTTCTAGGTTCAGAACACCAAACTCCTTTCATTTCCACTTCACTCTTAAGACACATTTGTTCTCGGCAGCTTTTTTTTTTTTTTTTTTACAGTGATCCTGTGGACTTGTTCTTAGAACTTTTAATCTTTTTGTAATTATTGTTTTTATGACCTTAGGATTTTTTTTTTTATTTGCCCTGTTTCGAATGTATTTTTGAATTGACTGTTTATTGTTTGTTTTGTTGTATTATTATTGTTATTATTATGTTCCTGATTTGTTTTTCATATTGTGCAACACCCTGAGACACCTTGGTGTGAAGGGTGCTATATCAAATTAAAGTTATTATTATTATTATTTGTGACCTGAGCCGCTTCCAAATGTAACAGGAATACACCTCAGATTATTTGTTTCCTTAATGTCACTAAGGCCTTTCATATATATGAGTATACATTCCTGTTATTTTCATGAAGGATTTATATTTGTTTATTTGTTTATAAGTACATTGACTGGTTTCACAGACCCCGATTAGTACTAATCTTTCACAATCTTACTTAAAGTTAAAAGTATAACATTTTAAAAAATGATTTGAATACAATTATTTAAGATTAAGTTGATAAAATTGTGTCCAATGCCTTCACAGTGTAGAGGGAGATCTTCAAACTCCCAACCCACACAATGTTGAGACGATAAATAAAACCCTTTTGTGATCTTTGTTCTTAATTACACCTGACAGACTAATAAACTTTTAAACATATGCTATTCCATTTTTTTTCTTTTTTAACATTAATTACATACAGTAATTTAAATGCAGCCTATTTTTTAAATGCATAAGATGTACACTTAAATCCTGGTATATACGGACCCCTGCTGAACAGATGAAAGAGAAACCAGTTATTTTTGTTCATCTACTTGTTGATCAATACTGCCACCCTTTGGACATAAGTACTGTTTTTCAGACAGGCTGTATCCCTACCATTATGAAACCACACAAAACTAAAAGAAAATACTCTTGAAAAACAAACAGTACTCCAAAACTAAAAACAATGAAAACATATACATGTGTTAGAGGGTAGGTTTTGATTTATATAGCATGTTTTTTTTCTCTTTCTTTCATAGATGCCTACCAATTCTGTCTGTTTTGTTTCCATTATAAAGCCATGTGCATAGTGAAGATACATTTTTCTGGAAAACAATATGTGGTAACATTTTCTCAATTTCCTCTAATTCAAAAATTCAGTTAATTCAATATAAATATTACATAGAGTAAACTAAACTAGACATAACATTTCGGTAATTATATTCATGCTTTCTGGCACTGCCCCCCAGTTCAGCAGTTTTGGAGATTGGTTCATTAGAGACTGGGTCTCCTCCTGGGCCTCAGCATCCCACTCACTCCCTCTCTCTGCCTAAGTGGAGACCTTTCAGTCCTAGACACCTATGTCGAGTATATCAAACGTATACTTCTTTCACTAGTTATTACGAAAAAGATAATACTATTAAACTGGAAAGACAGGAATAAATTATCATTGACTCAGTGGCTTAATGCCATGACAGATCATGCTACATTATACTTACCGCTTCACTTCAAAATCAT
This sequence comes from Acipenser oxyrinchus oxyrinchus, assembly GCA_030684275.1. Lineage (NCBI taxonomy): Eukaryota > Metazoa > Chordata > Actinopteri > Acipenseriformes > Acipenseridae > Acipenser > Acipenser oxyrinchus. The sequence continues at coordinate 17,854,042 of CM060252.1, read as the reverse complement.
AGTGACATTTTTGATGAACTATGGAGCCCCTTTCTTATAGCGCACTTGAGGGATAGGTGAACGGATGCCATTTCAATTCCTTTTATCATTCTGGTTTGAATATCAATATCTCTCTAATTAAGCATATTTCTTAGTTGTTATAATCAAGCTTATATGACCTCATTATCAAGCTCAATATATGATATCTCTGCAATGTTGAATATTTGGACAGTACATTTTATCCTTATTGTGATTCATCTTGTTTTTGTTTTTTTTTTGTTACCTTTCCTTCCCTCTTCTTGTAACAATGTACAGTAGTGCTTCTTGTTTAATTGTAAGTCTGTAAACTGTCTTTTTGTTTGTTAAATATATATATATAGTTAATAAAAAATAAAAATAAATAAAGCCATGTACACATTTTCATACAAAATCATACCACATTTACAAAAAGGAGTTTAGATCCTCACACATTTCCACAGAAACAAACACACACCCAAGCAAGGAAGCATATAAAAGCGACGATGTAACTCACTAACATATGTGTCAATATTATGGGCTACATTTTTTATACTAGTATATGTCAGGTTCACTGTTCACAGCACTAGCAATGTTATTGTTATGAGGTGAAAAAAAACAGACAATGAAAAGTACCAGATTTTAATTGTATTTGAACTGCCGAACATGATTAGGTTTGTTAGAACTTTTGCTAAATAAAATATAAAGAATAAAATAAATGTTGAACATTGTGAAGCTGAGTCAATATTTCCTCAATGGATAATTTAGATAGAAAGACTGCTGGTGCACTGCTGTGTATTTTTGGTCAAGACCTTCAGTCAGCACACTGCTAATCTGGAAAAACCTACATCTGATCCACAGTGTATTATAAAAGGTAATCATGGTAAATTTGTAGTGTGATTTTTTCTTTACTGTGCATATATTGTGCTTTATCATGGCTAGCCATGTTAATCGAGAGCTTTACAATATCTACAGTATCTATGATTTTACAATTGTTTTTACTTTATAAAGGTATATTAACCTATTTCACAAACTCAGTCTGTCTGTGCTGTCGAATTAACATCCTCTTCCCCAACTACCACCATTTCACTGTTTGGATTTTAGCAGGCGGCACCGGGATGCTCCGAGGGCTGAGGCTGTGTTCCAGCTATTTATTCTACTTATTTCTCTTCACCCATTGTTGGGTTCAATGTTTTTGGAAATCTATGAGATTTTGTGTTATAATAAAGGTGGTTATTTAACACAACATTGGCCTGACTGAAATATAATTATTTACCCTGTTTACTAACTATTACAGCAAAAATGTCCTGCTCGTCCTTTTGTTCAGTATACTGATCATTTTTTTTATTTGAAATTGCCCATGCTTCCGTCAGCCAGAGAGGCCTCGGGAACGGACAATCAGAATGCTGAACATTTATATGTTTACACTTCGTATGTTTTTGTTTTCTCATGTAAAGCAAACATTGCATTTCACAGCCAAATTTTGTTTTCTCTTATTAAACCTGGTCTCAGGACCGAGGAGGTTATCAAACACTGGATCTGCTTCTAAAAATTGAATTTGTTAATTGTATAATAAAGTGTGTGTAGCAATAATTTCTGCCCCCTCTGAAATGTGAACATTTTTAAAATGTTCAGCTTTTAGGAGAGTAAAATTATTAAGTCTGTTAAATAATCATATAAACTGAAACAGCAATAATAATTTAGAGTAAACATACATAATAGGATATTAAACGTAAAAAATATTCAAAAAATCTAGATAGTACTCTATTATTTGAATATGGTTACACAGTACTTTACATGCTTTGCTATGCTTCCAACATACCACGGTACATTTTTATAAGGCATCTGCTTATACAGGTGTTCACAACTGGATCTTTCCCCACTCCCCAGTAACCTTTGGGCCAGTATTTCATCTTGGTGGCAGGTATGGATCAGAGTCAAATAACTGCTGCTTGGAGTGGACGGTGTCCCAGGGACCCACAGGGAGCAGACTCCTCCAGAGTTCATTACTTTGGTATGTTGCTTAGGTTCGGTGAGTGAAAAGATGTTATCAGCTTGGCAGTTGGAATGGAGGTCTCCCATTCATAGGAAAGTGGGCTGTGGCATTGAGGCGGCATTTGAAATGGCCATTTCAAATGAAGTAGAACAATTGGGGTAAAATTGATTAAAAGAATGTATGTATCGGTAATGGGTGAACCAAGTGAATTGTCCACACACTGTAGCATTTTTCATATGTATCATGCTGTAATGCTAATCTCATCTAGTTATTTTATTGGATTAATGCTAGAAAAAGATGTGCTGTTTAAACTTGTGCTGTAAGAAAATCTATCTCAGTTTAATGTAAACTCTCAACACCTCATTAATCAAAACATTATGTGTTCTTTTCTCTTATTTTAGATAATACCTTTATTTTCCTAGAAAAGTTATTAAAACCTGTGTATGTTTTAACACCCTGTAATTGCAGTAGGCACCATTACAAACAATGTTTTGAAATAAATTGTTAATGCTCACCACCCTCACAGTGTAGGTTCATCACATATTGTAAAACACATGGGATGATAACAGAGAGAAAACAGATTATGCGTGACTTATGCAGCTCTTGAAAACATGGGTAACAATTAATAATATGTTTGAATTAAACATGTCAAAGTACCACAATAAATGAACTGACTGACAAATGGAAAGTATGCCAGCTGAATAATTATTGCACTAGTTGTAAAAGTTATCTTCTAATTGTAATAGATGGAAAACAGACATCACCTAATGGTTATAAATGAGTAGCTAGAGCAATATATAAATATATAGTGATAAAAAAAATCTATCTTATATTTTCTTTTTAAAAATGTTCCATGGACTGTGTGGCAAAGTGGTAAGCAGTGTGCAGGTGCAGGTGATCAATAACCAGACAGACAATAATATTCCAGGTGCAATGGAGGTTTATTTTTATAGTTTCCAAGCGGTTTGGTGACCCAAAGACAGTAACAGTAAACAATAATGATGAAAAGCAATACAGCAGCATGCATTGCTTTATTTGTAATCCGTGGGTTGGCCCCGTAATGATATTTATTGTCCAGAAATAATACACAGTCTCGTTTCCTTTAAACCCCCACACGAAACACTAAACACAAACACAAACACCAGTCCTCAGTGTGTGCTCCAGTGCTCATGTTAGCTGTCTCAATAACACACAAGTACAATTTAAGACAAACAAAACACTCACTTCACCGTTCCTTTTTCCTTTTAGGTTGTTCTCTAACCATTTACAAAGGAACAGATCACATCACTACATCCCCTTTTTATACTGTCACCCATGAACCCTTGGTCAACGAGCACATCCGCTCCTCCAGTCCATGGATGCCATGCCGTTTCCCATCCGGGTCATTGGTTTTATGTACCGTAGCTCCGCCCCCTTTCAAGATGGCTGACTTCCACCTAACCCTGGGAATGAACTGTTGTGCCATCCAGTCCAGGGTACTCTGTTCCCTTTACACAGCGCCCTCACAGGTTGGGAGGGAGATCTAACACCAAGAATCATTCGATCTCTGTCACAGACTGGTATTAACATTCTACATATTTAATTATACAAAGCTGTCATCATACCATGCCAGACTGAGTTATTGTAGGGAGGTGGTAGTGAATATATATTTTAAGTTGACTAAGAACATATAACAAAACTGCAGTATTTACAATGATTCCAACTGTAATTCACTCACATTTAAACTGTGCAGCAGTTTAGTGCCCATGATAAGCTTGACACAAGCGTGAGAAATTGAAATGGCAAAGACCATCATTTTACAAAGTAACATTATAAATTCTAAGGTTTTAAAGCTAACTGGACACTCAGAAACTGTTTGTGTGTATTTTTTTTTTTTTTTTTGCATTTTAAATGTAGCACCTTCGGTTCCACTAGATATATTGTTCAGAAATATGCTTGTTAACTCCCATTGGATAAAAGACAAACCAACAATAACAATATATGCAGCATATAGTACTTTGCCCACAAATAACATTATTTTCTTGAGAATAGAATACTTTTCTATCCCAGCTTTGCCATGTACTCTTCCCATCTTGATATAAATTTAAAACAAACACAGCATAATTCTCACTCTCAGTCAATACGCTTGTATAAGTTCAGACAACATTGTTTTCACAAATATATTCACACAATGTGAATACCCAGGGGGAATTGCTCAAATCAGCAAAACAGTATTTTTGTTTTTAAGAAACAAGCTCACAAACACGAACTGCTTACCAGTTTCCTGTTTCTGCAACTTTTTGCTCACAGGACAAATCTTTTTTAGAAAAAAGAAGCAGACAGAACATGTATATCAGGATATTGAACAGGTAAATCCTAATCAGTTTCTCATCACTCAGGTTAGTCTGTTCACACCTTATCATTTTGTATGGAGGGTTTCTTGTGCGTTGCACAGTATTGAAGTCAACCCACAAGGAGCCCTGCATTGGCCTTTGCACTCCTGTGGGTTGGGAAAGAAAAATCAGGTTCACATCCTACTGGTAAGATTTACTAGGATGGGCCTTTTCCACCAGGGTTCATTAGCTGGAGCATTTCTAAAAATGCATGTATTAATGTATTAAATAATGTATTTAATTTTGCTCTTTCAATTAAGAGCAGTTAAGTTTGGTAGGAAGTACTGCCCCTAATTCACATTATCTAATTTGAACCAATCACAAATCGTAAATAAGTGTGTACCTTTCCCCCTCTTGCATATCATTCATTCACATCCCTTCACCTCTTCCATCTCTGCCCTAACAGCTACCTTTTAGTCAAACCTATTATGGGGTCTACTTCCTTGTCCAGTGGGTTTCAGGCAAACATTGTCTGCTTTTATATTGCATAATCATCAATAAATAGTTATTCTAGTTAAATGTTGTGATTATTTGTCCTTTTGTCATGCTGTACTAAGTGAAGAAAATGATTAAATTGGGATAATGAAGCTTGAGATAATGAAGTATTTTTGGCACTTTTATTGGGCTTGCTATAGGACTAACCATAATGCAAAGTGCAGCATGTAACTACCAAGGCACAGAATATCTGTAGATGATATTCTGAAAAACAATTCCAGCATGTTAGTTTAGCATGTCTTCTCCTTCCTGGACCCCTGCTGACTGTCTTCAATCTAGCTACATTTTTCCAGGTGTTCAATACCTTCAAATTGTTTCCAAGAATTTCCTCACAATTAATTTCAAACTGACCATTCTATACTTTTCCCATATGTCCCTGGGACTTTTTAAAGAAATGGCATGCTTTCTACTGTTTGAAGAGACCTTCCTGAAATGAGCAAACTGTCTGGATGCAAAAAGGAAGTTATTCCATGTGGTGTTCTTGGGGTTACTTTGGGATTGTCAGTCAGTCAATCAATCAATCAAACTCCTACACAGCCAGATATTTTTAGTTGTCTAAGTGTTTAAAAAGGTTTCCTTGCCTTGTCAATGCAGTGTATTTTAATAGTGAATTATGTATTACTTTGTCAATTTCTGGAACATCCCTGTTTGACCTACATTTTCTTTAGTGCATGTGAGTCTGCTGGAAATTTCCACTATACACATTAATAAGGAGCACAGTCAATGGTGTTGATACCCAATAGCCAGCCAATACTAATGAGATTGAAAGTCTGGATTCACAGTGTAAGTGATTACTGGCCAGCAGGATCCATATAGGAATAGGAATGGCCAGTTCTCTCACACACACCTTTTATTGGAAAACATGTTTTTTTTAGCTATTAGCTATAGTGCAAATAGAAAGAGATGAGTCTCAGAGATATTGCATATTTTATACTACTTTTCGGTTCATGAAAAATATTGAAGTATTTTGTACTGGCATTTAAAAGAGTGCTGCACTTAGCTGGGGTGTGGCAGTAGAGGACACTATTGAAGCAATAGAGTGACTATAGACAGATAATAAAACTATTGCTGGTCATGTAACCCTGTGTTTGCAATGTCCCTTCCAAGCCCAGGGCAAGATTATTTAGTACAAAAAAGGAACTAACCTCTCTATCTCTTTTTCTTTTTAAGAATTCTTTCATTTACTAAATATGTGTCATAATTTACTCTGTTTGTCATCTCCTTACATGAAAAAATCTAAATGACAATGTTCTTGATATTAAAACCAATATGATTTTTCACCACAAAAAAGCCAGTTATTTAATAAAAAAGCATTCATTTCAAAATACTCATTGATCTTTCAATTAGTTTTCTTGCCAATTTGAACTTTCTAGTTGATCTAAATCATAGTAAGTAACAAACAGCTTCATATTTTCTTTCCTCCAATAAATGCTCATTCATCCAGCTTTTCTTGTAATCTTTTTTCTATATATTTAAATGAAGAGTAGTGCTGGGTGGGAAGTGTAGGAATTCTCTTTAAAGAGTGAAACAGTGACACCTAGTGAAAAGATTCTCTACAAGTGGTCAAACCTGGATGACTAATGATTAGGACTGCTCCAGTGAAAAAAAAATGTAATCTAAAACATAATAAGAAACCACAACCACCTTTCAGGGTCAGATGCAATTAACTTTATTTGTGATTACAAATACTTCAGTACAGTAACAAGATTAAATATGTTTATACAAAAACAGTATAATTATGTGATACAGTAATACAGAAATATTCATACCAATCTAAATCTAGGTCATATAAGATATTTTATTAGCTTACATTTCTTCTACAAATAGTATTACTGTTTTTTGATGGTACATTTGTTTAATGTATCCATGTATGTTTCATCAAATCTTGGTTAACTGTTATTTTCTTCTCCCTTTATGTGGGAACAGTAAAAATAAAAACTTTAGCATACCGGTATTACTTTATATCATCCCATTTTTTAAAGGTTATTTTAATAGTTTTTTTTTTAACTGCATACTTTTTTTAATAAATAAAAAGGTTATTTTTTTTAATACAGGTAGGTCCACTGAGATGGAACCTTTTTTATATACATAGCAAACTAGCAGTGTTTATTTAATTAATATCACATGGATGTGAATCACCTAACAGCATGCTGTATGAATGAATACAGGTTTTTAGCCAGTTCTTTAACCTTCCTTGTGTTTGTTATTGTGTAGCCAATTGTGACAGAGAGCGAATTAATCCTAGTCAACATTCTCCCTTCCGACCTCTGAGGGCGCTGTATAACCGGAGCAGAGTGCCCCGTAATGGATGGTTTGGCAGTTCATTCCAGGGTCAGTGGAAGCCAGCCATCCAGGAAGGGGGCAGTCACGGATTGGAGGAGAGGTGATTGGCCGCACCACCAAAAGAGGGCGTGACGTACGGTATTTAGGGGAAGGCTTGAACTGCACGCATTCCCATCTCCTCCAATCCGCGGCCGCCACATCATTTCCCTTCCGGGTCAATGAGTCAGTGCACGAAGCTCAGTTTCTAAATGATCGACTTCCTTTTAACCCTGGGAATGAACTGTCAGGCCAAATAGTCCAGGGTACTCTGTTCCCGTTACTTAGCGTCCTCACAGGTCGGGAGGGAGATTTGATATGACCCAAAAAATAAAGTATAAGATGACATTTTATGTGTGGTTACTTGGGATTTTGAAAACAGTTGTTAAAATGGATGCAAAACTTCAGTTTTTCTTACATTGTGACAAGGATGATCCTCGTCCTCATGTGTCATTTGTTGTGAAGTACTGGCTCACAAAAGCCTTAAACCATCGGCATCTTGAGACACGGCATCCAGATTGCATTGGGAAATGACACAAGTTTTTCCAGAAGAAAGCTGATCAGTTAGCTAAGAAGCAAGACATTCTTAAAAAATCAGTCAGTGTCTCAGAAGGAGATGAATGTACCTGGTTACAAGGCATATTGCAAAAAACAAAACACTGCACAACTGACTATTGTCAGTATGTTTGCAATGCTTGATGTTGAATTGAAAATTAAAACTGGCATTCAGTATGCTGCAATGCAATTTTAAATTGATATTGTAACGTGGAGGTAAAAGAAGCAATCCAGGCAAGTATTCTGGTGTCAAATGCAAGGTTTATTTTACATGAACAAGCAGTTCAATAAAATAAATGCAACAGTGGCGGGTCGTCAGCCAAGGCAAGTGGGGCATGGCCTCACCAATAATTACCAAAGGCTAAAAAAACATTTAGCATATTATTTAATTTAATATTATTTAATTTAAAAATATAAACACATTTAAGCATATTAAATAAATGCAAGTCCACAGAAGCGCTTGTGACATTATTTAAAAGTCTCAACTCACTTTATCTATGCCCATATACTTCCATGCTGAAAAACATTACAGAACGTAAAACTAAATCTCGTTCCACTCCCTGATTCATCAATGCAAGCGGGTCTGTTGTCTCAAGGCATTGGTTTTCTTCTCACCTCTCCACTTTGGTTTCCAGAGCAGGTTTTTCCCCTCAATTCTACACTTCTCATTCATTCAGAATTGGGGCAGCCACTTCAGAAGCAGGAGCAAAGATTAACCAGCATTTAATAAAAAAATATGGGACGCTGGATCTCATCAGCAGTCAAAGCTTACATTTGTTCTTCATCAGCCGAAATAGCATCTGCCCATCCGGAGTGGGGATGACCTATCTGCCGAGGCCACCGACAGTTTCCTCCTAAAAATAAAATAAAAATAAAGGGGGGGGGTTTCCTTTCCACTGTGCAGAGGGTCTTCACATAGTCAGTACAGTACAGTTACTAACCCCTGTGTCACATTAAGATTTTTTTCTTTTGTGTTAAATGTTTTCTCTCTTTTTTCTTCTTTTCTATATGCATTGGCGGTTCTCTTTTTTCTTCCCATAAACATCTTCAGCAGGGAGCCGGGGGTCCATCCTTTGGGGGGTCAGTGATTCCACTTTCTCCAACCCTTTGTTAAGCATCTATTCATTTACCTCATAGAGGAGGGTTCTCCGTGAGTCAGAGGGGACCCCCGGCCAAACCCCTCCTTTAGCATGCGTGATTCTTTGTCTTCTTCTCTTTCAGGTTCTGATGCCTCTATTTATGTGAGGGCCCCAAGCTCTCTTTATCTTTGAAGACAGCGCTTCTCTTTATATGTTATACATTACTAACTTTATGTCTTTAAACATCACAGCAGGTGGCCTTGTTATGCCCCGTGAACTGCTAACAGCAGCCAGCAGAGTCGCTCAACAGCGGGGGTAAGGCGAAGCCAAACGAGTGAAGGCTGGAAGAGACAACAACACTCACTCTTTTTAATCAATACTGTACAGGCAGTCGACTCACATACCACAGATACAAAGCGGCAGCCTGCAGCGCAAGTGCGTGCAGGTTGCTGAGGAAAGATAGAAAGAAAAGAGGCTGAATCAGAAGTCACTGATTCCGTGAAAGCAGCAAGCCAGCTTTCAGCCTGAAAGGCAAGGGAACTGCAGTAGACTCAAGGTCTTTTTTCAAAAAACCCTCAGATACCAACACAGGTCTTACCTTACCGTCTTGAGAAGCAAAAATAGGAATGGCTTACGTGGAATGACGGTTTTTATCCCTCAGTAGGCGGGACCGAGGCCGTCATCCCAGGAAGGGGCCTATCAGCAGCTCTGGTATAAAGAGCTCAGAAAATACCTACCAATAGGCAGGCATATCCCATACGTAATGTTTTGGTGGTCGTCTTCAAATTGAAAGGGAAGAAACGATTATATCCATTCACAAATATACAGCCAATGCACCATTTTCTTATTTGTTCATAACATATTTTATTGTGTTTTTAAAAATGAATTTTTATACAGAAAGTAAATTAATTAGTTCATTATATAATACAAAAATCCTTACTATTATGTATTTTTACTATTTGCATTTGTGTGTATATAACGTAGCTGCCTTCTTACAGTAGTGTAAGGTTGTATCTCATTGAACCCTTTGGCCATTACCTTATTCCTGTTCATATAAGTTAAAACAATATGTATCTACTCCTGGAAATAAATACATTTGGATAGCTAAATCATAGCTAAATCATTAATCTATTGGGTGATCTTTGGTATTTATATATGGCATTGCCTTTTCAAAAATGACAGCATAGAGAAAGGCATAACAGTCACAATGCATCTTCTATAAATTTGTTGCAGGGCTGAGGTACCCCTTTAAGAAACAGGTATGTGTGTGCATGCTCAGAGTTTGATGACGTCACTAGGACTTGTCTTCATTAGTATTAGGACAATGGCTTTCTGCAGAGCTACTGAGAACAGAAGCAGGATTGGGAGAACATAGTCCCATAGGACGGAAGATGGCTACAAGGGCATGTTTTTAAAATGGAGATGGAACAACACGCCTTTTGAAGGTTTTCTTATATTTAGATTTCTATTGGTTTATGTTTTTGAAGACGGGTTTGCACCTGTTTTTAGAATAGGCCTACATTTATTTGACTATAGGTATTATTTATTTATGTTTGTATTGCAACCATTTTATTTATTCGAATATCTAAAATGTAATGCTGCTACTTGGACCAACGTGCCCTTAACTGCCTATTTGTACATTGACATGCTTGCATATTGCATATTTGCGCAGCACTTGGTTGCTTTTTAACTTGTAGTTGGCTCAAGAGTATGAATTGCAGAGCTGTCAATGCCTGAGACAGGAGTTACCCACCACTGCAGACCAGGCAATGTTATTTATTTATGCTCAATGATCACACTCAATACTTCTCTGAAAAAGGAGCAGGAAGAGTGATGTAGTGCTTTACTTCAGAGTATAGATTTTTCTTTTTGGTTTGCATTTTGTATATTCCTTTCTAACCCGCACATTAAACTACATATGTAACATGGGCACATGTGAATCAACTTCTACAAATAATCCCTCCTTTTTTTAACACACCATCATCTATGGCTTACAGTGTTCACGCAAGAAAAAATGTAAAGTTGATTGACTAAAAAGCACCTTTTCAATATAATTCAACATAACTAATGGTAATCTATATTTCTTTTTAGATGCTACCATGGGCCCTATTTTCAAAGAGTTTACTCCAGTCTTTAACTAACTCATGTTTTTATAAAGTAAAAAAACACCTATTAACTATACAAAACTTGTATTAAACATTTAAGTCATGGGATTGAGGTCTCTTAAGCACAAATAACGTGTTAATTAAAGACTGGAGTAAAAAATTCGAAAATATGGCAAGAATTTCTAAAGTCTAAAAATGAACACATATTTAGAAAAACCTGTTTGTCAGAATGTGAAAACTTACATGGTGTGTAAGCCTATAATATTGGATTTTGAGAAATCAGTTGAAGAAACCCCTTCTTGCACCCTTGGTGAAGTGTTAAATATTTCTAAAGATGTAATACGATCACCTTTTTTCCCCAATTAAAATAACACCATACTGTACCAAATAGTGCCCCACGTGTGTGTAGTTGTTTGGTCAATGTTATATATTACAGATGTACATAAACAGTAGATTAGTAAATTGCGATACATTATTTTTTAATATATATACATTCTTAACAAAAATATATTTTCAAAAATATGACATGGCATACAAAATATTAATGTACCCATAACACATATTTCCCCTCCAGAATAAATAAATAAAATGTACAAAAAAGTATTTTATTTTTAATATATCTCTTCTTCAACATGTAAAATGTATCTTTATAAAAAATTGTAAAATGTATTATCTTATCCATAATATATGTAATTACATCTCTAAATAAATAAATACATAAATAAATAAATGTTTATATGTACAGAGAAATCTTTAATATATATATTATTTTCCTCCAGATATTGTCAGTAATAGTACAGAATCTTGTAATTCAGCTCCTCTTACTCCTATGAATCGCTCTCCTCCTCACTGTCGAAATCCTCGCAAAACGAGATTGTTGCCTGAACTGGGTAATTTCTCAGCAGCGCCTCTGCTTCCTGATACAGATAGTCATAGCACTTTGATTTGGGCCAAAATAACCTAAAACAGAAAGCATTAATGATATTAGCATTTTGTTACATAAATGGCTGATTCAACAGACTTATCTAAGGTAACATAGGTAGTCCAAGATTAGTGCTAATCAGTGTCTGTGAAACCAGCCGGAAAAGGACAAGAAACGTTAAATAGTCTACTTAAATGATGACGTAAATTATGCCAACAGCGGACAATAATGTTTCTCAAAAAAAAGTATACCTGTATTTCGTTTCATTGCCGACATCTTATGGGCAGTTAAAACTGGACATAGCAACCGACATCGTACATTATAAGGCTTCTTAATAATTGGTACTTGTTAGCAACTTACTTTTTAAAAAATATTGTAAATGAAAAGGTTGTCCACACTTACTTCACTGGATGTGTATACATGACAGTCTTCATGTGTTTGACTGCAGATAGCTCTACACTTTCTTCTGGCTTGACATAAGGCTGAAAAATAATATATTCATTTATGGTAAAAAAAAATAATTGCAACATCTTTTAAAATATGATGTTAAAAGTATGTTTTAAAATAAATGATTATGTATTACTACTGATTCAAGTACATAGATTTAAATTCCAAAAGCAATATCCAATACTAATTTCATATAGGCCATGTTTTGTGTTATATATGTTCACATGTTTAACAAATCCTGATTTTAAGGACAACAGCAAAAATAATAACTTAATAACTTTAGTACATTTTTCAACATCAAATACACATGGACTTTAAGTTACCAAGCTATGCAATCTCCTCTGGTTCCTCTGTGAGTCTTTCTGGACAGCCCAGGGCCTCCACAGCCCATTTGACCTGATGAATAACAAAAATAATACAAATAAGATTAGTCTATGTATTTGTACAATGATCTCTTCAGACTGGGGCAATATCTTTAGAAGAAAAAAAAAAGTAAAATGTAAGCCTCTGCCTTACCTGTCAGCTGACTGCTGGACTAAAGGGAATCCATTGTTTGTTAATCCAGTGTTGGTCTTGATGTAGTTATGCTGCATCCTGTCTGTTACAGAAACTCTTCGCTGAGCAGTGAATTCTTTAGGATCTAGTTGGCTTATGGCTGGCCTTCAGACTTCTCCTGCATTCTTATATATGCCTTGAATGTTTCAGCGTCTGTTGTAAATCCCTGACACGTCCCCGTGTCAAAAACTCGTAAGGTGTCAAGATCACACTTTCCCAATCTGGCACAAGCTTATAAGAGCCATTCCTCTACACTAATATTTATGAAGAAACGTTGTGCTTGTTTTAAATGTACATTTTAAATGCTCAGAATAATAGAATTTGTTCATGTGTGAATTTCAAATTAAATTGACAGATGCATCTGTTTTTATTGAAGCTGAAGTGACCATTATAATTTTAATGTATTCTCTAGCTCTAGAAAATGGTGTAGCCTACCTGACTCTAAGACATACAAAGAATACAAATATTGTATTCATTGGTTTATTTCATTCTTATATGCACACTGATGAAAACAGAAAATATATAATTAAACACCTTTGTTGAGAACCTATAGCTGACCCCTTCTAGCCCCAGCAATTCCCAGGGTGAAGTGTTATTTCCAAAGGTGTAACACAGAGTAGCAACGATGGTTTACTTTTGTGTCACATGTTTTTGTCTGTATGGGACTTTGATCATCTAAAGGTCTAAAGGTGATAGCTATAGCACGGTCCTCTGAAAAATGTGCTTTTGCAGTCTGTACCATTGAGGACTTTTAATTCTGAAAACCATTTCCAGTGAGTTTCAGTTTCGAATACCTCATTAGACCCCCTATGAACAGGTAATGGTTAACCCGATTTTTTTGGTATAGCCTTTGTATTGCACAACAAAATTTCAAAATCTAGTTTGTCAATCGCCTATGGTTCAGTTTTATCCAAGTGATCCCATGAGTTATTTCTTGTTGAGATGGATTTAAGTTTTGTATCGCCAATGAAACTGTTCTAGACGGGTTTGATGGTGGACCTTATTGTTTAGGTCTAAGAAAAATATTATTGCAAAGGGAGCACCTGAGATTTGTGAACAAAACCAATTAAACTTCCATTCCTTATCCCAACGCATTATATAATTACCCACTAATTACCTGCAAATTTGCAGTGCAATCTTTTCATATGATATTGACATGATGAATGGCAATAATGTAAGAGCCTTTAACCACTTGTGTTGGTACAACAGTCTGAACAGCAGTGCTGTGAAAGCCTGGAACAGGAGTTACCCATCACTGCAAACCGGTTTTCACTTTTCAAGGTTATTGATTTAGTAGAAACCTGCAATTATATCACCGTTCAATTGCACAGTGGACACACGCCATATATTTCTATGAAAAAGAGCCTGTATATCCCTTCACAACCCGCACATTAACCTACATATGTAATAACCCACATGGTATCACTTCCTAGTAATAAGAGACTTCATACTCTACAGGCTCCAAAAGAATTGATGGGCACATACGCATCTACACACTTCTTCAAATTAACACCTCCATTTTTCTTAACAAGTCATCTTCTGTTATTTACAGTGTTCACGCAAGAAAGAATGTGACATCGACCAACTAAAGAGCACCCTTTCAATATAATTAAGTGATCACCGGAAAACACAAATAATGATAATCTAGATACAAGTCTACTATCAATTAAATGCTACTTTAAACTGTACGACTGCTGTGTAGCTCTATAAAGTCTGACTCAAACACAACATAGTTAGAAAAGAATCTGTCTGCAAGAAAGTCAAAAAATAATGACAGTCAGAATGTGTATGATATTGGAATATGATGAAATGAGAGGTACTTGATCATCTATGTCTGTCTGTAGTTCCCATGGTTAAGTGTCAATATTTCTAAAGGTGTAATAAGATAATAATATGAACATGTAACAGGGTGCCCACCCCTTCTGCATATTAATTTATGTATGTATATTATTTGTATTGTATTATTAGTCATAGTAGTCATAGTAGTGTTGTATGTATTTGTGTGCGGGCAGACGAAACTGTCTGTCATTGTTGTTTGAGACCGGCGAAAAGGGCTGGGGGTGAATCCTCTTTATGCAAAATTATATCTGGAGACTGGGGCAATGTTTTTTTAAACATGAAAAAGTTACAATTCAGCCTGTGCCTTACCTGTCGGCTGACTGTTGAACTGAAAGTATCGAAGATCCATAGTTTGTTAATCCAATCATGGTCTTGATGTGGTTATTCTGCATTGTGTTTGTTGAAGAGCCTCTTAATAGAGCAGTGCATTTTTCAGGATCTAGTTGGCTTATGGCTGGCCGTCAGAATTCTCCTGCATTCTTATATACGCCTTGTCCTTGAATGTTTTAGCGTTGTTGTAAATCCCTGACACGTCCCCGTGTCACAAACTGGTCAGGTGTCAAGATCACACTTTCCTAATTGTGTGTTAACGCCAGCTACATATGGCACATGCCATTCTTCAAGACAAATATTTATGAAGTGTGCTGATGAATAAATTTAAAAAAAACTGCTGTACTTTGTGCTTAACTTAAATGTGCATTTTAAATGTTCAGAATAATATAATGTGTGCATGCGTGAATTAAAATGTAAACCGACAGTTTTTTCAGCACAGTGTCTGTTTTATTTTATATTTTTAAAGTATTCTGCAGCTCTAGAAAATCATCTAGAGTGTAGCCTGTCTGACCCTGAGATGAACTGCAAAAAGAAGGATAAGCCCCTCTGTGCATTTCTGCAAATTGGTAAAAGCATTGTATTTGTTGGTTTATTTCATTGGTATATTTTGATATATTGTGGTCTTAGGCGTATTAATGACTCCAGAAAAAAAAAGATCTTGTTAAATCCTTTGTTGAGCACCAATAGCTGACCTCTTCTTGCCCCAGCAATTCCCAGGGTGAAGTGTTCGGGTCAAGGTGTAACCATGAGTAGCAAAGATGGTTTACTTTTGTGTCACATGTTTTTGTCTGTATGGGACTTCTGATAATCTAAGCAGTCGAAAGGTGATAGCAGTAGCACACGTCTCTGAAAAATGCACTTTCACAGTCGGTAACATTGAGGGCTTTTAATTCTGAAACCTGCTATTTATTCAGTTTTATTACACATCCTTCATATTGTATACCATAATTTCAGTATCTACTTTGATTTGATTCATTGTTATCCTATGAGTTATTAGATATGTTGTGTCACTGCAAACCCGTTTTCACATTTCTGTGTTATTTATTTAAAACACAATAATATCACCTCTCAATTGCATAATGTTCACACATCATACAAAGAGTAGGCCTGTAGCTGGTAGAGAGCTCTTAACTTTTTTACTTGCAATTTGTATATTTTAACTAAAAACCTGAACCGATAAAACAGATAAACCTTTGAATTCACTGTCCTCATGCTGTCACCTCTAACTAATAAGACTGTTCATCTTTGACCGGCAACTAAGACAGATGGGCATGTGCGAATAAAAATCCTTCTAACCTCATGTTGTGTTTTTTTTTTTGTTTGTTTTTTTACAGTGTTCACGCAAGAAAGAATATACCAATTTATTAACTAGAAACACCTTTCAATAAAACACAAAAGTAGGTTAAAAAAGAAAACAGCTATCAGCATGATAAATGATCATTTATGTACTGTAATAGGCTATGATCATACTACTTTATAGGCCTGCAGCGTATCTACAGTGTCTCTAAAGTCTTCTACTAAAATGAACAAATACTTAGAAACATGGCCCTGAATATCAAAATGAAATCAACTTTCTAAGTTAATATGAGTGTTATATCAATATTATATTGGATAATGATGACTTGGTGGTAGTAACATACATGGATATTTTGGTGACCACCTCTGCCAGACCACTTCTTGCTCCACTAGTTCCCATGGCCAATTGTTAAACATTTCTAAAGTTGCAATAAAGATAATAAAGTAAGGTCATTTTGTCTACCAATGGTTTCTGCTTGTAGATTATGATAATAAACAGAAAAGAAAACAGTACATTTAAAATAAATTTGATTCAAACACTGAAGTAGACAATACAAGTCTGTTGTGATGAATTTAATAAAGTTTGGAATAGGCTATGCATTTCACTTTTTTTTCTAGATTCTTGGTGCTCCTTGACCTTTATTGTTTAGGTTCTATAAAGGGTATTACTGAATTTGTTTGCAAAACTATTGCTTCATCCCTAACCAGGCGCTTTACATAATTACCAGCTAATGGTGCGAAATTCAGCAAACACCTTTAGAGAACCTCTTGACCACTTATTGCACAACCTCTGAACATAACACTTAAACCTGGGAAATGCTGGATCAAGAAAGAATATCGTTTCTCAACAAAAGTGTTTCTCATGATTTGACGTATCGGATTATTTTCTACATTGTGTTTTGTTGCTGTGTGACAGAACAATAAAGTTACCTCCTACTTCTGAGGCTATCACGTTGAAACAATTGAAACTTATCACGTGTGTGGGGAGGTAGTTAACCTGTGCATTATTTATTTTTTCTCCTGTGGAGTGTGAGTCAGCGATCAGAGACTTAAAAAAATGTGGGGGAGAAAATGGCAAGAAAGCACCTTAGTGCACAGTCTATTGCTAACCTCCTAATGGAGTCTGGCGCAGAGAGTGATTTTGTGGCAGATGACTCTGGCAGTGAATAGGAGCCAAGTGACACTTCCTCCAGTGAGGAGATCAACAGTGGTCAGAAAGAAGAGCCTATGGAAACTGAGCCTGAGCCCCTGCCTGGACCCAGTACAGTAGGTGGGCCTGGACCGAGTTGTGGTAGAATTCAGCCATTCAACCACTGGACCCCCCTAACATCATCCAGCCTTAAATACCCCCTTTTTCTGGTACACCTGGCAGCACTGTGAACCCAACTGGGTTTACCCCAATTAATTTTTTCCAGTTGTTTATCACTGATTTTTTTAACATTTGGTAACCCAAACCAAATTGTATGCTCAGCAATATCTGGCACAGCATGGAAACATGCCAGCATTGGTAGCCAACAAACAGAGGCGTGGCGAGACCAGCACTCTGCGCTGTGAGGAACAGCTGGCAGTTAAATACACAGACAAAAAAAATGTGCACCTCCTCACCACCCCATCTACGATGAGGCTACTGAAGCAGTTCCTGTGCGAGGTCAGGACACACACACAAACAAGCCAAAGTGTCTCCTGGACTACAATAAATACATGGGAGGCATGGATAGGTCATACCAGATGCTGGAGCTATTCAATGCTGCAAGGAAGACCATGGCATGGTAGAAGAAGCTTGCAGGATTTCTTTGCACAACGCCTATGTAGTGTACAGCACCAGAGAATCATCTCACATTTCTGGAATTTCAGACCTCTGCCTCTGTGATCTCCAGCCTTTTGTTCGGAAAAACAAGGATCAGAGACTGAAAGATCAGAAACTGCGGCAAGGCTTAGTGTACGGCATTTTATTAGAACGCTGCCACAGTCCGAGAGAAAAGCTTATCCTCAAAAAAGGTGTGGTGTATGTTCCCGCAAGGGCATACGGAGGGATACACAGCACTACTGTCCACGCTGTCCCTCTCAGTCAGGCCTCTGTTTGGAGGAGTGTTTTAAAAGGTACCACACAGTAAATGAGTACTGGAATAACTAAATAAATCCCAGAACAAACCACCATGACACATGCTGTACCAGTGGTAACGTAACAAAAGGTAGTAAAAACCACTTGTTTTTATGTCACATGACAACAGTACCTGGTGCTCTAGAAAGATTATAGGTAACAAACCATTGTAGGGAGATGTTATGTCACCTATTCCTAAAATCCTTATTTTGTGCAGCTTCCAAAAATGTATACAAATGCCAGGGTATCTCATTCTTTGGTGGCATACTGGACACATGAAATTGCGGTGATTGCTATATAGACCATCGGCTTCATAATACGAAGTGGAAGTCAAAGTGCCCTGGTGTCAGTCATGGGGATGTTAACGTCTGAAAAGTTATATAAAGGTGCACATATTTGGTATTTATGAACTCGGGATAGAGCAATTCAAAACCACTGTCTTTTTAACAGTGGAACAAAGCAGTCAGATTCACAAGTCCAAATATTGTGAAAAACAAGTGACCTTTGTACGACATACGGTGACAGTCCCTCAGATATCAGAAGGATTATGGGTAACAAACCATTGAAGGATGATGTTATGTTACCCATTTCTAAAATACAGATCTAAGCAGAACTAACAATGACATGCTACCTCCATTTGTGTAGTAAACATAACCAATGTGTCCTGCTAATCTGCTAATTAGTTTTCCTCTGTGCATGGAAGTCATTATAAATTCTAGTTGTATACAGCAGTACTGTTGAAACACAAACACTGGAGAAAAGGGACGGGGCTAAATACTAGCTTTGACAAGCTAAACAAAGATTTGTGTGCAGCGATTTAGCCAAGCATTTTGACACCACATACACTTCAATCATCCAGATTCAATATCAGTTCAAAATACTGTGGAGACACTGTAATTATTTATCTGGATTGATTTGTGTATTTTGCCAGAAGATGCCCAGAAAATTCAGAAAGGTAAAAAAAAAAAAACAAACTTTAAATGCCTTGGCATCCCATTACAGGATGCTATTTTCAAAGTTACCACTTTTCCCACATGATGAAAAATAAAATTGGGGCTCATCCAGGTCATTCTGTGGCCATAGTACAGAATTCTAGATTCTAGATTCTATGCATAGGTGGGATGTTTTGCAAAGAAAAAAGAAATCATAAGAAATTATTACAGTAAGTATTAATATAAAGAAAAATCCCTTGAGGGAGCTTATATGTTTTAGTATATCTTCCCCACCACTATAGTAACAGCTCATATCACATAAACCATTTGTTGTTGAAGCTGACACCCTGGGATCCTCCAAGAAGCTGCTTGATGAGATTCTGGGATCAATCAGCTACTAAGCTTTACTTGCTCTTATCTGCTCCCTATTTTACTGCATTTAATCCTGTACTTTAGAGTACTGTAATCTGTCACAAGTGTTATTTAATCTGTAGTATTTTGTATTTAATTATATCCTGATGTAGCTATCACTGACACTGTTATCTGCTCTGTTATTGAATCGTATTTTGTCATATACTTGTACTTGCTAGAACCAAAGTCATTGTATTTTATCTTGCTCTTAATTGTATTAATACTTGTACTGTGATTCTTGAAATGTATTTTTGTTTATGACTGTAAGTCACCCTGGATAAGGGCGTCTGCTAAGAAATCAATAATAATAATAATAACAACCAAACGAGCAAGATGGGCCGAATGGCCTCCTCTTGTTTGTAAACTTTCTTATGTTCTTATGTTCTTATTTCAGATGGGGCAGCTTTGTAAGCCAAGTTACATAATGTGTGCTGGTGTCCAGTAAAAATGAATTGTTTCTCTACACATTGTTTTAACCTCTGGCTATATCAATGATGCAAATCTTTTTTCACATCCATTTTAATGTAGTACAATACAACTTGCTATTATATAGAGCTCTTCATGCAAAGCATCCCAGGGCGTTTTACAATAAAACCAAAAAATAAAAAGGATGCTAACGGCCAAGCAATCCAGCTCAAAAATAAGCAACTCAAACAGATATGTTTTTAAGTTTGATTTATAAGTTCCTGATTTGGAATATACAGTAATTCCAAAGGCAGGGAGCAGAACTACTAAAGGCCCTCGCCCCTCCTGATTTCAGCCGACTTCAAGAAGCAACCAGAAGGCCAGCATTTGCTGATCTCAGGGTACAACTAAGGGTATCAACAGTTCCTGCAAATATGAAGGCCCTAGTAGGAGTAGTGGATCACATTATAAAGTAATTATTCAATGAACAAAATCCCCCCTAAAAATCCAAAGTAGTAATATGCATTGCAGCGTGATCTTTTGTCAGATCTGTTTCCTTTATCAATAAATGAGATATTCAAAAACAGCATAGGATTATGTATTATTGCCACATGAAGATTTCCTGTCTGTAATTTCCAGTCGTAACACCAGATGGCACAATGGCACTTTAGTTAGTACATTGGTTTAACAGTAATCTCACGTTTTGTATTATTATTATTATTATTATTATTATTATTATTATTATTATTATTATTATTGCATAGATTTAAGTAGTTCACAGTGTTTATAGTTCTCTATGTCACAATACAATTGCCTTCAAATTTCATGTTGGAGTCTATTTAATTGATCTTAACTGCACATATCTATATTCTCGCACTTGTGAAACACTCCAGGAGTACTATTATACACAACAGAATCATTAAAAGTATGAAAAATGGCAGCAAGGACATTCTAATGGTTATTTCTTTTAAACAGTGTACAGTAGATGATGGATATATTTAGATATGTTTAAATCAATTGAATAGACATGATTGTGTCTATTCAATCAATACATTAGAATAAACTATAAAATAATAGGATCTTTTCAAGGTCGTTACCTCGGTGCAATTGGCTCAATGTTTTTTTTTCTAAATTTTGATAAATGAAAAACAATGATAATGTAACAGAACCATTTGTAACAAGAAATGCAAGATTTTTGAACCCTCAAACTAAACATAAACACCTTGACAAATCTAATAGGCTACACATTAAAATGAACTAAATAATAATAATACAGTACCAGTTAACTACGTCTTTCTGTATATAAAATTATCGCAAAGGTAACAAATCACTAAATATGGACTTTGGCCGATTGATATTTGCTGTAGATTGCATATAGTACTTCAATGTTCTATGTTCCACAGCCTGTGAAAATATGCGCATATGATACTCTGTGTGATATGTCTATAAGGTAGGAAAGGTGAATTGTAAAAGGGACAAAATATAACAAAATTATTGTTTTCAAGAAATAAAAGTAATCATGCATCTGTTTAATGCAACAACTCAGTTAGAACTAACTAAAAATGTCTCCCCATACATGGAATAGCACCCTGGGGGAGATGAGGGGCTCATGAAAGCAGCAGGAGCTGATGGCAGAGATCTCTTTGATCAGGTGGCAATAATGGTTATACCTTTGTGATGCTACATGCAGCACATGATGTTTAGGGCCGATGTTCTTCATTTGAGTCATCTCTCACCAGAACTGGGCAAAAACATGATAAATGAAATTCAGTGTCAACAAATATAAAGTGTTAAATGTCAGTCACAAAAATGGGGATAAAACTAGAACAGGCACACCAAGTGGAAGACTTCTTCGCTGTCAGCAATCAAAAAGGAAAACAAATGCTTGGATATATAGTCAAAAGTGTTAAGTACAAATCGAAGGTGGTTATGATGAGGTTGTATAATGCGCTGGTGAGACCGCACTTGGAATACTTTGTCCAGTTCAGGTGACTACAGCACCAAAGGGACATAGATGCCAAAGAAGAGCAAGCAGACTAATCCCAAGACGTAAAGGACTGAGCTACGAAGAAAAGCTGAAAGAACTGAACGCATTTGGCCCGGAACAAAGGACAATCAGGGAGGACATGATGGAAGTCTTTAAAATTCTAAAAGGAGTTGACATAGTTAACACAAATCAATACTAAGCGCAGTACAGAAACCAGGACTAGAGGATACAGTTGGAAGTTAAGTTGAGATAGACTTAGGACAGAGGGAACGACACTTCTTCACACAGAGTGTGGTGAGGGTATGGAATGGGTTACCCTAGTCATGTTATTTAAGCAGAATAACTGTCAAGGTCAGCACACGCTTTTTGTTAGAAAAAATGATGGCAATGTTATATAGCTTGAAGCATTCACATTCCTTCCTGCAAAAGTACTGTAGTCACCATTGATGTCACATTTCATGATATTTTACTTTTGGCTGAGAAAAACTGTCCTCTTATGTTAACACACGCATGCCTGAGAACGTTTAAAATGCTTTTTATTTGTTACTGTATTCCTCTAGTATGCAAATACATGCACAATTCTTTCAAATATACACAATAATAATAGTCTGTTTGAGAATAAACACAGCTAGATTGGAAAATGCTGCATGTTATGCAATACTACTCAGTTTCATTGTGAAATCAGATTAGAAAACTCAACATATTTTTTTGCAATTTATTTGTAGTTCTAAATTATAACCACAAAATAATTTATTTTTCAATATAATAAGTAGGTGTTGGAGGACTTGCCTCCATGAAAGTAATACAATAAAATGTACCTTAAAATGGCTTGAGCTGTCTCTCTCGGTAGATGGAATTGAATGAAAAAATATGTAAAGCCAAATAGTTCCTGCCTTCCACTCTGATCAATGTAGTATTATTTGTTTAGGTCTTTGAAATCAGCAAGCCAATTAAGTTACACAGTATGATCCTTTTGCAAGCCATAGAGAGAAAAAAATTATTATCAGATTTTGGATCAGTGCATAAATTCTGCCATGCCTGCAATATGTGTTTGTGTACAATAGGATTCAGTTAACCAGTCAATAGTGTCTATTTTCACTTTCATTATGGTGAGTAAATATAATTACATTTTGAACATTAGGGCCTTCAGGTGATGGCATTTTATGTATGTATTTGAGAGGGGGGGGGGGGGCTTGAAAAATAGTTTGCTGTATTTGATGATCATTTTGGATGACCCCTAACCCTATGCCATGTGATATTTCGTACCGATGTGTTTTATATGTCGTTTCCACTAGGTAGTGTTGAGGGGTGTACCAAGTTTCTCTTTTAAAGTGTAGCTAAACATACAGACATTTGACTAGACTTTTTTAATTTAGGCATTTCTTATTTCCCGTTCAAAACAACGTGAAAGGAGTGAATGTTACATTATTTGTTGTTCTTGTTGTTATTTGTCCTGAATTGTCTTTTATTTTCACTTATTCTTCCTTTTTTATTTTATATTTATGTTAATTCTTTTCAGAAACAATTATGTGTAATATAATAATCCAAAGGTAATTGTTACTGTACCCAAAAGCGATTGTCAACATTGTCTTTTTTCAACATTGTCAACATTTTTATACCATATGAAAGAGCATTGTGAAAATATTAAGCAAGCTGTGATTTCACGTTAGTATTTCAAGAAACTACTGTCGGAAACATTTCCTCAGGGCAAGGAAAGAAAAAACTAAACTTTTAATTGGTGCAAAAGATTACTGTGCATATAATATTGATGTTATATAACTGACATTTACAGCTATTGCTTTTAGTACAGAGTGCAATAGATGAGTTAGCTGAAGTTAATGTTCTTTTTTTCCAGGTTCACTGTTGGATTATTATTATTATTATTATTATTATTATTATTATTATTATTATTATTATTATTATTATTATTATTATTATTATTATTATTTATTAGCAAACGCCCTTATCCAGGGCGACTTACAATTGTTACAAGATATCACATTATTTTTTACATACAATTACATTATTTTTACACATTATTTTTACATACAATTACCCATTTATACAGTTGGGTTTTTACTGGAACAATCTAGGTAAAGTACCTTGCTGAAGGGTACAGCAGCAGTGTCCCCCACCTGGGATTGAACCCAAGACCCTCCGGTCAAGAGTCCAGAACCCTAACCACTACTTATTTATGAATCCATGCTTAAAGAGTATCTGGTTGGCAGAATGGCAGTGAAGCCTGTGTCTGTTGCTAAAAGTAAACTATTCCTATAGGTAATTTTATACTAAGCCCAGAAAATTAACAAATGATAAGCCTTTTTTATACAATCTGTTTTCACGTTTGTTTGATTTTTTTTAATTAGAAGAAAAAAATAAGACAGAGATCTTTATGTATATTCAGTTTTTTATATTAAGCCTATTACTGTTTTTAACCCATTAACAGAGTGACATTAGCATTAGCCCTGTACCTATGTTACATAATCAGTGTCTGAGAAATACTTAGTCTCAAGCCTCGGGTAGTGATTTATTTCTGCCACTGTTCAGATCAATTGAATAGACTCATGTATCTTCAGTTTTGACCAACTTTACTTCATGCATTAAAAACTATTCTATCTGAGGTGCCATTTCCCATACACTATGCCACTAGTTTCACAAAAAATGTGTCTCGTTTTTATTCTAATGGATTTGTAAGTTTTCCACGGGGGAGTATATCTTTCATTAGAATTTTTATAAAATAAATGCATTAGTAGAGGTTTAGATAGAACACCAGAAGTCCTCCAATATAAGTACTGTGTTACTATGCATTACTGTAACATGTGTGTGTGCACATGCTGAATCAAATTAACTGTAAACTGTACACTTATTACTTGTAAACTTAAGGTTGAACATCCCTATTATACATGTATATTTTTTACAACTGTAAACTGACAGTACCCCCTACTGGTCATCCGGACACAGTGTTATCAAGCACTTACTCTCCCACTGGTAACAACACTGTGGGTGATCTGGTTTGCACTAATTTAGAGCAAGCAGAACACTGCCAGCTGAGAAAGTTACATCTATAACCAATAATTACATTTGTGAAATGACAGAATGAAACACTATATGATAGGTGGTACATTTTTAGGTTTAATATTAAACAACTTGAGTTCTGCAAATGACTTACCTGACATGTATAATAAATAAGTAGTTTATCATTTAGGCACACATGGTTGAAATTTAATTCTGATCCAAATTCTGTTTTGATTCCTACCACCTCCTAGGAATATATTTGAACTGTTAATTGTCACTGTGACTGTGAAGTAGCAGTTTACCACTTAAATGACTGCCAAGAATGTATTTATATGGTAATTGACTTAATGATAGACTTCCACTGTTGAGTGTGGCTAATAAAGTTTGTTGCCGTGTCAGGACACATGGTTGTGATTGTGTGTTGTAATAAAGGAACGATCATTTATCTACCACTACTGGGTAGATGGTTCAAAATTTGCTATTTGGTGTTTTGGAAATTTCAGGTAGAGGAGCTGAGAGACTACAGTAACTAGGCCAATTAATCATAGACCAAATGTTGTCTGCCATATTGCTGTCATGTGACTTATTGGTTTACAGATTATAAAGTCAAAACGCTTTAAGATTTTAGCATCATATTCATTACACAGCTTTATTTTGTTTTGTTTTTGTTGCGATTTCAGTCAAGCACAAAGGGACCAAAGGCTCCCTTTATTACTCAAAACTTTATAACTGTAAAAATATATATTTATATAATAATATTGCAGCAGGCTCTCGAATCAATTCTAGGAAAATGAAAAGTTTGTGTAATGCATCAGGATACCATCAATGCTACAGTAATACCAGGACAACTTGACTGTACCAATAATGCTAAATAGCTGATATTTGATTAAATCTTACAGTCATGGTCACAGCGCCATGCTCATCTGTGGTATAAGCTGTTTTTCTTTTCAATAGTCCTCTTCTCTCTATGTCTTTTTTTAATGGAAGATTTTTTTTTTTATGTAATTGTTTTTTGGGTTGGCAGGATTCTCTTTTGAAATCCATTAAATGGAGAGTGACTTGGGGACTGAAGTCTTGATAGAAATGACTCTATTTCCTCTTCTAATGACTTCTTTCTTTATTGAGTTGATTATTTTTGCCGCATCTCTGACTTTGGTAACTGGCCAAGGAGGTTCCTGTGTCACGGATTAGAAGGAATAATTTACTGTGAAGAATTCAACATTTTGATGTAACTCCTTACATGCTGGCAGTGGCTGTCTTTGCTTTCTTTAGTGCTGCACGGACAGTATTATTTACATATTAATCTGCTTAACCTCTTAACCTCTCTTAGAAGAATATGCAAATAGTGCCTTTTGCTATTAACAGCTATACTACACAAAATCCACATATTTGTAAATGTTCATATTGGTTTAGAACGAAGTCTTGTATTAATATCATTCACACCCAAATCCTAGCAAAAAGCATTATTTGCATATTCTTCTCTTCAGTATTAGGTGCATTGTTCCGTTGGTGTCTACACAACGTTATGGATAGCTGCTGATAAATAACAAATTGGATCTCTTGCCCCAATTGGCCAATGTTGCCCCAATTGTTTCTTCTAACTTGTATCAAAAAAATGAGGGCGAGGCAATCCACACACAGGCGTTAACCCGGTGCCTCTCACACTAAAACATAGCGCCGATACCGCTGTACAAAAGAGCCGGCTCCCTTGCCAGGATATCGGGCTTATGTCTTTTTGTGTGATTACACACTACAGTATCATCACAATTAGCAAGTACTGTACTTTGGAATCGATATTGCAAAACACTTAATTTTCTGCTTATTTGCAAGAAATATATGATGATCATACAGAGAATCCCCCATGACAGCCCCCTCGCGGTAATATTAAAATTAAGTTCTGCTCTCGCTCAGCCCTTGAGACACCTGTCACTGTCATACTTTATTATTATTATTTATTTCTTAGCAGACACCCTTATCCAGGGCGACTTACAATTGTTACAAGATATCACATTATTTCTTTACATACAATTACCCATTTATACAGTTAGATTTTTACTGGAGCAATCTAGGTAAAGTACCTTGCTCAAGGGTACAGCAGCAGTGTCCCCCACTGGGGATTGAACCCACGCCCCACAAAATGTGGCTTCTCTATGCACATGTGAAAGCTGCAGCAAATCCCCCAGAAGTAAGATGTTGGTTTTTCCAAACCAGCCATTGTCTTTGTTGGCAGTGTGGAAAATCTCACAAAGGATAATGGATGTGTAACAAGGTGACATTGGGAAGAAGAAGAATATATAATTGAAAAACCTTTAGGAGCTTTGGTTTGTTTCAATAGAATAATGATTAATCATTTACCACAATGAGCATTACACTGACAGGAAAGCAAATTTTTTCAGAGATCAAGATCAGAATCTCAGAATGATGAGATGATTGCTGGCTGACTTCATCTTTCAAAATACTGCTTGTCTCAACTAATCATGTAGCACTGACAGTAACACAACATGCTTGCAAACTGAAGGTTGTAGTTTCATCAAATCCCACGCATGCTAGACCTTTTTTATATTTATATTATGTTCAATTTTAATGAAATGTTCTTATAACACTGTAAGTATTCGGTGGCTACTTCTGGTGAGTTTATCGTGGAGGCGAGCAAAGAGTGCCGGAGAAAATGCATTCAACATGATTAGAGGAATTCACTGAACAATTATAAACAAATTGCGTATTGGGTTAGGGAGTTTTTTTATTGTAATTTTAAAAGCTTAATATAATATAATGAAGTGTTACATACATGATATACATGTATAATAACTAACGACTATAAACACAAATGACACTTCAAACATATTTAGCCATACTTGGCCCCCTACATTGCTGCTATATTTATTTTTATTATTTATTTCTTAGCAGACACCCTTATCCAGGGTGACTTACAATTGTTACAAGATATTAAATTATTTACAATTACATAATATTTTACATGTTATTTTTACATACAATTACCCATTTATACAGTACCTTGCTCAAGGGTACAGCAGCAGTGCCCCCACCTGGGATTGAACCCACAACCCTCTGCTCAAGAGTCCAGAGCCCTAACCACTACTCCACACTGCTGCTCTAATTTATTTATAGCCTACAATCGTACATACTAAAATACATACAAAAGTAGATACCAACATAAAATACATTCCAACCAAGCCTACATAGATGGCTTACCCCCCGCCCCATCCAAAAAAATAAATAAATGTCAGATTAAAAATACTATTTTTTCCCCCACTCTATGTGCATATTGGCCAGTGCGACGCAGAGGGACACACAGCCTGGGAATCGGAGGGATCTGTTTTTCCTGTACACTTCCAGCATGTGATTGTAGCTGAACACTAACAATTTGCAGAATAGGAACCAAGCTAGCTATAAACTCCCTCAGACAAGTGCCTATCTCTGCCACCAGCTGCACTAGAGCCTGGTGATTTTCAACTATACTCTGGTGGTCAGTTAGGCTTTGCACATCTACCAACTAATGCCCATGTTGGTCATTCATGGCATCCATTATCTTGATGATGTAACATTGCCCACTATTCACCTCCCTGTGGGCATTTAGCAACTGAAACAAAACATCTCTGACGTTGGTTGCGGTATTTGTTCGTCTGGCAGGGTAAGTAGACCAGCTTGCCGGTGAAATTGGAGTGGAGGAGCTCTTGCCCTTATTCTAGGTGGTGTGCTGGGAGATGGCAAAGGTGCCATCATTTTGGAACGCGCATGCTTTTGGGTTTGAGCAGCTTCACAAATTAGGAACACAGCTCTGTACCTTCTATTGTAATATTTTATATATACGGGCAGCACTTTTACCCACTAGGCGAAGCAGAGCCGGCAGTGACCCCAGGCGAAGCAGAGCCGGCAGCGGACCCTCGGGATAAGACGACGGCAGCAGACACTCAGTAGGCGATGGCGGCAGTAGACCCTCGGGAGGCGACAGCGCGAAGGGAACCCCTGACCATTAAGGTGGCAACAGTTCCACTTCTCCCAGTGGTGGTGGTGGAGGCAGAGGTAGCTTCTGCTCCTCTCCTTGTGATGGTGTTGGAGGCAGAGGCAGCTCCTGCTCCTCTCCTCCTGATGGTGGTGGTGGAGGAGGCAGAGGCAGCTCCTGCTCCTCTCCTCGTGGTGACAGGGGTTCCTCCCTCTCTGGCCACGAAGGTGGCAAGGGCTCCTCCCCTTCTGTCTGCAAAGGCAACAGTGACTCCTATCCTTCTGGCTGTAAAGGCGGCAGGGGCTCCTCCCCTTCTGTAAATGGCAGTGGTGGTGGTTCTAGGCACGTCAGTGGCTCTTCCTCCTTGTACAGAAGCTCGTCCAGCTCGCTGTACCCCTCAGGCTCCTCCCACTCTAGGACTGCGTCCCTGTCCAGATCCGTGCAGCCTGCCTCCTGATGCCAATAGTGCAGGCAACTGGGGCACCAATCTTCTTCTGGGAGGGGGAAGTTGAGTGGGGAAGAATTGATGCTTGATGCTGTTTTGAAGGCAAAGGGTGGTCACACCAAATATGGATTTGATTTAGATTTTTCTTCTGTTCACTCACTTTGCATTTAGTTAATTGATAAATATAATCTATTAACATGTCTATTTTTGAAAGCATTCTTACTTTACAGCATTTTTTCACACCTGCCTAAAACTTTTGCACAGTACTGTACATAATTACGTAAATGAGATAATATATATGACCCTCCTCCCGAACTTTAATTATAAATTTCATTTTTTGTGCTAAACTCCACATTGAAAATAATTATGCACCTGCTACAATAACGTAAGCATTATCTTTTGGATAAATTAACTGCAGACAAACTTTTAAAAGATAAAGCAAAATGTTTTATTTGGTGTGTATATATTATATTTTAACAGTTTTAACAAAATTAATAAAAAGGAGGGGGAGTGATTGTGGTGGTGTGGGGGTTACAATTAGGTTTTATAAAAAAACTATTTATAATGTTTCGCTCCTCAGCTTTGTCTTTTGTCAGTGTCTTCAGTTCTGTCAACAGTTTTATTTTCCCGCTGGCATTTACTGTTCATTTCTCAGCAACCAAAAGCCATTGTACCTGCAGCCGTGACATAACAACGGACCGCCCACTGACTTTACCCTGCCGCGTTTGGTGTGAACAGTACTGCAGCGCGGCACACAAGCAGGTGGCATGCGCGCCGCGTCCGGTGTGAAAGCCCTTTTAGACTGCTCCCAAGAGTGTTCTCCGTGCTGCTGCTCCTTTCCAATACTGCTGTCTCCTCGCTATTCTTCCAGACACATTGTGTGCTTCTTCCCAAAACACTTCTCTCTCTTCCTGGTCCCTGTTCCTCCATTTTTATAGTCAGCCCATGACTATCATTGGCTGGACTGGCAGGTAAGGCGGGACTTCCTATCGACTGTGAGGAAAGTGCTTAATTCAAGTGTCAGTCACAGTGCACAGGAGAATTAGCAGCAGTTTAAAAACAATATATTCACTAATAGAACACACAGCAAATATACAGGCAGTTAAAAACCGTCACTTGTGACACTAGTATTGTAAACATTTCTAAACTACTGACCTAAACTCTGGACTGTCTTTTGAGATGGCATTATTACACATGGTAGAAATGTGCTTGAAAGGGTGGTGGTTGTTTGTTTATTTGTTTGTTGTTGTTTTTTTTCCCCGCTGATGCGACTCAACCACACAAATCACATAATCATGTTATTGTTTGGATCTAATGCAGGCGTCTTTAGTTGCTGCGGCCATAATGGTCATGAAAAGACATTTTGAGGGGCATTGCGGCCCACCGTAAATTTCAAGCCCTGCTTTATGCCAGTACACTATAGTTGTGGGTTTTGTGCATTAGTAGAGATAGCTATGGTAACAGTGTTGAACCAGCAGAATTATCATCACACACATATGTTCATTCCGAGCAGAGTTTTATGTTAAATGGAAATTCTAATTAAAAAGAAAATCCAGACGTCTAAAGTGTAATTTCTGCAGTGTCACCCTTTCTGTGTCTTTGAAAATAAGTATGTTCTCTGTGTTCATAATATTTTGAGATAATGTGTTAGACTGATTCAGAAAGAGAACTGCAATGCCTCATCAGCAAGATTCATAAGAAAACATAAATGAGATGAAGTATCACCCTTATAAATATATAGAGCAAGTTTTAGAAATCATCTTACAGTTGCATGTAAGTCATGGGCAATTTTTTGATACACACATACATAAACTTCTTGGCGGCGTCAAGTTTCTGATAGCTTTTTTTTAACCCTTTAAACACAGCAGAAGGTCTCAAAAATATAACTACTGTATTTAAAAGTGCAGACTGCTATTGTCGTACACAAAAGACAAAAAGCAGACCTGTAAACAAACTTCAGATTTGACTTGAGGAAATGTTAAATACAGCACATCACAGGCAGGAGACGGCAGCAGTTGTTCCAGAGATGAGTTTGAAACCTAAACCACAAGTAAACCACTTAACAAACACCATGTTTCAATGAACCATATAACCCGGGTATGTACTCGAGTTGCCCCCCTAACACCTCCATTTCCATGTTTTTAAATTACTCGAGTTGGCTCCCACTTCGGACGGCAGCCAGAATTCTCTGGTCCAATTTCACTCTTCGGGCTGGCCTGAATTCTAAAGTCTGCATTCAGGCTGGGAGGAAATAACAACACTAAATGTCAATCAAAAATGTTGTAGGGGGTGGGAACATACCGTATAACGTTACATTTTGGCTGATATTAAAACCGGCGGTTTTGCTACCTTGGGGGGCGTTAACGGTTTTTAAATTGCCGTTTTTCACTTCAACGTAGTTTTATACAGTGCAGAATTAATTTATTTTAATTTTTTGTTTGGCTTACAGACTTTGCCATACCTGAAACAGAACCTAGCTACTACAGTTGTTAGAATGTCCACGCAATGCAAGGAATACAGAAATAATGAAAACGCATACCTCGATATGATACATAAACCTGATTGCCTCTGAATAATAATAAAAAAATACCTCCAGTTTAATGCTTTATTTATTAAAGCTTTTAAAGAACAATACAGACATCTTAAAGATCTTAGTATTGCTGAAAGCAACAGCACTATAGAGTTAAAAGTTAAAGTTCTGTTCTGTTGTTTCCAATCTATTAGCATTCTGAAGCTTGGCACTGTAATAATTATATTCCTGTTTTGCTGGCAACAGTATACAATATGTCAGGGTTATTATTTTTTTTTCACAAACTGGGATTTTATAAAAGCAAGGTTTATTTTTTTTTTTTTTTTTTACCAATTTAAAGGGTTTCAGTGGGAAATGAAATATGGTTTAGAATTTCAATTTGTTTTGCTATGTTGATAATAAGCCACTCCATTCAAAATCATGATGCTTACTTTCATTGGAAGTCACCAAAATACACAGATCTCCAAGCTTACTGAGCTAAAACAAGTGCTAAAGATAGGCTGCATGAATTTTAATATTACAAAAATGTAATAGACTAGACTTCATTATGAATAGGGCTTGCACTTTTCGGTTTTAACCTATAACACCCCGATGACATGTTTAGAGAAACCGTTTTTTTGTGCCTATAAAACACAGAAATTTATAATGAGGCATAACTGGACTGCATACATCGTCATCATTTTTCCTTTCATCTGAACCTGAGCTGGAGACAATACGAACAGATAAGTATCAAGTTACTTATATCTGTAATTACACTAATAAATGCAATTTATTTTTGTAGTTTTCATTTGTCCCGCAGCGGCCTTGTGACTGTGGTGTGGTGAAATCAGTGACACAACATCCATGGGAGATGTGTGGAGAATACAGTGTATGAATGGGTTAAAAAGTGGTTTTAAAGAGATTCTAATACTAAAAAGGGGATAAAGAATGTGTAGAAGATGAGGAGAAGGCGCAGGTGTTGGCTGAGGCTTTCGCTAAAGTTAGTAGTAGAGAAAATTGGAGTGAGGAATTTAAGGAAAA
Source organism: Acipenser oxyrinchus oxyrinchus (assembly GCA_030684275.1). Classification (NCBI taxonomy): domain Eukaryota; kingdom Metazoa; phylum Chordata; class Actinopteri; order Acipenseriformes; family Acipenseridae; genus Acipenser; species Acipenser oxyrinchus. Next base: position 17,820,925 of record CM060252.1, on the reverse strand, counting down.
GAGGATAGAATTTATAAGGGAAAACAAGGATGTTCTGGAAAATAGAAAATGGAAAGAACTATGAATATGAAGTTTGGGATAGAAGAAATTAAAAGAGCTTTGAGAGGGAGGAAAAACACTGCGCCAGGGAAGGATAGAATTTGTTACATGATGTTAAAAAAATTATCAGATCGATGTTTGATGATTGTGCTACAGTTGTTTAACTTAGTTTGGAAGACAGGTAGGATTCCTAATAGTTGGAAACATGCAGTAGAGATACCTATTGGAAAGCCAGGTAAGGATGTATGTAGGCCAAATTCATATAGGCCAATTTCTTTGACATCTAATTTTGGAAAGATAATGGAAAGAATGATAAATTATAGATTGTTGTATTTCTTGGAAAACATCAGTTATTGGCAAAAATTCAAGGGGGATTTAGAAGTAATACTGTAGATGTACAATAGACCAGATTTTATGTTTAGTGTCAAAAGGGGTTTGTTAACAAACAGTACATGGCAGCAGTGTTTTTGGACATTGAGAAAGCATATGATACGGTGTGGAGAGGAGTATTGGTTAAAATGTTTAATATAGGGATAGTAGGTAGAATGTTTAGATGGTTTAGAATTTTTTTGGAAAATAGGAAAATGCAGGTAAAAGTTGGGCATAGTTTATCAGAAATAGTAGAGATTGAAAATGGAGTTCCTCAAGGGAGTGTAGTGAGCCCGCTTATTTTTAATATTATGATAAATTATTTGCAGAAAAGTGTTGAAGATAGTGGGATATTGATGTATGTGGATGATTGTGTTGTTTGGAATAGACATTTGGATAGTGGGATCACAAAATTGAATGGTAGATTGAGGGAAATAAATTTATGGGCAAAGAAATGGGGGGTGAGATTTTCAACGTTAAAAGCAGAGGGAGTTATTTTTTCTTGTAAAAAGAAAAGGGGAGATATTAGTATTGAGTTTGATGGACAACAGTTAAAGATAGTGCCAGTGTTTAAATGTTTGGGGTTTTATTGGATGAGAAATTGAAATGGACACAGCAGATAGACAAAATAGTTGTTAGATGTAAAGGAAGGATCAATTTGTTGACGAGTATACCAGGGAATGTATGGGGAGCAAGTATGAAAACTTTGTTAATGATTTATAGAGCATTGATTAGACCTATATAGTATTATGGATGTATAATGTATGATGTATGTAAGGATTTGGGAAAATTGTATGTGGTACAAACTAGGGCTCTTAGAATATATAGTGGAGCACTATGTTCATCTCCGGTTGCAGCATTAAAAGTAGTTACTGGGGAAATGCCACTTTATTTAAGAAGGAAAATGCTGAGAATTCGGTACTGAGTTAAGACAATGAATGGAGGAGATGGAAATAATGTGCAAAGTATTTTTGAGCCTTGTTGGGAATATGAGGTAATGAAGAGAAAAAGGAATGGGTGTGTGTGGAAGGGTGGGCGAGAATCACTGACACAGGAGACAGAAAACTGGGTTTCTAAACACCACTTGGGTGCACTGTTTATTTTCAGCCACAAGGTGGCACTGCAACACCGTTGTTACCAACGATGGTAAAGGTGGTGACAGGTCACTGGTAGCGCACACGCAGGTGCACTAAATCATAGGCAAAACAGAAGGCACAAAGAAAACAACAAAAATAAACACTGTTAACAAAACTCTACAAAATAAAAGGTGCTGTACTTTGCAGCTGATTCCCCAACCGCCGCTTCCCAAGACGGCCGGGACTCCGTCCTACACTAACCCGTGTTCCCTCACTTCTCTATATAAACTCTGGGGTCTGCCCATTCATTCCCCGCTACACAATATCCTTCCCTTTGTGTTTTCCTTTGCGCTGGTTTGGCGGCTCTCTTCCAACCCCGCTCCGTCCGTAACGCCTCCACCAGCTTACTCATCTAAAAAGGGCAGACCTGAGGGAACAACACAGTATCTGTTTATAGGCCGGACAATCCCCATGAGCCCGCCCCAGCCACTCAGAGAGAGGGAAAGCACACACACCCTCTTCCCCACCTCTCTGTGTCACTGCCATGACTGACAGGCGGATTCCGGGACTGCCGCCTCTTCCTGCAGCATCGCGCATACGCCAGACGGCCAGTCCAGGTCTCCCCTGTTACACATCTTCCCCCAGAATGGCACCACCGGTCCATTCGAAATCCTACACCCCATGCCTTCCCGAGAGAAAAATCAGCATTTTGATGCAGCTTTCCTGCTCGGTGGACAACCCTGAAGGCATAGGGCTGCAGGGCCAAGTACCACCGGGTGATTCTGGCGTTGTTATTTTTCATCCGGTGAAGCCACGCTAAGGGGCATGATCTGTCACCAGGGTGAAGTGTCGCCCCAGGAGGTAGTACCGAGTGACTCGACTGCCCACTTTACCGCGAGACACTCCTTCTCGATGGTACTGTAGTTCTTTTCACGGGAAGGAGCTTCCTGCTGATATACAGGACCGGTGCTCACTTCCCGCACCTCCTGAGACAACACTGCCCCGAGACCTGTCTCTGACGCATCCGCCTGCAAGGTGAACCTCTTACCAAAATCAGGACTGCACAGCACTGGCTTGCTACACAACCTTCGCTTCAGAGCGAGAAAGGCCCTCTGGCACGGCTCCGCCCACTGAACCGTATTTGGGGCAGCCTTCCGGGTGAGGTCTGTCAAGGGAGCAGCCAGCGTGGCAAGCTCGGAATGAACTTCCTATAATAGCCCGCCAGTCCCAAGAAAGAGCGCACCTGGGTTTTAGTCGTAGGGACCGCCAGTCAGCCAAGGCTTTCACCTTAGCAATCAGCGGTCTGATCTGGCCGCCCCTACTCGATACCCCAAATACTCCGACTCACTCTTCCCAATGGCACACTTCTTTGGGTTAGCAGTGAGCCCAGCCTCCCGCAAGGATCGCAGCACCGCCGCTACCTTACACAGATGACTCGCCAATCCTCACTGTGGATAACCACGCCATCTATGTAAGCAGCGGCGCATCGCTGATGGGGCCGCAAAATACGATCCATCATCCGCTGGAACGTGGCTGGTGCTCCGTGCAACCCAAAGGGCATGGTCCTAAATTGGTATAACCCGAAGGGAGTCGAAAACGCCGTCCTCTCTCTGGATTCTGGGGTCAGGGTATCTGCCAGTACCCCTTCGTTAAATCCAGTGTCGCCATAAAGTGAGCCGTGCCTAGACGCTCCAGCAACTCATCTACCCGGGCATGGGATAAGCGTCAAACTTCGATTTTTCATTAACTCGCCTGAAGTCAATGCAAAATCGAGTTGACCCGCCTGGCTTATCCACTAAAACAATTGGACTGTTCCAGTCACTCTGGGACTCTTCTATCACCCCCAGTCTCAGCATCTCATCAATCTCCGCTTTTATTACCTGTCTTTTGCGCTCAGGTATACGGTATGGCCTCTGGCGAACTGGCCTCGCTCAATGTCAATGTGATGATGGGCTACCCGAGTCCGCCCGGACGGGAGAAAACACATCAGGAAATTCCGTCACCAGTGCCCGAGCCTGACATTTCTGTGTTGGTGTCAGATTTTCCGCAATCTGTACCGACCCTGTTTTCGCCAACACAGAAAGATCAGGTCCTAGGTCTGTGACGCCATCTGCCTGCGCCACTACCAATGCCTCTGGTTGCAGCCAGGGCTTCAAGAGGTTTATATGATAAATGTGTTTCTCTCTCCGCCGCTCCGCTGGCAGATCTCATAGTCCACCCTCCCAACCCGGCGTAACCTCAAAAGGTCCTTGCCACTTAGCCAGAAGTTTCGACTCAGAACTGGGTAATAATAGAAGTACTTTATCCCCGGCTGAAATGTGCGTAACCGGCTCCTCTGTTGTACTGTGTCTCCTGTCTGTGCTGAGCCTGCTGCAAATTGTCATGCCCATTTTCCTACAGACTCAAGACGCTTGCGCAGGTCCAACACATACCGGACTGTATTAGTCGAATTATCCTGCTGTTCCTCCCACATCTCTCTGACCAGATCAAGCACACCCCGGGTCTCCGACCATACAGCAGCTCGAATGGCTTAAAACCCGTGGAAGCCTGGGGTACCTCTCTGATCGCAAAGAGAAGAGGAGGAATCAGCTGGTCCCAGTAACGCACATCACTACTAATAAATCTGCGCAACATGTTCTTAAGGGTTTTATTAAACCGCTCCACAAGACCGTCGGTCTGAGGATGAAATACCGAGGTCCTAATGGTCTTAATCCCCAAAAGTTTACATGTTCCATGGATTAGTCGGGACATAAAGTTGGTGCCTTGGTCGGTTAGTATTTCTTTGGGAATCCCGACTCGGAAAAGACCTTCACAAGCTCGTTGGCAACAGATTTGGCCGAGGCAGAGCGAAGGGGAATGGCCTCGGATAACGCGTGGCGTAATCCAGAATGACCAATAGGTGTGTGTATCCCGCCGCACTCCTCTCCAGTGGCCCAACCAAATCCATTCCAATACGCCAAACGGAGCTTCCACCAGGGGCAACGGCACCAATGGGGCTCGTGGGACGGCTCTAGGACTAGCCTTCTGACACTCCCCACAACGCTCGCAAAAACGCCTGACGCCACCATCCAGCCCCATCCAGTAGAACCGTGACACCAGCCTTGCTTTAGTCTTATCCCTGCCCAGATGACCAGACAAGGGAATAGCGTGAGCAAGCTGCAACAAATCCTCCTTAAAGGGTTGAGGAATCAGCAACTGGTGACGCACTTCCCGGTCTGGGGCAATTTGTCAACACGGTACAGAAGGTCTCGAGCGATTTCAAAGTGAGGGTACGTGGCGGCGCTGCCTGGGCTCGACCACCCGACCATTAACCACAGCTGCTTGGTCAAAGAGCCTGCCCAGCACGCCGTCACGCCCTTGCTCGAGTCGGAAGTCACGGGACCGAGCTAAAAATCAGCTCCCATGGCTTCCAGCTCGGGATCAGGTCGGTCCTGAGCGGAGGCAGCCGAACCAGACCCCTGCGCTGGCTCCGCGGCCTCCCCCAGACTCTTCACCAATCGCCCCCACCTGAAACTTCTCGACCCCTCCATTGCCAGCCCTCATTCTTAGCGGCCCGGCGCCCCGCTTAGTTTTACGAGGTTTAAATTTATGGCAAAACCACTCCGGTCACGAAAGGGAAAGATCTCTCCAATCACTTCCTCTTTCTTAGCCAATAGGGAGGACGGGCCGCCAGGGCAGCCAACCAACTCTTGAACTGCCCACAGTCCCGCCCCAGAACTACCGGTACTGGCAATCGAGGACACAACCCCACCTGCACCTGCGCCACCTGCTGGCCAATTTTCACCGTTATGCTAACCTTAGGATAAGACCGACATCCCCATGAATACACTTAATATGCACCCGTCCCAATATTTGCTTATGCCCCGGTGAGATTAGGCTCTCCTGTACCAGGGACTGACCACACCCTGAGTCCAAGAGAGCCTGGGTTTTGTACCATCCACGGACACAGGAATAACAAAACCCGCCTGCTGAAGTGACTGAGGTAATTGAACATGCTTACCTGGTCGGCCGAGGTCACAATCCATCACAGGGCAATCCCGAAGCGATGTGACCCACCTCCCTGCATGTCCAACACCTCGGTGAGCTGGTTTCCTCCCTGGAGCTTCGCAAGAGGCGGAAAGACCGAGCCATCAAAGAGGCTCGACGATAAGGTGGCCGCGAGACCCCGGTCCGACACCGTAGCAGCCCGTGGGTCACCCCACCCTGCCCCGTCCCCGGGCCGGGAACTCCCGCCGACACCCCCGCCCAGGACCCTGTCTACCCTTTCCCCAGTCCCTTCACCCTCTCCTGGGCCAATGAGGGGTCGGTCCGTAGCCCCACTTCGCCCAGGCAGTCTCGCTGGCGTTGGCTCCGCTGCCTGGTACTGCTCCGCCAACTCGACCGCCCGGTCCAAAGTGGCAGGTGCCTGCCGCTGTACCCATAGCCGAGGTCCCGAGCCAAACACTCCAGAAAACGCTCCACCACGCATCATCTCCACCAACCTGGCTTTGGTGTTCACGTCCGGTTCAGCCATCCCATAGCGTAATCCTTCAGGCGGTGGGCTATTGTTCGGGATGCTCCTCCGAGGTGAAACGCTGCCTCCCGGAACTTTCGCCGGTAGCCCTCTGGCGTGGCCCCCACACGATTAAGGATGGCTGCTTTTAGTGTGGGGTAATCCACCATGCGTTCGGCGACAGCGCTCGCCGCTGCTTGTGCTTCTCCCGTCAGCTGGGGCAAGAGGTAGCTAGCCCATTGTGCCGGGTCCCACCCGCCGAGGTCGCCATAGCCTCAAAGACCTCTAAATAGGCTTCAGGGCGATCATCCGCTGTCATTTTAGTCGGCCTCTGCAACCTGGGATCTGGACCTGCCGGTCTAGCCGCCCCTGCACCGCAGCAGTGAGGGTCTGGCGCAGGAGGTCCATCATGGCTGCGAATTGCGTGGCATCCATTTCTGCTCCTTCTGTGGGTGCACTGCTTTTTATGGGCAATGCCAGTGAATCCCACTTCTGACACCACGTGTGGAAGGGTGGGCGAGAATCACTGACACAGGAGACAGAAAACTGGGTTTCTAAACACCACTTGGGTGCACTATTTATTTTCAGCCACAAGGTGGCACTGCAACACCGTTGTTACCAACGATGGTAAAGGTGGTGACAGGTCACTGGTCGCGCACACGCAGGTGCACTAAATCATAGGCAAAACAGAAGGCACAAAGAAAACAACAAAAATAAACACTGTTAACAAAACTCTACAAAATAAAAGGTGCTGTACTTTGCAGCTGATTCCCCAACCGCCGCTTCCCAAGACGGCCCGGGACTCCGGCCCTACACTAACCCGTGTTCCCTCACTTCTCTATATAAACTCTGGGGTCTGCCCATTCATTCCCCGCTACACAATATCCTTCCCTTTGTGTTTTCCTTTGCGCTTGGTTTGGCGGCTCTCTTCCAACCCCGCTCCGTCCGTAACGCCTCCACCAGCTTACTCATCTAAAAAGGGCAGACCTGAGGGAACAACACAGTATCTGTTTATAGGCCGGACAATCCCCATGAGCCCGCCCCCCAGCCACTCAGAGAGAGGGAAAGCACACACACCCTCTTCCCCACCTCTCTGTGTCACTGCCATGACTGACAGGCGGATTCCCGGGGACTGCCGCCCTCTTCCTGCAGCATCGCGCATACGTCAGACGGCCAGTCCAGGTCTCCCCTGTTACAGTGTGATAAAACTATTGGGGTGAGAATTCAAATATTGTATAGGAAGGGTGAGATTAAAAAGAGTATATTCTAATAGTCTTTTAGTCTGTGGTGTCTTAGAACTCCTCTGATTGATTTATATTTGTTGAAAGAAAAAAGCAAAGATGAAGGACAGAGGTGAATTTTGTAAATGGGCTTTGAGATGGGTAAATAATGCTTGTGAAAATTAGTGTAAGATTTTTACAGATGGGTAAAAATAATACAGCTAACGGCGGGGTTGCAGCAGCTTGTTATATACCGGAATTTGAGGTAGGAAAGCATTTTTGTATTACAGATGATGTGTCAATTATGACATTAGAATTGATAGGGATTATATTGGCATTGCAATGGATTGTAGATTTTTAGGTGAATAGAGTAGTCAATTCTTCAGATTCATTGTCGGGTTTACAGGCAATTAAAAATGGAGGGGAGGGTGATAGAAGAGATTTAGTGCAGGCAATAATGTATTTATTTATGGAATGTTCCTATTTAGGTCTATATGTAATTTTAGTTTGGATTCCAGCTCATATAGTAATAGATGGGAATGAGAGGGTGGATAAGTTAGCTAAAATAGCAGTGAAGAAAGAGAAAGTGGATATGGATGTGCAGTATGGTTTAAATGAATATTATAAAATAACTGAGAAACAGATGGATAACGAATGGCAAAATATATGGGATAAAGAAAAAAAAAAGTAGTATGTTTTATAAGGCTCAAAGTTAGGTTAAAATTCGGGAAGGGTGGAATGGGTGGAATAGAAAGGAGTAGGTAGCATTGATAAGGCTTGTACCACCCCTATATGTAAAATCACCCCTAAATGTAAAACTTCTACCCCTAAATGTAAAAACGATCTTTACCCCTAAATGTAAAATATATCCCCCTAAATGTAAAACCATTCAAAACTATGAACAACTCTCAACTTAAACACTAACTGCTATACCAATAAAAAACAAATAACTTTTTACATATAGGAGGAGGTGTTTTACATATAGGGGTAACTTTTTACATATGGGGGTGTTTTACATATAGAAGTAACTTTTTACATATGGGGGTGTGTAGCAGGGCGATTGCCCTGCACATATGTATTTAGTGTTGGTATAATTTGTATGGGGAAATGGGTTTATTGTGTGCCGTTTTGGAGTTGATTTGTTTAATTACATTTATTGTTTACAGACGGGCGCTCGATTGAGACCTGCTGCCTGCTAGGCTTGGTTGAGGGGAAGGGCAGCAAGTGATTGGCTGTGCTGGACCTCAATCAGCAGGTGAGTGGGTCTTGACCGAGTGTCCGTCAGTTCAAAAGCATCCGCGGGAGATGGCTCGGGGCGATTGCAACGCCATGCCAGAGGGGAGCGGCGTATACTTGGGAGGAGAGGGTCTGCGCTGCAGGAACGACAGCTACGCAACCCTGAGACTGCAAGCGGTGCTTGTGAAGGCAATGCCCAGCCAAGGCCGTATGAAGCAGCACGAGTCTTTGTATGAATACCGGCTCATGAGTAGGTTAGTTAGGGGATAGTGATCCCATGTGATGTATAGCGAGGGTTACGTAGTGTAGCCGGTTCCTGGAGCGGGACGCCTCGTTTTATAAGGCCTTCGCTCGCCCTCTGTGGCACCTTTTATTTGTAGTTTCTGTACTGTGTTTTATTTTGCTTTTTGTACAGCTTGCTGTATGTGTCCTCTGTGCGTTACCATGGCTGGTAACGTCACATGACCATCTTTATTTCATTTCTGTTTGTATTAATAAATCCTGCGCGCCTGTGCCGGCTTTTCAACTCCACCCCTCAATGTCTCTCTGTACTTTGTAAACAGCGGCTATCCACGTACGTGACGTAAGACCCTGTCACAGGGTGTTTTACATATGGTAACTTTTTACATATGGTGAGGTATTTATGTATAGGGGTAACTTTACATATAGGTGGAGGTGTTTTACATATAGGGGTAACTTTTTACATATGGGGATGTTTCACATATTGGGGTAACTTTACATATGGCTCGGTATTTACGTATAGGGGTAACTTTTTACATATAGGGGAGATATTTTACATATCATGGTAACTTTTTACATATAGGCAAAGACGTTTTACACATCGTGAGTTATTTACATTTAGTGGGAGGTTATTACATATAGGGGTAGATGTTTTACACATAGCAGCTAGTTTTTTGTACAACCTAAATATGTAAAATCACCCTAAATGTAAAAAACGTACTAAAATGCAGTTATACTTGGTCAGTCACACTTGATAAGCCCATTAAATCCTCCAAAACACGATCAATGTAGTACCAACCGGGATTGAGATTAGGATTCCTCCTCCACTGGAGCCACGCCCTGCACCACATTGGGTATTTTAACATTGCTTTTAAACTCAAAACAACCCCACTGTTCCTACCTGCTACCCTGAGTAATCTGCTGATACCAAGGGATCCACTATTCTGTTTTCTGTTATAATTAACAAATATATATATATATAGGGGCTAAATATATATATATATACAGTATATATATATATATATATATATATATATATATATATATATATATATATATATATATATATATATATATATTAGGGCTGCTCCGATTAACAGGTCAATCGGACCGATTAATCGCAGATTCTTTTATTTATTTTTTTTTTACAATTTAATCGTGTAGAATTTTATTTTTGTATATAAAATAAAATCAACCAATAGAAGATCTGCATTTTCTCCGCAGCAGTCCAATCATAACTGCACGGAGGCGGGACATAAACAGTTAAAGGTCTTAGTAGGTTTAACCAATGGGAAAGTCAAAGATCTGCCCCTTGCTAAGCAGGTGTCCAATCATAAGTGAGCAGAGGCGGGACATAAAACTGCTAGGGTAAGGGTGTAAGTATAGCTGAATTTCATGTTATATTGCTTATTATAGAGACCGTTATTGAGAATTATATTGAGAACTTCGAAGTAATATTTCAAATTGCTTTTTACAAATGAAAAAAAAAATCAGACAACGGAGACATCGTAGTCAGTTTGGTTACAAATCAATTTTCAAGAAGAACTTTCTCAGAAAAAATTGAGGTATTCACCACAAATGCTCGAATTGACACAGGAAGAGAACGGATATACTCGCCACTTCCAAAATTCTAATTAAGAAAGGTATCCGTGGCTTATCAGTAGCTGTCAATTAAAAATAGTATACTGCTGGAATGGTATTTTGTTCAGTACAGAAAAGGTGATATGGAACAGCACGGCTACAGCAATCTAGTATGTCTATCGAAGTGAGCACAAAAACACGAGCGTTCCCAAAGTCACTTGCGAGTCACTGTTGGACAAACCGGATTGATTTTCAACTGGATGAGCAGAAGCGTAGGGATACAATACATCACAATGAGCAAGCAAGAAAAGATCGTGAGATTCTTAAAAGCTTCATTGATTCTGTTGTTTACCTTGGCATGCAAGAACTGGTTGTTCTGTGAACATGTGTTACCTTTACTAAAATAAAAATAATAATATTGTTTTTTTTGTTAGATTCTATTGATTTGTTAGTATTCCTGGCTTTGTCACCTTTTTTTTCTTAATCTATCCGAATTAGGAAGCTATGTTTCCACACTCTGGACCCCCCAACTATGTGCAACATGCCTTCTCTTTAATTCTGTGCTATTAATTATATTTGCCCTTGTACATTAAAGTGGCCTGTATTTTAATCAGGAATGCGTTCCCTCACACCTAAAATGCCATACCTGTGCTGCTTCCATGGTTTTCATTTTATTTCCTAAAAGCCCCCAAAATAAAACTGCTTGTGCTACAGTATTTATAAAACATGACATGTCACTTATATACAAGGAAAGCAAGAAAAAATGCATTGATGCACACAGCAGTTTTTATCTCTCAAATTACCATTCTGAAACAGATGGGCCTTTCAGTTGACTTTTTTTTTAAAAATCTGTGTAAGACACAGGTGCTGTATACAATCTAACCCATTTACAGTTTGGTTATGTTTATTTTTTTTTTAAACAGTTTAGTTCTATTACAGCACAATCACTGGTTTTATTTATTTTTTTATTGTAGATTGCTTGTCAGGAATGCCATCTTAAAATAACCTTTTTTTTGTCATTGAGGGACACACTGTGTAGTGCATAAAGCTGAACTTTTGACATCCATTTGCAATTTCTAATCACATCTGAAGCCTTTGAAAGCATGTTATAACACCTATTTCCTTTACAAAGCTAAGAAGAGTTATTTCTGTAGGAAAGGGTTATTATGAAAATAATTGCATCAATAAATGGAACTGAGGTTTCAAGAGCCTGTAGGAAAAAGATTGAGAATTGTTTCAAATGTATTTTATATTATGTTTTCCTTATAGTGGGAGCAGCTTTAGTTGGAGCAGCTGCAATTGCAGGTTTATTCCTAAGCTAGTTTTCATACTTCAAATTGCTTTTTGTCAACTGAAGTTTGTTACTGACAATTTTGCTTTAGACTTCAATGGAAAACCTGCGTCATTGAGGAGCATTACTAATCAATAATGTTGATTATGCTGAAACTTCCAAATTATAATAACATCTCTAGTCGATTTAGAAATGCATGCATTATTCAAATTAGTTAAGTAAAAAAAATGGTTTAACCTTACCTACAAATGAATATTACTGTATGAGCTACAAAGAGAGCTATATCCCTTTGTTTGCATGGCATGGACAAGTTCATGCAATAGTAATAATATATAATCCTTTCTGCTGTAAAACATGAACGTAAAGGAGACTACTGAGTGTTGCAAGACTTTGCATCTTCAACATGGTGAATAATGCTGCTGTTCCAGTACTGAACATGGCACGCAGACTACACCTAACCTCTCTTATATTTGGTTGGTGAATGCATTTCACCCCATAAATTAAAAACTACATGCATGTGCTTTTACATGACTTCTTAAAGTATAAATTAATCAAAAGATGTCATATTCATTATAAATCATTTGAAGTATAAAATGCCCATGAGTGAGTTTGCATTGATTCATATTTTTAATTATTTTTTTTCCTTTGGTTTGCTTCAAGTGCATTCTATTATAATGCCCAAGCTCGATTCATGAAAATGGAAACTGGGGCCCATTATCTTCAAAAAAGTTTGAAAGGATAACTTTCAAACTGAAGTACTGTACTCTGCAACCATATGTACTGTATACTAGATTAGGGGTTAGGTCAGATAATAAATATGAATTACCTGCTGTGGCGGGGTGACCTGCCCCTGTGTGTAGATTGTGTTTTATGTTGTTTGTAGTGTGTTATTGTTGGTGTATATATATATTGGTACATGGGATATAATGGGGCTGTGGTGCATGAGTGATTTAAAATATATAGTTGTATTTAGGCTCGAGGATTGCACAATCACTTCACATGCAGATAAAATGTGTATTAATATGTGAGCACGGGGAGTGCACAGATTAGTTCAAGAGCTGGGATTCAAGTGAATAATTAATTAGTAATTGAATACCGGCACAATTGTATAAATAGATGCACAAAACACTCACTCGGGGTTGTGTGTTCGTCAGGGGAGAACGGGTGTGGAGAGGAGGTAATTTAATAAGAAAAAAGTACATAGCAATATGCAGAAGATATGCAGAACTTTACAACATAATGCACTATCATGACATAACTGACCGACAGCAAGGTAAAAAAGCTCATAAATTAGAAGCAGCTTTATTACAACTATAAATCAGTATGGATTAAGAAAGTGTGTGTAAACATTTCATGGTGGCAGTTGCTGTGGACCATAGGGTGAGCATTGGGATAATGGATGTTACATATAGTTCATGTCTTGACTATGTATTTTACTGTTGTTCATTATCACCCAGGAAAGGATCTGGAGCCATTTGATCAGTAGAGTACAAAAAGTCCTATGATAATAATGTCATTCACTGAATCTCTGTTATTGTTATTGTCATCTCCTGCAGTTTGAAAGAGAGACCCTGTGAACTGAAGCTGAGTGGTTCTGCTGAAATGGTGTGAGTTCATTTCTGTAATAATAAGAGACACCCTAAACACAAATTAATTAGTTATTATATTTTTTTTTAAAATCGTTATGGTTTATGTTCTGTGCACGGGATGACATCTATACACAACCGTAAGGAGCACTGGGATTTTGACAAAGCTTTAACTTATGGGCTTATCAAGTGTGATTGGTTGTTCTCATATGTAATTTATAAAAATAAAATATGAAGCAAACAACACAATGAAACCCCACAAAGAAGGGATTATTGGGAATGTGGGCTGGTTCAGCATTTGTCAATCTGGTTTATACCTTTTTTTTCTTTGCCTACAGATTTCAAGGTTTGGGTCTGTTGACAAATAATGAAAGGTTCCCAAAGTCACTTGCGAGCCACTGTTACACTCAAAACTTTTGGACAAACCCAGATTGATGTTCAACTGGATGAGCAGAAGCGTAGGGATACAATACATCACAATGAGCAAGTAAGAAAAAAACATGAGATTCTTAAACGCTTGATTGATTCTGTTTACCTTGGCAAGCAAGAACTGGCATTATCACAATGAAGGCACCAATTCCTCAAATAGAGGTAATGTGGAATTACTTTCTCTGATTTTTGACTACGACAGCATGTTAAGCAATCACTTATCAATAGTGCAGTATTCTCGGGTAGCTCTAACAAGATTCAGAACGCATAAAAGCAGAAGTACAGGAATCCAAGTACGTTGTAATGATAGGTTAAGACGACGGAAATGCAGCTCAGTCCCATTTTCTTTTTTTTTTTTTTTTTAGATTCTGTTGATTTTTCAGTATTACTACGCAGGACAGCTGCTATAAGATCATTGCCTTTATTAAAAATGTGCACGGATTAATCTACTGATTAATCAACCAATGCCCATAAATTAACCAATCAAAATTTGTAATCGAGTGACATCCCTAATATATATATATATATATATATATATATATATATATATAAAATCTAGATGATTTTCAAGGTTAGCTTTATTGTGCCACAGATTCAGTTGCGAGATCGGGTTAGTATTTGCAGTAATCTGTTTTTTCCCCTCTTTTCATTACATTACATTAACAATGAATCCTTAAGCACTTGCATGCTGTAAAGCAGTGTTCCAGATAAGCTGTGTACTGGGTGTTTTACACATTGAAAAAATATGAATTACGCATGATATTTAAATTGAATGCATAAAGAGACACATAGCAATTTCACTGCACAGTTGCCGTCTGCCTGATGTAAGTTCCTTCCCAATAAACCTTACATTACTTATTTATGTATGCTACTGTAACTAACTAGTTAACTTTTTGTTTGTTTGTTTTAGAATGCCCTTTTTTTACCATACAGTATTTTTTTTCTCCCCTAGTGTTCTTTCACTGCAGAAACTCCCCACAAAGGTGCAATTTATTTTTTTCCTCCACTGACAAGGTGACAATCTCTTTTATTGAGATCAGCAGGCGAATCTTGATTCCTGCAGGATTTCCTTGGTTTGCCAATGCTGCTTGCCTCTCACGGATACTTTTGAAAGTTGAATTGATTTATTTACCAAGCTACAATTTCTTAAATGTGGACAAACAGCTTCCGCATCCAGTGCTCAAAGAATATCGTGGACATTTGCCAAGCTTTTTGAGATGTTATAGTAATAAAATAATGACTTGAATCGCATTATTGAGGAGTTTGGTGATAAAACGAGTGATCAGGAGATGATTGTTTGTTTTTATTTTATTTTATTTTAAACAAAATGCTGCAGCTTGCTCAGTCATTCAGCCTTCTTTGGCTTGAAAAGAAAAATGCTTTGTTTAAAACTAAAATGTTCCCAGTAAAATTGCCTGTACTTGCATCGAAATCTGCCTCACGTTTGTCTGGATACATTTGTTAGTACAGTAATTTTCATGACCTTCATGACCAATACGGCACTTATAAGAGCATCTGGTTGCAATGCATGCATGTTGAGTGATTGCATACTTCTGGCTGAAATTGTTCTACTCTGATGATTTATAAGCATCAACAATTTACTCAAAGCCTCCAATAGTGTTTACTACTATTATAACAACCTTGACTTGAAGGAAAAACATTGAGTGAAATAGCTTGCATCACTTAATTTTCAAGGTGTCGTATCCAAAGCATAATCAACAAGTACAGAGAAACATCATCTGTAATTGACAAACCCAGGACTGGAAGACCCAAAAAGCTGTCTGCAAGGATGAGAAATACTTGAAGATAATGTCCTTAAGGAACAGAAAGAAGACAAGCGTTGAATTGACAACAGAACTGGCAGATGGCACAGATGAGGTCATATTTCAGCTTGGGGTCCCAACATTATATAATGTATACTGTACATATATATGTTATGGGTAAACCCCGAAAATGGGCAATCCGCGAATTGCCCGGGCAAAGTCCGAAGTGAATCACAAAGATGTTTCATTCCGGGTTTTGCTTCAGTTTAGGCATTTATTTGCAAGTGTGCAATGTTTTTCTCTCAAGCTTAAAAGGTCATGATAAATCACTCTACAACATCAGCATGACTGTGTGAGCGAGAGAACACAAATATTGACTTGAAAACTGTCACAATAGAACACCTTAATGCAGTTCTACGACAATTGTATGCCTCTGTCAGAAATAGCTCCGGAGAGCCGTATGGCATAAGCAGTTAAATATGAGTTTCAGCACACCCCTAATCTCTACCAGTACATGACCCCTCATCACTGTGTATGACACTAGACTGCTTGCAATTCTGTTCATGTGTCTCTGTTGTTTCTCAATGGTTTCAGGAGACATTCCTTAAAGACCTCTTGACCTCATAGTGTGCATTCTGTCTGAACTGCCAAGCATTTTATAAACTCTTGGATAACCAGAAGAGAAAAATCTCCCATGCCTGTCCCTGCATCAATATAATGGTCACAATGATGTCTGCAAAACTGCTTACTGTAACTGCTGTCCATCTAAGTCTAACCCTAAAGTAAGAATAATACAAGCCCATACATAATTTAACCATAGCAACGGGAAAGAAGATCATTGATTGGCTAGAGAGGATGACGAGATGCCAATCCCCCACGGGCAAAAGACAATTTTAGAGTGACGTTTCCTTTTCAGTTCAGTTTATTTTTCAGTATAATTTTGCAATGAAATTACATTTAAATAATAGAAACATTGTCGTCACATTAAAAGTTGCGGCAACTATAAAAAGTTGTGGTCTATGCAAATTCACGGCCTGCAATTTTTTTTACAGCCTAAATTATGACATCTTTATATAGCTTGAAATATTCACATGCCTTCCTGCAAAAGTATGGTGAGTAATTGCATTTTGAATATCTAGGACCTTCGGATCTCAGCAAGTTTATGAACGCTTTTAAGAAGAAGAGCACTCTGTGTACGATTTCTGTATTTGATGATCATTTTGGACGACTTCTAACATTTTTTGCCATTTATGCTATTTAGGCTCCATAATGCACTACCAACTTTCAACTCTTAATGGACCAGATATTACAGCGATGTGACAGCTTAGCAAAGGAAAAGAGGCTGTAGCACAAATATCTGGTATGTATCATTGGAAATATGTAATACAGTACAACAAAAATGGACAAAATAGAGACCTGTCCACAACCAATTGCTAGAAGCAAGTGCAAACTTTTCTTCTTGCCCTGTTTAAATTCCTTTTCTCATTTTATTTGTGAAGTTGAAAACTGTATACTGTTTGAGTTTGCTGCATATTAATTCTCATAGGAATGTTCAAGTATTAATAATTTAAAAATAATGGCCCCTGTTATAAGTGGAAAAAACACTGATACGTTAGAATTTATAAGGATTTCCAGACGTTATTTTAAATTATATACCTCAAAACTGTTGTAGTCCATTGACCAAATAGCAAATTCCATATCCAATTACTAGAAGATAATGGGATTCCTTTGTAAATTACAGTTGCCTTTTGTATCTGGGACTGTTACCACTTTACTATGTAATAGTATGTGTATTTTTGATATATTACAACCAGGCTTGACATTCCACCTAAAGGTAGGTTTATAATTCAAATTCTGCAGACACACATCCTCCCTCCTTGTCCTGATAATGAAAGCACAAGGGCTAAACCGATGGAAAATGAAGCATCCACAAGTACTTTACTAATTAGCAGTCTTCTTTGCATTATAGTGGATGTTACACAGATTGCTGTGGATATAGCGAGAATGTATAAAAAAGCTGAATTTAGTCACTTATACCATTATTTTTCTTAATATGCACACAGACAACCCAAGCGGCTTAATGTCATCTCATTGCTTACATATTGGTATGGTAATGTCAAGAGTCAAAAGAGTATTTCAGCTAAGGTGTCTTCCTCTTGCCTTCTGCAAATGCAATCAATGCAATGCAGCTGGAACTTCATCTGCCTATATTTTTAGAAATGAATGACAGTGAATCCAAATTGAATTTAAAACTCAGTGGGATGAACTAGAAAGCATAGCGAACTCTCTCCAGTATGTGACCTAGTTGAATGATGTGTAAGTTCATTACACAATGAAACCGCAAACTACAGCACTACAAACTCTGAGACCTGAACGAAGATAAATAATGAAGAATGGACTCTGAGGCTACTTCAGATACCTTTCCAAAGCTTGTAGACAGTGGTCTGCCTGCACAGTTGATCTATATTTATTTTTAGCATCAGGCCCATTGTTTATTGTATTGACATCAATATTATATATAAGGAATGGTAGAGAAAACAATCATAATGAAAAAAGCCCCAGCTAGTAAAAATACCATAGTTTATAGAACTTGTGTTTCTGAAATATAAGATAAACATTAATGCTCTGCAGGGAATTTCACAACATTCACTAAGCAGCAGGGGTGACTTTGTTCAAAATGCCACTTGGGAAATATACAAAAGTGTATTAAGGCTAGAAATGAATCATAAAGTAATAACCTTTTCCTGGTCTCTTCAATCTCAGCATTACCCATTGTAACCAAGTCTATAGTTAAGATACATCACATTGATACATCACCCAAGTGCCAACATCTGCAACCATGCAAATGCAGTTTTTGTCATTTAAACAATTTTTTAATTCTATTCTCGATAACTAAAAGGCAATATCAATGTACGATTATAATCAACCAAAAATAAATAAATATATATATATATATATATATATATATATATATATATATATATATATATATATATATATATATATATATTTTTTTTTAAAGTACTCAGGACAAGTACATAATTTCACATAACCTTGATAACTGCCTGTAGGGAGTGTATTTTTACCTCAAAAATGATTCAGCTCTGTGATATTTTATGTTGAGTTACCAAACGGTACTAGAATTTCCAGCAGCGCAACTGCTGCTGCTGGACACAACAAAGCCCTGGGTTATGACAAGCAGGCATCCCTGGGCAGTGTTGTGCAGGCATCCCTGGGCGGTGTTTTGCAGGCATCCCTGGGCGGTGCTGTGCAGGCATACCTGGGCAGTGTTGTGCAGGCATCCCTGGGCGGTGTTGTGCAGGCATCCCTGGGAGGTGCTGTGCAGGCATCCCTGGGCAGTGTTGTGCAGGCATCCCTGGGCGGTGTTGTGCAGGCATCCCTGGGCGGTGTTGTGCAGGCATCCCTGGGCAGTGTTGTGCAGGCATCCCTGGGCAGTGTTGTGCAGGCTTCCCTGGGCGGTGTTGTGCAGGCATCCCTGGGCAGTGTTGTGCAGGCATCCCTGGGCAGTGTTGTGCAGGCATCCCCGGGCGGTGTTGTGCAGGCATCCCTGGGCAATGTTGTGTAGGCATCCCTGGGCAGTGTTGTGCAGGCATCCCTGGGCGGTGTTGTGCAGGCATCCCCGGGCGGTGTTGTGCAGGCATCCCTGGGCAGTGGCGAACATGCATCCCTAGGCGATGGTGAACTGGCCTCCTCGAGTGATGGCGAACTGGTCACCCCAGGAAATGCGGGACAGGCCCCCTGCTTGTTTTCCATGGAAGAGAGACTGATGCATGCTTTCATAACATCCAGACTGGATTATACCAATGCTCTGTTTTCTGGTATTGCCAGACATATGTTATGCCGACTGCAGCTTGTGCATAACGCTGCTGCCAGGGTTTTAACAAGTAGAAGACATGATCGCATTACATCGGTACTGGCAGCCCTACTTTGGCTTCCTGTAAGGTTTAGGGTCGATTTTAAGGTCATGCTTATTACTTACAAAGCATTAAACAGTTTGGCTCCTAAATATTTAAATTATATTTTAATCCCATATATACCTAGATGACCACTGCAATCCCAGGATGCAGGATTGCTTACTGTCCCTAAGGTTTAAAAAAAAAAAACACAGGTGCTAGAGCATTTGGCTTTAGGGCCCCCGAATTATGGAATTGGCTGCCTGTTTCCTTAAGGGAGGCACCAACTGTTGCAGTTTTTAAAACACGACTGAAAACACACTTTTATAATCTATCCTTCACATCTTAATATTAAGTAATGTTTTTACCCTGTATTGTACTGCTTTTTAATTGATTTTTGTATTAAATGTTTTAATGTTTGCTATTGCTTGTATAGTATTAATAATTACTGTTATGTTGTACCTGTGAAGTGCCTTGAGACAATTTATTGTGACGGGCGCTATATAGAATAAAGATTGATTGATTGTAGGCTTGGCCTCCCCAGGCGTGGCAGGCTTAGCAGCCCTAGGCGGTGCAGGCTCGGCAGCCCTAGGCATTGCAGGCTTGGCAGCCTTAGGCGTTGCAGGAGTTGACCCTTGGGAGGCGACGGCTGTAGCTGACCCTCGGGGGTATTTTTCGTTGTAGGCCGTGACCACATCAAAATAAAAGGTGTACAAAATCACAGATCTGACTGCTCATTACTCCAAGATCTCTCCGCCCCAAGTAGGACTGCCTTCCCTTTAACCCCTACCCTTTATAATGCCATCCCTCCAGTCCCAGTCAGTCTCTGTGCCCAGTCCCTTTTGTGCAAGTCATTGTCCATTCATTCCTATGGTAACCCCCCCACAACCCCCGCCCCGTTGTTTCACAGACTCGAAGCCTAGTCACGTGAGCCCTGCAGACTTCTGATGTTACAGTATCCATACTAACAATCACCAGATGAATGATGACATCAATCATGGAATACAACTGTGTGGCAAGCTACTGCCATGTGGGTGCGTGCATTCACTGCTGAGTGATAAGCAGGAGATCGAGACGGGGGTTGTGTTGATACGGCCCGCAGGTGAACAGGTTTTATTTACATATTCGCAATGAGAACATACAACAACCCCACGTGATGCTACCAGACATACAGCCAGGCATACAAAAGGCAAAATAAAACACTGTACAAAAATTATAAAATAAAAGGTGCCGTGATTACGGCGTGCGCTACTCCCTAATGCGTGGAGGTCCCGCTTAGACACCTCACTATACTTTTTCAGTCTATTAACAAACCCTGACTCCGGCTACTCACACACCCATCAGAGGTTTCAGTTTCTTTACGTTCTGATCTCGGGTCACTCTCATGGCGATCAGAGGGTTACAGCAAGGTCTCTTTGTCCGGGTAGCGTGGATGATGTTCAGCCCATTGTCTTTTAGGTAAACAAACGGGACCATTTTATATCCGACGCCCCCCCAGGACACATCTACCTGCTGATTAGATTACAAACCTGGTAATCACATACAGTAGGCAGGCTCGCCCCGGAGCACCAGGTACTTCATTAATTATTTACAATAATCAGTTAATTCCATACCGTGTAATTCCATTGCTACATAAGCTCTTCCCAGAGCTCTGATTGCTTTATTCATTACAAAAACGTATATTGGCACCCCTATATATCCACATGCCCCCTTGTTTTTAATGTTTAGTTTAGGGCTATGTTGAATGAGTCTGTGTGCCTTGCCTGTAACAAACCCGGGCACACCACCATGCGCTGCCGCTTCCACGTGCCCCTTCAGGCACCTGCCCAAAAGAGGGATGGGGGAAGCAGGGAGGTGAACCCTCGGACCCAGCCATGGGACCCCATCCGGTAGGTACATGCGGGGCGTGAGGATGAGGAGGCACAAGGCACTCATGGCCTACAGATCGACACCATTGGGCACATGGCGTTTCACCAGCTCAACTGCTAATGGGTTGAAAGATCTGTTGGTTTCACATTGCACTTTCCAAACGCACTCGAGTCTCTTGCTGATTACTAGTGCAGAACGTTTTCCATCGTGCCCCACATGGAGAATACTTTACGTGCTGTGGCTGTGCTGATGTTGTCCGTGTTCTTTTGGTTTATTTGGTGCTCACAACATCAAATCATTGCAGAAGAAATGTAACATGCTGAAAGAGAGTATTTGTCAGAAAAATGCTGTTCTTTTGCAGGAAATAGTATTTTTTTTGTGTGATGTGCTGTTGTTTACATGTGTGTGGTTTTTGACAAGACCTGTGTTGCACATGTGTGACAACAGGAGATACTTTCCTTGGTGCTTGCTGAAGTAGTACCTCACTTCCACAGTTTGCTTCGCTGTTTGGAGCGGTTTGTTTCCAAGTGAACTGGAATACGTTTTGTTTCACATTGCAAAACGTTGAAATGGAGGAAAGTGGCAAACGTACCGAGTCCCCTTCCAAGCGAACCGAGACAACCATTTCAATTGATCTTGGTTCACTTAGTTTGATGCAAATCCTGGTGCGATTACGTGGTTCACAGAGGTTTCACATATCACTCCAAGCGAACCGAACCGCACTTCAATCCACATCAAAGGGTCAAACGAAATAGATGTTAAAGTGCCCTTAGTTGTTTTCTTTGTCTCTTCCTATGAATTAAAAAAAGAAAAAAAAATTCTGGAACAGAAGTTTCTCTCACCAGTAAGACGTTTATTGCTCAATTAATGTATCTGGCCTGTCACAGCTGGGTGTCATCAAACTGAATCTGCTACCAGATACAAATCTTGTATCCAAGATTGTTTCTGTTCCGTGAATATTCATTTGTAAATTTGACTTTGGATTCAAAAGCGACATTCATACTTGTATTTTTATTCTGTCCAAAAAGCATTTCACATGTACAGAAATAGCCACATTAGCACTAAGGGTCCAACCATGAAAAGACATATACATAAGGGGCCAAGTTATATACTGAAAGGGCCAGCCCTGTATTGATGTAATACTGTAAAATTGACTAAGACGTGGTTTAGATGCAGTTTAGAAACTCCAAATTCTCTCCCCATTGACGAGACAATGTGACGTAACACGCACATATCACGAACATTCCTCATGCTATAGGAAATGGGTGGCCAATACACTTAAAAGGGTGGGTAAATCACCTTCTCACAAAAAATGCACGCACATTGATGACAAATTTAGTTTTTTTGTTTTTTTTTGCATGAAAACATGTCTGGAAGGTTCATGAGACTTCACCAGTAAAGATCCTGTTTGTGATGTAACCTTGCGCAACTTTGTACTATAGGCTGTACCAAGCAAGTCTGTATTAACAACTGAATTCTGCTGGAAGTAACCCTGGCAAGCTTCTTTGACCATATAGAAAAAAATAAGCATACAGTAGAAGGGTGTTAGAGACGTCTTCATTCAGTATTTATTTATAAGACACCATTTATTCAATGTTTCAAAATATTACCATTCCCAGATGACTCATAAAATGATTGTGCTTTAGGGTTTATAAGTAAAATTATAAAAAAGCAAACTTATAAAAAAACAGTGAAGCTACTACAAAGTTAACAAAAATACAGCCCTTTGCAATACAGTAAATAAGTAAATAAATAAATAAATAAAGATATATTTTTCATCCTTTGCACTTTTGTTATCTTCGTGTTTGGTCATCGGATAGCTGATTATTTTAACTCTAGACTACCAAGGACAAATAAGTCATGTTTGTACCCCAAAGGTATTCAATTAGCATAGCTGGGAATGTGTCCCAGTGGTCTCCTATCTTATTGCTGCGGGCTGTGTTTACACAGTAATTGCTTTTAGCCAGAATCTTACAATGCATGCAGTGTCATGACAATTTATCTACACTAAGGTGTAATTTTTGGCCGTGACATTAATGCTTAATTCACCCCTTCAAAATTCATTATTAACCCTGGAATATTCATTTGTGTATGTTTGGGAAATTTGGCTTTGGATTCAAAATTGACATTCATACTTGTATCTGTCCAAAACCTTTTCACGTGTACAAAAACAGCCACATTAGCATTAAGGGTCTGTCATAAAAAGACACGATATCTATATAAGAGACCACGCTATGTACAAAAAAAGGCCAGCCCTGTAAACCTGTAATAATGTAAAAGTAACTATGTTATATAAGACACAATTAGCCCCTCATTTGTACTGTATTGCACTAGGAACTAGTAACAAGATGGCTAAAAAGTGGGCTCCTTTTATAGATATCACATCTTCAGGTGGCTGGGCCTTTTGTGCTGATTTGACTGTACATGTGAAAGGTTTTGGGGTTATAACATGGTCAGGATATACAGAACACAAGATAACCTAAAGGTTTTACCTCCCTGCAAGATGAATCCACAAACAATAGTCAACTACTTTACCAGCATGTTTATCCCTTATTCTGACTGGAGTGACAACCAGGAATCCCAGTTACCTCTACTACCGACAGTAGACGTGTCCTTTGTTTTATCCTCATAGGTTCTCAGTACCATACAATCCTGGTGGGTGAAAGTTGTTTGAAAAGTTAGGAATGAGCCATAGCCTCTGTGACTAAGCCTCAAAACTGGCAAAAATGCAAATCTTTGCCGTTTCTTCAGCAAAAAGTAAAATCAGGACACAATAACCATTCACAATAACATTCACAGAAGAAATCATAATTGCATTCTAATAATATGATGTAGCCATTTACTGTACCCATGTAGAGATGCTGTCAGGGTTTACAATAACAAAACATTTGAGAGATGTTCTATAGCACAAAAAGAAAAGGTGATTGGTTAGAAATTATGTGAAGTGCTTCATACCAAAATGCTATATATCCATTTTCATTGTTTTTAGTAAATTGATTTTTTTTTTTTTTATTGCAGATACTTAGCAACAAACATGGTGGCTTTTTTCACTATTAATGTTATGTGAGTAAGAACAATAAAGCAAACATATAAACATTTTAAATCTACCTCAAAAAGTTTTTTAAAAAAATAAATGAATGTATATTTTCATGAACTGAACTGTATTAAATATGTCTTATCAGAACTGTTTGTTCCAGGAAATGAAAGAACAGCACTGTAAAGGGTACTGCAAAGCATGCAATTGATTGTTCGAGACTTGTTGGATACGTGTTTACTCCTGCTCCAAGTCCCAGAAAACTGGAGATGCTGTATTCTTCGCCATTCCAATTTCTTACTGTGCCATACAATTGTCTCAGAACAACATGTAATGTATCATTATCAACAGTTTTAAAATCCAGGCTTATTTGCATTTAAATGAACATAATTTAGATATTTTATTTAACATCACATAATCAAAGAACTACAACATGATATAGCAAAAATCTACCGGAATCTACCGGAAGCCATAATAGCAGTACAGTATTTCATGAACAAAACATTGCAGATTTAACCAGAGCTACCTAAAGTGGAAGAAATTGTCAGTGATAAGGGCAAGAAAAATATACAGTATGCGATCTACCACACCAACAGTCCTCAAATCATTACAAAACTCTTTACATTATTTTAATTAATCAAAATAAGCTTTACAACAGTCCTTAACATAACCTTCCTTAATGTTTTGTTACTTGAGCCCAGTGGTATTCATGAATTCATATAGGGAGGCTGTGTGGTCCACTGGTTAAAGAAAAGGGCTTGTAACCAGGAGGTCCCCGGTTTAAATCCTTCCTCAGCCACTGACTCATTGTGTGACTCTGAGCAAGTCACTTCACCTCCTTGTGCTCCGTCTTTCGGGTGAGACGTAGTTGTAAGTGACTCTGCAGCAGATGCATAGTTCACACACCCTGGTCTCTGTAAGTTGCCTTGGATAAAGGCGTCTGCTAAATAAACAAATAATAATAATGCATTAGCCTTCCTTTATCCCTCTATTTATTTAAATTGATGCAGGGATTTCAATCCTGTGTGCTGCAACGGAAATGTGTATTAAGTTACAACTTCAAAGTACGGAGTACAATAAATCTCACCCTGCACTTAATATAGGAACATGAGTAGCAAAAAATGCATTAGTATAATTTTAACATTTTTTTTTTTGTCAACCACAAACTAAAAACCTAGCAACCCCAGTGACACAGTTTGTCTGTATTCCAAACCAGAGTGAGAGTGGGCCCATGTTTATGTTGTTCCAGTGTTGAGTTATTATCATTTTTTGCTATATCTATCTTTACCTGGTTTTCTTTCTCTGTGGGCAGGTATTACTATCAATGTGCAGACAAAATTTGAGAAAATGTCCCCACAAGGATAGTAACTCCTGAAAAAACTAAATATGCCTTCAAAATATTTAGTGAGAGTGAGAGT
The DNA here is from genome assembly GCA_030684275.1 of Acipenser oxyrinchus oxyrinchus. Lineage (NCBI taxonomy): Eukaryota > Metazoa > Chordata > Actinopteri > Acipenseriformes > Acipenseridae > Acipenser > Acipenser oxyrinchus. The sequence goes on along the minus strand of CM060252.1, from coordinate 17,795,368 downwards.
GAGTGAGTGAGTGCATGAGTGAGAGAGAACCAGAACCAGGGTTGGATACCAAAGAGTGAGTAAGCAAGGCTAAACCACCGACAGTCGGGCGAGTAGCTGGAGTTCGTTTATTATTGAACAGAGAAGATTAGTTCAGAGATTGTAGATCCCACCAAAGTTTTTGCATACTGTGTTGTATGTACTCTGTGCGCTACCATTGCTGGTAGTGTCACGTGAGGTGTTCAGTGTGTTGATATGTAAATAAATCCTGTTCGCCTGCAGGGCGTATCAAATTCAACCTCCATCTCGTTCTCCTGCCTGTCACTCAGCAGTGAATGCACGCACCTACACTGCAGACGGCACTTTCTAAACAAGGGATTTAGGGGGGCTCCCTAATAAAAGCTGAATCTAAAAACAATAATTGTGTGAATATAGTAATTGTTATAGCTGTGTTATAATGGTATTTAAAACAGGATTCATTTATCCGACTTTTTACATATCCACCCTTACTCTGGTCCACCCGCAGTCAGATACGCAATGGACTACTGTATATGTAAATTAGATTGGGACTGAAGTTGAAAGGTCACGTTGTCACATGATTCTATTGGTATGAGGAAGTCTGTTTAGAACATTGGTCATAAAATGTAAAAAATATATATTGTAGCTTTGAGTGTGCTGTGGTTCTAGCGGGAGCTGACATTGTGGACGGCGCCAATAACTGGAGACCAGGCTGATGGTGCAGTCCAGTTGGTATTTAAAAGTACTGTTTATTCTGGTAGAAGCACAGCTGCATGGTGTGCAGGGTGAGTCATACAGCACAGGTTTGTGTCCTGGCTGTGTGAAGTAGGCCTGTCGTCGCTGGGGACTCCAAAGGGAGCATTGCATTGGCTCAGGCACTCCCTCATCGCTCTACAGTGAACCCTGCTGGCCAGGCACCCAAAAGTGGACACCTGCAGGCTGGCCTTTGTCCTCCAGAGGTTGGTAGCTCGCTGACATCCGCTCTCGAGTTCCTGGGTGAAAAAGGAAGCTGCTTGGTTGTGGGATCGGAGGATGCCCACATCTTCGGATCTCCTGAGCCATTTGGGGAATTGCTGCAGTGAGGAGAAAAGTGATGGGGCATTCCAAATTGGGAGAAAATTGGAGGACAAATCTAAGTAGAGACACTAAATTGTAAAAAAAATAAAAAGTACTGTTTATTGAAAATGCTCTTTAATAGTCAAGGAAATCTCAGGAACGAACCACACTTTAATAGAGGCACTCCTGCTCCTAAATACTGCCTCCTCTGGCCCTCATTGGACACTCTCACACACCCTAATTTGCATATTTTCCTAAACCAGCACACAGGCAGCAGGCACATGTCACCACTGGCTCACTGACAGCCAGGTATGGGGCGGGGCAAGAGGGAAGAGAAAGATAGAGAACAGAACACTCACACTCACGTACACAAGCATGCTCACATTCTAACACTAACTATTTACAGAATTTACATTCTCTGACCCCTTTTCCCTTCCTCACCCACAGTCTGACAGCCCTTGTTTCGAGCTGCCGCTACACTATATTAAAACGACATGTGAACTACTTACTCTTTAAACACTGAACATCTACCACAGTTCAAAGTTTATAAAAACAAACTAGTAATGGTATACAGGACCAGCAAGTATGTGTGCAGATAAACTCTTAAATTATTATACTGGTGAAAAACGCACTTTTATAAAATGGCTTTCTTATCTTAGTGGGTTTTGATGTAACTTTAAAATAGCTTTTTTTTGTATTATGTGTAGGCTATACTGTTAAATATGTTATTTCATGGTCTGATTGTGGCAGTTGTATGTGTGACATGCTATACAAATGTATTGTGGTTTGTTATTTTTTTCTGCTATGTACTGTACAGTGCTTTGCGATACTTTTGTATAAAAAGCGCTATATGCATGCAATAAATAAATTACGGGTTATCTTAAAAAAAAAACTAGCATAGCGCATTTTAATAGTGGTCTAAAACACTAGCCGTTTTACTTGTATTACTTTCTCAAGTGGTGTTTTTAACCCCCCACAGTGGAGACAACCACACCCTGCCTTAGTTACTATCGGGTAGCAGTCTGGCTGTTACCTATGATGAAATGTACCAGGGACGTAAACGCTTCAGGCTGGAAATGAATACAGAGGCTGATAGACTACAGTATGCTTACTGTTGTGCAGGATACAGAAGAGAAGCGGCCAGAAGAGCTAACATACAGTACTCTACCAAAAGATCTCTGTTTTGTTTCTCATCCAGGCTCGAATGTATATTGTGGAGTAAATTATGAATATTTCCCTGAGGGATACATAAACCTGTAAGTGTTTTAAATATATATCACTGCGTTTATATATATATATATATATATATATATATATATATATATATATATATATATATATATATATATATATATATATATATATATATTACAGGTATATACTTACATGTGTGACCATTAGCTGGGTTAAACGTCTATTGAGTTTGTCAGCTTGTGTTATACAGAAGAAGACTTTACTTGTAAAATAAGAGGTAAGAGCCCAAAAGTTCACAGTTAACAACATGTTTAGATGGTTTTCTTTAACAACATGTTTAGATGGTTTTCTTTTGTGGAATTTGAGTTATTTTGGCTAACATAGGATTGGCTTTAGTCTGTAGGTAAATATGTATGCGTGCGAAAATTTCAGGAATATCTAGCTGAGTCGCAGGTTATATGGGATGGCAAACGACTGGGCTTTTTTGTGTGTGTGTGTGTGTCTTTTTGTTACAATAGGCTATTAGTATTATGCAGTAATTTCTATTTTCTAGCTTTCCTGGGAGCTGCTAACAGAAACTGGAGATGTCTGAGAACAGCTCAATTTCCAATAAAATTTCTCGTCAAACAGCTTCACATCCGGATTACGTTTGGGAATATGAGTATTACGACTATGAACCTGTTTCTTTTGAAGGACTGAAAGCCCACAAATGTAAGTCATAATTTTTTAAATTTTGTTTGCATTACTGTGAAATTTAAAATACCCATATCCGCAATTGTTATTTTTCCCTCATTTATGCTTGAGCCCCGGAGCACTCACGGAATCGCTGCCTATTCACTTATTATCAGTGATTAAAATAACGAATTATCGCTCACCAGTACTGTATTGGTATAAGAAAAATGTGTTTTAAAAAAGTAATTTCAGCTTCCAATCACTTAAAATATGCTGATGGTAAACTTTAAACGTATTACTGTTGTTTATAGGTAAGAACTCTTTATTATGAATATATTGTGTTATTATGTTTTAAGCAACATATTACGATAATGTTCATTATGGTAATTGTTTATTTATTAGTTTTAAAATGTTTAGTAAAACGTGACCTAATTTGATCTCGTTACAACCGGCCCCCATTGCTAATCACATCTTCAGTCTTTTTTTTTTTTTTGTGGTGGAGGTATAAATCTCTACATTTTTGTAAAATGACTTTACACTTACTTCAAATGCAACGTGTTTCAGTAAATTCACCCCGCTCAGAGAGAGAACACAAACGTAAACGTCATATTAAGTGGGGTTGGCATTGCAGAGGAGATGAAGAGGGGGGTTCAGTTCCCAGTGACTGTTTTGTAAGCATTATGAATGCTTATTCACCACTGCTACACCCCATTAGAAAATTGACTTTTGGCACCGCCATGCCTCTGCTCCAATTACTACTCTCCCGCCTCTACACGCACCCCTCTTTTATACTCCACCCCCTGACAGCGTCCACCAACCCCGGACATACAATAGCTAACCCCAGCCACAGCCAATGTCCAGGATTGGTGGACCTCTCGCTGCAAGAACCGGCACTTCTCAGCTGCAACCACACATTCCAGCACTCTCCTGAGAGCATCCAGGGCAGACTGGAAGGAGGCTCCATGCACCAGGAGGTCATCCAGGTAGACCAGAGACTCATGGGATGGGACATTGGTGGAGAATCTTTTTTTGTACTCTAGCAGCAGATCCCACAGCTGGTCCCGCTGTTCCAGGCCAAGGCCTTCACAGCTGCAGTACCAGACAGCGGTCACTGCTGCATCTCCTCACTGGCTTGGCTGCTGGCTGACTGTAGTACTGGCTCGGGCTGGGCTGGTGGGGGTTCACTGGTAGGGGTGGGTACCTTTTTCATTCTGCAGCGTCAACCCCAGGAGGGGGCTGCCTTTCCCCGGACGGCTGTATGGGGGGCGGCGGCCTTCATGCTGAATGCGCTGGTCCCAGGGGAGGGCCAAGTTCCCCTAGGACGGCCATGCAGGCAGTAGCCTCTGTGCTGGGGGACGCTGTTCCCGGGAGAGGGCTGATGGGTTCCCCAGCTGGCGGCGGCAGTGACAGCAGTGCTAGCAGGCGGTTGTGGTGTGGTCAGCTTCTTTTGGGGGGAGTGGAGCCCCACTCCCCCCCCCCCAGCGACTAGCTACTCCAGCAACTCGTCCCCTCTCAGAAGCGTTGGAACTGCCATCTCTGTCTGCTTCTGCTTCACTTTCTGAGGCATACACTCCATGATCCCGCTCTACCACCAATGTAGCGTCGTGGGAAAATAAAAGCAGGCTCACACACAGGCAGTTTTCTTGCCTCGAAACCACGGTTTATTAACAGAGTCCAGAATTGAGAACCACTGTCAGACATGGTATATGCCAAAATAATAAAATAAACTAATTATGTAAGTCTACTGTTACCCTGTTACTCTAGTGACTCTCTCTAATGGATTTTTGGCTCAGCTCTCGTCTCTGCTCCAACTACTACTCTCCCGCGCCCTACAAGTGACTCTGCAGCTGATTAGGGTTCGACATTAACCCTGGCCCTGCGGCCAGAGGCCTGTAGAGATCACAGTTTGGCCGGTAGTTATGAAGCACCACAGGCCTGATTGGGCCGGTAACATTTTTTAACTGTATAATGTATATAGTATAGTGCACATGGCTTCCGTTTCATAAACGCAGGAAAATGGTTCAGTGTGCCAAAAAGCTGAAAAAAAAGAATTTGTAAACCCATTTTTAAAAACATCCCCCCCCCCCAAAAACACCCCCCTCCAAAAAAAATCTAAATGTAGATCCCTGCAGATGCATAGTTAACACACCCTAGTCTCTGTAAGTCGCCTTGGATAAAGGTGTCTGCTAAATAAACAAATAATTATAATTAATAAGAACAATGGGAGAAAACATTGCTGCTTCTTCCACAGCTGTGAACTATGTAGGAAGCAGACACCTGCTGTATACAGCACTGGTCTGAGTTTATATAACTTCTACATTATGTTACAGTCTCTGATGTTCCTTTCCATGGAGTGCCTTACATTGGGGGTTGCATTGTTTTTGTATAGTGTTATTCAAAGAAAAAAAGACTAGTGTATAATTTATTTAAAGGAGTTTTTGTGTTGGATTTCATTTTTTTTGTGGATCTTATCTTTGTCTCACTGCCATTTGTGTCTGTGTAGAAGCTTTAGCTGGCTATATTTTGTTTTACACAATAAGAAAGACAGTGGGCCCTATTTAGCAAAGCACAGCCGCTTTCGCTAGGTAAAAGGGTGTTAGCGAACCGCAGCGATAGCGCACGAAAACATGCTGATTAATTAATTTACAACAACATACTTCTTCTAATGACTTTTATTGGTATAATGTGGAATTTTAGGCAATTAACAGCTCTACCCATTTTGTGCCCAATTAGGCCAGAGCAATGCAGGTTTATGAGCGATGGGCGCAGCTTGACTGTTGGTTTACCCTTGAAAGACAAAAGTGCAAATATAGTAATGTGCATTTATTACTCGCTGGTGATATTGACTCATACAGTACCAAACCTTTTAAGAAAAAAGACAACAGGGAAACATCTGCTTAAAGTAACTGCAGTACAGTTTAGTTGAATACTTTGCTTTATTAGTTGCTTAATTAAGTCACTCATATGTACACTAAGAAAATACTGCTCCTCCAGATCATTTATTAAATGAAAAACATTTGCTAAGGTGGTTAACATGAATTCAAGTATAAAATTAGTTTGTATCAAGAAAACAGGTCTGCTTAATAATAAATGTAAAATCCCACAATTAGAAACAGTCCAAGTGAGAAGCTTCCAGAAAGCCAAATTAAACTATTTTATGCACAAAAATGAATGCAATTTAAATAAACTACTTGTGGGTTTAAAGCCATATAATACATTGAACAATTAAATAGTAACTACATGAATAAATATGAGCAATATTCTACTGATCTGGCACCATTCAGAGAACCACTGCCAACTCATGTACACAAGCCCATAAATCAAACTTATCCAGCGCAAGAAAAAAAAGAAACCAAATTAAAATGTATTTATCATACACTTATCATATTAAAATGTAGAACCTAACCTTACCCTGGTTAAAGCTAAGTAGCAGCCCCTCAATAGTCTAGTAAGATGGTACTTTGCCAACTTGAACAGCAGCAGTGGGTAGAAGGGCTAGACATCAGTGGCAGCAATTTATCTGGCTGTCTAGTCTGCTTGTGCTACTTTTTAATAGTGCTGTGGAGAAGATCGGATGCTGGATTAACAGGTACACCAGGAAGGAGGTGGTTTGATGTACCAAGCTACATACTACGGCTAAATACAGGAAAAACAAGCTGCAACTTCAGCTTTATGTGTCATCTCTAGACGAGGATGAAGTGTGTGCAGTGTGCAAAATAATCGACTTATTTAATTATGGGTAAAGTTGGTAACATAACATTAACATATGTTTTAGAAAATAGTATAGTAATAAGCATTATATTTTGCTGTGCTAATGCAAATGTACTTAGGCTACTGCAGTCACTATTTTTAATATTACCGTAATGAAATATTTTGTGACATACATAAACTTATTAGCTTAATTGATTCCTGAATTCACAATTCTCTTATATTGAAAAAAAAGTATCCAATAAAGTTTAATTAGATAAATATTGCAAAAAGGTAATTCATATGGGTTTTTGTTTTATATTTATATATATATATATATATATATATATATATATATATATATATATATATATATATATATATATATACAGAGAAGTTACAGTAGTACTGATCAAAGTGAAATTCAAATAAATGGTACACAATTTAAAATATGTAAAAACTGATGTCTAATACCAGTAAATCCTCATTTTATAATTGCATCTGCTGTGTGAAGCTGTAGTCTGCTTTCTGCGCAGGCACCATCTCTGGTACTGGGTTCAGAAAACTGCATTTTTCTGATAAATTACGGTCATCAATAAAAAAGAGGTTATGTTTCTCGTCAAGACACCCTGGACAAGATTTTTAAATTTTTAAACATCGCTAAAACCAGCTCAAAACAGCTCAATCCGACACCTCTCCATTGGCTCTTAATAGAACACTTCTATTCTATATTTTAGTCATACATACATCATGGGTCATTTATAAACTGGGCAATACATTTCTCAACATTTCCCTGGGAGCCTTTGCCAGGAGTGTGTATCCAGATCATGCTCCCTCTGTATACAGATGAGGGTGGAAATAAAATGCTTAGTATGCGGAAATATGGATGAGTTAAACGTTCATGTACTTTGGGACATAACCAAACCACTAAGAGGAAACCTTTTAAGATAACAGGGATAAAGGATACCAATGATAGATTTATCACAATGAGAGCATAACAACAGCTGTATTAGATGTAATTATAGGAGAACATGGTTTGGGCTAGTATAGACAGCCAATCAATTTAGTACACATGTATTGGGTTAGACAGTGGAGTTGGTTATACAGAGGTATAAAAATGCAAGATATCCGTCACACAAGTGATTTGGGGAATGCAACTCGGAAAGAGGACCTCCAGCCCTGCCTTGAGAGAACGCTCCCAGTGTACAGGTAGTTCTGATCAGTCTAACGCTGTTATCGTATAACTAGTCCCACTAATATTTTTTGTATTATAGAAATGTTTGCAATAACTGTCTATTGTCTATAATCGTGCAATGATGGAACGAGTGTTATTAAACAAACTGTAATTCGATTTGATTTACCTAAAGAAATTGTCATTGTTATTATTATTATACATAAAGGTATTTAATAATTCAGCTCACTTCCTACACCGGCAACCATGATAGTTTTCTGTTCCCACAATGCATCACTCATTTCAATCAGAGTACCAGCATTGTTGCAGGAGGGAGCGTGGATTGGATACACCACGATATTTAGAAGAGACTCTTTCTCCTGCTGAACGTTATAGAGTAAAAGCTGAAAAAAAAAGTAATTCCCTAGTTGATTTACCTATAATGTGTGAATAAAAATATAAAAAACAATTTTGAAAAAAATGATGATATGGACAACACAGGATACAGCAAAGGTAAAGTAATATGTTTCTTGTAATCACTGCAGGGGGTTCTTTAATGCTGTAATACAGCAGGTAGACTAATAAATAATAAATGACCAGCAGGCATCATTGTTTGTATTTTTCAGATTCCATTGTGATTGGATTCTGGGTTGGCCTGGCAGTCTTTGTTATTTTTATGTTTTTCATATTGACCTTACTGACGAAGACAGGAGCTCCACATCAAGAGTAAGTCCTTATTCTGTGTCTTAAACTTTTCAGACAATGTTTTATTAATCTAAAAAAAAAATACCTCCACTTATTTGTATTGGGTCAGGAAATTGTCTTTTGTTGATTGTTCAAAGAAATTGAGTTATCTTAGTTCCTATAGAATTTTAGGGTTACAAAAATCAAGGATATTTTTGGTAAAAAAAAATTACACTGATTGTGTCCATCCATCAGTCTGTCTGTCACACTCTACATGAGAACCCAGCTCCTGCATTGATTTTCTACCAATATTCATCCAAATGTGTATTTTGTTATACACTTCTAGCCTCATATAGATGTTACGGATTGCCTTTCACTATAATCTTTCACTTGCTATGCGCTCATTACAGGATTATGAGTACCCTTTGAAAGTGCCTGTTTTAAATGGAGATAACCACTCCATAAGTGGTCAGAGCGGCTACCCACAAGGGTTTACTGGCCGTCCTGACCTTGAGTGGGTGAAAATAATCTGTGTATCTTACACAGCACCCTGTAATTATTGTTTATAATGCATAGTTCAAGAGGAATAATTGAACAATATAGCTAATTTTAATGTGACCCCATTTCCAACTGACATAATCTGATATAAGCAGGAGTTCACATAACTGGTACGCAGGTACGCATGCAAACCAATAAAGAAAAATGTGGACTTCCATTTTGTTCTTTAAGACGCAAAGGCGTACCGTCAGTACATTTTTAACAGGAAAACATTTTTCATAAAGGCAGTGAGGGTGCTCACACTTGCAAAGTGAGCCATACCTGCCCATCCTAAGGATTTTTACCAGAGACTCAGGGTTCCAATTTAACTATAGTCCCTACCTGCTAGCACTATCATTGGCTGCTTCAAGTTTTTATTAAAAAATGGGGAGTGCTAGGTGGAACCACTCCAGTTCATAAGATCAATAATTTTCTTTAAATGGGCACTTGAAACAACCAATGATAACAGGGGTACAGGGATCTGTATTAAGCCGTCTATTCAGAGAAGAGGGATGCAGTTATGGGGAGCGGCATTAGGGAAGCTTGCTGATGCTTCCCAAACTGAGCGGGCGTGAGAGGATGTGTCTATGTTTGAAAGCTGTTACATTTAAATGTGAGTTAAAAATACATTTACTTAACCATTTTACTTAAAATAATATATTTTTTGCCCTCAGTTATATCCTTATATAAATACCGAAAATTGCCAAACCATGTTCAACAACACTAATAAAGGGATAATAAAGTGTTCAGGTTTTTGCTTTTGAATCCCCAGGGTGGCAGTATTCTGGTAGGATATTAAAATAAATAGAGAATGTGTGATGATTTGTTAAACATTGTAATAACCAGCAATCTGGACTACTACGTAAACATTCAGAAACTATTGTCGTGGTCTCTGACACTGCCATCCCAATTGTTTAAACTGTTGGAGGAGGAGGTGGAGCTAGACAGCGACTTGGTTGATGACCCCTGATTGTGGTACGCACCAAACCATTTCTGCTGGTACTCTCAAAAGATATGTGAACCCCCGGATATAAGCCACTTGATTCAATATAAATGATACAAAAGAATTTCAGGTGGCTGAATCACATCAATATCAGGTCTACTATATATTATATTAATCAGGTGGCTGAATCACATCAATATCAGGTCTACTATATATTATATTAATCAGGTGGCTGAATCACATCAATATCAGGTCTACTATATATTATATTAATCAGGTGGCTGAATCACATCAATATCAGGTCTACTATATATTATATTAAAATGTACCACTTGAGTTGTTTTGTTTGTGAAGAGTTGGATCAAATATTACCCAGATATTACCTAACATGGCTTGTGAATGCTTGTACAGCAATCATCTGAGAACAAATTCTACTCAAAATGCTTTTGGAAGCCAGATACAAGTCATGCTTACACAAGAGAGGTAAATACCCCCTGGGATGTGAATGTAAATGTTATTGGCTGTTTCTTGATGTGAGATGCTCCTCTCGTTATCCTCCACACAGAATCCATCAGAGCAACAGACAGATCCCAAAGGTCACGGTTGTCTTGAAATTACCTGACCGTTGCCCGTTAATACAGTGGTGATCATGATTGCTGTAAAGAATAGAGGGAAATAGAGAGGCCAATTGAAGGGTGGGAGTTCATAGATACCTGGAAATCGGTTGATTCAGGTTGTTGAATCATGCTTATTTAACTTTCACATAATAATTGCAACAAATAATTTGAGATGTGGTCATATAATATAAACAGTTTGGAATTAATCCATAGCACATCGAGCTATTAATGTTCTAACAAGAGAGGGTCTATTCTCTAGTAAAGAGTGAATTACATTGGTTATTTTTTGTATAATCACTTTATTGTTTTTCAAAATATTGAATTAAACAAACAAAATACAAACTATTTACACAAAATGGGGGAGGGGGGAAGCTTACAAAAAGTATAAATTAATGGATAGAGGAAATTTAAAAAATCACCAATCACAGACCTTGACACCCCTGTCTGTGGCACCAAGCTGTTAAAGCCACCAGCAAGATCTTGCTATTGATTATAGACAGATGGAGTGGCGATCCATTATTTAAAAGAAACAAACTAGGGGTTGGTAGTTTCATATTAATCATTTTAGAACATTTTAGAAAAATAAAATCCCAGAAGATATTCTTGTGCTAATTACACCAAGCTGACAAGCGATGCAGGAAGGATCAGAGATTGTTTTCATCGGATGCTGTTCATCTGTCTAATTAACGACATAACAAGGTTACATGGAAAGATGTATCAGAACTTGACAAAATGTTCTTTCTGTAATGAACAGCATGGAGCTATCAATAACTGCCTGATGCAAAAAGATACTAAAGTAACGCTTTATTAGGCAATACTGTTGCTTACGTCCACAACGTTAGTAGAATGTTTGATTGTGTACCCCAGTATGTATCTGACATCAACATCAGACCGAATTATATATACTGTAGGTGCTAAGAATTTGGATGCACATAATGCAAGCAATATGACAACAGCTGTTGGCACTTAGAAATATTAGAACCAAATACTTTAGTATCTTTGTGAGATTGTACTATAACAAAGTCTCTCTAGGAGATGACTGTTAAGTTTGTTGTGTGGTTAATTTCTGTCTGCTTTCTACCAACACCAAAACAAAGGAAACATACCCCCCCCCCGAATTAGTTTATATTGGTTCGCATAATTGTTTTACCAGTCCCAATCCCCTTTTGGTCGCATTCCACACACTTTTACAATTTTGCCATAATCAGCAACAGGTGTGTTGCGTGTGTGTATTAAACCGTATCCTGGCAGCTCCTACTGTACTTTAAAAGTATTACCTCTTCAGAATGAGATAGGGAACAAAGCCTTCTCCATTCTGTGGTTAATATAGCATCCTGCTTTCACTCTGTAATCATTTACTAGAAACAATCAGTAAAAGCCAAGGAAGGTGGGAGAACTGGCTCGTGTGGTAATTTGAGAGGATGCTGAAATCAAGAACTGGCAGTCGAGGGCAGAGGTGGCATTTATACTGGAGCAAGAACAAACAAGAAACAATAAATTAGATAACAGAACATTTGTCTAGGGTCCCTTCAGAACCTAGAGTGAACCTTAAATAATTAGCATTGCTTAAATACAAAACTGTGGTAACATGTTAGATATACATGACATGCATCCATGCAGTAATGAGGTTTGCTCCACTGAGTGGTTCTGGAGACTTAATACACCATGAAAAGCTTGAAAAATAATTATAGCTGTATATATGCACTTCGCTAGACAATTAGTAATTGCATGTCTCATTGTTTTTTTATTTTAAGTGTGCTTACATTATTAGCTCCTTGAAGAACTAGACATCTGTTACATTTTATTTTTACTACTGCATATGTATGTTCTCCTTGTTATTCAAGCACTTTGTCCTCCGCCCGTCACTGCTAGCAACCACCTGTCTCATAAATCTCTTGATCTTCACTGCAGTCGTCATTTCTGAAAGCTAGCTTCAAAGCACTGTCTGTGAGTGTAAAGAGAAGACAGACTGGGAAGGATTTATAAAAACTTTTTTTTTTTTTTACTCCAGAGTGCAATTTGCAAAGTTTTGGGAGAAAAAACAAACCATTAATGTAACAAACTAATAGCAATCCAGGGGACTTCAATATTGTTAAACTAACCTTTATTTGTTGTCTTTGTCAGTCCCATGTGTACCCACTGATCTGTCAACCTTTTTACTTACATTTGGAATGCAAAGAAAAGACCAGCTGGCAGGCAAGTACTTGTAAACCATAAAAGTTCGGAATGACAAAAGAGGCAAATGTTTGGGATTGATCAAGAATATGAACAAAAAGACTGAGTATATGTAATGGGCCCCTTTCGGTGAGACAACATTAAAAGCTCTGTAACCACACATGCAGAGAAGCCTGTCTCTTGTACAGTAGTTAAGCTGTAGCTTGCAGTGTGCATCCACCCCGTTAAAGGGGGAAGTGTTATATGATGCAGTGCACGGATTCTAACCTCTGTCACTGAGGTGAGGTTAAAAGCTCTATAACCATACCTGCAGACCTGACACCTGCAATTCTGTGCTTCTCATGCTGGCTAAATTAAGAAACTGACTACTGGCTGTGCTGTACAGTTGTAGCTGTGAGAAATGGCAATGAACCTTGTGATTAGGATGTAAAGGTAAACCATGAAGTGGGTTCTGAGATAAGCAATGCCGGACAAAAAGGCTAGAATATTGATCCAGCTATTTTCAATGACTCTGTTATTGATTAAGTTAACAACAATGTAAATGAGAAGTATGTTTGCTCCTAAAGGTGCAAGACTGCTCCAACCATTTAGAAGCCGAGAGGGAGTCTCTTCTAGATGTAATCTTAAAGAGATGAGACAGGTGTGTTAAATAAAACTGGGAACATTAGGACTCTAGCCCTCATAATACCAAAGTAAAACACCATTAAAAAGGAGATTGTTTTCAATGGGGGAAGGCTTTTTTTAGATTATGTAGAAGTGTACACCACTTCCAGTTGCTACTGTAAAAAAATAAATTCAAGTAATACAGTAAATGCCTGAGACAGCCATTGTCATTTAGTACCACATTGTCAAATAATTCCCTTTTATTTTTAGTTGCATGTTCATCTTTCCTAAAATGCCTGGAGAAAACTATTTATTAAATGTAGTCATTATTGATCCTATCTTCCTGCCTGGTTTGTTGTAGGGGAGAAAACCCATTTGTTTTTATAAACCTTTTAATGCCTCGGGTATGTTCTATCTGCTGATCATTTAGCCTTCATACCATTTCATATAAACAGTTGTTTACTGTTTAAACTATACTATACCTTTTCAGTTAATGTCTGAATGGCACAGTGTTTTGAAACAAAACAATATACTTTTTATGAGGATATTGCAGTTTTTGAACACGTGCCGCCATTTATTTAAAGTAAAAATTACAAAATTTAGATGCAGCTATACAGGGTACTTCTTGTACTGAAAAATATATATTTTCTACCTTACACTTATGTGTTCAGCAATTATTGGGAGTTGTATTCATTTTGTGGGCAATGAAGGTCAGTACATTAGCCTGTCTTGAGGGTGATCACCATAAATGATTTAACATCCATGGTATGTGAGCCTCTGTTCTGATTGGATGAGGCATTGCATTAAATATAGTAAATGAATATGTAAATCAAAGTGGAAACTCTCTGTAATGGATGTTACCAATGTATTAAACCACTGGAGGTGTGGGCACAGCCTGAGAAATCTCTGCTGGAACTTCTGGGGTCATCTGACCAGTAAGGATTAATGAAGAGCAATCAGGGGAACAAAGGCCAGCTGATTTCCTTCCCTGAACTACAGGACTGCCAAGGCCAATGCAGCACTTCCTGTAGGGCTGGCAACTCACCATACCTAGGATCCAAACATGAAAGTATTGCCTTTACTTGAGTGATTGGGTACCCTACAAGCAGCAGTGTTTAGGATATTTTTTATAATCAAGAAAGAATAATAGACTGTGATAACATTCCTGTAGCACTGCAGGAATTATAAGTTAAGGTGCCAATAAAGATACAGAATTTTTTATTTATTTTTTGGTGATCTTCAGTTAATCATGTCTAGCAGTGATTAAGAGAGAATATAGCTGACGAAACATACTGTATGACAAGAGATTGGTGTTACAGGTTTCCAAAGAGCTTTTCTAGGTACATAGTAAAGCTGGAAAATGTACTTGATAAGCAGTGCTTTTTTTTTTCTTCTCCCAAATAAACAGGAATCAGTTCATACAGGTGACAAACTAATTTCCTATTCAAGTTTTGTTAAGAAACAATTTAATGTGGTATTCATATGTGAAATAATGATAACATAGATATTCAAGATAACTCCAGAATGTGTCAATTTAATATAATCATATTGGATAGAGAGGTGATTTATATTTATTTATTTTTATCCATGGGGCTGTTTACATTTACGCTATGTTCTTGTTTGTGGCTGGAAATTATAGCCTTAAAATACAATACTAATAATGAGGGGATTGCAATATTAATACCCTATGGCCGAGCATTTTTGATGAAAATTGTATTGTGTATTTCTGTTAACAATATTTATTTATTACTAATAAAAAATATTTTAAACAAAAACGACCACAATAAAAAAGCGTTATTTCGTAACTACTCAACATGACCACCATTTGTCTCCATCTTCTGGATGGGTGGATATTTTGTCCATACCAGCAGCAGTGCAAAATGAGTTACTTCATAGTAACGCTGTACATACATTTTAAAATATATTTTTGATAGACTAAAGTAAACTGAGTAGCATTTCTATACATATAAACGGTTCACATACTTCATTCAAATGAAAAAGTCAATCCATATGAATTTGAGTTCAGTTTATCCAATACTTCAGCTTATAGATAGTAAAATAGCATTTGCGTTTCTGCCACTTTCTTGTTTAATTTTCTCTCACTTATTCTCTCCTTTTCAAAAAAGAAACCCTGAGCCTTCTGAAAAGCACAATCGTATGAACAGCTTTGCAGTCGATTTTCATCGCTCCCAGGAGTCAGACAAAGTCCTGTCGTGTGAGGTAGTGGAGGAGTCCCGCTCACTGTTCCACTGTTACATCAATGAGGTGGAGCATTTGGGCAGAGCCAAACTGAACAGCAAGGCTTCAGGCCCGAAACACAGTAACCTTCACGTCCGAGAAACACTGGGTGACGACGAACTTGATGAGGAAATCAACTCCCTTGCAAAGTTCAACATCCCTAACTTTGTCAGTTCAGAGCAGAGTTCCACACTGGGTGATGATGACTTACTGCTCTGTGAGCAGCCAATCATTTTGAACAATAATGCTGATGATTCATCCACACTAAATCCTCAGCTAAGAAGCCAGACCCCACATGGATTATTTTAAAGAAAATGATTTTACTGTGTAGGCCCTTGACCACAATCCATATGGACAGGTGTAGTGTTTTGTGTGGCTGCATAATGTGTTGCATGTACATATATTGCGATATGTGTTTCATATAGCACTGCCATCGCATACATGCATGAAATTGGCACTTTAATAGAGTAAGGTCAAATCTATGACGCATATGTATATTACATACAATGTATGCAACATATATTGGTTTCCACATGAGCAAACAATGAATTTGAGATGCTATGTAAGTTTTGTGCATGAGTAAGCTACAGTATATGCCGTTATTTCATTTTAACTTCTGTACAGTATGTGTAAAGGAATCTCATTGTTCAATTACCACAACCGTAAAACAATAATCCTTGTTTCATGGCCCAATGTTTTGAAATAATAATAAAATAAAAAAGTGAAATTGGCATTTTAACATCAAAATTAACCATGAATATCTGAATACAAAATGATGTCTCTATAAAGATAAGTTTTACAAACTTTCAGCAAAAGACTACACTAATCATCCCTCGCTTACATAGCATATATTCTGCTCCAATGTACATGCAAGCTGTAATTTTCTCAAGCATCCTCATTCTCCCCACTAACACTACCAGGTGTCAGTTCCGTGTTACTGGGGACTGTTGTGTTAATTAAAACTTCCCCATCCTCTCGCAACTTGGATGGATGCCCCAATATTTTGGGTGGGGGTTGGCCCAAATGTTCTTGAGGACTCCCAGCCCAAGCTTATATCTCTGGCATATGTTATCAGATGGCTTTTTCCAAGTGCAAGTCATGTTTTTTTTCATTTATGCAACTAATTCTCATCAGCCTCAGGCTTAAAAACCTGAATTTGGCCCAATTTCTATCTTTCTAAACCTATTTAAAACTCATTTGATCATGGTGTGCTTTTTGAAGTATTGTGTGCAGTAATACACCCTTTTAAAATAATTGTCTTTTCTGTCGATGTTGAAGCTGGAAAGAAAAACAACATCAATTAATTAATGTTATTGTGAAATCTGTTTTTGAAAGTGAAATAAAACAGGGACCTGTGTTTTGTTTAATTATGCAATCTAGAACAGCCTCCAAGGCTTGTGTCGGCAGAAGCTGTGTAAAATTTCTCCAACAAAAGGCACAATTGTTCATGTACGATATCCACAATTAAAATGAATAGTGTTGTGTAACAAATATGAAACCAATATCTCAAAGCATTTGGTCTGTATCATCTGTAAACTTAAAAAGACACATGTAGTCATAAAAGGTTATAGGTTAAAGTAAAAGATAGTAAAAGAGGAGTTTCCTTAACATTAAAAATATGAAGTTGGAATCTAAAATGGTTTTGGAGATACAAGCTACTATTGTAGTCTTACAAAAACATGTACTGTAAGCCCCCTTATGAGTATGCTTAATAAATCCCCTTGTGTCATTGTGTGTGTATTCCCCTGTGTGTTGTTAACCTTTTCAGTCAAGGTTTTAGAAGTTTGAGAAACATCCCCTTATTTTGGCTTAGAAAAATACATTACAGATTTTCAGTAAAGTTTTGACACCTTATAGCAGGGGTGTTCAATTCCGGTCCTGGAGGGCCAGTGTCCCTCCTGGCTTTTGTACCAACTTTGACCTAAATTACTTAATTGGATCAATTATTACCAATTATTGGTCTAATTAAGTAATTTAGAGCACAGTTGGAACAAAAGCCAGGAGGGATACCGGCCCTCTAGGACCGGAATTGAACACCCCTGCCTTATAGTGTCCACAGTCTACTCTAGATTATAATACTTTACCTTTTGAGGTCAAGGATACCCATTAAATGCCACAAGGGTACTTATTATACTTGTTAAATAAGCGCAAGAAAAAAACTTCCACAGATAGATATCAATTCATTTTACACAGATGACAGACATGGACAGAACACTATTGATTCCTAATACTCTTTCACAGGAGCTTAATTAAAGAGGACACCTATCAGGCTAGAAATTGCAAAGGGTGTCTGAATTGTACAGACTGAAAGGTAATCAAGCTTTTTGCCAAGGTTTTTATTCAAAGCAAAAGCAGGTTTAGTGAAGAGAAATGTGTATCATTTGGTTGTCTTCACAATTAACTTTTTTTGATTAAGATTTTATTGTATTGTTAAATAATAATACATATTTTTTTTACAAGCCTACAAAAATAAGTTAGTATGTTCACAAAAACAAACAAACATTTAAACAGTAGAATTATTTACAAACTGATAATATAGAATAGTTATTCATATCCATGATTTTCCACATTACAATTAAACATATATTGTTCCCTTAGGGTACCTTTTTTTAAAGAAAAATTTCACATTTTCATAAAGACAAGATAAATATATGGAAATAACATAAACAAACAAAAATAACACAAAAACATTTGTTTTAAGGACTCTATATATCACTTCACATACAGTATGTAATAATTACTTACAAAGTAACCATGACTTTTACGTTGAACAAATACCGTACTGGTAACAATGCTTGTATCAGTTTTCAATACACTTATTAATTACATTACACTGAATGATGATAATTTGTTACTTTTAATAAAGTATTTTGTTATGTTTCCAAATGCTTTCTCAGAAGTTGGTACCTACAGCGCTAGGAGCTGGAATGACAACTCCTTGTTTCTGCAGCTCACGTAGAACATTCAGTATTGAATCTAACTCAACTCTAAAAGTCTCCAATTCCCGAGTCCTTAACTGGGCCAGCCTCTTCCACTTCTCAGCTTCTTGGAGTTTCTCTTCATCAACAATGTGACGTGTCTGCTGAATGATTTGGTAAGATTTGGAGAAAAAAAAACAAAGCAGCAAATGTGGTTTAGAACAAGATACGTATTTTCAGTAGCTGGTTTTTTATTTCCAAATTTCTCATCTACTCTGTAGATAATGTAAGTCAATTTAAAAGGGAGATGTTTATCAGTATAATTTGGAGGAAATTGAACACCTCATATTCTTCAATCTTAAACACTAAATACTGCTAAACTGAGAAACACAATACCTTTATTGACAAACATTTGAATTAGAAGTCTTTCTCAATGTCTTCTTGTGATTTGAATTTATTTAGTTTCTTTCTAAGCTCAATATTCTATGAATTTATTAAGTATGAGTGTGGAGAAATAACAAACAAGCTTGGCCGGTGTTACCTGTTGGAGTTCTTGCTCTCTTTGTGCTTGCCTCATCTCGATATTCTTTATTTTTCTATCCAGAGCTAGGAAGTGCTTTAGCTCAGGGGTGCGAGTCTCCTTAGCTTCTTTTAGTTCTTCCAACTGTCTTACCATCTAGAAAAATAGGCATTATAAAAATCATTTTATATCATGTTTAAAGGGTTTAATATTACTTTATTGAACAGCATATGCTGTTATTACTCAAAGAATCAAAATTTGCTTAGAATTATTATACCAAAGCTCTTCCGGGCCCGCACAGAACCAGTCCATCAAATGGTAGGCCCTCCCACAACATTACTTCCGAAGTCGGGGTATTTTAGGAAGCCTTCAGGATCCTTTTGTCTTAACTGCCTCTACATGACACCTGGACTCTGTTTAGAGACAGCCTTCCCTTTGACTTTAGATCCGAAGCAGATGAAAAGCTGTTCTGTCAATCTCCAGATCTTTGCATGATCCGCATGATCCAATGCCAGAGCCCTTACACTTACACTTATTATTATTTTTTTTTATTTCTTAGCAGACGCCCTTATCCAGGGCGACTTACAATTGTTACAAGATATCACATTATTTTTACATACAATTACTCACTTATACAGTTGGGTTTTTACTGGAGCAATCCAGGTAAAGTACCTTGCTCAAGGGTACAGTAGCAGTGTCCCCCACCAGGGATTGAACCCACGACCCTCCGGTCAAGAGTCCAGAGCCCTAACCACTACTTCACACTGCTGCCCTAGACGATGCCTCCTGTGCTCACTGTCCAACTGCACTGAGGCTACAACACTCAAGAGCTGAGCCTGAAGCTCTGTGTGTCGGCTCCTCCTCTTCCTGCTCTGAGGGAGAAAGAGTAAGATGCAGGCGAAGCCGCTCGAATTTCCCCACGGGGTCAAAGACACACAAAATCAGACACTTTTCTCTCAGAAAAATAAAAACAAATGCAACGCAACTTTTTGTGAACTAGAGGTAAGGATTCTGAAGGCCAATCCCAAAATGGTGGCGCTATATACCGGCGACTCCAGAAGTGATGTCGGGAGGAGGGACGACCATTTGATGGACTGGTTCTGGGCAGGCCCAGAAAAACTTTAGTATAATAATTCTGTGAAAGGGCATGGCTGTCTGAAGGAGAACTAGGACCTGACTGGATATCACAATAATTATGAAGCTATTTTTATCAGAACATGAATAAATTGTAGCCTGCAGTGTTTTTCTGATCAATACAAAGATTTTAGAGGTACCTGAGTTTGCAGTGTTTCTTCACGAACTTGTACAACAGCAAGAGCTTCTTTAGTCCTCTGAAGCTCACCGACTTGATCACGAAGATACTTTATCATTATCTATATTAGAAGAACATTTGATAAATATCAGGTTACAAGATCAGTTATCATGGTGTATTTTAAGTATATTGCTTACTGAATTACAGTAACCATATCTGATCTGGAGCCTCCATGTGTATAAATATTTTTTTGCCAATTGCATTGTAAATGCCATTTGGGGAACAACATATACCACTGATTGATGGCCTTAGAGTAAATTACTTTATTCAATTAATTCTAAGGACGTACAACCACTTTATTATTAAAAAATAAAAAAAAAAATCTGAAAGCAATTACATGAATCGAGATTTTATAAACACAGCACTCAGAATTCAAATAGTTTGGGAAAGATAAATATTGCATACAACTATGTGATGGGTTTTTCTTTATTAGTCACACCAAACAACTGGCAATACCTTAAAACCTGAGAGATGATGTCTCAGTCTGCCTGAATTGTGCTTTAATAATGGTGTACAACAATACAACTATAAACAGTATGTAAATCATTGTTACCTCTTGTGTAGAGATTTTACTTGTGAGTTCTGCCACTTTTGATGAAGAGTGCTCCAAAGCCTGGCGGGTAAGTATTCGTTCCAGCTGTTTCTGGTGTTCTCCTTTTAAAGCTGAAATATGTTCAGCTGCTTCTTCACGTGCCCTCCAAATTAAGTGATAATAACAATGTTAAATGTAGTTTACTAATTCTCACAAAAATGGTAAGAGCTGCATATAATAATGCAGTCAAAATATCTCCATATTTAACGTGACACTGAACATAGGTCTTATTTAGGCTTATCCACTGCCTTACCTTCTGGCTTCACATTCTGTCTGTGCAGCTGATGCCTGCAGTTTTAATCTTTGCTGGTTCATTTCTAACTTCAGCTGTTCCATGTCTAACTTCAGCTTTTCATTTTCTTGTAGGACTTCAGATATATGAGAACCAGTAAAGGCAAGGGGCTGGTAACATTTCTCATCCAAAGAAGCAGGAAAGGGCTGAATGTCACCTACACCTTTTGTGTCAGGTATGGGAACAGTGTCTTTTATGTTTCCTTTGGAAGGCTTCAGTCTGCTCTCACGTGCTTTCTCAGCTGCAGTTTGGCCAGAAAGCAGAGTCCTTCTTTCCTTTTGAAGTCTGTCAATTGTTTTTAACAGTTCTTGTATCTCTTTATTTTTGGCAGCCAATTCATGATTGAGTTTCTCTATCCTGACTTTGTATTGTGTCCCTTCCACAAACACTTCAGTTTTTTGGGGACTTTTCCCATATTTTTCTGAAGTTTTCTTTTGCTCTTCTGCAAGCTGTTTTCGAAGGGTGTCAATTTCGCTCTTTAGAGTTCTTTCATTGGTTTTGTAAACCTCTTTTAGTAGGGTAATTTCCTCTTGTAATACCTTAGCTTTGGTAGCATACTGGTGAGGCTTATCGTGTTCATTCATAAGTTTGGAGGACAACAGCTGCTCCAACTCTGAAATCCTTTGCTCATATTTGATCTAATAAAACAAAACAAAAAACAGAACTATTAATGCACAAGAATATGAATGACTATGAAAACAAAATCAAATATTGTGTATCAGATAATACAGTAGGGTGGTGTCACCCTGTTGTACTAAATAATAGTTACATAGACAATGAATGCTCTAATGGTATTTCATTTGGTATCAGAAGAGCAGACAGGAAACATATATTCCAAGTGTCTGATGCTCTCAATAACTTGCTATGGACGATTTTGCCCCCTTAACCCAATGCTCACTGTGGCATCCACAGGAAAGATCAGCAACTTCACACAGCAGAACACAAACCTAACTTAACAAACTAATCAACTTAACAAATTACATATATAAGGAGGCTGTGTGGTCCAGTGGTTAAAGAAAGGGACTTGTAACCAGGAGGTCCCCGGTTCAAATCCCACCTCAGCCAGACTCATTGTGTGACCCTGAGCAAGTCACTTAACCTCCTTGTGCTCCGTCTTTTGGGTGAGACATATTTGTAAGTGACTTTGCAGCTGATGCATAGTTCACACACCCTAGTCTCTGTAAGTCGCCTTGGATAAAGGCGTCTGCTAAATAAACAAATAATGTTCAATATATAAACAAAATTACTGTGTAATGCACAGGTTGCAAGCTTACAGTGCCTTGCATAAGTATTCACCCCCCTTGGACTTTACCACATTTTGTAGTGTTACAACCTGGAATTAAAATGGATTTAATTAGGATTTTTTGTCACTGATCTACACAAAATAGTCCATAATGTCGAAGTGGGGAAAAAAATCTACATATTTATCTACATAAGTTATTTTCAAATAAAAAACTGAAAAGTCTTGATTGCATAAGTATTCACCCCCTTTGCTGTGACATCCCTAAATAAGCTCTGGTGCAACCAATTGCCTTCAGAAGTCACATAATTAGTGTGCAATTAAAGTGTCACATGATCTCAGATTAAATACACCTGTTTCTGGAAGGCCCCAGAGTTTGTTAGAGAGCATGTCTAAACAAACAGCATCATGAAGACCAAGGAGCTATCAAGACAAGTCCGGGATAAAGTTCTGGAGAAGCATCAATCAGGGTTGAGTTATAAAAAAATATCCCAAACTTTGAACATCCCCCGGAGCACCGTTAAATCCATTATTAAAAAATGGTAACTCTGAAGGAGCTGGAGAGATCCACAGCTGAGATGGGAGAAACCGTCCATGGGACAACTATAACCCGGACGCTCCACAAGGCTGGGCTTTATGGAAGAGTGGTGAGCAGAAAGCCATTGCTGAAAAAAAAACATATCAAATCCTGTTTGGATTTTGCCAAAAGACATGTGGGAGACACAGCAAACATGTGGAAAAAGGTTCTCTGGTCTGATGAGACCAAAATTGAACTTTTTGGCCTTAGCGCAAAACGCTATGTGTGGCGCAAAGCCAACACTGCTCATCACCCTGAGAACACCATCCCCACGGTGAAGCATGGTGGTGGCAGCATCATGTTATGGGGATGCTTTTCATCGGCAGGGACTGGGAAACTGGTCAGGATTGAGGGCAAGATGGATGGAGCCAAATACAGGGAAATTCTAGAGGAAAACCTGTTTCAGTCTGCAAGATACCTGGGACTGGGGCGGAGGTTCACCTTCCAGCAGGACAATGACCCTAAACAAACAGCCAAAGCTACACTGGAGTGGTTT
Source organism: Acipenser oxyrinchus oxyrinchus (assembly GCA_030684275.1). NCBI lineage: Eukaryota > Metazoa > Chordata > Actinopteri > Acipenseriformes > Acipenseridae > Acipenser > Acipenser oxyrinchus. Next base: position 17,771,847 of record CM060252.1, on the reverse strand, counting down.
AAAAACAAGAACCTGAATGTCTTAGAATGGCCCAGTCAAAGCCCAAACCGCAATCCGATTGAGAATCTGTGGCAAGACTTGAAAATTGCTGTTCACCAACGGTCCCCATCCAACTTGACAGAGCTTGAGCAATTTTGCCAAGAAGAATGGGCAAAAATTGCAGGATCCAGATGTGCAAAGCTGGTAGAGACTGACCCAAAAAGACTCACAGCTGTAATTGCTGCCAAAGGTGCTTCTGCCAAGTATTGACTCAGAGGGGTGAATACTTATGCAACCAACAAATGTCTTTTTTTTTTTGTTTAATTAACTTTTGTGTCACAATAAAAAATATTTTGCACCTTCAAAGTGTTAAGTATGTTGTGTAAATCAAATGGTAAAAATCCCATTTAAATCCATTTTAATTCCAGGTTGTAACTACAAAATGTGGAAAAGTCCAAGGGGGGTGAATACAAGGCACTGTATATATTGGTCTTGGTGTGTGCGCAACTGTCTCTGGAAACCAATATTCTTACTGCATTATCGGTCTGTAAAGGGGATCGGTTTCCATGACAACAAATGAAAAGGGATGAAGACAAAAGAAAATACTTACAATGGATACATAGAAAAATGCTACTTACATTTTACAAATAATTAAAAAAGGTATACACACCAGTATTCTGGAATAACTGAAATATATGTTTATCGAATATTTACATGGCCATTACAATATAAAGACATTAGATACACTGCCGTGAAAAAGTATTTGCCCCGTGTCTGATTTTCTACATTTTTGCATATTTTTGACACTGAATGTTATCAAATCTTCAACCAAAACCTAATATTAGATAAAAGGGGCCCTGAGTGAACAAAACACAAAAATTTGATACATATTTATTTATTAAAGAAAGTTATGCAACACCCAATGCCCCTGTGTGAAAAAGTAATCGCCCCCTTAGACTCAATAACTGGTTATGCCACCTTTAGCAGCAATAACTGCAACCAAACGCTTCCTGTAGTTATTGATTAGTCTCTCACAGTGCCGTGGAGGAATTTTGGCCCACTCCTCCATGCAGAACTGCTTCAACTCAGCGACATTTGTGGGTTTTTGAGCATGAACTGCTCGTTTCAGGTCCTGCCACAACATCTCAATGGGGTTTAGGTCTGGACTTTGACTAGGCCATTCAAAAACTTTAAATTTCTTGTTCTTCAACCATTCTGATGTAGACTTGCATGTGTGTTTCGGATCATTGTCTTGCTGCATGACCCAGCTGCACTTCAGCTTCAGCTCACGGACGGATGACCTGACATTCTCCTGTAGAATTCTCTGATACAGAGCAGAATTCATGGTTCCTTCAATGATGCCAAGGCGTTCAGGTCCTGATGCAGCAAAGCATCCCCAAACCGTGACACTACCACCACCATGCTTGACCGTTGGTATGAGGTTCTTACTGTGGAATGCAGTGTTTGGTTTTCTCCAGACATAACGGGGCCCATGTCGGCCAAAATGTTCCACTTTTGACTCATCTGTCCATAGAACATTGTTCCAGAACTCTTGAGGATCATCCAGGTGCTTTTTGGCAAACTTGAGATGAGCATTCATGTTCTTCTTAGTGAGCAATGGTTTCCGCCTTGCTACTCTGCCATGAATCCGATTGTGTCTTTCTGATGGTGGAGTCATGAACATTGACCTTAGCCGAGGCGAGAGAGGCCTGCAGATCCCTGGATGTTGTTCTAGGGTTCTTTGTGACTTCCTGGACGATTTTACGCCTTGCTCTTGGAGAGATTTTGGCAGGACGGCCACTGCTGGGAAGATTCACTACTGTCCCAAACTTTCTTCATTTGGACATTATAGCTTTGACTGTGGTTTGGTGGAGCCCCAGAGCCTTAGAAATTGCTTTGTAACCCTTTCCAGACTAATAGGCATCAACAACTTTTTTTCCGGAGATCTTCAGGAATTTCTTTTGTTCGTGGCATGATGTGCCTCTAGAACCTGTGTGCTGACAACTTCACTCTGATAGTAAGGGCCAAAGTTAGTCAGATTTATATTGGGCAGGGCTGGCCCAAATCAGGCCTGGTTGTTAACCAAAGTACTCAAACAGCTGACCCTAATTATCCCTTTAATTTGGTTGAGTTAACTAGGGGGGCAATAACTTTTTCACACCTGAAGATTGCATGTTTGATTACCTTGCACACCAAACAAATGAAAGAAGCACCAAACTTTGGTGACATTAGGTTATTCCACAAGAGCAGATTAATACAATAACCCACAACAGATAGAGTGCCGACAGTTGCAGGGGAGCTGGAATAGATGAAGGAAAGGAGTAGCGCTTCTAAAATTATTGATTTAGTCTTTAAGATTGTTTTTTTAAGCCCTCTGCAATCGTGACATTAGGTTATTCCACAAGAGCAGATTAATACAATAACCCACAATAGATAGAGTGCCGACAGTTGCAGGGGAGCTGGAATAGATGAAGGAAAGGAGTAGCGCTTCTAAAATTATTGATTTAGTCTTTAAGATTGTTTTTTTAAGCCCTCTGCAATCGTGACATTAGGTTATTCCACAAGAGCAGATTAATACAATAACCCACAATAGATAGAGTGCCGACAGTTGCAGGGGAGCTGGAATAGATGAAGGAAAGGAGTAGCGCTTCTAAAATTATTGATTTAGTCTTTAAGATTGTTTTTTTAAGCCCTCTGCAATCGTGACATTAGGTTATTCCACAAGAGCAGATTAATACAATAACCCACAATAGATAGAGTGCCGACAGTTGCAGCAGAGCTGGAACAGATGAAGGAAAGGAGTAGCGCTTCTAAAATTATTGATTTAGTCTTTAAGATTGTTTTTTTTAAGCCCTCTGCAATCTATTGCCATACCCTTTTTATGACCTTTATTATTGAAAAAATATGATTTTATTTAGTGAGTTGCAAAAGAGACATCTTTCATATACAAGGCAACCACAATTACACAGCCCGTTGACTTGCACAATTGATGCCTAAGAGAGACAGCACAGTCAATTCAGTAGTTAATATTTATTTTGTGGCATTTCAAAGGCACTTTTTTGGTTTATAAAAAATAAAAAATGGATTTCATATTTGCTGTGTTCTTAACCGGTTTATTTTGAATATTTCGAAGATTTCTTAGTGCTAATGTAAATGCTGAATGTCAGAAACAACCTTCAGCTGCATTTGCAAGGTTTCTGCTGAGAAATCTTGAAAACATGACAACCAATAACCTAAAAAGTACAGAGATGGCATCTGTAAATTATTATTATTATTTGTTTATTTAGCAGAATTTATTATTATTATTTGTTTATTTAACAGACACCTTTGTTCAAGGCGACTTACAGAGAATTGGGTGTGTGAACTATACATCAGCTTCAGTCACTTACAATAACATCTCACTGGAAGCGGAGCACAAGGAGGTTAAGTGACTTGTTCAAGGTCACACAATTAGTCATTGAGTGAGCCGGGATTTGAACCGGAGACATCCTGGTTACAAGCAATTTTCTTTAACCACTGGACAACACAGCCTCCCATGCTATAACCTAAATGCTAAGGAAAGATGGTATTAGACCGTTTTTCTTTTAGAGTTCAGTGCAAAACCAACCAGGTTAATTTTGAAATGTAATATCATGGTTATGACAACTGAAAGGAAAAGAAAGCAAGTAATAGAAAAAAAAAAAACTGCACAAATATTCATATCACCCAAAGCGTGACCAACCCCACCCCCACCCCCATTATTACCTTTATTTTTTGATACTGTTGCTCCATAGCTCGAAGACTCTTCTTGGCCTCCTCATCTTTACCTTCAAGATCAGCTTCCAGCCTGGTAATCCTCTTCTCCAGGAAACTCACTGTATCACTTTTGGAAGAAGCATCTCCTTCACCGGATGTGGCTGAAGCAGCAGCAAAGATCAAGGCAGGCAGGGAGTTTGGATGCCTTCTCCGAATAATGTCCTCCATTTCCTTTACCTATTACAAAGTCAGAGTGATGTGTACAAACCAACTAGCATAATCAATTAGGTCAGTGATCATGACACTGGATTGTGAGTTCATTTGCTGTAAAAGGCTAAACACTTTGGATTGAAAATAAAAATCCAACCACTTGCAAATGTAACAAGTCCGTATTTTATTTTAAAATAACAATAATAAAATATTGTACAGATAATCTTATATATAAGCATTTTATTTATCATTATATGTCATCATTATAAACATATTTGTCAATCTTCATGTTTTAATAGTTTCACAAATCAATGGATTGTGCATATCCAATAAATAACTAATATCGCTTCCGTTCAAATCTAGGTTATTTTATTTTTTCAGTGACTAACTTTATATTTAAACAATAACTGCACTCAGACACTTGATCCAATGTTGCCACGGCCAGGACTGAAGTACTGTGTGCAGAAAGGCTCAAGACACAGAAGTGAGATTAACACGCGTTAAAATAATTAATCTCCAAAAAAATTAACGCGTTCCTCACTATCTTGTAAAGTGCTTTGTGATGGTGGTCCACTGTGAAAGGCGCTATATAAAATAAAGACTGATTGACTGATTGATTGATTGAAGTTAACTGTGATTAATTGACAGCCCTATAAATTAAACAAGACGATTGTTTCTAATCTGCTAATGCCTGCTTAACTATGGTGAATTTGTTTTGTAACTTTACTAGATCGCTGCATTTAAAATGTCAGGTTCATGTATTCACCATTGCTTAACCAGCACATACACACACACCACCTTCCACGTTGTTATGCTATACAAATATTGAAATTTGTTGTGAAACCCCCCAATGCATTGGAAACCTAGATGAGGGTTGAACATTAACATAATTTTGAAGTTAAGAAAGAAGAAAAAGGTGCATATCTTTATTTTCTAGCCACAAGGGACACATTGCTGTGCATGACTGATCAGGTTAAGAGCAAGAGCCATGGAAACTATTTAACGCTGAAGTCCTGCTCCACTTAGCTGGTGCAGAATTCTGATTTCCCAAAGAATAGCATTATACTGACAATTAGAATATGCATTGGTATACATATTGGATTAGCTGGAATTAAATTATTTAAAAAAGTGTAATTTGTTTGTAATTTTAGGGCAGTAAATTATCCATGGGCAGTGTTTGGAAATAGGGGATAGTGTGTTGTCCTTAACATCATGTATATTTTTCTTAAGTTTTTGCTTTTTATTGTTATTATTATTATTATTATTATTATTTTATCCAGGGCGACTTACAATTGTTACAAGATATCACATTATTTTTACATACAATTACCCATTTATACAGTTGGGTTTTTACTGGAGCAATCTAGGTAAAGTACCTTGCTCAAGGGTACAGCAGCAGTGTCCTCCACCTGGGATTGAACCCACAACCCTCCGGTCAAGAGTCCAAAGCCCTAACCACTACTCCACACTGCTGTTATTAATTAAAAAGTAAAATACCTGTCTCTCAAGGTCCTGAATTCTTTTTGCATCACCCACTCTCTCCTTGAATTTTCTTTGTTGTTGCACATTTCGGTCTCCAACTTCTGTCTTGAGTTTTTCGACCTGTGCAAAATGTTATGTTGGAATTATTATTATTATCATGAATTGAATAGGGCCCAGAAAATGGTGAAAATGTTCTGTAACTTTAGCAAGTTTTTTTTTTTTTTTACCTGATCTTTCAGTTTCTGTATCTCTGTGGAAGCTGCTATGAGTCTTTGTGTGTCCTTATCCAGAAGGTCCTGGTTTTCAGCATACCATTGCAATCTCTTTTTCAAACCACAGATTTCTTGCTTATATTGGTCTTCCATGATCTTCATCTCAAAGGTTTTATCACCTGTCAATTGCATTCAAAACTTAAATATGAAAAAATACAAAAGAAAATGTGACATGTAGCCAAGTAACATTTTTATTAAAGCAGCTTACATAATATACGTAATGTTCAATGTCTGGAAGATGTACTTTCCTTAGACACAAAACAGATTTTTTTTTTCATTATCTTTTAAGAGAAAGGTTTAATGTAGAACACAAACAAGTATGTAATCTAAAAATCATCCTGCTTATGTAGGTCTGGATATAATATGTTCTCAGAACTTGCTCTACTGTTTTACCGTTAAATATTGGGTACCTGAGCTATGACTGCAAATGTATGTATTATTTTAGAAGAAATGCACTTGCAATATATATCTATCTGTTATTACTTATAAAATGGACCTCTCGAAGGTTATCTCCCTCCATCCATGGAGAAAATGAGGAGAGATTACCCTTGACAGAAAGTGAATAATTTAATTAGATGTTGCAAAATTCAGAAGCCTATGTTATAGGATATACGTAGGAATAAAACATTTACTCAAGGTATCCTTCATTTCTGTATGTCTCCCGGATTTGCCAAAAAAGAATGGAAGACTTTTAAGTAATCTGTCAGAGAGCCAATTCTGCATCCATGATTCCAGTAAAGAGCCATTTCACCTGCAAAATGTTACCTCTCATAAGACCTATTTTTGTAAAACGTGTTTATAAAGCAAAATAGTATAAATACGGCAATATTTGATTTGTAGGTAATTACAAGAAGACTGGAAGGTGAAATGAAATAAAACATTCAGATTCTACCTGATGTATGAATGACTTGGGCTTTAGCAAGATCCCTTTCCTTTTGCATATGAACAAGATCCACCTCGAGAGACTGTTTGTCTTGCTTAAGTCTTCTTACTTCTTCCATGAGCTTTGCCTCCTCTTTCTGTGTTAAAAAATAAAACAACTTTTAGATACAATACACTGTATTTGTAAATAGACTGTGATAACAATTTAACATTGTTAATGCACACAAAAATAAAGCACACTTAAGCTTCAAGCTTTTATTGTTGAACACTAAGCTCTGGCAATACCTTTTTGCAAAGATTTTTCAATCTATAATGCAAAAGTATAATACACAGCCTTTCTATTGACTAAAATGTATCTTACATTAAAAAGCAAGTAGCCAGTGTGGATTTCTGCAGTTATCTTGACAGAAGTGTTTTCACACCTATTTGCAAGAACAAAACAAAACATCCCCAGTGGCATAGTGTTTTGTGAATACTGTGTCTGCATGCATGAGGAACATGTATGCAAAAATACATATGGCAGCTTTATTATGGAGGTCCTAGTCACTGGCAAATTTTGGCCAATATATTTACATAACCATATCAAATATAACATCTGTTTCTTACATGGTGTGGCAGCACAGAAGCGTGAAACTGTAATGCGTTTCCCCCTCAAAGTCAGCCAGTGGGAAAGCAGTCACGTTAGAATTCACAATGCAACAGAAACCGAACCGACATTTAAGCTACTAAGTTATTAAAAGAAAGTAGGCATAATGTATATATGTGTACAGTCTTTATATATACAGTCGCAGAAGAAAGTGTTGGAACCCTTCATCTGAAACAATGCTATTCACTAATGTATTATTTATTTAGTTTAATAAATACTGTTTATTAAACTATTATTATTATTATTTGTTTATTTAGCAGACGCCTTTATCCAAGGCGACTTACAGAGACTAGGGTGTGTGAACTATGCATCAGCTGCAGACTCACTTACCTCTACTTATTTAGCAATGATATGTTTGAAGTTTGAAATATTGGCACCCCGTTTTAACTCAAATAATTTACCTGCAATCTTTACGGTATTCACTAGCGTGTTCAGAAGAAACTTCAAAAACATATCATTGCTAAATAAGTGTAGTTGAATACACATTTTTATAACTAAATACATCAGAGAATAACATTGTTTCCAATGCTCACTTTGCTCATTTTATTCTGCCAGGGCACTGTATATATTATAATTAATATTTTATACATTATTTTTACGTTACATAATTGGTCTTTCTGCATTGACACACTTTTTCTGCGTTTATGTGTCATTATAATACAATCATATGATAAACAGGGATTGAAAGTGACTGCTTACAACTCACTGATGTCGGGATAATGCCACTGGTAATGAAACAGCCGACAAAAAATGAAAAAAATAAAGCGGTCCTCCTCATTTGTTGCCTTTGAAAACGTCTCTTCCTTGCACATAATGCAGCACGAAAAAGCTCAACAATATTTATTATCCTGCTTTCGTGCTGACATTCTGCCAGAAGGCAGATGCTGAATAAACAGAATGTACATACATAGTACTAATATCGCAAGCCTTGCACGGGCGGAACCCTCCATGTTTAGTAATGAACATCCGTCTGGGCATTAACAGGAAGATATCATTTTGGTCACATGCACAAATCCAGACGATCAGATTCACTTAAAAAATTGCAGTGTGAAAACAAATGCATTCTGGTGCGATTACAGTCGAGAAGGTGAACTTGAACTCGCTTGGAGGAAAAATGCAGTTTGTTTGAGATCTTCTGCCGTTAAACCAATCGAAGCAAAATTGCAACATTTTAGTTTGTTTGCAAGTTAATTCTAAATTGGATCTTCATAAACAAACTAGCTATGAAAGGGCCCTTAAATTCCTCCCTGCAAAAACATGTGGGGGTGAGGCTGGAGCTGTGAATTGAATACATGAGCTGTATAAACAGGGGAATCACAGGTGTTAGTGGAAGCAGTGTTGTGATGGTGAAGGCAGTGTGGTTTGTTTTGTGAAAATAAAATGCGCATGAACGCTTAAACTAGTGTTTCTGGTCTCCGAGTCTCCTTCCTGACGCACCGTCACACATGGTTACTGACATGGGAGGTGGTTCAGTTTTACTGCAGTAAGACTCATTTGTTTTTCTAAAAAAAATATATCCAACTATACTCTGTGTACTATAGTGGCAGTTAGTTTTGTTTTTTTTGACCAATTCATTTTGAAATTGTTTAATTGCTGCCACTGGTATGCAAACTGCACAAGATTAATTTTTGATTGAAAGGGTTTTTTAAATTAAGCTGTATTTCATCTCAGCGGCTTTCAAAACCTTTATACATATAAGATTATATGCTGTATGGCTACAATTATGTGGGTTTTGGTGGATCTACAATTAAAAAAAAAAAATATTGCAAATTTGTATATTTTGCTTCTGGTGCTTCTGCCTTTTAAACCTGAAACAAATCCAGCAATAAAAACCAAATAGACATTTTGCAAGTAATTACAAAGTGATACTAGCATATAAATTACAATATTATCATGCAGGGGATAATTTTGTATATTTATGCAGTAATAAAACAAGATTAGTGGTTCCAGTTTTTGCTTTGACCCATTTTAGACAGATACAAAAAAATAAAAGCATGTACAATCAGAACACTGCATCCACTGCCTTAGCATTTATATACAATACATTTTTTTAAATGATCTACTTACCTGAGCAGCTCTTAGTTGTACAAGTAATTCTGTAAAAGTCTGGTTTCTGCTCACCTCACCATCATGACCTACAGTTTGTTGCAGGTTACTCTTGGTCATCTGTTCCCTTATCAAAAATATAAAAAAATATCAGTGCTTCCCAAGGTAATCTATGCACATTAGTGTGGAAAACTGTCATTCTATAATACTATTAATACTCTGTTAGAACTGTACAGTAACATTTACAGATGTATGTTAATTTTACCCAACTTACTTCATGAAAGCCAGTTCAGTCATTAAACGGTGATTCTCCTTGAACATCAGTTCCTCATTTTGTTTATTTATAGCCTGGAGTGCCTTTGTCTGTCTGTACAGCTTTTCATTTTCCTTAAATGAAAATGTACAGTATTTACAGAAAACATGCTGCAATACATGTAGGGGTTTAATGTTTGACACGGATAGAAAATTCAAGAATAGGTAAGTGTCAACACTGCCTAATTGAAAGCCTTGGAAACGAATAGTCAGCAAGTCAGTCAGCTATGGCGACCACTATAAAAAAGCTGCTACTAAATTCATTTTTAAAAATGTGTAAGCTCTGGCCACAAGCCATAATTTAAAGCCATAATTTCCCCAGCTCTACAACAACTCATTTCAGTAAATTAAAATGTATCTTTTAAAATAACTGCCATGCGTTTCCATTACAAATCATACATGTGTTAGTCTATGGCCTTTGAATGAGTTAAAGTCCTTTGTTTCTATAATATTTCTGCCAATAAAATATTTTAGTACAGTGAAACCTGTACAGTCCAGCATGGCTTTGGACCGGAACATTGGGCCAGATTAGACAGTGTGCTGGATTACAGTGTTCCTGTAAAAAATTGAATCCTGTACCTAAAAAAGGTAAAATGACTTTCCAGCGATGGTTTGTTGTGCGGACATTTAGACATTTATTTGCTGTTCAACAATGTCTTGCTTTTGTTTGCTTTTTTATACAAGTTTTAAACTTAGAAAAGAAAAATCACATGACCCTGTGCCAGATTACAGTCAGATTCACACTGATTTTATGCAGAAGAAATTTAAAAATCATGCCACATTCCACAATAGACAGGTTCCGCATTGTAGAGGGTATCACAACATTAATTTCAATATGGATTTGATCATCACTAATTATACAGAATGATGGTTTGTAGAGGGGCTGTATTACCATACCTGATGGTAGCCTTGAATGAGTATCTCTTGTTCCTTAACCTCCTTTTCTATAAGCTTCAACTTCTGCTCTGTTATTGGGTCAGCTGGGTCACCAAAAACCCATTTATTTTTCTTATTGGCTTCTTCTATGCTGTGGAGCTGTGGGTGAAATCCACTGATTTGTTATTAATCTTGTATTGGGCAGGTTTATTTTTCTCTTTCACAGCTGATTAGGAAACCTTTGGTTTTTATTTAGTTTCCAATTATCAATGAGTGTGTTCATATAATAAAATACATCCTGTTTTATATTACAAAACCAAGGTCCTGTAATTTTAAAATACATCAGTGGCAAGTAATATCACATAATGACAGAGAACTGCCATGGTTATGTCTTTGGATTAGTGTGCAACTAAAATTAAAGGAACAGAGCCCACTGTTCCATAATAGTGCCTTTTAAAATACATTTTATCCAGTTTTCTGTTGACATACATTTCACCCCATAATTCAGTTCAACCAAAATTTAATAACATGTTTTCTGCAAATGATTTTGACATGCAACTTCAAAAGCATCTTACAAAGCTACAAACACATTACTTGGATCCTGAAGGTTGAATTCATCAATCCCATTTAGATCCCAGTCCCTAAGTGTATGATTTTTAACATTCTGGCACCCAGGGGCATCCTTGTCTGCTTGATAAAAAGATTGATTTGGGCTGCTGTGGATACAGTTCTGGAAGCCCTCTAGCATAACACTTCAACCGTAAAACTAATTTTGACAGAAGCAAGAAGATGAAACTAGATTATTGTGAAGAGCACAGATGTGGCCAAAGTGAAAATATTACATGCCTATCTTTTCATGTCCATCTGTTCTATCTCATCAACAAAGAGAGGCACCATTAATGAAATGTGCCTGATCAACCTGCAAAATGGTAAAGACAATTAAAAGTTTCTACAATAAGAATGGAGACCTAATGAACATCCTTAATGAACAGCTGACATGGATCCGAGTGCCAGATTTGTTCAATGTCATTACTTTTACATTATATTTGTAAAAGGGTTCTTTGTCTCCTGGCCTGGTGATATTCACCATTGAAGTAAAGTTTTTAATTGAATATAGTTTTCTTGCTGTTGATAAAGTACATTTCTTGAGTGCACAAAAAAAGCTGGAAAAACAGGAATTATCACTTTACAATATCCTAAACCTGGCGTGTAACTGGAATACAAATTTCTTTATAACACAGATATTTATTAAAACAGGATATCAGATTTTCATAACATTTAACAAGTTTTTACCATTAGAAGCTGTAAATGTGAAACCTGATTTCTGTTTTTTGTCTGTATTTGCTAACATGACAAGGGAGAGGGAGAGCTAGAAAGAGAGGTCACCACTAGAACCTAAATTCCATTACTGTAATTATAAAATAAGGGACTAACTTAAGCTAAGAAAAAAAACCTTGACTGTTAAAAACAAACTTCAGGGGAGTGGCCCTTAAGATTTCTTATCGGTAAGCTCACATGAAACACTCCCTCTTTACCTTAGTCTGTATGATGTAATTCTCCTGCTTCAGTTCAAACACTTCTTTCTCATGTTTGAGCCTCAGCTCTTTATCTCTGTGCTGATGCTCCCTTTCCTTTTGCTGTAACTCTGCTTTGAGTTTCTCCACCAGGCTGTGTTCGGTGCTCAATCTTTCATGAACTTCCTCTGCCCTTTGTAATAGGCTGATCTCTCTTTGGATGTTTCCTGCATGGTTTGGTGAATTATTATGCTTTGGAAGCTCTTCTATTGCATTTCCAGAAGATTCAATCTACAGAAAGACAATACCCACAGCACAATTATCATAATCATAAAGGGCCATGTAAATTGACAGCTAAAACAAAATATGGCCAGTGTCCCAGTCACCCCCTCCCTCCGCTATAAATTTAAAATCAGGGAAGAAGCCCAAATAACTCACAAACCCATCCCTTAACCACTGGGTTTCTCCTTTTTGTTTTACAAATTGGCAAAGTTTTTCAATAACATCTTACTCACCTACTGTTACGTTTGCAAGTACCAGAATTGGGGATTGAGTAGGCTTATTTGTCAGCATCCATAGTGCACCCACAAATAATAGCCATACCAGCAGTAATTGGTTCACAGCCATGGTTAGCAGAGTCTGTAGTAGTGGCATTTTATCGCTATTGGTGGATTTGCCAAAAACAGCTTAAATGGTACATTTTCAGGTTTTTGGACAGTATGGCCAGTTACAGAAGCTAAAGGAATGGTCCCTTATTCATAACTGAGTTATTTGAATAAGTCTGTTTTTGTAGATACCATAATATTTGATATGCATTTGTTCTAGTCTGTTGAATATAAAACTGCATTGTATTTAAATAAAAAATAAACACTATAAATAGCTCATGGAGTTAAAGCTTTTTAACAAGGACACAATGTCACAAACAGGAAAACAAAGAAGGTAAGAAGAGCTTTTTACAAAACGCCCACATGTAACCATGGGGAATTACCCATCATATTAACGTCAGTATAAAATGTGTGATTTAAACCTCTTCGCAATACTAACAATCCAACAGTGGCAGATCAATAGCATTTAATCAATTTTACTCTGTTTCCTTTGTGTCATGAAACCTTAACAAGACACTGCGCACTGTTAAGTACGGTGGCCCTGAAGTGCAAACCTGAAAAACAAAATGAAAACCTGAAAACAAAATGAAAACCTGAAAAACAAATTCAAAACCTGAAAAACAAATCCAAGGACCCGAAAACAAATCCAAGGAACTGAAAACAAATTACAAAACATGAAAAAAAAAATTTGAGGACATAAAAAAAAATAAAAATAAGGAGGACCTGAAAAACAAATCCGAAGAACTAAAAAACAAATTCCAAGACATTAAAAAACAAATCTGAGGACATAAAAAAATAAATACGGGGACCTGAAAAGCAAATCCGAGGACATGAAAAATTCAGGAGCAATTACGGAAAGGGAGGGTACATAGTCAAACAGATTGGACTTCAGCGATTGGACGAAAAAATCTGTCAATTACTGTAACCCACCATGCACCGAGGAGTGGCTGTGAAGTTGGTTGCTGCTTTTCAAATCTGTCCGTAAAGTATTAAGACTGAAGGAGAAAAACGTGTTTATTTAGTCGTTACTTATTTATTTATTTATACATTTTTTTATTTAAGCCATTGGATATACAAGTGAGGGCAAGCAGACCAGTTCAGGCTACAACATCAAAAGAACCAGAAAAACGTAAGTGAAAGGATATCAAATAAAATAATCTAAACTATGGTGCATTGCTGTATGTACTGTCCCAGCAGTCACTCGACATAATTTAAAAGTAGTTTTGTATTTCAGATTAAGTTGTGACGTTGAACAACAACACAAAGTCTATTGCATAGGCCTCGTACACACACACTGCGGTTAGCTCGACAACTGTATTTACTTCACTCGCCGAGATTGTTTGTTACACACACCTTTCGTTACTGAAGTGAGTGCGGTCGGTAGCCATGATTATGATCCCGATTTAACATTTAAGTTTGACTTTCTTATTCTTTATTGTTCCAGTTTAAGATGTTTTGTCCGTTTTGTGGCAAAGGTTTAGCGCATGTTATGGCATTTTGTAATCACTGTGGTAATCGCGTTTTTGCCTAAAGACCCCACAGTCAACAATAAAGAATTTACATAACACTCTACAGGTAAAAAAATGTATTATTATTATTATTATTATTATTATTATTATTATTATTATTATTATTACTATTTTACTGTTATTTCTTTAGTTATTATTGCTAAAATGTAATTTACTGTGTTATTAATTAATATCTGTCCATATCTGCAAAAAATATCAAGTCAGAGACGTTTATTAAAGCACATTTATTATGATGGCAAAGGTTTTCTTTGGCCATAACATAACTAAAAAACCCAAAATGTTGTCTATGTGTTTGATTAATGTTTATAAAAAAAATGCATTTATAGTTTTAGTATCCAGTACAGCCAAATTATCATCTTTAAAACAAGGAGTTCAGGAAAATGAAAACAGTAGAAAGAAACAAATTTTCCTTTGCAAAGAAGAACCTCAAGCATGATGTAAAAAAGCAAGTTCAGGTAAGGTTGTTCTTAACAATGTGTGTAGGATTTCCTCAATGCATAGTTTTTAAAGACTAGACAACTTAAACAAGTCAGGGATTCCAAATATATAAAATTACTATGGCACTGTATAATGTTTGCAATTGTCCATGCTGAAAATTGCCAAATTTCACAAGACAAAAAATCATGCTGTTTCAGAACTTGAAAATAAACCTGTAAAATAATTCTAAAATGTAAAAAAAAATGATGATTTTCTTTTGGAGTATGTTACACTGTATATGAAAACCCACCAGTTTAGATTATATCTGTAGCTCATGCAAATCTTCTCCTCTGCCTAGGTCACTATAATATGTGACTGAACTTTGTTGTAATATTGTTGTTATACATATATTACTTTGTATACTAACGTTTGTAACATTTATTTAAGTCAGCTTTGATAAAGACCAATAATAATGTATACACAGCAAAAAAATAAATTTATTATTATTTTTCTGAGTTTTGAATAATTCATGTTTGCACAATTATCAGTTTATGAGTAGTAATCCATTTCCATGACAGACGCACATTTCTTGGGTGTTAAAAGTACCAGATAAAATCACTACCCACGGCATGTGTATATTAAAGGAAATTGCACAGTTTACATGTTACATATATGTATTTTAAAATAAATGTTTTTATTTATTTATTTTTGTATTTTTGTTTATGCCCTTCTAGATAAATGTTAGAATAATGATTCCTAACAACTGTGGCGGTGTCAAGCCAGCAAGAGGGAAAAACATGCCAGTACCAATTGACCCACAAAGCTCTGCAGAACAAGTTCTAGCTGTGGCAGAGAGAAAAATTAAAGATTTTAATAAAGATATACATGAGGGACCTTACGTCCTTTTGTATCCTGACAGTACCGAAGTTATGATTATTCCTGGGACTCAGAAGCCCTTTACAGCTGAAGAATACAAACAAGCAGTTGGAAAACCATATAAACGCATCACCTTGTTCATTTGTTTGAAACAACATTTTGAAGGAGGTGGGTTGTTTTTAAAAACTAAAGCCATGTATTTAATTTAGTTTTGCTTTTACATCTAGTGATTTTATCTGGTACTTTTAACACCCAAGAAATGTGCGTCTGTCATGGAAATGGGTTACTACTCATAAACTGATAATTGTGCAAACATGAATTATTCAGAAAAATAATAATAAATATATTTTTTTGCTGTGTGTATACATTATTATTGGTCTTTATCAAAGCTGACTAAAATAAATGTTACAAACGTTAATATACAAAGTAATATATGTACAACATAACATTGTATAACAACAATATTACAACAAAGTTCAGTCACATATTATAGTGACCTAGGCAGAGGAGAAGATTTGCATGAGCTACAGATATAATCTAAACGTGGGTTTTCATATACAGTGTAACATACTCCAAAAGAAAATCATCATTTTTTTTACATTTTAGAATTATTTTACAGGTTTATTTTCAAGTTCTGAAACAGCATGATTTTTTGTCTTGTGAAATTTGGCAATTTTCAGCATGGACAATTGCAAACATTATACAGTGCCATAGTAATTTTATATATTTGGAATCCCTGACTTGTTTAAGTTGTCTAGTCTTTAAAAACTATGCATTGAGGAAATCCTACACACATTGTTAAGAACAACCTTACCTGAACTTGCTTTTTTACATCATGCTTGAGGTTCTTCTTTGCAAAGGAAAATTTGTTTCTTTCTACTGTTTTCATTTTCCTGAACTCCATCAATTGTTTTAAAGATGATAATTTGGCTGTACTGGATGCTAAAACTATAAATGCATTTTTTTTTATAAACATTAATCAAACACATAGACAACATTTGGGGTTTTTTAGTTATGTTATGGCCAAAGAAAACCTTTGCCACCATAATAAATGTGCTTTAATAAACGTCTCTGACTTGATATTTTTTGCAGATTATAGTATGACTTCTTGGACAGATATTAATTAATAACACAGTAAATTACATTTTAACAATAATAACTAAAGAACAGTAAAATAATAATAATAATAATAATAATAATAATAATAATAATAATAATAATAATAATAACATTTTTTACCTGTAGAGTGTTATGTAAATTCTTTACTGTTGACTGTGGGGTCTTTAGGCAAAAACGCGATTACCACAGTGATTACAAAATGCCATAACATGCGCTAAACCTTTGCCACAAAACGGACAAAACATCTTAAACTGGAACAATAAAGAATAATAAAGTCAAACTTAAATGTTAAATCGGGATCATAATCTTGGCTACCGAACGCACTCACTTCAGTAACTAAAGTGTGTGTAACAAACAATCTCGGGCGAAAGTGAAGTAAATACAGTTGTCGAGCTAACCGCAGTGTGTGTGTACGAGGCCTATGCAATAGACTTTGTGTTGTTGCTCAACGTCACAACTTAATCTGAAATACAAAACTACGTTTAAATTATGTCGAGTGACTGCTGGGACAGTACATACAGCAATGCACCATAGTTTAGATTATTTTATTTGATATCCTTTCACTTACGTTTTTCTGGTTCTTTTGATGTTGTGGCCTGAACTGGTGTACTTGCCCTCACTTGTATATCCAATGGCTTAAATAAAAAAATGTATAAATAAATAAATAAGTAACGACTAAATAAACACGTTTTTCTCCTTCAGTCGTAATACTTTACGGACAGATTTGAAAAGCAGCAACCTACTTCACAGCCACTCCTCGGTGCATGGTGGGTTACAGTAATTGACAGATTTTTTCGTCCAATCGCTGAAGTCCAATCTGTTTGACTATGTACCCTCCCTTTCCGTAATTGCTTCTGAATTTTTCATGTCCTCGGATTTGTTTTTCAGGTCCCCATATTTATTTTTTTATGTCCTCAGATTTGTTTTTTCATGTCTTGGAATTTGTTTTTTAGTTCTTCGGATTTGTTTTTCAGGTCCTCAGTTAGTTTTTTCAGATCTTTAAATTTGTTTTTTTTAGGTCCTCAGATTTGTTTTTCAGGTCCTCTTATTTTTTTTTTTTTATGTCCTCAATTGTTTTTTTTCATGTTTTGTAATTTGTTTTTCACTTCCTTGGATTTGTTTTCCGGGTCCTCGGATTTGTTTTTCAGGTTTTTGAATTTGTTTTTCAGGTTTTCATTTTGTTTTTCAAGTTTGCACTTCAGGGCCACCGTAGTTAAGTCTACTTACCATATGATCTTGTATTTTCCCGGCACCTTTTATACTCCTATCGATTTGCTGCTGCAGATAACCAGCAAACGAATGCACTGAAGCAAAAAGTCCACTATCCATCTTTAGCCCACATTTTGTCATTGTGGAATTAAATGTCTGCGTCATGCGACATTCCTCCTTTACATGAGAAAAGAAAAAAAAAATGAAGAAAACGATAAGCACACAAACATTAATATCCACATTATAAATTTACAAACCTTATCCAAAATGTGTCAGTATTTTAGTATATGCTAAACTATTTTTGGTTTGCTCTTACAAAACTTCTATAAGGTCAAGATAAAATTAGTCATTCATTACAAATAAAACTCAAATCCTAGAACAAAAACTTTCTTGTAGTTGTTTTCTTGTAGTGTAAATATGGCCAGGTACCCTGTCATGGTGCTGGGTATTTTTATAGGGCTTTATAGGACACTGAGGGGTAGATGTACTAAAGTGTTGCACCTGTCGCAATAGTCACAAATGAGTCAGAAGTCTTGGGTGAAATGTACTAAACAAGCGCAATGCTCTTATCAATTTTTTAGGTAATGCAGTTTTCTTTGCGGTTCAAAGATGTAATTATGTGCATTCCTGCATAAATTCACAAAAATGGGGTGGAGATAATGCTCTCAAATATTGAGACGTACTAAAGCTGCCGGCAATTGCGACACTTACAATTGCATCAATTTGTTAAGAACTTTTGAAAGTTCTTTTTCCCAGTCCACTTTTTCTCATGCATTGCCAGTTGTGCTCAATGCAGGCGAACACCCAAGTACCTAATTTTCGGTAAAGTCACAGAGATGCCAACTTCTGAAAGGAGAAAATAGTAGCTAAGCGAGGCAGACTTTTTTTTAAGGCCAGACACGGGAGACAGAAGTTTTATTTACAACACCAAGACTGGTACCCAGTTTTTTTATTTTCTTTTAGCTTTATTTTTCTCTTTAGCCCGCAGAGGGCACTGTTGTCTGTGGCCTGAATACCGACAATGATAGTCAGGTCCACAGTAATACCAATACAGGTACAGACCAATGTTTTCGCACTCACAGGTGCTAAAAAGAATAATAAAAGGCGAAAGAAAAAGGGAAAATAAAACAGCAATAAAACTACAAAATAAAGGTGTGCACTCGGCAACGTTACCCTGACCGTCGCTATCCGCACAGACCGGGTCTCTGTCCTACGCCACCCGTCCACTCAACCTGATTGTATTGTTCGGGTTCTGCCAAAGTTTTTCCCTGCTACTAAAAAAATTCCTTTTTTTTTTTTCTTTTTTTTTTCTTTTTTTAAAATTAATTTGTTGTCGTGCTCGGTCCGACAGCAGAGCTTCCGCCAGCTGGCTCGTTTCGTCTTAGAGGGGCAGGCTGAGGGAATACAAGAGAGTTATCTTATAGAGTGAGCAATCCTCCAAGGCCTGCCTCTCAGCCACTCAGAGAGAGGGAAAGCCAACACACCCTCTTCCCCACCTCTCCGTGTCACTGCCATGACTGACAGGCGGATCTACGAGGCTGCTTCCCCCTTCCTGCAATACCCCGCATGCGCCAGACAGGCAGCACAGACCTCCCCTGTTACACCTACCCAAAACACATTATAGTGTTATTTCAGCGCAATGACTTACATTTAAAATGCATTGAGCACTATAACTGTATGTATGTGAGATTTTATTGTATTGTTTTTAAACCCTACACCTCCTTATGTTGGACAAACATATCTGGTTTAGCGAGGGGCTAATGTATGATTATGAAAAGCTTTTTGGGAATGAAGGTGGGGGCCCCACTATACGATCTGATGGGATTAAACTGCCTTTCATATATATATATATATATATATATATATATATATATATATATATATATATTTTTTTTTTTAATAGGTAAAATGAAGACAGAATGTATTGTACAGATGACACTTACATTTAACAAAAACAATGTTATTTTGATTTTTGCACCCTTGCATGCATAGACGTTATCCATCGTGTACCATCTGCTGCAGCAAACCACAATTCAACTCCCGCTATTTATTTGAACAATGTCATATGACTCTCGCAATGCTTGAGATCTCGTAAGAAGGCGCAATAAATATTATAATTAGTATTTTGCAGCTCTTTTCATTACCATATTTTCTTTTAGTACATACGACAAAATGTATACTTTGCAAATTGGCGCATCGAAAATGCAAATTGCAGTACGTCTGCGACTGGCCCATCTTAGTCTTGAGGTTGGTTAAATGTTTGTTAAATGTTTCCATTAAGATTCCCTCATAGCACAAAATATATTTGTCATGTACTGTCCTAACAGGAGCACCCCCAGAAATACTTCACACGGTACGCAAAACTGAACCACACCAACATCCCATCTCATGCCGATAACCCTGCATCACCATGCTGTAAAGTGTTTCAGCCAATCAAACAGCACTTTTGTTTTTTCCTAGAGTTTCACAGCACCTACACTATCACATTAGAAAACCACATTCAAATTGCATCATTGTTTCCCTTTCTAAAAATGAACAAACACTGCGCATTGCCATTGAGACAGAACTACACTGACAGCCAAATAGTCCAATACAACAATAAAAGCTACAAATAAACCTTTTTAAAATACAGACTTAAACTAGGGGGAAAACTAGTTCACAAATATTTTATGCTACTTCCATTTCTAATAATTTTACTCTCACAATCACTACAACTAATCATTACTCATTCCCTAAGCATGGTGTATAAACATAAACTTTTTTTTTTTTAATGTTACATGTTGTGACAAAATAGGAAGTTTAAAAAAAAATAAAACAATAATAATAATATGAATAAACTCTTGTGGCAAGACAAATGATGAGAACGTAGGTAGACTATCCATGTCACCAGAAGCCCGGGATACAATTACAGCCTTTTTATTGCACAACTTTGGTGTACTTTATTTGTTATAATTAGTTACAATAGCCATTAGGCTTGAAAAAGTAGCAGATATGACCATTTCCATTCCCTTGTTTTTTTAAATGCTTTTGTTTGGCCACTAAACTTTGTTTTGTTTTTGTGAAATATGTTTCGTTACCGTAGTAAACTGAACTTTTATATTTGTGTTGCGATAAATACCTTTGTTTCCCAGTATACCGTAATGTTCTTGAGTTGCTGTACTGGTATTTCATGAATTTTCCTGTTTTCTCCACTTTCTTCCAGGTACAGTTTTAGTAAATGTCTCACTCACTCTCTTTTTTCTTGTGGGAACATTTTCCTGATTTTCAATGAACATGTTACTGTTTTCTTCAGTAATATTTTGAAATCTGGTTGTCATTTGTATTAAACTGCCAGTTTGTGTGCTGTGGTGAAGTCATTTAAGATTCCCACGCGACTGGTACATAATAAACCTTATAATCTTACAGTTCTACATAAGACTGTAAACTCTGGGAGTTCAAATATAATCTATAGGGCTGTAAACAGCTACGACTGATTATAATAATAATAATAATAATAATAATAATAATAATAATAGCATATGACAGTCCTGTTATACAGCTAATAAAAATGTAGAATACATAACAGCTTTTCAGAATGCTTATTTCAGTAAAGGGAAATGAATCATACAGACCAGCTACATCCATTCCCTGGAAATGGACTGCCAGATGTTCTCCTTCATTGCCTTGTCTTTATAATTTGTGTGTCCATCATTGTACAGCTCCGGGCATTTTGATACTGCAAAAATGATCTTTTCTTCTGCCATTGTTTACTGAAGGCACGCAAGGGAAGCAAGCTGTTCCTCATTGGTCAGTTCCCTAGTTGCCGTGCGAGAAAAGCGCACCAATCCAATATTTTTTGCAATGCTTCAGTGTTGTCCATCGCATCACAGGCAGTGTGAACGGCGCATATCAAAAATAGATGTTTTATTTTTTTTTTGTCGTGGTGCAGTATGTCGTACTACGCATTCACCCGGTGTGTGGAGGCCTTTACTCAGCAATGCGACCACAGCGTCACTGTAATATAAACTTAATTAAATGTAAAACAATGTGTGTCTGGTAAAAGATGGACGATTCTTAACTCCAAATCAATTAATTTTCAAAGAAAGTCCATAACTACTGTAATTAGTACCAGTTATTTTGTATTAAAATACTTTCCAACAGTGAGATGCGATTCTATGATCTTAAAGATGCCAAGCAAAGGGTTTATTTTTCAAACAGCATGGAGACTGGCTTGATGCTGAGACTTCAATGGTTTTATCAGTGACTATTTGAAGGTTTGTATCTCGACTAGGCTGTTGTGAAATTCCTGAGAATGTACTTTTGACAATCTTGGAAGCACTGACGTAGCTCTGTGCCCTTTCTCTGGTTGACATTTTTTTTTTAACAAAGTTCCCTTGTCCCTTGCATTTTTTATTCTGAAGTTATGCGATAAGCACTTATTAACACAAGATTTGCAACACGATTACAAGAGATAAGCAAGTGTATAAGGGAGTTCAAACTCTAGAAAAGTCATTGTAGACCTAATCATTTTGATAATTAATTTGTAAAAACATAACAATATAAAATATTGTTTTGCTACAAATTCTTTGGAAAAGGGTTAAACAGTGAATAAACGAAAATATACAGTATAGGTGTAAGCAATAAATTCAAGATCAAAACATTGGAGGATGAAAAGAGCAATTGTGGGACGATACAATACTTTATATTATTTTGTTCACCACTATGTATACCCTCTCAAACAACCATTAATAATCCCCATTGTGTTCTTCTGCACCTTGGCTATGCCTGCGAACATCTGTCCATCTGTATGTCATTTGCATTTTTGCACGCAGCTGGAGACCCACTTACCCAATTGTCATGAAACTTGGTATTAATATTACTGAATTATTGAGAGTATCGGATTCTGGGGCTCTATGGGAGGGGTCTGGCTGTCTGTTCATCCATCTGTCTGTATGTCACACTAACATTTTTGAATATATCTGGAGAATAGCTTTTCAAATTTCATTGCTAATTCGTACTCTATACTATTATGTACATACAGGAGGCTGTGTGGTCCAGTGGTTAAAGAAAAGGGCTTGTAACCAGGAGGTCCCCGGTTTAAATCCCACCTCAGTCACTGACTCATTGTGTGACCCTGAGCAAGTCACTTAACCTCCTTGTGCTCCGTCTTTAGGGTGAGACGTAGTTGTAAGTGACTCTGCAGCTGATGCATAGTTCACACACCCTAGTCTCTGTAAGTCGCCTTGGATAAAGGCGTCTGCTAAATAAACTAATAATAATAATGGTCAACAACTTTTTCATTATAATGATAGGTCTAATTTTGAATTTACAGCTGTGGCCGGAGAATGATGTTTCTGACAGGCTAATTGATTGTGGTAAATTTCCAGTTCGTTACTATGGGAATTTTTTTTTTTAAATTGGTGTAAACCACAGCCAGTAGATGGTGTCAACTATTTAAATTTGCAAAATAGTATTCACTATTTTCTATTCATAATACATTTGGGGCAACCTATATTTTCACAGTTATTTTGATTATATTGATGTTTCACCTTTTAGCTTGCTTGTTGCTTTCTCTGCTGGTAATCTACCTTTTGGACCCATCTTTTGAGGATGTTTGTTCACTGTCTTCTTATCACCCACAGGTAAAAGTTGCTTTGTTGAGAGACCACCTTTGCCATACCCAGAACTCTTGACAGCTGCAGAGGTGTCACCAAAAGTTTTTTTCATTTTGGTTGTCTTGGATGGAGTTTTTCGACCAGTATCCACAGTTTCACCTCCACCTAACATAGAAGATAGTTCTAAATCCTAAACAAAGAATACATTTTATTAGAGCATTATTATTATTTTAAATCTATTTTACACAAACATGTTTCTCAAAAGGCATAAAAAAGCTATTTTGTTTGCTTTTTGAGTTAACCAGATTAACCTACATACATATTTCCCAGGGCAAGAATAAACAATGAATGAATGATATATATATATATATATATATATATATATATATATATATATATATATATATATATATATATATATATATATATATATAGTACCAGTCAAAAGTTTGAGTACACTTGCTGGGAACTAAGTTTTTTCATAATTGACAATGTTTTACGTCATATACGTTTCTGTAAATACTTGAAAATGAAAACACATGTTACAATATACAAAACAAAACATAAGGAACTATCAAAGCAATGTTCAAGAAAATTGAAAATTGTCTCTAAATCTTGGATTCCTCAAAATAGCCACCCTTTGCCTTAATAACAGCCTCACAAACATGAGGCATTCAGTTAACAAGTTTCAGCAGGAAATCACCCGACATGTCTTCCCAGCTCTTCTGCAGCAATTCCCAGAGATGTAGGGCACTTGTGGGTAGCTTTGCTTTGACTCTTCTGTCCAGTTCGTCCCATACAAGTTCTATGGGATTGAGGTCTGGAGACTGGGCAGGCCAGGTCATTAGATTGAGTTGTCCTTCACTTTCCTTCTTCGTCAGATAGTTCTTGCACAACTTTGAGGTGTGTTTCGGGTCATTATCTTGCTGAAGAATGAAGGACTGCCCAACTAGCCGTAATCCTGATGGAATGGCATGCCTCTGAAGTATGCTATGATAGCCATGCTGGTTGAGCTTGCCAAGGACTTGGTAAAGACCACTAAATCTGTCACCAGCAAAGCAACCCCAGACCACGACACTGCCTCCTCCATGCTTGACAGTGGGAACCACACATGCAGAACGCATGCGCTCACCCTCTCTGAGTCTTACAAATACTCGGCGGTTGGACCCAAATATTTCAAATTTTGACTCACCGGTCCATAAGACCGACTTCCACTCCTCAAACGTCCAGTTTCTGTGTTTTTTGGCCCAGGCAGGTCTCTTCCTCTTATTCTGCACTCTTAACAATGTTTTCTTTGCAGCAATTCTTCCAGTTAGGCCAGCTTCACGCAATCTCCTCTGAACAGTTGATGTTGAAACATCTGTACTTCTAGTAGCATTTAGCCGAGCTTGTATTTCAGGGGCAGTTAATCGCCGGTTTTGCAGACTTGTGACTTGAATGAACTTGTTCTCTGATTCTGAGGTCACCGTTGGCCTGCCTGACCTTGTTCGGTCCTCATGAGTGCCAGTTTCTTCAAATCGTTTGATGGTCTTGGCCACAGCAGTTACAGACACTTGCAAAGTTCTTGCGATTTGTCTTAAAGATTGACCTTCATTTCTTAAAGTAATTACAGACTGTCTTTTTTATTTGCTTAACTGAGCGTATTTTGCCATTTTCTGCTCCCTTACATTCAGGAATGACAAACTTGTACCTATGCTACCTATATTTATAGTAATCATGGACCCTCACCTATTTACAATAATTGGTGACAAAAGGTTAATTAGGTAACATGCTAGTTAACTCGGAGAACATCTAACAAAGACATTTTTATACTTATTCCAGTGTTCTAACACCGTGTTATACACATTTCAGACTTTTAACTGACTTGGGCTTCAGACTGAAATCCCCTTGCTTTGGGTGATCATTTCATTGAAATTGACAAGACTTACATTTTCATTTAAAAATAAAATTTTTGAATGCAATTCACTTATGATTATCAGCTTATAGAAGTACACGTATCATATAATGAAATATTAAGTGTTTATAGACAAGTTTATACAGTTAAAAGCATAGATAATCATGAAAAACCTGGTTTCAAGCAGGTGTACTCAAACTTTTGACTGGTACTGTATATTGGGAAGCATGGCAAATAATGATCTAAGCTGAAAAACACAAAACTAGCAATGGAAGATTTAATGAACAAAACAAAGCATCCCCTGGGGCATAATCTAAGTGAATATCATATCAGATCAAAGAGTTTGTGAAAAAAATCTGTATCATTCATTTGTCCAGTTAAATGTTGCACTGAAACGGTTAATGTTCAGTGGCCACCATCTATGGAGCTATGTCAAAGTCAATGTCATGGTGACAAATATTGCATGCAGCATTTACATAACCCTAAAAATATAAAGTTATTTTATGCTAATAGTTTATGAGATATGGGGCTCTGTAAAATACCGCCTGGCTCAAAAGGGTAATTTTTTCTTGTACAATATCGGTGATCAAACTTAGTTCTTCTGGGACCATAGGACATAAACATAATCTTTTCATCCTCCTTAAATTCCACATTAACCTACAGTCTCATTTGGATACAAGAAAAGGAGAGGAAGAAATAACAAATGTAAATCACACACTTGCCTTGTGTATTTTTCCATCAGTATCCACCAGTGAAGAATGTCTTGGAACAATCTTGGCCTTTGAGACACATTGCATTAGGTTATTCACTTCATCAGCAATTCTTTTGTCCCCATCATCAACAGCTTCTCCACAAGCTCTTGGGAAACCATGCCTCTTTTTACAATTCTGACCTTCTGAAAAATAATTTAAAGCACGCTCTTCTTCAGAAAACTTGCGTTGTTCTTCCAAGGAATTCTTACTGGATAATTCATCCAGTCTGCCAAATCGCTGCCCAATGTCACTGTAAAGAGTGGCATCAAGTTGTAAAAAAATTAAAATATAAATAGGAAAAGCAATAATAATATGTACCCCCAACAAAAACCCTTTCATCCCACACATCCACATACATATGCAAGAATGCCATCATTGTGCAGAACAGCAAATGCTAATGTTGCTGCTTGCAGTAGTCTTTACTGTGTTTCTCAATTAATTACTGATCAACAAGCTTTGCTGAAGTCTTTTACAAATTATTGCTTCATGGAAACATACCTTACTGGTTGCAATTCAAATCCACGGGTTTCTCTTCCAATTGGCTTCATCAGTTCTTCTACTGTAGGCATATCTAAGATATTGAAGTATTATTATATATTATATTTCAATGGAAAGATTCCCTGCATTTTGATTGGCTGATCTAGAGGGATATAATCCCTTAGAATGTTTGTAACTACATCACATGCATTAAAGTCAATTTCATCCTTTTTAATAACATGCTAATTCCTGGCAAATTATTTAAGCACCTTGGAGACGTCTGTAAAAAAAGGAATACTGGCGGACACACTAAAAAACCTACTACTACAAGCAGGGTGGTTAAATGTATTTTTAGATCCATATCAAAATATGATCATTAAATGTATGAGTGCCCCAATAATCCAAACTACCCCATCAAGTCTGTAGAGAAATACATAATGAAATGTCAGAAGAATCCGCCAGCCTTCTATCTTTATCCACGAACTGGACTAGATCCAACCAATGTGAGCGGAAAATATATGGTATACAAGGCCATTGTTAAAAAATAAAATCAATAACATAATGATAAGAATTTGTTTTAAAAACTAATTGTATAGAGAAGCTCATAGGCATAGGCATAGCTCATAATGGAGGAGTACATTTTGCATTTTAGAGTGCTTATGCAAAAAAACAAAAAATAAAGTTATAAAATAAATAAAAATTATAATTAATTGTGCCTTAACATTGAAGTATAAAAGCAATAAGATATTGTACAATGGTCCACAACACCTGGTAATGCCCTCTGTGACAGGTCTTATGGCTTATATCATCATTACAAGTGCTTTGAATTACCAAGATCCTAATTTGTAAGGGTTATATATAAGCAGTTTCTAGAATGTAATAATTCCTAATCACAGATTGTAAAACACGTGTGTTAATGTTAAACACCTATGAATAATATTACTATATACAAAATACACATGAGATTTAAGAAACAAAGTTAAAGTGATTGTAGCGAACAAAATAATTCCATAAATCTTCAAGATCATACACATTCATTCACTTTAAAGGTCTCGCGTGTGTAGTTATGAAACAAATCAATATTTTAGCAAACAGGTTAATTTTAAAACATAAAAAGAAGAAGAACATAAGAAAGTTTACAAATGAGAGGGGGCCATTCGGCCCATCTTGCTCGGTTGGTTGTTAGCTTATTGATCCCATAATCTCATCAAGCAGCTTCTTGAATGATCCCAGGGTGTCAGCTTCAGCATTACTGGGGAGTTGGTTCCAGACCCTCACAATTCTCTGTGTAAAAAACTGCCTCCTATTTTCTGTTCTGAATGCCCCTTTATTTAATCTCCATTTGTGACCCCTGGTCCTTGTTTCTTTTTTCAGGTCGAAAAAGTCCCTTGTGTCGACACTGTCAATACCTTTTAGAATTCTGAATTCTTGAATCAGATCACCGCGTAGTCTTCTTTGTTCAAGACTGAATAGATTCAATTCTTTTAGCCTGTCTTCATACGATATGCCTTTTAAACCCGGGATAATTCTGGTCGCTCTTCTTTGCACTCTTTCTACAGCAGCAATATCCTTTTGTAACGAGGTGACCAGAACTGAACACAATATTCTAGATGAGGTCTTACTAATGCATTGTAAAGTTTTAACATTACTTCCCTTAATTTAAATTCAACACTTTTCACAATATATCCAAGCATCTTGTTGGCCTTTTTTTATAGCTTCCCTACATTGTCTAGATGAAGACATTTCTGAGTCAACATAAACTCCTAGGTCTTTTACAGGTCTTTAGGTCTTAAACCTTCTTCAAGTTCATTATCTCCCATATGATATTTATCATGCACATATGTATTTTTATTGCCTGCGTGAAGGCATTGCTTTCTGATAATCTTGCCATTGGAAATTGTTCCCACCCTTTCAAGGCTGCCTTTCCTTTTAGTAACCAACCAGCTGCTTCCCGAATGACTGACATGCTTTGAAGCCAGGAAGATGCTTAACCCTGAAGACACTGCTGAGGTCAAATTAACCAGGAAGTACAAGTGTAACAGATTTCCTGGAAGGGAATGCAATCAAGCTGAGAACCTTTCAGTTTACCCAGTGTAGTACCATGTTTTCATGTTTTAAAATGAAAATATATGTTTGCAATGTTTTATTTCAAAATTGAACAGTTTAGACCTATATAATCAATGGGTGACAGGTTTGTTTGCTACAACCAAGTTAACTTGGGGAATGAATTCACCCTATACCTTCACCTGCATAGCTCATCCATACAGATCCAGGGTAATTCAATTAAAACTTCTACATCAGACTACTGGCAAGCATAAGATTATTCTGAAGGGTCTACCATAATACACAGGGTTTGGAAAATTAACAGGGGGAAGGGGGTGCCTTTAGACTATACAAACATAATCAATATTAATAAAATTTAAAAAGCTGGTTTATTGCTTTACCTGATTCGGTAGTAACATTTTGTGTTGTATCCCTGGTATTTTCAAGAGTGTGCAGAAATGAACTTTTGTTCTTTCCGCTTTCACTCATTAACGGTTTCTGCTCAACATCAGTGTCTCCCAAAGAATGATTAATCTTGCGATAGGCCTCTTGTAGTGCTTCAATCTCACTGGCACTTTGCCCATATGAAACCACTAAGGGGCAAAAAATAAACAGAATGTTATCCAACTCAAAATGCAAGCCCACATTATTATTATTTTTTCAAATTAGGGACAGAAAAGATATATATTAAAGGAGCTAGATGAGAAAACCACTGAGGGCAAGATGGTGTGGGTGTGTTAAGAACAGGAACAGCCTAGCTTACAGTCTGCCAGAAAGTAGCTTGTGCCTAAGTAAATCTAATTATACTAGCCTGTGTTCCAGCTTTATTTGAAGATATATGTAAACAAAGATAACATTCAATAATGATTTGTTCCTGCAGAGCCTAATTTATTTGCCCATTTAAATCCAGAAAGTATATACAAAGACTGTTACTGTCACAAAAAAAGTTACTGCTTTCCATATTTATCTTTTACAGAGTCATAACTACAGGCACAATAAAGCCGTATCCACACTGGGCGAGAGCGACATGAGTGAATAATTTAGAAGTCACTGCAGTGAAATGGGAGTATCCACACTAGCAGCGAGCAACGTCGCTTTGAGAAAATTTTGCATCGCTAAAATAGAACCTGTTTCATTTTTCTTTCGTCGCGTGACTGGAATGAAACTGACCAATCAGAAGCAAGGTTAACACCCTTGATAACACGTCAAACACACGCCTCAAAACACATCACGCCTCAAAACAGAAAAGTTAGTCTATGAGGTGCAGCAGTATCCATTATTATATGATTGCAAATTGAACAACTACAAAGACATCAAGAAGAAAGACAACGCCTGGGTGGCTCAAAGGTGGTGTATTTAGCAGCACAGAGACATTTTCTTTCCGATTATGCAAGTTGCATAAAAATAGCTTTATTAATTAGGAAAAATAAACCAGACCATACAAGCAGTCTACATATCCAGCATTTAAATGGAAAATGTGCACTTTTGCTGGCTTTTAAAAATGACACAAAAAAGGGCCTGCATTCACACAACTTGAACATGTGCCCTTATTTTAAGCTATGGCTTTTTTTTATTTGTTTATTTGCTTTTATTATTAATAACATTTTGTTACTAAATTGTTCTGTGGCACAAATCCGTGACAAGAAGGTCTTTACATTTGCATAAAGTGAACTTCGCTGACGTTGCTCTGTCCAGTGTGGATGCAGCTTAAAGCTCAACTACAGGTAGTTAATGATGTTATCAAATCAAAATGTAAAAGTAGTCAATGGGGTGGGGGTCTATACGATACAATATAATGATGAGGGGTGGGGGCACCTCAAAATCATGTTTATAGACAAATACATTTATTCTTACAGGCACCTGTAATTTCAGAATCTGTTGGCTGTAGATGTTTCTTATTACCTTTAATTATTCCATCATCCTTTTCACTCACTGTACTGTGTTTTGACTCTTGCGAATCAAGTAGTGACACTGTGAAGCAAAAAAATAGAACGAATAGAAGGAACCATTTTTCGCACAGTATTTGAAAACAAATACCATTCTCTTATAATTACACCACTTGAACATTTTCACAAAACCCAAAATGAATGGTTTCACAAATAAAGTCTTATTTAATTAAAGAGCCAGTATCAAGTTCATATAAGTTATAACAAAGCATGCAAGATGTACTGGACCTTGATGTGCTGCTTCCTATCTTCCCAGATCACTTGAAATAACTTTCAGTACTTTCTCTGCATTATAACAGCTATAAATATGTACCAAAAATAAATAAAAGTGTATTCCTTTTGTTATGAGATATGGGTGAGTTATTTCACATATAGAGGCTCTCTCCTTTGAGAAGAAAGACGTGCTGGGATATCAGCTTCGTCCTTGTCAGCTGACGGCAGAAGACGTATGGGAGAGGGAGATCTGAGGAGGTGCCAAACTTCTAATAAATCTGGGCCAGACAGACTCTAATACTTGGTACCAATAAGAACTGTAACATTTGTTCAAGCTTATCTTTATTATGAAAATTTATTTTATTGCGGCTAATTTTTTTTTTTTGATATTTGGTACGTTATACACACAAACATAAATGCATTATTTTTACTTTAAGTATATTTAAAAATCTTAACAAAAACAGTGCATGTCAGTTTTTTGTTTTTTTTTTGTTTGTTTTTTGTAATAAGGCTTGATGCGGAAATCTTTTTAACAGCATATTCCACACTGGTGTCCAACATTGTTACGGCGGTAGGTTTGTTATGCTGGGTCCACAAAAAAAAAAAAAAAAAAAATATTGCTTTTGATTTATTATTACGAAAGACAAGATACCTTTGACACTAATCGGTACAAAGTCGGGATAGGGGTCTCAATTTTTAATTGATGTAAATCAAACATTTATATTATTATACTACAGTGGTTTTTCTTTTACTATTTTCTTATTTTTATACTGTTAACAGTACAGTATAGATTTCTTTTGTTCAGAAGCAGCTTCAACTATTTGCTTTCTTTCTACAGTATATATCTTGTTTCATTTTTTGCATTCCGTTCAAAATAGCCTAAACTTGTGTGTTGTATAAATCCAACATTACAAATATTATTGTCTATGTATTTAAATATCTTGAGTTAAGCGCCTCGATGACATGGGTGCCCCCTACTACCTTGCAAGTGCCACATACTTCAAAACTAATTGAAAACCCTGCTGATGTAACTCATATATATGATTTAGAGACTAAGCTAAACATAAAACTGACAAAAACAGTAAATTAGAATAGTTTGCATAAAAGAAAACGAAAATAAACAATACCAAGAAAATAATTTAATTCCATTAAGTGTTAATTGGTTAAATACAGTAAAAATGACTAAACTATTAACTTTTTAAGCAGGCAAAATAGTTTTAAAGTGTAACAAAACACTGAAAAAGTTTACAATATAGGAATTACTTTATGTTGTCAGTATCTGAAGAGTTACATATTTTTTAAAAATTTTAAAGAGTCTGCAATTTGTTTATCACAGATCAGGGTCATAAATCAACTGGGCAATACATTTCTAAACATTTAAATCGGGAGCATTCGGCAAAAAAAAAAAAAAAAAATCATACCTAAGGATCGCAGTATATCTAGATCACGCCCTCCAACAATAATTCTGGTTTTGTTTCTACAATATACCACTAATTTCAATCAGAGCACCAGCACTATTGCAGGAGGGAGTATATACCTGAGTAAACATTGGAAAAAAGTAATTCCCTAGTTCATTTAACTACGATGTGTGAATATAAATATGAAAATAATCAGGAGACTTTGTGAGAAGAAAAATGCAATACAGTACAACGTCGCATTTCCGACCCCCTGTGGACTGGGGTATAGGTGGATATGTGAAAAAGTTGGATTTGCGAACATCTACAGAAAAAGCCTTTACACATCCATAAATAGGTTAGTGAACAATAACAGCACGCAAACTGCTTTAAACATCGGGAAATTCTTTGCTTTAAAAGTAAACGTTAACAAGATTAATTAGGCTACAAATACACAGTGTTGCTATGCTATAAGCCATCTCCACGCAAAGCTTTAAAAAAAATAAAATAAATAAACTGTAAATGTACAGTAACCTGCAACTGATGGCTTCTTTCTAAACTCTAGAAGTCCCTGCCTCCCTGGTTCTGCTTTCTTAATATCTCTGTCACGGTACTTTGCACTCTTTCTTGATATTGCCAACAGCCGATAAGAAGCTCGGTTTGAATATTGCTTCGGCTATTTTAAGCAAACGGCCGGTAAGCATTGCGTTTATGAAGCTTGCTTTTTTTAATTCAAATGCATTTAAAAGCTACAACAACACGCTGCCAATATCTGCAAGCGTGCGCTCCATCACATAAACACATTGCACAAAAAAAAGCTTTCTCGACTGGTGTATTGAAACATCACTGCTACACGCAGCTGACTGACACACGCACACAGCCCGCCTCTCAAAGGGGAAAGCTCCAAAAGGCTGATTGCTATAACGCTTTCTTTCTGTTTCCATCGCAGAAGCTGTATTTGCTGCCAATGCCATTACTCTCGTAGCCTACTTTTAATATTTATTTATTTAATTAGTCAAGGCGGTTAATTGATTAAATTTTTTTTCTTTAGTTATAGTCCTTTAAAAGTCTTACCTTTAGCTAGCATTCCAATTTTCTTTGATCCCTAAAATACAATTAAAAACAAATTAAACTTTTGCAACCCCTGGGGGCACCATGTACAGGGAATGGTATCTGTAATCAAATGAAGGATGTAATCTGTATTATTAATATGGTCAAAAGTAAAACAGTTTATTTTTACTGGTCTGTTCCTCATGAGACATCAGTAATCATCTGTCCTCCACAAAATTTCGCCAGATCTGCTCTCTTGCCCATTGAGACTGAAATATACTTTAAAACAGGGCGATGCAGCTTTTATATTTTACAGAAAATATGTTTCCCATACCAAATTTACACAAAACTATTGAGTCTCTTAAACCCAGTACCTTGCACTATAACTATGGTAGAAACTGTTTTTAAATCAATTCAGGTAACTGACACTTTGTTAAAACAGCTTGTGTGATCTAGTATCATGAAAACATATTTTTTAAAATATTTGTGGGTATATTGGTCCTGAGATTTTTAGCATAGTCTGTTAGCAACGTATTGTTCATAGAGCACACAAGAATACATTTTTGTTAAACAAACAAAACGTTATTAACAACAAAACGTTAAGGTTATTATCATAACCCTGGTTCCCTGAAATAGAAATGTAGCCATTACCATATGGGTATTTACCTCCTAAACACCCGAAACCTGAAGAAGATATATAAAAGCTTCTTGATGAGCCTGTGATGCAGTCATGGCCCGCCCCCGAGGACATAAAAACACTGCAGTCACAGACCTCAAAGTCATTTTTCCTTCAAACTTGCTGCAATCATGGACGCAGTGACTCTGAATCTTAATGGTTAGAATTCTATGTCAATGACCCTATTAGAAAGCCCCACACAGCTCAAATGGAGCCTTTCAGGGCCAGACTCGATGCCATAAGGTAACCCGTGGCTGACTGAGCAGGTCGTGGCGCTTGGGCAGTCTCTACGGCCGGTCGCTTAGGAGCTGCATCACGGTTGAAAACCAGCTACTAGGAGCACCTTGACCCGGTCCTGCCTGATTTTTGTCCAGGCACAGCGGAAGCAGCACGAGCAGTGTGAAGGCATCTATTATGGAAAACCAGAGGGGACAGTGGGTTGATTCCTGAGTGTCAAAGGAGCCAGGATAGCTTCCAAGCACTTCGAGAAGGCACTGGGAGCTAGGAAGAGGCCAATTGGCAAGACACGGAACTCAGAACAGGTACTTCCTGTGCGCTGGTTTTTTGGTGATGTGGAAATAAGCGTCTTTGAGGTCCACCGTGGTGAACCAGTCGCCTGGCCTGATTGACTGCAACAGCTGTTAAATAGCCAACATTTTGAACCTCCTTCGACTCAGATACAGGTTGACCTGTCTGAGGTCGAGGATCAGTCTGAGGCTACCATCCCACCTGGAGCAGAACCCTGCCTCCAACTGGAGGGGGTCTATCATGCGAATAGCCTGTTTTTGCAGAAGAGCTGCTACATCCTGAGACACCACCACAGCATCCTTTGGGTCAGTGACTGATGTTACATTCACGCCCCGAAAGGGAGGGGGACCGTGCTTGAACTGCAGTGAGTAGCTGGTCTGAACGGTAGTAAGAAACCCAGATGTCTGTGGTGATCACCGGTAGAAGCTCTGCTGACAGGGACAGCTTAACCGCAGGGGATGTGCTGTCTGACTCCACGCCTGCTCCTGTTCGCCCCCCTCCTCAGAGGCGGCGATAGACAGGATGTCCTCCTGTTGCTAATCTGCACTTGTTGCCCCCTGGGGCCCCAAGGGGACAGGCAGGGCAGGTGGTGCCAAACGTTCACGCAGTAATTCTGCGAGCACCGTTCCTTGTTGGGAAACAGCTGCCCAGAGCTTTTCCATCAGCTCTGAGTCCACCAATCAACGGAACGGCGACTCTTCTTCCTCGGGGGAGGAGAAGGAGAAGCAGAGGAAGATGAGGACGACAGTTTCCTGCGTGGAGCGCTGTGCAGGAGTAAGGGACTGTTACAAAGACGGCAGCAGTGAGTGACGTCAGACCAGAAACAGGAAGTAACACACAACAGACAGAGACAGTGAGGTTGGTGAAGCTGAGCACTTGGTTGTGCTCAGCATTTAATAAACAAAATAAAAGAACACAAAAACAGGACACGGCACTTGCGGCCAAAATAAACAGGTAAACAAAAACGGACTACACAGTAAACAGACAAACACGGTGAGTAAGAACACTTATTCACTTTTTCCTTGGTTACTTTCTCCTTCTCCACACCCGTTCACTCACCGAACACACCACCCCGAGTGAGTGAAACGTGCATCTATATATACTGTTGTGCTGGGATTCAATTACTAATTAATTATTCACTTGAATCCCAGCACGTGAATTAATTAAGTGCAACCTCGTGCTCACATATTACATACTTTAACTGCACGTGAAGTGATGTGCCATCCTCGTGCCTAACTACAATTATACATTTTATAACACACGTGAAACACAGACCCGCTTATATCCCGTGTACCAATGCCTCTACACCAACATTTACACACAACACGTAACATATACACATAAACTACGCACAAGGACGTGGCCACATTGCCACATATACCCTCTCTTGTGCGCAGCACACATGGCCTCAACAGCCACCTCCCCCCTTAAAAACCCAGCAGTCCAGGACAAAGTCTCAGGCTGGGAAGGGAGGCTTCAGTGGGCCGATGGCTGGCAATGCTGTCAACACCCCTGCCGGTAGTGGCACGGCTGACAGCATGCTGGTCCACTCCTGCAGCGAAATTGCTGCGGGGAATGCTGGTCTCCTGACCTCTCCCCCTTTCTTCATAGCCGGTAGTTCCCTCCTGTGGGGCTCCAGCCACAAGAACTCCTGCAGCGAAACTGCTGCTGGGAAAGTGGTCTCCTGACCTCTCCCCTGTCTTTGTAGCCGGTAGCTCCCTTTCTGGGGCTCCGGCCACCGTACTCCCTGTGGTGGAGGTGCGGGAAGCAGAGACAGCTCCTGCTGTTCTGCTCCTGGCAGTGGCAGAGGCAGAGGCAGCTCCTGCTGCTCTCCTCCTGGCGGTGGTGGAGGCAGAGGCAGCTCCTGCTCCTCTGCTCCTGGCGGTGGCGGAGGCAGAGGCAGCTCCTGCTGCTCTGCTCCTGGTGGTGGTGGAAGCAGCAAGCAGTCCTCCCATGTTGGGGAAGGCGGAACCAGCAAGTATTCACCCTCTGCTGGTGGAGGTGGGAAGGGCAAGCAGTCCTCCCCCGACAATGAAGGCGGAACCAGCAGGTATTCACATTCTGCTGGTGGAGGTGGGAGGGGCAAGCAGTCCTTCCCCGACAATGAAGGCGGAACCAGCAGGTATTCACCCTCTGCTGGTGGAGGTGGGAGGGGCAAGCAGTCCTCCCACGACAATGAAGGTGGAACCAGCAGGTATTCACCCTCTGCTGGTGGAGGTGGGAGGGGCAAGCAATCCTCCCACAACGGTGGAGGCGGAACCAGCAGGTACTCACCCTCTGCTGGTGGAGGAGGCAGAGGCAGCTCCTGCTGCTCTGCTCCTGGTGGAAGCGGTTGAGGTGGTGGAGGCAGAGGCAGCTCCTGCTTCTCTGCTCCTTGCGGTGGAGGTGGTGGAGGCAGAGGCAGCTCCTGCTGCTCTGCTCCTTGCGGTGGAGGTGGTGGAGGCAGAGGCAGCTCCTGCTGCTCTCCTCCTGGTGGCGAAGGCAGTGGAGGTGGGAGCAGTGTGTAGTCTCCTGGCGACGGAGGTGGGAGCAGCGTGTAATCTCCTGGCGACGGAGGTGGGAGCAGCGTGTAGTCTCCCCCTCTTGCAGGGGACTGGTGCTGCTCTCCCTCTCTTGCAGGGAACTGGTGCGGCTCTGCCTCTCTTGCAGGGAACTGGTGCGGCTCTGCCTCTCTTGCAGGGGACTGGTGCGGCTCTGCCTCTCTTGCAGGGGACTGGTGCGGCTCTGCCTCTGCCTCGGAAGGGGAAACCAGCAGGCATTCTCCCTCTGCTGGTGGTGATGGTGATGGTGGGGGAAGTGATACCAGCAGACGTTCACACTCTGCTGGTGGATGGGAACCCAGCAGGCATTCACCCTCTGCTGGTGGACACGGGGACAGCAGGAATTGTTCCTCTGCTGGTGGACACGGGGACAGCAGGCATTCTTCCTCTGCTGGTGGACACAGGGACAGCAGGCATTCTTCCTCTGCTGGTGGAGACAGCAGGCATTGTTCCTCTGCTGGTGGAGATGGAACCAGCAGGCATTCTCCCTCTGCTGGCAGCTTGGGTCCTAGGGCTGTGGAAGCACCGACTCCCCCCTCTTTGGGCAGTGGACGCACCGACTCCTCCCTTTTGGGCTGTGGACGCAACGACTCCTCCCTTTTGGGCTGTGGACGCACCGACTCCCCCCTCTTGGGCTGTGGACGTTGGGCTCCCCCACTCTGGCGTAGGGACGTTCGGGCTCCTCCCTCTCTGGCGTGGGGCGTTCGGGCTCCTCCCACTCTGGCGTGGGGCGTTCGGGCTCCTCCCACTCAGGCGTGGGGCGTTGGCTCCTCCCACTCAGGCGTGGGGCGTTCGGGCTCCTCCCACTCAGGCGTAGTATGTTCGGGCTCCTCCCCTTTGGGCTAGAGAGGACAACAGCCTTGCTAGTAGCGGTGCAGGGCACCTTTTAACACCGCCTGCAACTGCTGCGCTGATGTTACTCTGGGCCCCCCTTGCTTCTCCTGATCCAGCAGCCAGTCGATCACCTCCTCTGTCACTGGCCTGCAGGATGGGTGCTGCTGTTGCTTCCTCTCTAGCGTCTTTCCTCCCTCCATTTCTCCAAAAAAAAAAAATCCCTTTTTTTTTTTTTTTTTTTCTTTCCAAAAAAAAACAACACACGGTACTCCTGCTCTGGTCTGAGTCTAGGAGGCGCTGTAGATCCCACGCAGGACACCACGTGTCACAAAGACGGCAGCAGTGAGTGACGTCAGACCAGAAACAGGAAGTAACACACAACAGACAGAGACAGTGAGGTTGGTGAAGCTGAGCACTTGGTTGTGCTCAGCATTTAATAAACAAAATAAAAGAACACAAAAACAGGACACGGCACTTGCGGCCAAAATAAACAGGTAAACAAAAACGGACTACACAGTAAACAGACAAACACGGTGAGTAAGAACACTTATTCACTTTTTCCTTGGTTACTTTCTCCTTCTCCACACCCGTTCTCCACTCACCGAACACACCACCCCGAGTGAGTGAAACGTGCATCTATATATACTGTTGTGCTGGGATTCAATTACTAATTAATTATTCTCTTGAATCCCAGCACGTGAATTAATTAAGTGCAACCTCGTGCTCACATATTACATACTTTAACTGCACGTGAAGTGATGTGCCATCCTCGTGCCTAACTACAATTATACATTTTATAACACACGTGAAACACAGACCCGCTTATATCCCGTGTACCAATGCCTATACACCAACATTTACACACAACACATAACATATACACATAAACTACGCACAAGGGCGTGGCCACATTGCCACAGGGACACACAGCGCTCTGTAAAGCTACAGGAGAGATGTTTCTCAAGCATGCACTTAGACAAATGTGCACAAAACTTGCAGAAACTGCGGTTAACCAGTGCCTCCATGGTGTGCTCTGGCCCCAGACAGGAAGAATATCTGCCGTGCTTGTCCTCAACAGGCAGACTGACCTTGCATGTGTCTGTACCAGTTCGGTGACTTTACCACGGGATCAATACAGTACTGCACTGCACTGCAGGGGGGAGGGCACAAAGTCAGCCAACTTACGTTGCTTGATCCCTAGGAAAGAGCGACTCAAGCCACTGGCTTCACATGGGGCACAAGGCTGCAGTGGAACGCAACAAGCAGACTTTAGTGCACAAATATGGGTAATTAGTAAAACTAATACAGTGGTTATTTTTAGCATCACATATAAATTGTGTAAAACACAATAATTGTGAACTATATAGCAGAAAAAGTAATAAGTACTTATCTGAAACAGCTCTCCTGTCAGGTCAGGAAAAATGACACTGTGGTCTGTGACTGCAGTTTTTTTATGCCTTTTGGGGAGGCCAATGACTGCGTCACAGGCTCGTCGAGCAGCTTTGATATATCTTATTCAGGTTTCGAGTCTTTAGGAGGCAAATGGTTACATTTCATACTTGAAAGGGAACCATAAGGAAAAATAAGTTATTCAGGTAGGATGACCATGAATGCAAGTCAGACCCCTTTCTCCTGCCTATTACCTTGGGTTCTTTGGACTAGTTGATCTTGTGCGTGCACACAAGACTTTACCAACCATATTTCAATGTCTGTGTACATATACTGTAGGTGTCTGTGCACAACTCTATAAAGTATTCTACCTGGTCATGCTTCTCTTTCTCACAATGATCACTACTGCCAGGACTTTCTACCTGGTCATGCTTCTCTTTCTCACAATGATCACTACTGCCAGGACTAAGTACTATTTCTTGGTCTTCCCTGCCACCCGCATCCTCCTCGAAATCTTCACTGTAATCAGCAGACACTAAGGAAGAGAAAACAACATCACTGAAAAGAAGAAGTTTCATTATCTATTTTCCACATTCCAAAATATTTTTTGGTCTTCAATAGCTTTTATTCTGGCATAATCTGGCATTTAACCCCTACGCGCCGGACCGCTCTAATTTTAGTGCCAAAACACTTATGACGCTATCATTCTTCCGGGATGTCTTTGTCATTGACAGGCTAGGCATTAGGAACATAAGATGCCAGTTTTGATGATACACTTCAAAAAAACACACACAGGAAACGGAAGAGTACAAGATGGAGAGGAGGCTTGTACTTGACAGTACTTGCACCACACTAGCGATGTGCTTTTGGTACATTTTCATGACTGTTTAAATGCTATGTAGCTGTCAGCGTTTAAACCATATCTACAAACACACACGCACTCTTTATATTACATTATGGTGTATACTGACAGCCCTGGTTAGTATTTTCTAAGCAAAGAAACCCTAAATAAGATAAGCAAATAACGTTTTAACATCGTAAAGACTTAACTACAAAGTAAAACAAAAAATAATAATAATAATAATAATAATAATAATAATAATAATAATAATAATAAACACAGCTTATATGTGTTACAGAATCAATCAAATGCACAGATTTTTTTTTAAATATTCCCTTCTGTTCACAAATTACACAGATAAAGAACATTTATTTATTTTTATTTTTTATTTTTTTAAACAAACAATTTGCATAAAAGTGTACTGGTAAATTAAAGCCTATACATAATTTATTTACACCTATGTGTTCTCTGAATTAATATTGAAAAAGAAAACGTCCTATTAAAATCGTGTTATACGTATTCACAGGGATGTAAGAGCTAAATGAATGTTGCCATCTGAAGCATTCTGTTTATTATGGATGTTTCCTTTTTACTGTCATCACTAACTCCATCCACAGTAATTCTGAATGTTTTCATTTCAAATGGTGAAGGACTGAACATGTTTTTGTGGTACGGCATAATT
Source organism: Acipenser oxyrinchus oxyrinchus (assembly GCA_030684275.1). NCBI lineage: Eukaryota > Metazoa > Chordata > Actinopteri > Acipenseriformes > Acipenseridae > Acipenser > Acipenser oxyrinchus. The sequence goes on along the minus strand of CM060252.1, from coordinate 17,731,285 downwards.
TTTTTGCATAATTATGTACATTATTACTTATTTCTTAGCAGACGCCCTTATCCAGGGAGACTAAATTATCCATGGGCAGTGTTTGGAAATAGAGGATAGTGTTTTTGCTTTTTATTGTTATTATTATTATTATTATTTTATTTCTTAGCAGATGCGCTTATCCAAGGCGACTTACAATTGTTACAAGCTATCACATTATTTTTACACACAATTACCCATTTACACAGTTGGGTTTTTACTGGAGCAATCTAGGTAAAGTACCTTGCTCAAGGGTACAGCAGCAGTGTCCCCCACAGAAGCCATTTTATTAAAAATATATAACAAACTTCAGAAGAAAAGCTTGTCATTAACTTTATTACCCCATGGATTTGATGCCATGCCAAGCCGACTACAGCATGAAAAACAGAGCGCACCAATGAAGTGCCAGATAGACTGAGATTTAAACCCGCCCCAGTGTCAATCTTTCTGTTGCACCGATCAGAAAAGCTACTTGGAGGCAATTGCCAAAATTCCGTTTTATAATATCTGCCCTTACTCCACAGCAGTCGAATACGTGACAGACTGACTGTATATGATAATAAATTACTAAAATTAATACATTAAAAAAATATGCGTTTGGTGAAACTTGTCACATGACCGATTAGCATATTATTCAACGTTTAACCACTTCTTTAGTTTATACGTTTAAACATTTAAAATTGCCATCCCTACACCACACTACATCACTTTTATTTATTTATTTATTTGTTTGTTTGTTTGTTTGTTTGTTTGCTTGCTTGCATAAGTGGTGACCACATTTATTGCATCACCCCATTATCTTTACGATTACTGCTTTATGATCACCATATAGTTTGTTTTTCTATAGACTTTTTTGTTTTGTTATTGTTGATTTGTACACTTGTACACGTTTCTCTTCATAATGCTAAATTACTGAACGTCAAGAAACATACAGTACATTATGTTTATATGCCAAAACTGAAATGCATTTATTTATTTGTTTGCTTGACAGTGGTGGCCACATTTCTTGCAGTAACCCCATATAGTTCTTGCAGTAACCCCATATAGCAGGTTTACTGCTTTGTCACCATTTATAGTTTGTTTTTCTATAGACTTTTTTTATTGTTGTTAGTTTGTTTTTCTATATATTTTTATTTTTATTTTTAATTTGCTATTTGTGGTTATATTGAATTCTATAGCGTTCATATATAAATATGATTTTTCTCGTTATAATGCAAATAATTATATTTATTCATATATTTTATGTTTAAAAGTTTTTACATTCGATTTGGCAATGTACTTTGTGATATTTTGTAGTCTGGACTACTTTCATAAAATAGCTGACGGTGCTGAAAATAGGGCCGTTTTCAGACATTTTGTCATACAGACCACGGCTCTTACAAAATCTTGTAGCTCCTCAATGGTAAAAGATATTTAAAATTTGATTTTTTATTTGAAATCCTCATAAAATGTCGCTATATTGCAACTGTAAATATTTTTATATATCTTACTTAGAAAGGGGTCGAAATTGGCAGTATAAAATATTATTTATTGTTATAAATTTGCTATGAATTTTTTGGGGACACTGCTTATATATAAAAAAAAAAAAATTAAATACATTCCACAACAAAAGACATTATATCACTGGAAACAGCTATGTAAGGCCTTTCTGTGGATGTATTGGGTTACCAAACTACAAGCGCTAAAACACAAAGTGGTCATATTCATGCTCATATATGGTCATTCTGCTTCGGTGTCAAAGGATTAAAAAAGGATGGATTAGTCCATTAACTTTATTTTTTTAATCACAAAAGTCAATTGATCTTTAGCTTTCCTATACTCCTCCCATTGCCGCCACAATTTTTTATTTATTTTTTCCACAGGCAAGATGAATCCTACGGAAGCTCACAGATAAAAATAAATAAAGAAATAAATGTATATACAACAAGATAATATTGCATTATTACAAGATAATATTGCGTCATTTCTCAATAATAGATTGTTTTGGTAATTCACACCACCCACCACTATTCCCATTCACTCTCTTCATTTTGCTTTAAAATGGGTTGTATGGTTATATTTAATGATAAACCAATACAAAGTATTTATTGTATAGGTAAGACATTCAATCTCCAATATGTACTAATATTTACAGTGGCATATTCCATGCAAAAATATAATTGCCAAACCAGGAAACCATACTTTATTTAGGTTTTGTTTAAAAATGTTGGTAACAGTATGCAGTGAGTAGCTCTTACTATGTGTACTTTTAGGCAGAGAGTCCTCTTTTTCCTCTTTGTTCTCCTCTTTTTCCAATGCTGGCTTTTCAATGTTTCTAGAAAATAACAAAAGCTTTATTTCACATTACTTCTTTACACAAGCAGACTATATTTCTTTCAACCTAATAATACCTAAGCTTGCAGTGTTATCTTCTAAAGAAATAGGTTATGTATTTATTATTTCAACAATGAACATTTTGTACCATCTTCATTGTTAGATTTTGTATTATCTTACCTATTGAATGTTCTATTGTATGTGTCTATCATTCTCTATTGCTGTTTCTGTTTCGATCATTATTTGCATCTTGTTTAGCTTTTTATGCAAGCACGCATAAAAAATGAAAGCACACGTAACAATAACAAAATAATTGAGGAGGAACATAAATTGAACTAAGGCTGATGAAAACATTTGTAATTAAGTTATGTATTTTCCTTACAATAGAGAGAAACAGTGACAGTACCTCAAAGTTGCAATGACAGTGGAGCCTGTCGAGTCCAGCTCTTTGTTTAATTTTGAATAATCAATAGTGGACGACGCTCCTCTTTCAAGGTTAGCAAAAAAACGTTCCTTTTCTTCCTCTTCATCTAAAGTGTCCATTCCGAACCCCACAGCACTCGGCCCAGGTCCTGAAGCCATCACAGAGTCTAAATGATAAAGGCATTATTCACGTTATGTGTTATGGAGCTGACGCATATTGGAACATCATTCTGTCAATTCAAGGCATGGTTACGGCTGCATTACTTTTAGAAGATTTCAGTGACCACCTGAGGATTTGTTTATATATATATAAACACTGTGCAAAAGTTTTAGGCAGGTGTGAAAAAATGCTGTAAAGTAAGAATGCTTTCAAAAATAGACATGTTAATAGTTTATATTTATCAATTAACAAAATGCAAAGTGAGTGAACAGAAGAAAAATCTACATCAAATCAATATTTGGTGTGACCACCCTTTGCCTTCAAAACAGCATCAATTCTTCTAGGTACACTTGCACACAGTTTTTGAAGGAACTCGGCAGGTAGGTTGGCCCAAACATCTTGGAGAACTAACCACAGTTCTTCTGTGGATTTAGGCAGCCTCAGTTGCTTCTCTCTCTTCATGTAATCCCAGACAGACTCGATGATGTTGAGATCAGGGCTCTGTGGGGCCATACCATCACTTCCAGGACTCCTTGTTCTTCTTTACTCTGAAGATAGTTCTTAATGACTTTCGCTGTATGTTTGGGGTCGTTGTCATGCTGCAGAATAAATTTGGGGCCAATCAGATGCCTCCCTGATGGTATTGCATGATGGATAAGTATCTGCCTGTACTTCTCAGCATTGAGGAGACCATTCAGTCTGACCAAATCCCCAACTCCATTTGCAGAAATGCAGCCCCAAACTTGCAAGGAACCTTCACCATGCTTCACTGTTGCCTGCAGACACTCATTCGTGTACCGCTCTCCAGCCCTTCGGCGAACAAACTGCCTTCTGCTACAGCCAAATATTTCAAATTTTGACTCATCAGTCCAGAGCACCTGCTGCCATTTTTCTGCACCCCAGTTCCTGTGTTTTCGTGCATAGTTGAGTCGCTTGGCCTTGTTTCCACGTCGGAGGTATGGCTTTTTGGCCGCAAGTCTTCCATGAAGGCCACTTCTGACCAGACTTCTCCGGACAGTAGATGGGTGTACCAGGGTTCCACTGTTTTCTGCCAATTCTGAGCTGATGGCACTGCTGGACATCTTCCGATTGCGAAGGGAAGTAAGCATGATGTGTCTTTCATCTGCTGCAGTAAGTTTCCTTGGCCGACCACTAAGTCTACGGTCCTCAACGTTGCCCGTTTCTTTGTGCATCTTCAAAAGAGCTTGGACAGCACATCTGGAAACCCCTGTCTGCCTTGAAATTTCTGCCTGGGAGAGACCTTGCTGATGCAGTATAACTACCTTGTGTCTTGTTGCTGTGCTCAGTCTTGCCATGGTGTATGACTTTTGACAGTAAACTGTCTTCAGCAACCTCACCTTGTTAGCTGAGTTTGGCTGTTCCTCACCCAGTTTTATTCCTCCTACACAGCTGTTTCTGTTTCAGTTAATGATTGTGTTTCAACCTACATATTGAATTGATGATCATTAGCACCTGTTTGGTATAATTGTTTAATCATACACCTGACTATATGCCTACAAAATCCCTGACTTTGTGCAAGTGTACCTAGAAGAATTGATGCTGTTTTGAAGGCAAAGGGTGGTCACACCAAATATGGATTTGATGTAGATTTTTCTTCTGTTCACTCACTTTGCATTTTGTTAATTGATAAATATAATCTATTAACATGTCTATTTTTGAAAGTATTCTTACTTTACAGCATTTTTTCACACCTGCCTAAAACTTTTGCACAGTACTGTAGATATATATATATATATATATATATATATAGCCCCGTCGGTCAATAATTTTCCACTACTACCCTCCTCCATTTTTTTTGGCGTACTGCTCTCCGTGTCGCTTGCTGACTGCTGCATAATTCCAGTTTATATCCCGACCGTCATATATGTCGAGATGAATTTGTTTGAATTTCTGAAAGTCACAATTCAGTGACGTTTTTGGAGTATCTTTCTTTTGTATTATGTTCTGTAGTTCATTTTCTGTTAAGTCACAGAATCGCTATTCAGCAGTTTTTTCATATCTCCTCTGCACTCCTCACAACAAGAGAAAATGGAGTTCCTTTGAAAAGGGGAGGATATGAGTTCTGGTTAAAGGTTTTGTTGAATGATGAAACAAAGAATCAAGCTATTTGGTCACGCCGATGGTCATTACGTTTGGAGAAAGCCTGGTGAGGTGTACAAAGAAAAGCACACCGTACCTACTGTCAAGCATGGAGGTGGTAATATCCTTCTATGGGGCTGTTTTTCCTCTACGAAATTTAGTTCCAATATATATATGGTAAAATTGATTCCATAGCATACCAAAAGATATTGGCCAATCATCTGAATCCCTCTGCTACAAATATTGGTTTAAAGCGCAACTGAACGTTCCAACACAACAACGATCGAAAGCACACATCAAAATCTACTTCAGAATGGTTAAAGAAGAATAAATTCAAGGTTCTAGAATGGCATAGTCAAAGTCCCAATCTAAATCCGATTGAGAATCTTTGGTATGAGTTGAAGGTGGCTGTGCACAAGAGAAGTCCTCGGAATTTGAATGAACTGGAACAATTTTGAGTTGAAGAATGGTCAAAAATCACTAAAGAATCATACCAAAAGCTCATTGACAAATATCCTAATCATTTAAAAGAGGCTATTATTGCTAATGGTGCCTCAACTAGCTATTAACTTCATTTTCCTTGTCAGGGTAATAATACTTTTGAATTAGCATTTTTGGAGTTTTACGAAATAATTGCTGAGATAAATAATTGTAAAAGATAATTTCTTGTAACTTTTTCCTCATCCACAAAAGCAAAACTTTTGCTACAAAAGATTTTTCCTATAATTATTTGTTTGAGAAATGTCTAGGAATTATATATTTCCATTGGAGTATGTAAACATTTGACTACAACTGTGTTGTTTAATTTATGGGCATTAGTTAATTAATCGGTAGATTAATCTGTAGATTAATTGTAAAAAAAAATAATAATCTGCTATCAACTATATATATATAGCCTATATATATAATGGTTTGCAGAAGTATTCACCTCCCTCCACGACGCTTTCAAAGTAGAATCTACACACAAACTACTCCACATTGATAAAGTTAAAAAATCCACATAAGATTAATCTCAGTTGCATAAGCTTTCAACCCCTTTGCTACTGCAGCCCTTAAGAAGTGGAAGATGCATCATACCAGCCAGACACTGCCCAGATCAGGTTGCCCTCCCAAAATGAGCAGCCGGGCAAGCAGAAAACTAGTTCGGGATGTCACTCTGAAACCAAAATCAGTGAAATCTGCAAAGTTCTGTGTCTGAGATGGGAGTCAGTGTTCACACATCAACAATATGCCGGTCCCTACACAAAGCTGGCCTGTATGGACGGGTGGCAAGAAAGAAGCCATTACTCAAAAAGCCTCATCTTAAAGCATGTATGGAGTTTGCGAAAAAGCAGTTTGCGAAAAAGATGATACTGCAGACATGTAGAAAAAGGTTTTGTGGTCAGACGAGACAAAAATTGCCCAACACTGCACATCACCCAGTCAAAACCATCCCAACTGTCAAGCATGGTGGTGGCAGCATCATGTTATGGGGATGCTTCTCTTCAGCAGGGACTGGGAAGCTTGTCAGGATAGAGGGGAGAATGGATGGTGCAAAGTACAGGCAAATTTTTGAGGAAAACCTGTCGGCCAAGACTCTGAAACTGGGGAGGAAATTCACATTTCAGCAGGACAATGACCCGAAGCACAAAGCCAAAAGCCACACTGGAGTAGTTGAACAAGAAGAGAATTAATGGTTCTTGAGTGGCCCAGTCAAAGTCCTGACTTGAATCCAATCGAAAATTTATGGCGAGTCTTGAAGATTGCAGTCCATCGACGATCCCCAACAAACTTATCAGAATCCTACTGTGCAAAGCTAGTAGAGACCTATCCAAAATGACTCATAGCAGTAATAGCTGCAAAATGTGCTTCTACCAAGTACTGACTTAAGGGGCTAAATGCAACCAGTAAATTTCATTTTGTACATTTTCTTTGCAAGTTTTGCTGACATTTAACCTCCTCCTCATATAACAGTGTTCAGTTTAACCACTACAGCTTTGAATAAAAAAAAGGTTGTTTGAAAAACTGTACATACATTATTTGTAATTCAACAAAATGTGACATTATTGGTAGGGGGTGAATATTTCTGCAAACCACTGTTTATATACTTAGCAAATTAACTTCTGCCTCTGGTTGAAAAGTTCTATTACAAGATTTTAGAGTGCTGGGATAATGGAAAGTGCAGAATAGTTTCAATGACGAAAAATTAACATACGTATATAAGCTTCATTAATGGCTTTCAGAACAAATTTCTAAAATAAAAAGCTATGCTCAAAAAATATTCTCTCAGTCTCTGTGGCTATTTTCTCTTGCTTTACTTTTAGTGAAGTATGTGAACTCTGTGTTTTCTTACATTTTCCACCATTCAGATGATGTGTGATGAACTATACAACAAACCTACATTTTTTGGTACTTTGTGATAGGGTAACTCGTGCAGGAATGGCTCATTTGAAACCAGTGGCCCTGTTTAAAGACTCCTTACCTTCAGGTTCCAAGCTGTCTCTGCTGATAGACACAGCTACATTGTCACTTGGCTGACCCGGTGACGTCTCTCTCTGCTCCTCTTCATCTACTTCTTCAATAGTCTGCGAGCTCCTTTGGGATTTGAGAAAGCTCCTGCCTGTTACCAGTATTCCTATACAACAAAAATTGCTTTATTTAAACACACACCATGTGTAATTACTTTAAAGGCTACCTTATTATCTATTATTTGTAATTAATATGTACCAGGTATGTACCACTTGTATTCTGCTGGTTTCAACTGGTAGGACTCAGAATGCTTTTTGAGGTAACAGGGTATTGACAATTCTGTTCTTCCTTCTCTCATATTCACTCATGCGGAAGTCACAACTAAATATGGATACTAAACTATAAAATATATATATTATACAAGTAAATACAGTATATGCAAAACACATGACAAACGTTAAATAAACAGGTCATGATCCTCATTTACATTTCTCGATGGGCCACCTTTTGGAATTTCAAAACAAGACACGGGGTGGACGTATTGCCATATGCAGTCAGGTATAACCATTTTTAATGATAACTTTCACTGATTTAAGCTTAATAACCTACTGATTTACAATTAGAGAAGTAATGGAAACACATTTCTATGCAAGCCATTTGGTAATTAACAGCTGGTTGAAACATATCCCAATATTAATTTCAACAATTTTAGTAGCTGTGGGCCACTACCTTTTGCCTTTTCGCTTCAGTATAATCCTTTTTCTTGGCCATTTCTAATTATAATATACTTGGAATTATGCAATGGACATTAATTAGCATAGATTGTCCATTAGCATCTGTTTAGCAATGTCCTTTTTGTCTGTTTCCATCCATAATGCATGGCAGACTTATATAAAGCTGCAAATGCATTGCAAATGCATTGCAATTCTGGCAAGACAAATTCAGGATAATTGGTTCTCAAAATCCATTGAAGCACAACAATCCTGTAAAGAACTCAGAAATGTATTGCTCATTCAATCTTTCTGTTCACAGCACAAGGACCAAACATACGGAGAACCAATAATCAAAACTGGACAATTATAATGATCATGTTCTGCAGAACTGTTTTTACAGTCTCTGACTCCTGTTTGGAACTAAATCATAAAATTATTACTACTGTGGAAAGAATATGCTTTACAAATTAAAATAGCATGGCATTGTGGTGCACTGAATAAACTATGAAAATGTGCATGTCCATAATTTTTAAACTGGAATCAAATTACTTATGCATCATCTTACTCATGTTCCTAATGTTCTATCTGAATTATTCAGCAAGACCTTTTAATAATGTCCAGGGAGAATCAATTCTTTTCATTTTTTGAAAATAAGGGTTTCTTCAGTTAGGTAGGTCTAGGAGATATTTCCAAATGTAAATAAACCCTGCAGTAGGCTCTCGGTTGGCAGGTAATCCCTATCCTAAGGAATTAACAGTACCCTATGAATCCCTTTTTTAGCATGTTTGTCTCCGACGCATAGTTTTGTAGCGCATCAAGACTTCCTATTTTCTTTCCACATATGCTCTATAAACAAATCTGGACACTAAAGACTCATCATACCATACACAATGACTTTTTGTTTTGTTTTATTGTTTTACCTTTCTGTTAACAAATGATCATTATCAAACTCAGGATTTAAAGACAAAGCCGAGGGAAAATGAGCCAAGTAGACAAACATTTTAAACTCAGGATTGGTGCCGTCAATCAGGTATTAGGAAAGTTTATTCAGAATAAGAGAACACTAGTATGCATATAGATACTTCATGAGGCACATTCCGAGTGTACTGTAGTTATTCCATGAAAAAAAACAAAGTGCTTCCCAAGTAAGTTGTTTACAGCCACCCTCATCAGTGAAAAACACAGCACTGGTAATTTTATGCAGTATTATGATCACAAGACGAATTTATACAAAATACATTATTTAAAAGCCTGATTTAATCAGCTGAATTGAGAGAACTTCTGTCCAGCTTTGCATCTGCTTAGCAACGCAACTTTCTTGTGATTTGCACAAAAAAAAATAATACACTCCAAAATGAGGCCTAAAAATGACAAACATTTTTTGGTCACTGTACCATGGGTTTAGGAAACTTTGTTAAAACTTAAGGGAGTAATGATGACACATAAAATATATTAGGGTCTATTCTATTAATCTAAACGGCAGTGGATCTATTGTGACAGTTATGTCATTAAAATAGGGAACTTTGTATACCAAGGTTCTTGCAGTGCATTTGATTGACTTCAATAAAATTCTGTCTGCAAGAAATATGCAAAAATGCCATCGGTCCTATTTTAAGGATTCAAACAATGACAGTATTTAGATCTGCTGCCGTTTAGATCCATTGAATGTTACCATCAGCACTGCCTTGGGAATCACTGTCACTGCTTTCCCCTTCTGCATTCAAGTGCACTTCTTTCTTAGCCTGATGGAACTGCTCCAGCTTCTTCAATTTATCCAGTGCCTTGCTGCAAGGTTTAGGGTTAGGATTTAAAGGGACTACATGGAAAGCACACATTAGGAATGAAACAGTACAGTGGATGAGAACAATAAGAAAAGCAAAATTCAAAATCCGAAGCCCCTTTTAACAGACCCAGACACAAAAATTGAACTTTAAATGCCACTTTCATGCTATTTTTAATATTACAGAAATAAAAGAAAATGCAAACAAAAACCTAACTCTCACATGGAGTACTACCTAAACTTTGGGTGAATTCTTCTAACTATCACACTGGACAGCTAAGCTGTTTACCAGTCACAAAACACTTTATATTCACAAACAAAACAGGTTTACACACGAGAAGAAGAAGAAGAAGAAGATAGAAGGATGAGTAAACTTGAAGACTCTAAAATCTACTGATGTACAGTAAAATATCAAATACCGCGAGAACACTTGTTCTCCTCGTGTTCTCCAGCAGAGGTAACAGCTTCACTTTGAGGAACATCCCGCCCTTTTTTCAGTTTTGTAAATCTTCTTTTTGTGGTTCTATTATATATATATATATATATATATATATATATATATATATATATATATATATATATAAAACAGAGAAACAGAAAAATAAAGTATAAAACACCAACATTAAAGCCAAGAAGGACAAGATTAAATCATTGGCAAACATAGCACATACTAGGATTAACCAACAAGAAGTGATAAAGCACGTGATTTATCAAATAGTCTTATGTTAGATGTTGATTACAGTAGATAGTGTAGCGTCGCCATTTTAATCACTTGGCAGGGCTTGAATTTCATTTTGTGTGCTGGGGATTTCCCCTATGCTGCAGCCAATGGGGGGGATTCCAAAATTTTTGGGGGGAATGGCAAAAGAAAAGGCACTTTTGCATATAAAAAACTATATATATTTTACTGCACCATCATTCACACTGGTGTTGCTCTAAAATAAGCTGCTTTCAGGAGACCTAACAGCTGTTCATCACTGTGAGACAGAGAACTCTCCATTGCTTTTGCCATTGCCTGACGTGAAGTTTTTGCATGCAGCAGAAGAAAAAGGTGCTACTCTTTTTAACCAGTGCTCCATTTCTTTTTTTAACTCTTTACACTCAGCCCTATTTCCATCTGTTTATGTTGCAACAGGATCAGACGTACTATGTGGTAGAGATGAGAATATAGCGGAAAAAAAAAAAACTTTTTTCCTAAATAATCATGTTTGGTCACTGCTATATATACCATTGAACCTCAATATGAAATGAACATGGGGGGGGAAGCTGAGCATCTAAGCTTTCCAACGATACCACCCCTTTCAGTCTAGCTGCTACAATGACGAAGCAATAGGCTCTAAATGAAACCTAAGCTGTGAACTCTGTCACAAGATGAGAGGCTTAACTTCAGGCAGCCGTAGTTCCGGCTAGGTGTACCGCATACACACACTGAATACGTCTTTGGAAAGCCTCGAGTCTGTACTTTTAAACAAGCCTGGTAGGTAGGTGGCTTTTACGGTGCCTAAGTATTATGTGCGTAACCTTCAGTGTGCTGGCGACCCAAAATGAATGGGGCTGAGTTTTAAGAGTTAAAGCGAAATTTACCGCTTGCAAAACAACACTCCTAGATAGACATAATATCGTCTTTTTTTTCAAAACTGTTTACTTACTGCAGTGTACGGCGTTTCTATAATGCTTAAAGATAGCGGCCAAGAATCACGTATGAGAGAACAAAGTCTTGCGGCACTTAAAATAGCCAGCACTACTTTTATTTATTTATTTATTTACTTTAACCAGAATTGGGCATTCTAAATTGGGTGAAAAATACAGTAGCTTGGTGTCTTAAAATATCTCTGTGGGATTTTCCCCGCACTGAAAGTTGCAGATATGCGGGAGCAACTTGGAAAATTCCCGATTCCCACGCTGAAATTCAAAGCCCAGACTTGGTATGACAAATTACATGCTAGATTCCAATAACATAATTTAAAATAAAACATACAGTTTTACCTACTGCTGCATGACTTTTTCTACACGGATAATATTTCCTTCCAAAAGGCTGCATAGTCTTTGTTGTCTAGGCTGAATATATGTATATTCACCAAGAAAACAATAAGACACTAGAGGGCAGGGTTATACTTTCAACCACCTGAAAAGTGTACCTGTACACATCACCCATTCCCTTTTCCAATAGCCTGACACCCTTGTTCATACCAAATGAAAGTCTGTTATTTATCAAATTCCAGTTTGCATCATGGTAGTTTCAGCATCAGCTAAGCAAGTTTCTTTTTTCTCTGAGGCCTTTTTGTCATTTTGTCACTGTATTTTAAACAGTCATGCAGGTAGCAGCAGTTATTCATCTGCAAGATCTGCTGTAGATCAGGGAAGCAAAAGAAAAATAGTCTACAGGATTGATATTTTCTACATGAAAGATCCTACCATGTAACCTCCTTTATGTAAACAAATATTTTTTCATCACAATACAATTGTAACTATATCCTGTTTATTTCATCATTGGTCAATGTGGGATTTAATATATCTACCTTAAGTAACTGCTCGAGACATGTATCTCACTAAATTTACAAAGCGTGCCTCCCTACCAATTGCTTCACCAGTTTCTAAAATGCCTATTTTCAGAATTTATATGCATCTTAGACCAAGTGCATTCAGAAAGCACAAACAGTGAACGAAAGTGGATGGAATAATAACAATTGCAAGATTTAAGAAAAATTGAATGTCAATAAGAAGGATGCTGCTGACAAAAACCATGAATTAATCACCAAACCTTTTTCAGACGACTGCTGCTAGCTCAGCATGCAATATAACACTTAACACTGTGCTCATTTATATTATCCAGTGAACAATGAATCTGGGCTGTAATACTGCAGTGGCATTAACTGTATGGACATCAACTAGGAATTTGGTTTTAAATAGTTTACACAGTACACTTCCTGAGTTTTTTATATATATATATATATATATATATATATATATATATATATATATATATATATATATATATATATATATACTACCGTTCAAAAGTTTGGGGTCACTTAGAAATTTCCTTGTTTTCGAAAAGAAAAGCAAATTTTTGTCCATTAAAATAACATCAAATTGATCAGAAATACAGTGTAGACATTGTTAATGTTGTAAATGATTATTGTAGCTGGAAACAGCTGATTTGTAATGGAATATCTACATAGGCTTATTAGAGGCCCATTATCAGCAACCATCAGTCCTGTGTTCCAATGGCACGTTGTGTTTGCTAATCCAAGTTTATCATTTTAAAAGGCTAATTGATCATTAGAAAACCCTTTTGCAATTATGTTAGCACAGCTGAAAACTGTTGTGCTGATTAAAGAAGCAATAAAACTGGCCTTCTTTAGACTAGTTGAGTATCTGGAGCATCAGCAATTGTGGGTTCGATTACAGGCTCAAAATGGCCAGAAACAAAGAACTTTCTTCTGAAACTCGTCAGTCTATTCTTGTTCTGAGAAATGAAGGCTATTCCATGCGAGAAATTGCCAAGAAACTGAAGATCTCGCACAACGCTGTGTACTACTCCCTTCACAGAACAGCGCAAACTGGCTCTAACCATAATAGAAAGAGGAGTGGGAGGCCCCGGTGCACAACTGAGCAAGAGGACAAATACATTAGAGTGTCTAGTTTGAGAAACAGACGCCTCACAGGTCCTCAACTGGCAGCTTCATTAAACAGTACCCGCAAAACACCAGTCTCAACGTCAACAGTGAAGAGGCGACTCCGGGATGCTGGCCTTCTAGGCAGAGTTGCAAAGAAAAAGCCATATCTCAGACTGGCCAATAAAAAGTAAAGATTAAGATGGGCAAAAGAACACAGACACTGGACAGAGGAAGATTGGAAAAAAGCGTTATGGACAGACGAATCTAAGTTTGAGGTGTATGGATCACAAAGAAGAACATTCGTGAGACGCAGACCAAATGAAAAGATGCTGGAGGAGTGCTTGACGCCATCTGTCAAGCATGGTGGAGGCAATGTGATGGTCTGGGGGTGCTTTGGTGGTGGTAAAGTGGGAGATTTGTACAGGGTAAAAGGGATCTTGAAGAAGGAAGGCTATCACTCCATTTTGCAATGCCATGCTATACCCTGTGGACGGCACTTGATTGGAGCCAGTTTCCTCCTACAACAGGACAATGACCCAAAGCACAGCTCCAAACTATGCAAGAACTATTTAGTGAAGAAGCAGTCAGCTGGTATTCTGTCTATAATGGAGTGGCCAGCACAGTCACCAGATCTCAACCCTATTGAGCTGTTGTGGGAGCAGCTTGACCGTATGGTACGTAAGAAGTGCCCATCAAGCCAATCCAACTTGTGGGAGGTGCTTCAGGAAGCATGGGATGAAATCTTTTCAGATTACCTCAGCAAATTGACAACTAGAATGCCAAAGGTCTGCAAGGCTGTAATTGCTGCAAATGGAGGATTCTTTGACGAAAGCAAAGTTTGAAGGACACAATTATTATTTCAATTAAAAATCATTATTTCTAACCTTGTCAATGACTATATTTCCTATTCATTTTGCTATATTTCCTATTCAAACTCATTTCATGTATGTTTTCATGGAAAACAAGGAAATTTCTAAGTGACCCCAAACTTTTGAACGGTAGTGTATATATATATATATATATAAAAATAAATCTACAAACCATTTAAAAAGTACTTTGGAAAAAGTGAGATTACATTAAGTTACAAATCACTGTACAGCCACATTCCCTGTAAAGGCCTATAAAATAAGACAGTACACCAGGGGTGCGTTCAATAGGCAGAGCATTACGTGCTGCTTTCTATTGAACAACCTGCACACCGAGAGCTTCGTAAACTTGGCTAACATTCTGAGGAGCAATACCAGTGCGGCGACTGTGGTGTAATTTCCCCATATATTGGATTTTTTTGACAAACATATCTGTATGCATTCTTTTTCATAAAAAAAAAATATGATAATGTGAATCTGCAGCATTCGAAACACTCTGCTTGTTATCGTTTGTTTGGTCGGCCTTACATTAAGTCATTCACAGATGTATTCAAAGAATCATTGAAGAAATAATTTCTTTGGAAATGTTTTATTTTTTATTTTATTTGCTGTATAAAAATGTTACTGGGTTGAATAATGTTTGAAAAAAGAAATTTTATTTTTGAAAAGTTTTTTTTTATTTTTTTTACTTTGCTGTACAACAACACAGTAAACTGCACTGTAGCCAACTGTAAATAAAGCAAGTAATATGCAACAATCACAGTACTGAAGAACAATGCTCGCAACGTAGTGTCAACATCGCCGGTGCGATGAATTTTGTTTAGAAATAAAAAAAAACATTGACTCATATTTTAAATTATGTATTTACATTTAATCATAATGTGATTTCATTATTTTTCTTTTCATTAAGAATCAAAAAAGTGTGACTAAGGTCGTCTCAACTGCCTCTTGTTTAATTCGGAAAGCCGCTTATTTGGCATATTTATCCTTCTCCTCGAAGAAGTGGCACCGACTGTATTGAAAATGATACTGTTTCTGGATGGTACAATAGTATTGAAACATCACAGCTTGTGCACTGAAATACTTTATTGGTTTTGGGTTAATTTCCTGTTTATCAAATTAGAATGTGCAGAGATTTGATTTAGAACACGGTTTGAATATATTTAAAATGTGATCTAACTTTTTTTTTTTATTCCTATGGCCCACTATATCGATTGTCTTCCATTGTAAAACGATTTTCAGCATGTTACAACTGCTGGTGAACAAATGTATTTGTTATAATTCTTGAAATTTCAGTTTCTAGCACCCTCTCGTGGGCAAAACACATAATGGCTGGTTAACAAATGGCATGTCACACCAACTTCAATTTTGCTGCCAATTTTGCCAGAAGATTTTGAATCACTGTGGATCCCACTGTAAGTTATGCTTAAAAACAGATGCACAGTTTGTACAAGAGGCACTATATAAAGGCATATGTGGAATCATAGCAGTGCAGATATTATTAGTTATACATGCATGTTTTTGGTACAGTATGATTGAAAAAACAAGCCTACCTCTTTAAACTTATTGTAATGTCCTAAAACTTTTGAAATGCAGCTTCACAAACTTTCATGAATGTGGAATGACAGCTATTATTTTAGCTACTAATTACTTTCAGTTCATTAATTACAGTAACAGAAGTGTTATTAAAACTCAATTAACTTCACTGTTAATAAATGCAACTTGTAGGAATTGTTGTTCTTGGATCTTGTGTGACTCCCTGTGGTCAAAAGGTACAACAACAAACTGAGCACCTGAAAACTGATATTCATGAAAAATCTTTCTTCATCTTAAGCCAATACTTCTGTATGCATGCTTAATAAAATGTACCACACAAACTGGTTCACCGCCACCTCTGTTGGAGGATTTACAATTGTAATCTGACTGCATATTACCAATTCTAATCCAAGTTATTCATGGCATGCCAATGCCAGCCAATTGGATTACTTTTGTTTAGTTATTCTATTGCTATAGTTTTCCATTCTGATATCTTCAGGGATAACACAGGTGGGGTTTGTTAACCCCTAGCATCTTTTTTGAAGACAATTTAGTAGTCCACAATAAATAGTCAGCACTTTAGAACTGATTTACCAAGTGGGTCTTGTCTGAAATTATCATATAATGAAGTATTGTTCAACACTGATCATAGATTAAATATTCCTATGCTCATATTTATTTTGTGAAAAAGTAAGAACCAGTTTTAAAATAAAAAGGCACAAGCACGGATTTGTCAAAATTCAAGTACATATTATCCTGTGTACAAGTGTCATCTCCAAAGCGATTTACAGACTAGGGGGTTAACTATGCATCAACAACTGCTACAGAGTCACTTACAACAGGACCTCGGTTTTACATCTCATCCGAAGGATAGCATAATTCAAACAGTTGCAGATTTCAAGTTAGCTATAACATTTTATATGTAACTTGAACTCTGCAGCTTTTTAGGAGCTGAGAACAATTAAAGAGTCTAATTAAGCAAATTAGTAGTTCAATTAAGGGCTTAGTTAAGTAATTGAGAGCTCAGTTGGAATGAAAACCAGAAGACACATGGGGTCCCCAGGACCAGGGTTGGGAAGCCCTGCATTAAGGCATGTTGACATTGAACATGGATTCTGATTCTGCACATCCATTCTGTTTTCATGGTGACTCAACTGGCATTAACTTACCTTTTCCAGAGGAATCATTATCGTCATGATCATCATTGTTCCACCATGGTTTGGAGTCTTTCTTCTTGATTTGTTTCTTTTCGGCGTCTCCCAATGTATCCAAGACGCTTGACCTTGTTGCATTTCCAAAGTCGATGGAATCATCAGAGACAGACTGAAACATTTAAAATAAAAAAATAAAAAAGTTGTTGTTGCTTTTTTTAAACATAAACCAACAAATGATGTGATTAAATCAACTGAACTTTAGGGAGCCATTACTTCAGAGTAATAAGATTACTACTGCATAGCAGCTTCACCCACACCAGGTTTTACTACAAGCTTGATTAACCACAGTGTATAGGTAACAAGCTCAGGTGTGTCTTATTACACTCATAGTAAAATCAGGAATGGATCAAACTGCTATGCAATGGGAGTCTTACAGTATTTCCACCCGTTATATATATATATATATATATATATATATATATATATATATATATATATATATATATATAAGCTAAATTATGTTTCCCTATACAGATAAAAAAAATAATAATAATAATGTATACATTATATTATATATCGGAAAAAGGTTGTAAACTATCACACTAAAGTTGTGTCCTAAAATGTACTCCTATTAGCCTGAACATTTCTTGAGCCAACTATGACTTTTTTACTCAATGTCATTTATTGTAATTAAATATTCAGTTACTACTACAAATAGCTGCATAATGATACCCTGAAGCAGGAGCTCCAATCAAACATTACAGTTTAGCCTACCTCCTTTAGGAATTGCTCAAATTGTTCATCTAACTCTTCTCTTGTGAGCCGACGAGACATATTTCCAGGAAGGTTACAGCCTCAAGAATCTTTCTTGCGCATAAAGTCTTAAATCACATGGGAAGGAAAAATGTTGAATTACAAATTTTTGGAACATTTAAAAAAAAAAAAACCTACTGTGACGTAAACTTGCCATGTCATCGTAGAGTATATTATACTGTATAACTACCAGCTTCTTTATAAAAAGCAGTATATTATACTGTATAACTACCAGCTTCTTTATAAAAAGCAGTATATTATACTGTATAACTACCAGTTTCTTTATAAAAAGCAGTATATTATACTGTATAACTACCAGCTTCTTTATAAAAAGCAGTATATTATACTGTATAACTACCAGCTTCTTTATAAAAAGCAGTATATTATACTGTATAACTGCCAGCTTCTTTATAAAAAGCAGTATATTATACTGTATAACTACCAGCTTCTTTATAAAAAGCAGTATATTATACTGTATAACTACCAGCTTCTTTATAAAAAGCAGTATATTATACTGTATAACTACCAGCTTCTTTATAAAAAGCTTACCAATGTATACCTATTATTTTGCATCAAAACTAAATGTAATTTATTATACAACACTTTGTCTTATATATAGGTTTAACAGACCAACAAAATATGCACCTAAAAGTGATTTAAACAGACTGCCCTAAACATCTGTAAATGTAAGGTGTATAATTTAAAATAAAATGTGTACTTAAAGCTTGGGACTTATGAACCACAGGAAGCTTGGTAAAAACCATGTGCACCTGTAAAAGTTAATGTTACACAATGAGTACAGGGACTCACTGGTGTGTTGTAAGCCAAAGTACTTGAATGGCAAATCGCGTGCTTTATTTTCCTTTTATTAAAAGTGGTGAAAAATGCATTTTTGTGTAAAGACCTTGATAAATGTTGCCTTTTCTTTTAAATATACAAGTATTCATTACAATAATTATCTGTGCACCCAAACTGACACAGACTAGCACTGTACATTATAATGTTAAATTGCCGTTAATTTGTTGACCACTACTATTATATTATAAACTTTAACGTGCAATGTTAATATATTGATAATGTTGACATTTTTATAAATGCTCTGTATGTAGTGGACGCCTGTAATCAATGTACCTCAGTTGTCTGCGGTGTGAATGAGTTTGTAAAATGAAAACAGTACACATTTTGCAGTACTCAAGACAGCAGAGTAGTACTTTGGATATGCACTGTATTTTTTATTTACACGACACGTTTTGGCCGTTTGTTGGGGTGCACAAGATTCCAGTTTAACAAACCGTAACATCCTAACTAACTGCCATTGCCTACCAGTCTGTATCTCTCCCCCTCCCAAAGACGTATTGCAAACTTTGACTTTGAGAAAGGCAAGTACAGTTACATCCCCGATTAACCCAGAATTTTATCCAAATCCCTAATAAGATAAACACCACAACAAAAAAAGCTTAACACACGAGTTACAAAAAATTCACTTCCTAGTCTCACTCACTATTACCAGTGAAGCTGCCAATGCGGTTCTCGTCCAGAGCCTTCTGTTCCTGTTGTGTTAGTTAATATTATTATCCCCTAAAATAAATTCATCGTTAACCGGCTACAAATAAATAAAACACACATTTGTAAATACAGTACTAAGACCACTGGCAGTTCTACCTCTCTGTAAACATACTTCCTTCCCGCTGTGTAAAGCGGCAATTTGCTATAGGCCAAACAGCCGACTGTCTCTGCATACAAAAATAATTAATTGACAGAAAGACAAAACAACCAACCACGTTCTAGTCACCCAACAGAAAAACTCCTCTTGACCTATCAGGTCCACACATGGGCGGAACATTATAAACAACAGTCTTCCACAAGTATCGTGAGATTTCACATGATGGTACAGTACTACGATAAAAAACGTTTTAAATCTGAATAAGCATGTTATAGTTTCATTCCAGATATGTCAAGTCTTAAGCATTGCATGCATTCCTCAGATTATTTCACGCATTTTGAGTAAATGTTTGTGTGTCAATTAATTGCAGTTACATCAGTGATTAACAACAACGTTGAATAAGACGTTAATGTTTGTAACTCGGGTCAATGTCAAATCTGGTTTGCCTGTATAAGGTACCCGTAGCCCATTTTGAGTAAATATATAAAGATTTAAAATTATTTCTCTCAGGGGCTGCAAGAGACAACAGTATATCCGGGGCCTCAGGCACGGGACTTACATAGAAAGCCGCTTTCGAAGCTTGTGTACTGATGTAACCATGGAGACTACCAGTGTTCTATACGCGCGCAAGAGGAGAGAGGAGGCTACGTGGTTTTTGTTTTTTTTTGTTAACACTTGACTGTCAAAAAAAGTATGAGCGGCCAAAAAACGAGCAGGACTTGATCGAAAGTTAGCTTGTAATATGAGCAATAATATACAAACCAAATAATATTTGTACTGTAAAGTGTGTGTTTTTTTTTTTTAAACGATGATCACTATGACAAGGTGATATGCAAAATAAACATATTGTTATATTGATAAAACAGTTTTCTTTTTTTTAGGTTTATATAGGTTATTAACTCTGGTCCTCAGGGAATCTCTAATCATCCAGGTTTTTGTTACAATAATTGTTTTTATTCATATCCACTGGTTTGTATTGCAGAATTCTCACATGCCCTAGATGTATGCATTAGGACATGTAAGTGTTTCATATGCAATATTAAGCAGTGTACATTTTAAAACAAACTATTAAGTGCTGGTTGGAAAACCTGAACTATTGGATGTCGCCAAGGACCAAACATGAGAGTCCCTGTCTTAAGCAATGACCAAACACCACACTTGGAAAGTCTCACACTTTGACCTTGAATCTCACTCTTTGGGGCTGTAAATCTCACTCTTAAGGTAAGCCAACCCTTGACATATCTATCATTCATATCTTCCATATTGCTTCATTCACTTTTGAGTTTGAAGTAAATTGCAGATAAAGCCACACATTCAGTAAGTACAGTTCTGTTTACTGCCACAGGGCTCGGTCTCTATAGCAACAACTGAACATTTGTTGAGATCTGCGCTAAGTTTTGGTTGGCTAGCAGTGTAGTGCTGCGGGGTCGACAGGGACTCAGCGTGGACCCCTCACTTCTTGGGCAGGGAGAGCACCTCTTGTGTACTTCACGTGCACAATGTTTTGCTCCTATTAATATATGGAGATAGATATACATGTGTATAACCCATACAAATAAGCAAAGAACACAATAACCGTAAGAAACCCTTGAGAGATAAATAATGTCAATGTTTGAATATAGCGTGCCTGGTCTGGAACAACAAGGCCCAGATATTCAAAGCGATGCGCAATCCCCTCGCAAAAATTAGTGGTTTTGCACAAAAGCTGATATTTTCCAACAGGGCACAAAACAGTTGTGCAAAGTTGGAAAATAGCAGTTTTTTGCTCATTTCACAAAAGTGTTTGTGCCTCGCAAAACCACCTGCGCATTCAATACCAATATAGCAGAAATGCACAAGAGCTACGCGTGAATGCGCAGAATTGGAATACTACACGACAATGTAATGTAATGGAAACATTCTGTGCATTGCAAGCCTGTCACGCTTATCATTCAATTTTCATTCAAATTTGGCCTTCGGAGCAATTCAAATATTTTTGTGCCTAAGCATATGAAATTTGCGCACATGCACACATTTGAATCTAATGTTTATCATTATCACTGGCACTAACATGGATAATAAGCTAAATATTTAAAGGGCCATCACAGATACTACTGAATTCAAACAGATGTATCTATGCTGTGCTGTTTGCTGGGAAGTGAGTTTATGATTTCTCTACTTCTGTCTCCAAAATTTTGACAGGTGTCACACAAATATGAGTACATGTTACCAATTCTAATTCATTTACATTTTTTGACTTTCTTGTTTTCTGTTACTGTACCATCCGTTTTGTTTTTCTTTCTAAATATTAGCCGTAATCTATCTTATCAAACCGCTATTGCTCAGTGTCTGGACTCATCTGATGTGTTTTTTTGTAAGAACTCTAAGTCGCTCTGGATAAGGACGTCTGTTATAAGAAAATACATACATACATTAACAACAACAACAACAACAACAAACAAACAACAATAATTAATACAATTAATATTAAGACATAAGCCTGATATACACTTTTGTACAGCGGTATCGGAGCTATGCTTTAGTGCGAGAGGTCTCGGTTCGCGCCCACCCTCTGCCTGTGTGTGGATTGCCTCGCCCTGTGTGATGCGCCTGCCTGCGTTAACCAAGGTTGCTACAATATTAATAATCCAGCTGGAATCACCAGTTTTTATTGCCTGACAAACCTGGGGGGCAATTAATTCAACTTAAAACGGGCTGAACGGGCAGTGGAATAAGAAAGGTGCACCTTTCGTACATTTTACATTCAAAACGGCGACAAAATTTACCAATACAGTGTCTGACATTGAAATCTATGTGAATGCAAGGTAAAGAGGTGCAAACTATTGCTTGATCGATCTAGGGTTGATATACTGCTGTATGTGTCTATTAAAGTAAATCGTTCCTGCATTATACAGGTAGTTGTTTATTATCTGCCGCCTAATGATTGTTAAATTAGAACCAGGTGCAGGGTATTAAAGGAGGGCAGTCAGTTTGCTCACGACTGCTTGGAAGCAGAGCACCCCTTCTGCCTCCTTCTCCTCAGCAGCCCCGAGCAAACTGACTGCCCTCCTTTAATACCCTGCACCTGGTTCTAATTTAACAATCATTACCAGGTGCAGGGGATAATTAATAATAAAACAATTAACAAATTAAAATTAAACAATAAAGCAAAACAATCAAACAATAAAAGAAACTAACAAAAATGTGCCTGCGCAGAATTTTAACCCCCCCTCCCTGCTGTCTTACAGCGTATTTGGGACAATGGAAACAGGGTATCGTTGCGCACGAACCCTGCTTTCCTCACTAAGGTGATTACAGATTTTCACTTGAATCAGTCAGTAGAGGCTTTCCATCCCCCTCCCTTTGTGGAGGAGATGGATCAGAGATTGAATTCCCTCTGCCCAGTTGAGATGCTATGTGGATAGAACGAGAGTGCTGCGTCAGTCTGACCAGCTCTTCGTCTGTCATGGTGAAAGGACCCGAGTCAAGCCCTCTCAAAGCAGCGACACTCCCACTGGATTGTGGACACAATTTCGACTGCTTATACTAATGATGGCCTACCCCCACCTGGGAGGGTGGCCGCGCACCCTACCAGAGATGTGGCTATGTCATGGGCCCTCTTTGGAGGTGCCTCGTTGACCGATATTTGTACTGCGGCTAGCTGGGCTACTCTGAATACATTTACCAGGTTCTACTGACTTAATGTCGTAGATTCCTCTATGCCTTCAATAGGCACTAGGGTCCTTGAGGTTGCACGCTCACACCACCAACACTAGATGGCGATAGTGACAACTTTGGTATACTTTAAGTATTGTTTTGGCAGTCATCTTCGAATTGAAAGGGAACGATAGGTTACTGATGTAACCCCGGTTCCCTGAAAGAGAAGATGGCCGGCAACCTTGCAAGGTCACATTTCCGGGTTCAATGCAAAAGAGACTGAAGTCTCCATGCAGTGACTATTTATTACCTCAGGAGGCGGGACCGAGGATGTCACTCCACGGAAGGGCCTATCGACAGCTTTGATATAAAATGCTCAGTAAATACCTGACAAGCAGGCATATCCCAAAAGTATTGTTTTGGTGGTCATCTTCTCTTTCATTTTCACTAAACTAAACTAAAATGTATGCGTGCAGCGCAGTGAAACTTGTCAAGTGTCCCTTTTTTGCATCCTGTTCCCTTAGTCCCGCCTCTTCTCGTTCTCTGTTGGCTTCCATCCTCCCCAGTTCTTCTAAAGCTGAAAAGGAAAAGACTACAAAAAAAGAAAAAATTGCCTATGTAAATTGCCAAATATGTCAAATTGCCTATGTAAATTTTAAAATTATTATTTTTGTAAAGTCTGTGTTCTGTTTTCTGTTAATGGGATCATGAATTGGCAGCTTCTGGAAAAAAAATAGCAGCTGCAACATAGAAATCTATTACACCTTCGTAAAATGTGTTTATGTCTCTTGATGGCAGTGCAGACAAACTGATGTACTGCTTGGTTGTGAAACCAAAGAACATGTTTTGGTAGTTCGAAGGGTTCTCTACATCTACACCCATCATTGCAGAATATGCAAGGGTTTCTGGTTTTATTAACCTGCTGAGCAATTTCTTAAAGATTTCTGTGAGAGCTGGAACTACTTTTTGGATAATGCTCTGTTCTTGCTGAAAGAATGTGTTCAGTTGCAGGGGCAAGGTACAGTTTCTTAATATATTATCTTATGATCACTAACTGTAGCAGAGAACGTTCCTTCTCTCTTCTAAAAAGAGTCAAAATGGTCAAGATGACTATAATCAGCCCCACCCTCTAAGCTCATCCAAGTGAGTAGGGAATACTTATTTCAAAATATTTGAAAGTATGCGTAGCAGGCCAGTAGAGAGCCCTGTACGTATTTATTTATTTATTTTTAGATTGGGGTCTCCCCCTCCGCTCCTGTGCAGTGTATTTTGTATTTGTTTTGTTTGATTTTATTTATGTATTTATTTCTGTGACGAGGCACCATGAGGTTTTGTTATTGTTTTATTTAAAATGTTTTCTGGCAGAGGCGAGAGTGGGTACTCGTCCTCTGCCAGGAATAATTAGGAAAGCTTGTGCAGAAGGTGGCCATCTCCCAAATTAATTAGGTGATTTAATTTGTTGCTAATCGGGAGTTGGTCACCTGTATAAAAAGGCTGCAGCTCTGCAGCTCTCCAGCTCGGGGTGGGTGTACGAGAGAGAGAGAGAGAGAGAGAGAGAGAGAGAGAGAGAGAGAGAGAGAGAGAGAGAGAGAGACTAAAACGTATTTAAATAAAACGGTGCCGCCTTGAGTAAGTGAGACAGATAGAAATGGACTAGGTTAAGACAACGATTAGGCAACTTGTACTGTACCTGAAACAAGACGAGCAGGAATACCTTGTTAATTCAGCAGCCTGGGGGGTTTCTGTTCTATGATCGTGTGGGTTGCCATTGTTTTGCAAGACAAGGAGTATATAAATAGGGATTAAATGTATAAACAAATGTAAATTACACAATTGGCAGGCTTTCTTGGTAGCAGGTTGCATTAAGCCCATCTGAGACGCATGACTTGAACTGAACTTGCCAACAGGAAGCAAGTTTTTATGATCAAGGCACAAGGGGTGCTTATGTCTACAGGGGATTATTGGAGATATTCGAGTAATGTATTCTTGGTTAAAGGCCCTTATTAGTGCTAAATAAAGAAAGCCTTGCAGTAGAAATAATCTCCTTGTGTTACACAATACATGTAACTCAGAGAAGGATGGTTTTCCAGTTTGTCTTTTTATTTATCTTTACTAGGAACGAATCCTTTAAAATAATGTTTAAAATACATCAGCTGATTTCTAACTGTGACAAATGTTTCAAATGGCAAACTAGCATTGCATCGAAAAAATATGTTCTTAAAATACAAACTAGCCTATACAAGCAAAGGTACAATATTTTAGAAACGTTTAGTTTTCACTATTACACTTTTTAAAAGTGCTACAGAAGTTGAATGGGGATAATTACATTGTAGCTGGTATTGGCAGCACTAATATTTGGCAGTGATGTATTAATGAGAAACATTTCATAATAGGATGCAGATAACTTGTTTGTTGGGGTGCTGTAAGAGTTTGATTGTGTAGGAATGGGTGGATAGCTGCAGAATTGTTTACCCTCAGAGCACAACCTCTGCACCAGCCAAAAGAGCCTGCTGTAGAAAGTCCTTAGGTTGCGAGGATATATGTATTCTATGCCCACCAACAGGCATGGAGAAAATACATTAAACAAAGGGAAAAAATATCATTATCTTTTACCAGCCCCTATAATTGTGCAAAATATTATGAACATATTCAATCTCTTAACTTTAACTATTAAACAAAGGGAAAAAATATCATTATCTTTTACCAGCCCCTATAATTGTGCAAAATATTATGAACATATTCAATCTCTTAACTTTAACTCAATCATAGTATCTAGCAGTAATAAGACTTATTTTTAAAAAAATAAGTCTTTTTTTTGTTAAATGAAAAATGTTCTAGTATTTTTTATATTTTGCAAGGAGGGCAAAAAATAACATTTACGAGAGGTATATAATATAAATGGACTTCTTAACTGCCTATTTGTCTCATAAATAATAATAATAATAATAATAATAATAATAATAATAATAATAATAATAATAATAATAATAATAATAAAAATAATGTGTCCAAACCCAAAACAGCATATATTTATCACTCTACAAAGTTGTAAGTCCTTTGCTCTTTGTTTATATCTCTTCCCTTTACTATTAAAATGAATTAAATGAAAGTAATTTAAAATGCATGATGGGGTTACAGTGTTCACACCAAATGTGCATTCCCAGTCTCCATATACAAGATACATTTCAAGCAGGCCAACCTTTATCTACTTGCTACACTATTGGTAAAGCTCACCTTATAAAAACGTTTTGTTTGTTCTTAAGATTGTTTTCCAAGTGATGTTAGATTAATTAGGTATGTATCTGTACATACAACCATCATACCCTCAAAAAGTATGCTATATAATGATTTCAATTTGAACCTGCTGTAAGGGTCAGTGGTATTTACCCTGAAGGCAGCTGTCTGCTCTTTGTGATGAGTAGCGTGCCTATAGTGAGAGTCGAATTACAGCTGAGCCAGTGCAATGTAGACGTCGGGTGGCACTGCAAACAAACTGTCAAATGGACCCGGAAGACTTAGGTGTATATATTTGAAAATAAATAATCATTGTTTTAGAATGCTTACTCTTTCCTGTGCTTTTCTTTTTTACACGGCTAAGAGGGCTGTGCAAGTGCCGTACCTACACATTCTTCTCAACTTCAGGTTTTGGCAGTAGCTTAAGTTCCACTCCTACCTGCTTTTCTAGTTTGAAGATGGTTTGACCAGTAGGATATTGCTGCAAACTGTAGTTGACGTGGTCTACTTTTTTATTATTATTATTGTTGTTGTTGTTTGTTTTGTTGTGGTTGATTCTTCCTTCTTTGGACTGTGACTACAATGAATAAGCAAGGAGGCTCCAAGTTTAAGAAACTTTTCCACAAGAGCAAATCATCAGAAAACCAACCGGACAGTGGGGGTAAACTTTTAAAAAAGCGTCCAAGTCGTCCTGCGGATGCAGAACCCAAGAGTCCAAATGGTGCAAAAAAGAAAACATTTGGTTCGTGGCGCAAGAAGAAAAATCCAAACGAACCATCTTCACCTGTGGGTACAGGACCGGATTTTACAGATGAGACGGAGGACCTCGACAGTAGAAACATGTAATTATTACTTTCTTTGTGTTACCTTTGCGTATCGTTTGTATCGGATTGCCCATTGATACGCTCTTTTGTTCACCGCTTCTAGATGTCGATGTTTTAGGTTTTTCAGTAATTTTCGTAGTTATTATTAGCCCTTGGTAAAATAATAATAATAATAATAATAATAATAATAATAATAATAATAATAATAATAATAAGCAAAAAACTTAGTAAACCCACTTGAATTTTTTTAAACTGCAGTGAAGGTTAATGTTACTAAATAGTTGGACATTGTAAGTGTGTTTTATATAAACTCGGACA
Source organism: Acipenser oxyrinchus oxyrinchus (assembly GCA_030684275.1). Taxonomy (NCBI): domain Eukaryota; kingdom Metazoa; phylum Chordata; class Actinopteri; order Acipenseriformes; family Acipenseridae; genus Acipenser; species Acipenser oxyrinchus. Next base: position 17,703,666 of record CM060252.1, on the reverse strand, counting down.
GTAGCGTGCGTACTGTGGTAGCCTGCAGTGTTTTTTTGTTTGCATAGCTCATGAATACGAAACTTAAGTTAAAGTAGCCTATCATCTCTACTTAATGTGGTGAAGTTACTTAAGAATATTGCTTTCTACATATTGACTGTTATATAAGCAAAAAACAAACACACTTTAATGAACATTTACCTTTTATGAAAGGAATTGTCGTGTCATTTTGGTCTTATTTATACATGAGTTTATTTGATTGATTTATGTTTTTTATACATGTATTACAATAGTAATACACAGTCCTACAGTAGCTGGAAATAAAGCCTTTTTGTCCTATTGACTATCCTGATTGATGGAATCTAATGTAATTCTTGGCCAGGCTTGTTATTTAAATTCTGAACACTATGACAGCTGTTTAAGATACATATAGTTGAGAATTTGAAATGTGAAGATACCAGAATCATTCCTTTTTAATGACAATAGGGTCTATGCAATTGGTCTAAACATTGGATCCAAATCTTGCCACTGTTTAGATTATTAACATAGGGCCCTTTGTGTATTACTGCAAATCAAACAACAGTGCATGTAACTGGTTGTAAAAAAAATCATAGATTGCCAGGAAGCGTCCTACTTTAATTACTTAAACGTTGGAAGTTAGACCATTACTGCTTAGATCAATTGAGTAGACTCCAGTATGTTTAGTTTAAAAATAAATGTTGTTGTAGTATTATGATTGGTCATCCATCCATAAGTTGTTCAACTCCATGATATTGAAAGTTGTATCTCTATAGAAATAGACTACAAATAATGAACACTATCAAATGCAGCCAGCTACATCAGCTTGGTTACATAATGACAAACTAGACTCATTGCAAGTCGTATTGTTCCCCACAGGGAATGTATATCCAAATCAATATGGATTTAGTTGCGGTACCCTTCTGTTTTTAGCTAGAGCAACTGTAGAGTCCTGTCCACGCAATAGTGATGAAACTTGGCATGGTATGGTGTGAATTCTGAACTTTCAGCTGCTCATTGACCAACCAATCTGATTGCAACCCATTAAATAGAACATAATCAATAAATATCATCCTTTTAGATGGACCAGTAGGGACCTCCTACAGTACATATTAGAATGTGCACTAGCTGTTATCAATGATTCATTCAATAGGCTGGTAACATTGGCATTGACGTCTGATTATCAGGGCTGTTGGTGGCTGTATCTTGAAAACTGTTTGCCTGATTCTCTAATGAGAAACTTTAATTGTTTTGTAATTGTAGTTAATTATTATTTCGATTTTTCTGTAAAACTAAATCTATTAGACAGATGCATATGGATGTACTTGTGTGTGTTTGGTGGCTGGTAGCCATCTTGGATCAGGAAGAACATACTGGGGCCAAGATGGCTACTGTTTGCACAACCACCCACTAAAATGTCTTAATTGTAAATTAGGAAAGTGTGTAATGTGGCCAGGTATTAATTGCATTGTAATTAACCCTGACCACATATAATAAAAAGGAGACAAAGGAATGTTTATAAAGAGAGTGTGGAGGAGTGTGCAGAGGAGCGAGCAAAGTATGTTGAGTAAAGGCATTGCCAAGCCTGAAGAGTGTTAAGATGATTAAGATGTGGCGGTGTAATATCGAATTCTGTTCCCATAGAATTCAGTGTCTATTACTCTATGTGCGCATGTGCAGAGGTATTTTTTTTCTTCCAGTATCTACATGTGATCTGTTGATTTTGTCAAAGCGGGTTCACGTCGATTCAGCAGCTCCTGTGGTAACGCGCAGCAAACTTATTATTATTATTATTATTATTATTATTAATATTATTATTATTATTATTATTATTATTATTACTTAGCAGACGATCTTATCCAGGGCGACTTACAATTGTTACAAGATATCACATTATACAGAGATCATATCATTTTTACATACAATTACCCATTTATACAGAGTTGGGTTTTTTTCAGTCCAGAGCCCTAACCACTACTCCACACTGCTGAACTCCATACATTTTAATTAATGCACCAAAAATACACATTGAAAGAGTAAGTTGAAATGCACAGAAGTCAAAGTTATATATATATATATATATATATATATATATATATATATATATATATATATATATATATATATATACACTACTGTGCAAAAGTTTTAGGCAGGTGTGAAAAATGCTGTAAAGTAAGAATGCTTTCAAAAATAGACATGTTAATAGTTTACATTTATCAATTAACAAAATGCAAAGTGAGTGAACAGAAGAAAAATCTACATCAAATCAATATTTGGTGTGACCACCCTTTGCCTTCAAAACAGCATCAATTCTTCTAGGTACACTTGCACACAGTTTTTGATGGAACTCGGCAGGTAGGTTGGCCCAAACATCTTGGAGAACTAACCACAGTTCTTCTGTGGATTTAGGCAGCCTCAGTTGCTTCTCTGTCTTCATGTAATCCCAGACAGACTCGATGATGTTGAGATCAGGGCTCTGTGGGGGCCATACCATCACTTCCAGGACTCCTTGTTCTTCTTTACGCTGAAGATAGTTCTTAATGACTTTCGCTGTATGTTTGGGGTCGTTGTCATGCTGCAGAATAAATTTGGGGCCAATCAGATGCCTCCCTGATGGTATTGCATGATGGATAAGTATCTGCCTGTACTTCTCAGCATTGAGGAGACCATTAATTCTGACCAAATCCCCAACTCCATTTGCAGAAATGCAGCCCCAAACTTGCAAAGAACCTCCACCATGCTTCACTGTTGCCTGCAGACGGCTCATTAGTGTACCGCTCTCCAGCCCTTTGGCTAACAAACTGCCTTCTGCTACAGCCAAATATTTCAAATTTTGACTCATCAGTCCAGAGCACCTGCTGCCATTTTTCTGCACCCCAGTTCCTGTGTTTTCGTGCATAGTTGAGTCGCTTGGCCTTGTTTCCACGCCGGAGGTATGGCTTTTGGCCGCAAGTCTTCCATGAAGGCCACTTCTGACTAGACTTCTCCGGACAGTAGATGGGTGTACCAGGGTCCCACTGTTTTCTGCCAATTCTGAGCTGATGGCACTGCTGGACATCTTCCGATTGCGAAGGGAAGTAAGCATGATGTGTCTTTCATCTGCTGCAGTAAGTTTCCTTGGCCGACCACTGCGTCTACGGTCCTCAACGTTGCCCGTTTCTTTGTGCTTCTTCAAAAGAGCTTGGACAGCACATCTGGAAACCCCTGTCTGCCTTGAAATTTCTGCCTGGGAGAGACCTTGCTGATGCAGTATAACTACCTTGTGTCTTGTTGCTGTGCTCAGTCTTGCCATGGTGTATGACTTTTGACAGTAAACTGTCTTCAGCAACCTCACCTTGTTAGCTGAGTTTGGCTGTTCCTCACCCAGTTTTATTCCTCCTACACAGCTGTTTCTGTTTCAGTTAATGATTGTGTTTCAACCTACATATTGAATTGATGATCATTAGCACCTGTTTGGTATAATTGTTTAATCATACACCTGACTATATGCCTACAAAATCCCTGACTTTGTGCAAGTGTACCTAGAAGAATTGATGCTGTTTTGAAGGCAAAGGGTGGTCACACCAAATATGGATTTGATTTACATTTTCTTCTGTTCACTCACTTTGCATTTAGTTAATTGATAAATATAATCTATTAACATGTCTATTTTTGAAAGCATTCTTACTTTACAGCATTTTTTCACATCTGCCTAAAACTTTTGCACAGTACTGTATATATATATATATATATATATATATATATATATATATATATATATATATATTGTGGCAAAGTGGTTGCAGTGCTGATGTCACGGACCAGGAAGAAGCAACACAAAACAAAGGCAGCAAAGGTAGGTAAGGGAAACGAGACGCGTTTGCGCTCGGGTTTTAATAATAAATCAAATAATAAACAAAACACTTTATATCAAACAAAAGGGCACGTTGGCCAAACAAAACAAACCCACAAACAGTTGTACTCACAAATATTGTGCTGGCTGTTCCAGCACAGTAGCAGTTGTTTCTTTTAACCCCTTTTCTCTCCTTAACTCTCTCGTTCCTTACTCCCTGAACTCTCTCTCCCCAGACCACAGAAAAGCTGCGGTTTTATACAGGTGACCATCTCCGATTAGCAACAATTAATTAATGAATTAACTTCGGGAAATGGTCACCGGCTGCACGAGGTTTTTAAATAAATAATTAAACACAATAAACAAACACACGGCTTTTCGCCGTCATCTTAAAATAATAACTAAGACGGACGGCTTTGTCCGCCTGCATAAAACTACAATACAACAATAATAATAATAATACAAAATATACAAATAATACAGGGACGAGGTGTACCGCATCACACACGCCCCCCCTTGTGCGTAGCACACATGGCCTCAACGGCCACCTCCCCCCTTAAAAACCCAGCAGTCCAGGACAAAGTCTCGGGCTGGGAAGGGAGGCTTCAGTGGGCCCATGCCTGGCAATGCTGTCAGCACCCCTGCCGGTAGTGGCACGGCTGACAGCATGCTGGTCCCTTCCTGCAGCGAAATTGCTGCGGGGGATGCTGGTCTCCTGACCTCTCCCCCTTTCTTCATAGCCGGTAGCTCCCTCCTGTGGGGCTCGGCCACAGAACTCCTGCAGCGAAACTGCTGCTGGGAAAGTGGTCTCCTGACCTCTCCCCTGTCTTTGTCGCCGGTAGCTCTCTCTCCGGGATCCGCCACAGTATCTCCTGCAGCCCAAGTGCTGCAGTGGGAGCAGGTCTCCTGACCTCCCCCACGATCTCCGGCAGCGAAAGTGCTGCAGTGGGAGCAGGTCTCCTGACCTCCCCCACGATCTCCAGCAGCGAAAGTGCTGCAGTGGGAGCTGGTCTCCTGACCTCCCCCACGATCTCCAGCAGCGAAACTGCTGCTGGGGTTGGTGGTCTCTGGACCTCCTCCCCCTTCTTCAAAGCCGACAGCTCCCCTTGCTGGGGCTCCGGCCACCGTACTCCCTGTGGTGGAGGTGCGGGAAGCAGAGACAGCTCCTGCTGTTCTGCTCCTGGCAGTGGCGGAGGCAGAGGCAGCTCCTGCTGCTCTCCTCCTGGCGGTGGTGGAGGCAGAGGCAGCTCCTGCTCCTCTGCTCTGGGCAGTGGCGGAGGCAGAGGCAGCTCCTGCTGCTCTGCTCCTGGTGGAGGTGGAGGTGGTGGAGGCAGAGACAGCTCCTGCTGCTCTGCTCCTGGTGGTGGTGGAGGCAGAGGCAGCTCCTGCTGCTCTGCTCCTGAAAGTGGCGGAGGCAGAGGCAGCTCCTGCTCCTCTGCTCCGGGCGGTGGCGGAGGCAGCTCCTGCTGCTCTGCTCCTAGTGGAGGAAGCGGTGGAGGTGGCGGAGGCAGAGGCAGCTCCTGCTGCTCTGCTCCGAGTGGCGGAAGCGGTGGAGGTGGGAGCAATGTGTAGTCTCCTGGCAATGGAGGTGCGAGCAGCGTGTAGTCTCCTGACGACGAAGGTGCGAGCAGCGTGTAGTCTCCTACTGTTGCAGGGGACTGTGGTGGAGGCAGAGGCAGCTCCTGTTCCTCTCCTCCGGGTGGCGACGGTGGGGAAAGTGATACCAGCAGACGTTCACACTCTGCTGGTGGATGGGAACCCAGCAGGCATTCACCCTCTGCTGGTGGACACGGGGCAGCAGGCATTCTTCCTCTGCTGGTGGACACGGGGACAGCAGGCATTCTTCCTCTGCTGGTGGACACGGGGACAGCAGGCATTCTTCCTCTGCTGGTGGACACGGGGACAGCAGGCATTCTTCCTCTGCAGGTGGACACAGGGACAGCAGGCATTCTAACTCTGCTGGTGGAGATGGAACCAGCAGGCATTCTCCCTCTGCTGGCAGCTTGGGTCCTAGGGCTGTGGAAGCACCGACTTCCCCCTCTTGGGCTAGGGAAGAACCGACTCCCCCCTCTTTGGGCTGTGGACGCACAGACTCCTCCATTTTGGGCTGTGGACGCACCGACTCCTCCCTCTTGGGCTGTGGACGCACCGACTCCTCCCTCTCAGGCGTAGGGACGTTCGGGCTCCCCCACTCAGGCATAGGACGTTCGGGCTCCTCCCACTCAGGCGTAGGACGTTCGGGCTCCTCCCGGTACTGGGAGGGGCAGATAGCCACGGTGTGGCCATACTCTCCACAGCCGGGGCACAACTCAGCCGCAAGGCGCCTTGCAACTGCCTCCCAGCCATCGTCCCAGACTTTCCCTTTTCCCTCTTCCGCTGGCTCTGGATACCTCGGCGAGGCTTCTTCCTCGGTAGACGGCAGCGATGGCTCCTCCCTTTGGCGCAGGAGACGGCAGTGGTGGCTCCTCTCCTTCGGGCTGGAGACGGCAGCGGGCTTCTCCCTTTTCCCTGGAGATGGCGGGACCCCACTCATATCGGCAGCCAGGTAATTGAGCACCATGGCTGCGATGTCTGGGAGGGACGCTGGGTGGTGTTGCTGTTCCCAGGTCTCCCAGCTCCCCATCTCGGGCCCACAGGAGGTTGATCACTGCAGGGAGGGCTTCCTCATAATCCCTCCCGGCTCCACCAGCCAGTCCCAGACTCCCTCGGAGGAGAGTGCACTCGTCCTCTTTGGAGGATGCAGGTCCTCCCTCACCCTTGCTGGACGCTCTGGCTCCTCCTTCTCCTGCCATGGAGGGGTTGGTCAGGTGCTATGTGCCCAACCTCGCCAATAGCGAGCACCACTCCTCACCTTTCAAGCAGGTGAGGCAGACGTCCAGCGTGGACGAGATGCAGTGGGACCTGCGCCGCCCCACGCTGCTGTTGCTTCCTCCGCCCGCTTCTTCCCATTTTTTTTTTTTTTCAAACACAAAAACACTTTTCGAAAAAATAAAAAATGCCCTTTGTATTCCTGGTCCGCTCCTGGAGGCGTTTGTCCCACGAGGACACCATATGTGGCAAAGTGGTTGCAGTGCTGATGTCACGGACCAGGAAGAAGCAACACAAAACAAAGCCAGCAAAGGTAGGTAAGGGAAACGAGACGCGTTTGCGCTCGGGTTTTAATAATAAATCAAATAATAAACAAAACACTTTATATCAAACAAAAGGGCACGTTGGCCAAACAAAACAAACCCACAAACAGTTGTACTCACAAATATTGTGCTGGCTGTTCCAGCACAGTAGCAGTTGTTTCTTTTTAACCCCTTTTCTCTCCTTAACTCTCTCGTTCCTTACTCCCTGAACTCTCTCTCCCCAGACCACAGAAAAGCTGCCGGTTTTATACAGGTGACCATCTCCCGATTAGCAACAATTAATTAATGAATTAACTCGGGAAATGGTCACCGGCTGCACGAGGTTTTTAAATAAATAATTAAACACAATAAACAAACACACGGCTTTTCGCCGTCATCTTAAAATAATAACTAAGACGGACGGCTTTGTCCGCCTGCATAAAACTACAATACAACAATAATAATAATAATACAAAATATACAAATAATACAGGGACGAGGTGTACCCCATCACACACGCCCCCCCTTGTGCGTAGCACACATGGCCTCAACGGCCACCTCCCCTTAAAACCCAGCAGTCCAGGACAAAGTCTCGGGCTGGGAAGGGAGGCTTCAGTGGGCCCATGGCTGGCAATGCTGTCAGCACCCCTGCCGGTAGTGGCACGGCTGACAGCATGCTGGTCCATTCCTGCAGCGAAATTGCTGCGGGGGATGCTGGTCTCCTGACCTCTCCCCTTTCTTCATAGCCGGTAGCTCCCTCCTGTGGGGCTCCGCCACAAGAACTCCTGCAGCGAAACTGCTGCTGGGGAAAGTGGTCTCCTGACCTCTCCCCCTGTCTTTGTCGCCGGTAGCTCTCTCTTCCGGGGATCCGGCCACAGTATCTCCTGCAGCCCAAGTGCTGCAGTGGGAGCAGGTCTCCTGACCTCCCCCACGATCTCCGGCAGCGAAAGTGCTGCAGTGGGAGCAGGTCTCCTGACCTCCCCCACGATCTCCAGCAGCGAAAGTGCTGCAGTGGGAGCTGGTCTCCTGACCTCCCCCACGATCTCCAGCAGCGAAACTGCTGCTGGGGTTGGTGGTCTCTGGACCTCCTCCCCCTTCTTCAAAGCCGACAGCTCCCCTTGCTGGGGCTCCGCCACCGTACTCCCTGTGGTGGAGGTGCGGAAGCAGAGACAGCTCCTGCTGTTCTGCTCCTGGCAGTGGCGGAGGCAGAGGCAGCTCCTGCTGCTCTCCTCCTGGCGGTGGTGGAGGCAGAGGCAGCTCCTGCTCCTCTGCTCTGGGCAGTGGCGGGAGGCAGAGGCAGCTCCTGCTGCTCTGCTCCTGGTGGAGGTGGAGGTGGTGGAGGCAGAGACAGCTCCTGCTGCTCTGCTCCTGGTGGTGGTGGAGGCAGAGGCAGCTCCTGCTGCTCTGCTCCTGAAAGTGGCGGAGGCAGAGGCAGCTCCTGCTCCTCTGCTCCGGGCGGTGGCGGAGGCAGCTCCTGCTGCTCTGCTCCTAGTGGAGGAAGCGGTGGAGGTGGCGGAGGCAGAGGCAGCTCCTGCTGCTCTGCTCCGAGTGGCGGAAGCGGTGGAGGTGGGAGCAGTGTGTAGTCTCCTGGCAATGGAGGTGCGAGCAGCGTGTAGTCTCCTGACGACGAAGGTGCGAGCAGCGTGTAGTCTCCTACTGTTGCAGGGGACTGTGGTGGAGGCAGAGGCAGCTCCTGTTCCTCTCCTCCGGGTGGCGACGGTGGGGAAAGTTATACCAGCAGACGTTCACACTCTGCTGGTGGATGGGAACCCAGCAGGCATTCACCCTCTGCTGGTGGACACGGGGACAGCAGGCATTCTTCCTCTGCTGGTGGACACGGGGACAGCAGGCATTCTTCCTCTGCTGGTGGACACGGGGACAGCAGGCATTCTTCCTCTGCTGGTGGACACGGGGACAGCAGGCATTCTTCCTCTGCAGGTGGACACAGGGACAGCAGGCATTCTAACTCTGCTGGTGGAGATGGAACCAGCAGGCATTCTCCCTCTGCTGGCAGCTTGGGTCCTAGGGCTGTGGAAGCACCGACTTCCCCCTCTTGGGCTAGGGAAGAACCGACTCCCCCCTCTTTGGGCTGTGGACGCACAGACTCCTCCATTTTGGGCTGTGGACGCACCGACTCCTCCCTCTTGGGCTGTGGACGCACCGACTCCTCCCTCTCAGGCGTAGGACGTTCGGGCTCCCCCCACTCAGGCGTAGGACGTTCGGGCTCCTCCCACTCAGGCGTAGGACGTTCGGGCTCCTCCCGGTACTGGGAGGGGCAGATAGCCACGGTGTGGCCATACTCTCCACAGCCGGGGCACAACTCAGCCGCAAGGCGCCTTGCAACTGCCTCCCAGCCATCGTCCCAGACTTTCCCTTTTCCCTCTTCTGCTGGCTCTGGATACCTCGGCGAGGCTTCTTCCTCGGGAGACGGCAGCGATGGCTCCTCCCCTTTGGGCGCTGGAGACGGCAGTGGTGGCTCCTCTCCTTCGGGCGCTGGAGACGGCAGCGGGGCTTCTCCCTTTTTCCCTGGAGATGGCGGGACCCCACTCATATCGGCAGCCAGGTAATTGAGCACCATGGCTGCGATGTCTGGGAGGGACGCTGGGTGGTGTTGCTGTTCCCAGGTCTCCCAGCCCCCATCTCGGGCCCACAGGAGGTTGATCACTGCAGGGAGGGCTTCCTCATAATCCCTCCCGGCTCCACCAGCCAGTCCCAGACTCCCTCGGAGGAGAGTGCACTCGTCCTCTTTGGAGGATGCAGGTCCTCCCTCACCCTTGCTGGACGCTCTGGCTCCTCCTTCTCCTGCCATGGAGGGGTTGGTCAGGTGCTATGTGCCCAACCTCGCCAATAGCGAGCACCACTCCTCACCTTTCAAGCAGGTGAGGCAGACGTCCAGCGTGGGACGAGATGCAGTGGGACCTGCGACCGGCCCCACGCTGCTGTTGCTTCCTCCGCCCGCTTCTTCCCATTTTTTTTTTTTTTTTCAAACACAAAAAAACACTTTTCGAAAAAAATAAAAAAATGCCCTTTGTATTCCTGGTCCGGCTCCTGGAGGCGTTTGTCCCACGCAGGACACCATATGTGGCAAAGTGGTTGCAGTGCTGATGTCACGGACCAGGAAGAAGCAACACAAAACAAAGGCAGCAAAGGTAGGTAAGGGAAACGAGACGCGTTTGCGCTCGGGTTTTAATAATAAATCAAATAATAAACAAAACACTTTATATCAAACAAAAGGGCACGTTGGCCAAACAAAACAAACCCACAAACAGTTGTACTCACAAATATTGTGCTGGCTGTTCCAGCACAATAGCAGTTGTTTCTTTTTAACCCCTTTTCTCTCCTTAACTCTCTCGTTCCTTACTCCCTGAACTCTCTCTCCCCAGACCACAGAAAAGCTGCCGGTTTTATACAGGTGACCATCTCCCGATTAGCAACAATTAATCAATGAATTAACTCGGGAGATGGTCACCGGCTGCACGAGGTTTTTAAATAAATAATTAAACACAATAAACAAACACACGGCTTTTCGCCGTCATCTTAAAATAATAACTAAGACGGACGGCTTTGTCCGCCTGCATAAAACTACAATACAACAATAATAATAATACAAAATATACAAATAATACAGGGACGAGGTGTACCCCATCACAATATAGATAGATAGATAGATAGATAGATAGATAGATAGATAGATAGATAGATAGATATTAACAAAAAAAGAATGATACTATTATATTAATTGTTACATAAAAAAGAGAATATGTTTTGGCCAGTTTTGCCTTCTTTAGAGGGTACAAGCAACTGAAGAAAAAATACCCAAATACAAACAATTCAAACATCAAGCATGTGTTTTATAGGATTGCCAGCTCTGGGCGTTTATTTAGAAAGTGCAGACATTACAATTAAAATAATAATAATAATAATAATAATAATAATAATAATAATAATAATAATAATGATTTGCATTGCTGCCTTGTCGATTTAATGCTATAATTTTTCAACTTCCGTGCTTTTCAACTTACTCTTTCAATGTTACGTTGTGTATTTTTGGTGCATTATTAAACATATATGTAGTTCGTTGAGTGTTTATTTTAGGAGCTGCTGATCAATGACAGCTGCGGTGCGTTACCACAGTAGCTGCTGAATCGCCGTGAACCCGCTTTGACAAAATCAGCAGAGCATGTGTAGTGACTGGAAAAAGATAGCTCTGCACATGTGCACAATGAGCAAGGGACACTGAATTTGATACTATACCGGGATAGATGTGCTTGGGTGCTGTGTTTATCTAGAAGTGTTCTCTTTCAATTCAAAGACAACCACCAATGACATTACGTATGGGATATGCCTGACCATTAGGTAGGTATTGCTGAGCTCTCTATACCAGAGCTGCCGATAGCTAGTGCACAGGCATACAGTGCTGCACGGTACGCGGTGCATGAGGTGCCCAAGGTACTCGGTGTGCACGGTGCTCAGTACGCAAGGCTACAGGGCTAGTGGTGAGCGCACGGCGTTCGCACTTTTAATCAGTGGTTGAGCGCAGTGCAAATGGTGTTTAGTGCGCAGCCCATGCACAACACCAGGCCCATGTCAGGCAAGTCGGGGTTCCACCCCTGCACGGCCTGCAATGCGAATATCCCACAAGAGAATAAACATACCCTCTGTGCACGGTGCTTGGGCGTCCAACATGCCACCTTGACCCTCAAGAGGGACGTGGCCTGCAGCATCTGTGCGGCTTTTCAGCCCCGGGTGAAGGAAGCTAGGTTGGAGAGGGCCACGAAGGCGAGCTCCGCATCCTCTATGGCCGGACTGTCAGCGGCTCTTGGAGCCCCAGAGCCCCTCCTCCATGACCTGTCCCAGGACCGATGTGCAGGCCTCTCGTAGTCGCTCCCCATCTCTGCAGGCGAGAAGGGTGAAGCATTCCAAGCAGACGAGGGACATTATGGACCTCAAAGCCCAGATGGCCAAACAGGCACCTGCAGCCCCGGCCACAGTCCAGGCTCCGTTGCAGACCCAATTGCCATAACTCCCTCCCCCAGGTTAGTTCAGTGTGGATGGGTAGAGGCGTCCCAGCTGGCGCAAGAGGACACGCTTTCTATAGCGGCCTCTGGGGAGGGGGCCTCCTTCTCCTTTGACATGCAGGTAGGCGAACCCCCTGATGGTCAACACGACAGTGGTGGCGTATGTCAACCAACTGGGTGGCCTACGGTCTCCGGGGTTGAATCGCATGGCCTTCAGGCTATTGACGTGGGCTCAGAGGAACTTGCTGTCCTTACGGGCGAAACACATTCCCAGAGCGGTGAACTGGGCAGCGGACCTCCTCTCCAGGAAGGGTCTGCATCCGTCAGAGTGGCGATTCCACCCTCAGATAGTGGAGCGCATTTGGGAACAGTTCGGGAAGGCACAGGTCGATCTCTTCGCCTCGGCAGAGACGATGCATTGCCCACTGTGTTACTCCCTCCACTGCTTAGGCGGTCCACTCGGCATAGACGCCCTAGCGCATGAATGGCCCAAAGTGTTTTTGTACGCTTTCCCGCCTATACCGCTGCTCCCGGCCTTTCTCGAAAAGGTCCGGTTACAGGAAGTGTCATTTCACCTAGTGTCTCCCAAGTGGCCCAGGAGAATCTGGTTTTCCATCCTGTGCCAGCTGTTACAAGGCCAGCCCTGGGAGATACCACTGCGCATGGATCTCCTCAGTCAGGCGAAAGGCTCTCTTTGGCACCCGGAACCGGACAGGAACCTGGAATCCGGCTATGGGTCTGGCCCCTGAAAGGGACCGCTGGTTAGCCCTAGAGCTATCAGATGCGGTTGTGGTTATGTTGCAGAGCGTTAGGGCAGACTCCACTAGGTCCTTGTACACCTATAAGAGGAGGTATTTCCAAGCTTGTTGTCTGCCTAGAAGCCCCATATCTTGCCCTATTACAGTTTCTGCAAGAACTGCTTGGTGCTGGTAGGTCACCTTTCACTTGGTGTATTTAGCAGCTATCTCTGCTTGCCATGCCCCCGTGGCAAGCAGAGATTTGGTGTCTCGGGGTGTGCATTTCTTGGCTACCTGTTTTCTTAAAGGCGCTCGGCAAATGGACTGTTCTCCCCGAAAAGGAGGACTGTTCTCCCTGAATGGAGCCTTAATATTGTACTGGAGGCTCTCACAAAGGCCCCGTTTGAGCCCATACACTCCAAAGAGTTGAAGTACCTGTCTATGAAGACAGCCTTCCTCGTGGCTATCACCTCCGCGAAGTGGGTCAGTGAGCTGCAGGCGCTGTCTGTACACAGCTCCTGCATACGTATTTGGGAGAATGGCAGCAGGGTGTCTGCGCACCAACCCTACTTTCCTCCCGAAGGTGATCACCGCCTTCCACATTAATCAGTCTGTGGAACTGGAGTCCCTCCATCCACCTCTCTTTGCTTCAACGGAGGATGAGAGATTGAATTTCCTCTGCCCAGTGTAGGCATTGAGATGCTACTTGCATAGGACAAAAGCTCTGCGTCAATCTGACCAGCTCTTCGTCTGTCACGGGACATGGATCTTAGAACAGCCCCTCTCTAAGCAGTGTCTGTCACATTGCGTATAATGGTGCTGGCTTGCCCCCACCTGGTAGGGTAGCCACACACGCCACAAGAGGATTGGCTACATCTTGGGCCCTCTTCAGAGGGGCCTTGATGTCTGATATTTGTACTGCGGCTAGCTGGGCTACGCCGCATACCTTCTCCAGGTTCTACTGCCTTAATGTGGTAAACCCTGCCCTGCCTTCTTTAGGCACAAGGGTCCTTGAGGGTGTAATTTCACACCGCTAACCCCTGGGTTAGGCAGTGTTAGTGCGTCCCTCATATGCTGCCGTTCCTTCTCCCTCGCGACAGCTCTGGTATACATTATCCCACACGTAATGTCAATGGTGGTCGACTTCGAATTGAAAGGGAACGTTAGGTTACTTGCCGTAACCCTGGTTCCCTGAAAGAGAAGAAGGCCACCAACCGCGAGGTCGCATCGGTCGCCCTCACGGGTTCGATGGAAATAGAGAAATGGCTTCCTCTGGATGACAGTTTTATTCCCTCGGTGGGCGGGACCGAGTGCATCATCCCAGGAAGGGGCCTATCGGCAGCTCTGGTATAGAAGGCTCAGCGATGTCTACCCAATGGGCAGACATATCCCATAAGTAATGTCATTGGTGGTTGTCTTCTCTTTCAGGGAAACAGGGTTACGGTAAGTAACCTAATGTTTGAGATTGTTTTTAATTTTTTGTTTGTTCCTGTGTTACTGGGTCAATAAATCTTCCTGGGGGGAGATTCTTTTTTCTAGCAGTGCAGAATAACTTGGAGCGAGGTCGTTTTCCCTAGTAATGTCTTTGAAAAAGTGACAATTATTTTTTATTCAAAGGGTCATTGTTGATTTTTGATGAAATATAAATATAAAAAACATAAAACAATGACTGGACAAGGCATTTTTACTACAGACTCCAGAAAAATTACTGGTCTGAATATGGTCTGATCCCAACTGGTTTGGATTTGCAGGTTTAAATCATTTAAATGTAAGATGATCAGATGATTCAAAAATATTGTTTCACTCCTCCCTGCTGGATTCTTTGATGGACAGCCACATTTTTTATCAAAAATCTTAGATAGCATTGCTGTGAAAAACAAAGTGATCAGTTCCTGACTCCTGTATTAACTAAACAGGATCTATTTTTTGAAATACAGGATACAGGGGAGGCGAGAAAGAGAAAGTGTGGCTTGTGTTACACAGGTTTTCAGGTTAGACCAGGCCTCTGCCTTTAGGGTGTTATCATCTGACTCATTTTCATAGTCTTTTAAAAGTAGCATATAGTGTGTTTACACTTACAACGTTCTCCCCCCAGAACATTATTTACCATATATTAACAACGCGTCACGGTTCTATCACTTATACAATAAAAAAAAATAGTCCTTTGTGGCGAAAATAGTCCTTTGTTGAAAAGTACAGTGCTTTTGTACATGGAGCTAGTGCTTATACATTTATTCACAACTGAGACTTTTTTTTTTTTCTTCAATCTAATAAATTACTCTGTTGTTAACTTGCTGAGCACACTGATACTGTTTTATAATTTAAAAAAAAATTAATACAATAGCAAAACCGGGACAATTTAACAATTTTACTGTTTCTGACCTGGACAGAAAATGAAGGCAGAAAACTGGGGCAATCCCCCGTTTTTGTAGGATGTCTGATAACCCTTTTCATATCACGGCACTTATGATGATACACTTAGCTGAAAAATATAGCTTATACATTTTAAATGGTTAAACTTACACAAGCCTGTATTCGTCCATGAGGGAAACCTTTTTCTTAGCAACTTTACTGTAATGATTTGTTTAATTCTAGATAGAGCTACCCACAAAACCGAACATTTCCTAATATTGATAGGTATCAATATACAATCACAGGTTACGTTTCGAGATATGTGTAAAAAATAATATTTCTGACAATAAAGTTCCGTGACAACTAGACTTGTTTCACATTCATCCCACATTAATTATTAAATGTCTTTTCACATTATAGCACAAATATAAAAGCCGCTGTTTGTATTTTGGAATCCACTACCCCTGTCAAAGATATTTTTTGATTCTGTTGGAGTAGCAATCCGAACAACCTGTTGATGTTGTCTGTGCCTGTTTGACGCTGAAAATAGAGGTGTTGCCTACAAGTGTATGTAGCAAACATGAGCTATCTCAGGGACCGCTGCATTCACAATAGACCAAAAAACAGACCAAAGCTGTTGCAGAGCCCCCCTCTGGAGCAGACCACCTTTTGGCTGGACCTGGGCTGGACATGGGACGTCTGCGTTTGGGACACTACAAAAAAAATACCTAAACTGCCTCAGAGTGACTAGTGTAAACAAGGTACGAGTGTATCATGTAACAAGTTTCACAATTGTAATTTGGGAGCCTGTGACAGAAAGACAATGATTCTTGATGGTAAATCTCCCTCCCGACCTGTGAGGGCGCTAAGCAGCGAGAACAGTTTATTTGGACGGGCTGGTCTGACAGTTCTTTCCCAGGGTCGGGAAGTCAGCCAGTCTGGATGAAGGCGGGACTCCGTTGCAAGAACGCATTGACCCAGAAGGTAAACGATGTGGCAGCCGCAGATTGGAGAGGTGGTTGCACTCGTTTACCAAGGGGTCATGTGTGACAACATAAAAAGGGGACGGAGAATAGTAATCTGTTCCTTTGTTTTTGGTATTTGTATTGAGACCGGAAGGACCCATGTTATCGTATCGTGAGTGTTTTGTTTTGTTTGTCTAAACTGTTTGTTTGTTTGTTAGACGGCTAAACACGTTCCGGAGCTGTCGCCAGAGGCCAGCACCCACCCGGAACATCACTGCACTAAATCACACTGTAATATATATTCACCACAAGCACTACTGCACTCACTATAGGACTGGTGATCATGTATGTTTTGTCTGTATGTGTCTATTTGTTTGTGAACTTGTGTGTTATTATTTGGGACTACCCCATGCATTATTTATACAGAGCAGTACCAAGCATTAGATACTGCCTGTATTTCATTATAGTTTCTGTTGGTCAGTTTCGACCGTTGGATTAAAAATAAAAACCATCATATCACCAGAACTGTGTTTGTCATTGTTTGAAGCCCTGCATCACCTCTACACCTGCACACTATTGACCAGAGCCTTGACACAGGTCAGCATGAAAGCAGACAGAACAAAGAAACGTCTAAAATAATAACAGGTTGCTAAAAGATTTGTATGTGTGTCGTAGCTGCGCTGTCTGTCACTAACTCCTCAGCCATCTCCATGGCAGCAGAAGATATTTCACCTTGTCCATTTTTACCAGCCAGCTAGTCTTCGAAACTTCTATTGTAACATTAGGTTGCAGCTGCCCTTCCTCTGTCAGTACCTGTTGACGCTCAACTGCTAGTGCCCGAGGCAGCTGCTTGAAAGCAAACAATCAGAGGAGTATATTTGATATTTTCCATTTGAGTTTCACATTGTGGTTGCAGATTTACGACCCTATGTCTATGTATTTAAAAATAAAATGTGTTGGTTAAATGAGTCTTGAGGTTGCAGTTCTTAATTTCATTGATATTACAGAACAACAAGAACATGTGCTGTTACTAAAGGACCTCAGTTATTGTTGGTAATATTGTAGTTATTATACACCTCTTTAAAAGTTATAAAAGGTTTACACTTCAGTACTCAGTTAAGCAGCTATACAGTTTAACTGGTTAACAAAACTATCTGAATAATTTGGGGGCCATTTTGTATACACTGAGACAACTCTTTAGCCTTTTATACATAAAAGGCCATTTGGGTTAAAAACTCCATGGAATGGAATGGCCTATTTTTAAAAGAGGTTCGCCTTTCAAGCACAACCGGTCACCTGTTACCGGTCTTGCAGAACCAAACCATTCATGTGTCAACATGTTTGGGCCCCCAGCTCTAAAATCTAATTTATTTCACAGGTAGTTATTTTCAAAAGTCCCAGTGAAGTTATTTCAGCTCATTTTTTGAGGCATATGTAGACATGATGAATCAAGTGCCCTGAGGAAAAACTTCTTATATGCTATTATTTGTAGACATTTGAAATATTCTGGGGTTTTGCCCTTTCCTAGCATGACAGCCATTGCAGTCTCCTTGGACTCGAGAGTGCAAAGCAGTTTAAACTTGCCATTGTTCGCAATAACCTCTTGACTATTTCAAGTTCTTTACCTTTTAGATGGTCCCATAGACTACATTTTGTATGGGCGATATTTTCATTATTTCTTTGTTTAATATACTATTATGTGTGTTTTGTATCATACTCTAATTATTTTTCTGGTTAGATCACTATTTAGCGGGATTACTAACTATTTGCCAAGGGGGCTACTTCTGAAGTTTCCTACTGCACATTTCTTAAGTGAGATGGTTTTAGAAATGGCTAGCTGTAAATGATGTCCCCTTCTGCAACTGTGGCAATGATAACATTCATAAATATAAAATCTCTGAGCATAATTATATTTATAGAGGGGACAGAAATGAAAGCTGCACACTGCTGGTGGTCATTTTCAAAAGCAAGCTCTCTTCAGAAATGTGATGGTGTTATGCACATTGAAATCAGTTACTTAATTGGACCAATCAAGCCCTTATTAGAAGCTTAATTGGTCCAATTAAGCAATTTAGTGTACAGTTTGAACAAAAACCAGGAGGGCATCGGCCCTCCAGGTCCAGGATTGGGCATCCCTGAGCTAAGGCATGCGCAGTTAGACTGTAAAAATGGGGATCCAACTCCAGGACTGCGATATATCCGAATCCACAGTATAACGAGGGGCGATATAACAAGGGGTGTGTGTATATATTTTAATTATGTCTCAATCCTAAAATTATATGTGATGCAAAACCTTTGGCCACAGCTGGGTGCTGTATAATCAGATTTTAAAAAACAGCAGGTAATTAATTATCAAAATTAATTACTCCATAATTTTTTAATAAAGTGAAACCAAATTAATTTAGAGTAAAAGTGACTGATCTCAGGGCCGAATTAAAGGACGTGGGGGCCCTACGCTAAGCCATATTTTGGCGACCCTATACATATTATGGCAAATGGTATTATTGGTATATTGGTTAATTTATCCTTTCCAATTGTATATGGAGCTGGGGAGCGGAGTGAGGTAGTTGCTGGAGCAGAGCGTGAAGCGGACATTTCCAGCCAGCTCTTTCACAGCACTGAAAAGAACCAAGCATGGTTTTATTTTTCTTAAATATATGTTCTGCCATGGAGTTTGCACAAAGAAAGGGGTGACAAATACAGATTCAGCCACCTTACGGTATTTTCTATCATGCCTGTGCATGGTAACCATACATTTTCCAGTTTTTAAACCAAAATTAGGCACTTATGTTTTGCAGAATTGCAATAATAATAAAAAATGCTTTTCTATTCAATGTGATTGGCATTGCACTTTATAATTCACTATGGAGGGATGTGACAGCATGCGAGTGACGTGGTGCAATAATTACAATGTCCAAACCAGATTCTCCCAAAAATATCCATGATTTATTAATAAAGTCCAAAAACAGAATAACCAAAAGTAACAAAAGAAAAACACTTCTAATCCACGATCCTCAGTGCACGAAAACTGTGCTCTGTTATTCCAGGAATTGTGGTGAGTGATAGGTGCCGTGCTGTGAGGGAAGTGCTCTGGGGATTGTGCTGGCTCAGTGGCTGCAGCCCCTCGCTCCTACTCCTCCGCTGTAAAGACAAAAACACAGACAGCACGTAACACCAAACAAAACGAGAACAGCTCCGGCTGGTGGCTCATTCTCTCATCGCAAAGGTAGGTACTGAGGTAGCTGCTTCCCCTTTGTACCCAGCAAACTCCTACCTGCAATCAATGCGTCACCATGGTTTCTCCAATAGAGGGCTGCCCCGCAGCTGACTGCAATGGAATCGTCCTGAGTACTTGCAGCTACGCGCCCCTCCTAATATGGTTACCTTCCGGTTTCCACCTACCATCAAGGTGGCACATCTAGGAGGCAGCACACCCTCACCTTTACACAGCGCCCTTTCTGGTTGGGAGGGAGATTTACAGCATTGATCCTTTCTCTTTATCACAAGGGAAAAATATATATTCTCCCGATTGTGGAGCTGCCATATAAAAATGTGAGAAACATCAGTGTGTCCATCAGTCTGCGGTTATTACAAAGCCTATATTGTTTTTATACAGTTCTATGGTTATGCACCAACACAGTGCTGTGAACACGGTTTATATTTTCTGCACTCTTAAGGGTAATTCATACACTAGGTCAGCCAGTTGAGACTTGTGTTCGTGGGTTACTTATAGCTCCCTATGAGATATTCGGATACAAACAAGCCCAGTTTAAAGCTAGTTTTATACAAATCATATGCAAAGTTTGAAATAAGTGAGTACACCGTACACAACATCGTAGGAACCTATTAATTGCAAGATGATATTTCCAATTTACTCATTTCTTCAGTACAAACAATAATGATGAAGTTTCTTCGCATTGAATTAGATAACTTATCTGCACACTCTCTACTTTGCAGTTTTTGTAAAATGTCCCAAACAAACGGCAACCTCACGGGAACCCCAATTCTGCTGGGGGCCCTACGCTATAGCGTAATTTGCGTATAATCTGGCCCTGAGTAATGTTTTTGTTTTCTGTTTTACAATTGTTACAAGACATCACATCATTTTTACATACAATTACATTATTTTTTACACATTATTTTTACATACAATTACCCATTTATACAGTTGGGTTTTTACTGGAGCAATTTAGGTGAAGTACCTTGCTCAAGGGTACGGCAGCAGTGTCACCAACCTGGGATTGAACCCACAACCCTCCGGTCAAAAGTCCAGAGCCCTAACCACTACTCCACACTGCTGCCCCTTTAATGAGGAGCCTTTAAACACATTCTGAACCATCTGCTGTAGTCCATGACAAGTCCCTTTTTTTCTTGGCAGTTACAAAATTCCTCGTATTTTGACAGACTTTAGTTCCATGGAAGGTTATGAACAGAATTACTGATTGCCCAAATCCATTTGAACGTACGTGATGGAATAAAAGGCTGTCAGCTGAACCTCAATATTTCACCTTTCCTGACTTTGACATGAGCAGGATTTTGGAGGTAGGCAGCAGTTGAGACAATGTGCAGTACCCAGTACCTCTCGTGACCATTCATTCTCGCTATGTAGGTCTCACATGGGCAACTTTGAAACAACCACTTGTTAAAACAAACACATATTTTCGTTCTCTCAGTAGGTTTCACATGGTCAGTTTTGTAAAGGAACATGTTCCAGTACATACTCATTTAATGCTATTTTTTCTGCTTTAATAAATATTGTGTTTAATCGTGAAATAAGCCATTGTTTTTCTTACTTTAGGTTTTAACAGATAAATCACAGATAAAGTACACCCAAACTCAAAAAGAAATTAAAGTGGTGTTTGTCTAAAAAACATTAAAAGATGCCTCAACCCATCAGGATACCTCAATATATCAAAACTATATATTCTTTACCTTACCTGTCTCGACTTTACAGTGCTTATCCATGTATTTACTGTGCTTTATCACACTTTGCCCTAAACTGATTAGAAAGTAAGTAAGTGGTGGTTGCTTGTGCATAAAACATTCATCAATAGGGTTAAATTAATCTGATACTACCATTGCGGCTTTTTTCTGCTTTTAAAAATGTTAAGTTATGTAATGATAATTAAACACAGATCAACAAACAAAATAGAAACAAAACCATTGTCGTCTGTCTGTGAGGGCTACAGAACCTAATGTATACAAACTCCAGTTGTAATTTTGCAATGAAGTTCTTGCCTCTGAATGGTGTGAGTCAGTTACAGGAATCTACTTTGTTATACAAATTGGCCGGTTGAGCCTCAAGAATTATTTTTCAGGCAGAACCTGTTTTTTGATGGGCAGTTATGCCAGAACACTTGGGTGAATTACCAGGCTCTGCATTAACAGGCACTGTGGAATAATTTAGTAACTGAGTAAGTAGCTTCACATGTCATTTTAATTTGAATTGCTTTATATTTCTATTATCTTTTTATAATGAATGCAATCATTCTAAGTTGATCTGCATTTTGTTTCTCCAATATTGAGTATTCATAATGTTTCTCTATTTTTGTCTCTACCTGACTTTGAACTTGCTTTGAGTTTGTCTGGACAATCCTACTTGGAACTGCCTGGCACTAAACAGCTCATTACATCCAAGTCATGTGACAATGGAACCTTTCAACTCTTCTGGCCTGGAGAGTTGAGTGGATCCAATGTCACTTGACTTAGTGAGTTGAGGAGGGCTGTTCAGTGCCAGCAGCACACTCACCGCAAGGAAAGACACATATAGAGAAAGATGATGACTACTCAATATTGTAGAACTCAGAACCACCAAGAATGTTTACATTCATGACAAAGAAGTAATAGAAAAGTTAAGAAAAATTAAATGGCACCTCAAACTACTTACTCTAAGTTAACACATTACAGGTGTTCTTGTTTGTACTCGATTAGACTGGTTTCTTTACTTCCAGATCAACTAGTGAAATCTCAACAACAAGCCAAACTCTCAGTGTATTAATCAATAAAGCCTTAACTTACAGTCCTTAAGATTGTAGCTTTGAATCACCTGTTGAAAATTATTTTAATACAAAGATACTTCTCTTATTCTAATTATAGTAGTTATAAAATCTTGTGACAAGATCGTGTCAATGCCCAAGCTGTTATCAGCAGGCATACAAGACTCTGAGACAGAAACTCCCTCCACCAAACAAAGGCTTTCTCCCCTTTTTATACATGTGGCCATTCCCCCAATTAGCACCCAGGTACCAAATTGGGGAATGGCCACACCTGTGATTGTTGGCAGGGACAGAGTTAACCCCATCCTTGCCAACCTTACATTCCCCCACACACTATTTACATCTGCAGGGCTTTCACCCTGCCACACCTCTCTTTGGAAATTGAATTGATGTGGAGTTAAGAATCATATAACTTTTAACAGAAATGATAACTTGAAATTCATATTACAGTGAAGCTATTAATACTGATGATCGCATTGCTGAGTGAGGTAACCACATGAAATACAGTTAAAAATATAGAATGTAGTTAAAAAACACACTTCAGTGGAATTAGTAACGATAGCCTATTGGCACAACTTTTGCACAGCACATTAACAAATCTATTTTGTACAATGAGGGAATCCTAAGGGTTTACAAATAATTACATTTAACCATCCTTGGAGATAGAAAAAAAAGCAAGGATGACAGGCAGAATGATCACATACATAAGAACATAAGAACTTAAGAAAGTTTACAAACGAGAGGAGGCCATTCGACTCATCTTGCTCGTTTGGTTGTTAGTAGCTTATTGATCCCAGAATCTCGTCAAGCAGCTTCTTGAAGGATCCCAGGGTGTCAGCTTCAACAACATTACTGGGGAGTTGGTTCCAGACCATCACAATTCTCTGTGTAAAAAAGTGCCTCCTATTTTCTGTTCTGAATGCCCCTTTATCTAATCTCCATTTGTGACCCCTGGTCCTTGTTTATTTTTTCAGGTCGAAAAAGTCCCCTGGGTTGACATTGTCAATACCTTTTAGAATTTTGAATGCTTGAATCAGATCACTGCATAATCTTCTTTGGTCAAGACTGAATAGATTCAATTCTTTTAGCCTGTCTGCATATGACGTGCCTTTTAAACCCGGGATAATTCTGGTCGCTCTTCTTTGCTCTCTTTCTAGAGCAGCAATGTCCTTTTTGTAACGAGGTGACCAGAACTGAACACAATATTCTAGATGAGGTCTTACTAATGCATTGTAAAGTTTTAACATTACTTCCCTTGATTTAAATTTGACACTTTTCACAATATATCCAAGCATCTTGTTGGCCTTTTTTATAGCTTCCCCACATTGTCTAGATGAAGACATTTCTGAGTCAACATAAACTCCTTGGTCTTTTTCATAGATTCCTTCTTGAATTTCAGTATCTCCCATATGATATTTATAATGCACATTTTTATTGCCTGCGTGCAGTACCTTACACTTTTCTCCATTAAATGTCATTTGACATGTGTCTGCCCACTGGGTGGCCACGATTACAAAGCCGTAGTAAACACCCTTTTTAATGCAATGCAAAACACCCTTCCTTAATTACAATAAAATGACACCCAGTGTTGGAGCACTTAGAAATATATCGTAAACTTGTATCATAATAAAAAAAAGGACAGGGTCAAGGGATTTTTTCAGAAATAGTAGTGCTAGATCAATGGTTTTACAATAGTACTGGAGTAGCCAATTTAATAGCCATTGCTGGCAATTTATTTCAGCACTATGGCACCATATCAGGGCCGCTGTTCAATATGATGATTGTGTCACGCTCCTGCTTTGAAATGACTCTTTGCATGTTGATTACATAATTTACTGGTGCCTGTATGAGTTTTGGAATTGCAATTGTGCAATAAGCAGTAAGTGCCACAGATACACAGGAGGATTCATTTAACTGAAGTACCCATTTAATTAATATTAATTTAACTGCCATTACAATATTTGTGGACGCTTACGTAAACAGTGTTTCCATAGTATATTCCTAGCAGTTAAGTATTAAACGTTTACAAAGAACAGTACACAGATATTGAACAGCCTGCAGCAGGAGGGCAGATCAATTATGTAAATAGACTTGCACCTTTGGTGTGCAGGTATCATGCAAAATTTTTGTAAATGAAGACGGGGGTGACAAATAACCACTGTGACGTCCTTAATATGCAATATATGTTTGTAGAGGAAAACAAAGTAGCATGTAGTTCTGTGACATTCCTCATAGTGCTTGGGCACAAAATCTTCTGATGATCAAAAGTATACTAAAAAAGCAAACAGTACAGTACTGTGGTTATGTCCTACTTATGGATGGTTCAGCCTTGTTTTGTTAGTTCGCTATCTCTACTTCAGTCTAGAAATTGAACCTGCCATTTCTAATTTCTTTTTTGATCGTTCATGCAAACTAGCCTGGTGTCGTGACTTCAGGGTTGAAAACAAACACCGA
The DNA here is from genome assembly GCA_030684275.1 of Acipenser oxyrinchus oxyrinchus. Lineage (NCBI taxonomy): Eukaryota > Metazoa > Chordata > Actinopteri > Acipenseriformes > Acipenseridae > Acipenser > Acipenser oxyrinchus. The sequence goes on along the minus strand of CM060252.1, from coordinate 17,679,202 downwards.
TTCACATGTTGAGATCTCACTGTAGACTGTTTGCTTACCTGGGTGTGCTGGAAGCATTTGGCAAAGCATTATTTTTTTATGGCTTTCTCCAATTATAGTGCAGTTGGTTTACAATAAGATATTATTTACCACCATTTACATTTTTAGCTCTTTCTTTTTCTTTTCCTGACAGGTTTAAAACACATTTTTGTCTGTTGATTGCTTAAAACCAGGCTTCGCAAGCTGTAGCAGTATGAACTCTAAGCTTAGTTGACATGTACTGGTGGCACTGGATAATGCACACTGAACATCGTGATTGTGCCAATGGTCAGGTGTCAACACATTAGTAGTTTGGTATGTGTAAGTTCAGATAATTAAGGTTTTACTCTAGCAATGGTTTTACAATAGTACAGGAATTACCAATAAACACTGCTGGCAATCCAGCAGTATTGCACCATATCACCAGCATTGCTACTTGTTCTTTGGGTAGATAAAGTACAATGATATTACTGCATTGGTGTTAAAGCTGCAAGAGGTGTTAAATATGAGGGAAGAAAATGTGAGTACTGTCATAATTATTTTTATTGTGCAGCCACTTCCAGTGAAGGCAAATTACATTTTACTCGAGGAATGCAACAAGTACAAGAAATTACTTTGAAGGAAGTAACAATTACATTATTGTTTCAAGTAGCTTCTTTACTATAGTATTTAAATTACTTGCTTCAAAAGCAGAAATAAACAACTCAGACTGTTAACTTGAAACAAGTTAAACAAGCCACGTTGTATTGGTATGTACGAGTCGTGCCGGACACAGGGAATTTACCACACGCGATCCATAAGAACTTCATGAACTTAAGCCTGTTATGCTATGAGGGCTGTTTTGGTTTAATTTAAACCTCTGCCTCAGGTCTATATCAGGCAGGCTGAATTAAATAAATGAGGGCACGCATAACGCATGGTTGAAGCTGGCACTGGTTAACTCTTTCTCTATTGCAACTGGTTTTCTGCGGAGGCATGTGGCAGCAGCACAGGCAAGAAGAATTGCAAGTTGTTAAATCAATTATTTTGTAGTTCATGCATGCCTAACAGGGCAGAGGCAGGGCCCAAACCAGTGACCATGCACAGTGCAAGTGAGCAGCCTAACCACTGCACAAAAGGCTTGTTTGTATAAGCAGGTATCAGTCATCTTTCTGGCAGGGATACAAATTCAACAGCAGTGCAGCACATAACACTGACAGTTTCACATGGTAAACTCTTACATTATTACTGAATAATTGAACTTGAATCCCCATAAAAAACAGTTTTTTCAAGCAGGCAAATGATGAATCACTTCAAAAACTGTAGGGATTTTTAATGAGTTAAAGTTTTGTGAGCATGCCCAGTATTTCAATAGAGGGTGCATTCTGGGTCAGAATTGATGTAAATCTTTCAAAGAAACAGATTACATGGAGAGAAGGTATTGCAACTCTCAAAAATCAATTCCCTTATCTGCAGAATTGGAAAGGTGTTTATTTATGGTGTGTATTTAAAGGTTTAATTTGGAAGTATCAATTTAGGTTTGCTTGATGGCACTTTTCAGGAAAGGCTTTGAAAGGCTTCATCAATCAAAATAACCTGAAGGAAATGGAGAGGATGTCCAGTAAGAAGATCCTTGCAGAATGTTGTTTATTTAACCTTTACTTGTACTTCACCTCATCCTAGGCAGCAAAGTATAAGATAAAGCCTGAACCACACAGTCATCATTTCTCACTTAATAACAGTATGTGACAGCTTACTGGATCAGAAATTACAGTGTTACAACATGACCTGTTCATGATAATGATATATGTCTTTGTTAACAAAACAATACTGTATAGATGAACATCTTTTAAAGGTAACAGAGCTATAACCTATTAGGATAATCATACCCTATCTTTTTAAGTAGTTGCAGCTTCTGGAAAGTGGTGTGGTGTTTTGTTTTACAAATCTTTTGGAAGCTAATATTGTCCTTAGCTGGGCTCTAATACAGTAGCAATTATTGTTTTGATGTCATGTTTTAACTGTGTGGTATTGTGACCAACTCCCTCTAATGACTAATAAAATATGTATTTCTTTGTTAAGCAATTGGTAGCAGTAATATACTGTCATTAATGCACAAGTAGCCTTGGGAGGCAATTTTTTAATCTTGTGGAATCTTTTTAGTTTGTATGTTTTCTTAAGTACAATGGGCTTATTTTTCGAGGTTATCGATGTTTTGGTAAAGCTTACTATTGCCATAAATATCTGATATACCTCATGAAGCAAGCCTGGTATCCTAAACACATGTCTATGCATGTGAAAATGCTGAACTAATATGACAACATTGCACAGTGAAATTAATAAGATTCATCTCTTTATCAAAAACAGTTGCTTAGATATGGTATGAGTGCAAAAGGGATTACTCAATGTTACATTGCTGTAACAGCTATGCGTGTCTATGTAATAAACAGTACTTTTACATTATTTTACATTTCTGAGCGCATTTGTGTGACAAGTAGCCATCAACACTTTTATTGTCATTCTTGAGATATATATATATATATATAAAACAAATATAGGAATGCAAACATGTATACACACACACACACATACACACACATGTTTGCATTCCTATATTTGTGGGGACTTTCATTGACTCTCACTATATTTTTATTTACACTTTCTATTTACACTCTAGTCAGACAAAACTCCATGCAGGGTGAAAGTCAACAACAAACTAAATATTTTGGCGCTTTTATTATTATTATTTTTTTTAAGGCATATTTAGTTCTTAAAAATGTGTTTTACAAAGTGGGGACATCCCCACAACGTCATTTTTTCAGGAGTTACTATCTTTGTGGAGACATTTTCTCAAATTTTAATAGTTTAACAAATAATCTTTATCAAAAAACAAACAAACTTATTTTATTTAAAATATTCATTCATGACAAAAGTATTGGCACCCGTGCTTTAGTATTTCGTGCGTCCTCATTTTATAACAACTTTCAGAGGTTTATGATAATTCTTAACCATTATGTTACATCTTGTTAGTGAAATCTGGGCCCATTGTGTCTTGCATATTAACTTCAAGTCAAACAGATTGGATACACCATACTACAGTTTATTTCAGATCAGTCTAAAGCATTTCTATTGGATTGATATCTGGTGATTGCAAAGGCCATTCCAGATCTTTTATCTTCATTTTCTTCAAGAATGCCAGAGTTGCCACAAATTTAACGTTTTTTTACTGCTTGATGGTGTGACAGGTGGACAGATGTACAGACAGACAGACACTCCCATATATCCCCAAACCTGATATTCCCAATAACTTATGCTAATGAATGTTTAAACCATGTTTCATCATGATAACTGGATAAGTGCCTGTAATTTTTACAGTGGCAATCAACCGGTTTCTTTAACTTTTTCATGCACACAGCTGTTTCCATGTCACCTTCTTTACAGCCTTATATGAGAGAAAGTTTGCATATATCTGTAGATTACCTAAGCCTGTACCTTGTGAACTTTTGCACAGTGATGAAATGTGATGTCTGTTGTTGTTGTATACAAGGGCTTGAAGCACTATGGCGTGCGACTTTCTCCATCTAGTGGCAGATACATGTATAAACTGAGCAAAGTGTTCTTTTATAGTGTACAATTGTACTACAGTAAATAACTATTGTGGGAGAAAAGTTAATATGATCTGATTGAAGACTCACAGACCTCTGCTTTCCAATTATATTGTTGTGAAGCTGAAAGTCCAGTTATTTTTTGTTCGAAGAGTGAGATTATTATACTAGTCCTTAGATAAAAGGCCTCCAATCATGTTACTCTTCACACTAAATATATACGTATATACATTATGTGTAGGGTATATCTTATTGTATACCCATGTACTGTAATTTTAACACATCTTTATTAGTAATTCTTATACAATATACTGTAATTACAGTAGCTGTTCACCAAGTACAAGACCTTGTGGACAATTCGGAGTCTTTATCTTTAATAGTAGTAATTTCAGTTGTAGAACAAGCTCCGTCCCTGAATGCTGTTTCCTACAGTATTATTGTCAGTTATTTAATAGGCATACTTATGTGTGCTACTACCTCGTTCAGAAAGGTTTGTTATGAATCACATGCTCAAGTTCAAGAACCAAAACCAAATGTATGTTTTTCCCCTAAAATATTCTTTTAGGTGTGATTTTTTCATGTCTAGCCTGTGTCATTAAATATATATATTTAAAAAAACACTGATAAAAAATTAGTTATAAAAAAAAGTAATTTACTCCAAACCTAGTAAAAAATAATAAACTAGTAATGGTAACAGTAACCAACTGTTTCTAATTAGCTGCAACAATAATTCATCTCAGTAATACCCTTTATTGTGGTTTGGTCAGGTTTAGGGTATCAGTAGTACAATTGATACCACTTAAAAAAGAGTAATGTGGGTTGATTATTTCAGACCATTCCAAACCAGGAGCTTGTTCAGCCAGTATTTGATTCCACCATTTAACACAGGGGTTCAATTAAACAATTCATATCTAGCTGGAACAAGGCTTTCATCTTCAGTTCAGTACTTAAGTACATGTTTATTAACAAGGTCTTTGACTGAAACGAATTAAGAGAGCCACAAGACAGTACCAGCATACTTTATAAGCCAATCTGATTTATTTAAATGTGTTATTTGGAAAACTGTATTTTAGAAGGTTAAAAAAATGGTGCAAAATTGATTGAAAAAAAGAGCATGGCCGTAGTCACTGTGTTAGCTACCTTGTGCATATCCACCCCTTGACTTTAGGGCAACGTGCTTGGACTTGTACTTGATTATTTCCCAATAAATACAGTACCTTGGCGACAGTCTGCGCTGTTTGGCCTTTAGCCACCCCTTGTGGAAATTGCTGGGTCAGCAATACCACTGCATGGTTAATGCAAGTCACCACCTGGTACTAGCCTGAGGGAGGGGAAGTCAAGGGTTGAAACATGGCTGTTCTCCAGCAGACAGAACCGTTGAAATTCAAAACATTGAATTTCTGTTTACAATGGAACAGGTTCATAACAGAACACTGGTCCATTCAGTTGAGGCAACAACTGTACTGTAGGAAATAAAACGTGTTGGATAAAGAAAGAAGCTTTCTATTCATTCATTTTATTTGCAATTGATATCTTGAAAAGAACAATGGATCTATTTTAGTGATGAAAGTTTTATAGAAAAAGACAACAAGAAAAGATCAGCATGATGAAGCAGAGTCTAATAATTGGTTCACATCCCCACACCAGTGATAGGCTTATTTAATTTATCACAATTATCTTTTCAGAGTCTCCCACATGCCTTTTTGCAATATCCAAGCGGGATTTTACATGGGCTTTTTTTCAGAAATGGCTTCCTTCTTGCCACTTTTCCATACAGGCCAGATTTGTGGAGTACCTGAGCTATTGTTGACACATGGACAGTTTCTTCCATCTCAGTCATGGAACGCTGTAGGTCTTTCAGAGTTGTCATTGGCCTCTTGCTGGCTTCTCTGACCAATGCCCTTCTTACCCGGCTGCTCAGTTTGGGAGGACGGCCTGCTCTAAGCAGATTCTGGGTGGTGCCGTATACCTTCCACTTCTTAGTGATCGACTTGACTGTGCTCCAAGGGATATTCAATGCCTTTTTAAATCTTTTTATACCCCTCCCCTGATCTGTGCCCTTCCACAACTTTATCCCGGAGTTGTTTTGAAAGCTCCTTGGTCTTCATAGTAGTATCTTTGCTTTGAATGCACTACCCAACTGTGGGACCTTACAGAGACAGGTGTATTTAATCTGAAATCATGTGAACCACTTTTATTGCACACAGATGGACTCCATTTAACTTATTGTGTGAATTCTGAAGGCAATTGGTTGCACCTGAGCTTATTTAGGAGTGTCATAGACACATTGAAAGTGTTGAGTAGATTGTGTAAATCAAAGGAAAAAAAAATCCCATTTAAATTTTTCAGATTTCAGGTTGTAACACAACAAACTGAAAACGTCCAAGGGGGGTGAATACTTACTATAGGCACTGTATGTGCTGCTAATTATGAATCATCTTATGTATTATGTTTTCTATAGACATTACTTTGGATCACTAGGCAAACATATTTTAATTAAAAATATTTAAACTTTACCCTTATCCCTGCTTGAGGAATCAACTTAATTAGGCTGTACCCCAAGATTAGTTTACTGGTGTTCAGAGGATTTATTTATCCTTGGCTGCCATAGACACAGTGTTTTGAGACTTTTTTTTTACTAGACTGCAGTTTTGACAGATTACATACTGTTGACCTGGAAAGTCTACTCATAACTGTGGCAGGCTAGCGCTGTGGCCCAAGCTGTTACTGGCAGGAAGGAGAAACAGAGGCTGGAAAGCTGCAGTTTAAGCGCTGGCTAGGCATGATTATTAATGAAACACAAATAAAACACAGGATATGAGGGCCAAAATAAAGAGTTTAAACACAAAACACAACAATAAGGACTATAGATACAAAATGTAGAAAGGCCAGGCTTGGCTACGTCGTCACTAGCTTTTCTCATTACACCACCACCCCACAAAGTGACCATTCCCCAGTCAGTACTCAATTACCTAATTGGGGAATGGCCACATTTCACTTGTGATTGTTGGCAGGAGTGGATTTAACCCCATCCCTGCCAAACGTACATTCACACATACCTTAATCCCCCGTGAAAAACGCTGTCGCGGATCGCGGTGCAATTTCGCGGAATGCACTCTCGGTTGCAGAATTATTGATTTTCCATGGCAACAAGCCTCACTAGCATTCATAAGAACAAATTCAAGTTTTTTAAACATTCCACAAGGTGGCGCAGTTCTCTGCTTTGTTTATCTTGCTCAACTCGCTCTTAGGAAAAGCAAACCACTAGTTTTAGACACTGACGTGCTGTGGCTATTAAAATCCTCAGCTAACATGGATACATTTGTTAAGAGCAAACATGTGCCTGGAGGCACATGTTTGCCTCCAGGCACACTTAATGAAACAGCCGCTGGTCGTGCTGGGGAATGTCCGAGACTTGTATGAGGAAGGGGGTTAACTGTTTTACAGACCATGCATGTCGTTTCTGAAGAAAATATCAGAGCCCTGTTTCCTCGACTTCAGTGGGAAAGCAGGACTTTAAATACCTGACCACAGTCCTGAGAAAATGGAGAAAATGTTATTTATTTATTTATTTATTTTTATTTCAGGTCAGTTTTATAGTTTCTAGTTGCGGTTGCTCACTTTCAAAGTATTTTTTTGATCATAGCAGTAAAGGTTTAAAACTGGAAAACGCCAGTATTTATTTGATAATTTATTTTACCTTTCTACCTGCTGACAGTGGCCTCACAATTTAGTTTTTAGAATTAATAAAAGTTATTAAAGCTTCAATAAATGTTTTTGTGTATTCATTTGCTACTTGTTTTAGCATGTACTGTAATAAACTTTGAAAACAGCCCTATAAAAAAAGAAATTAACAAAGAACAGGGTTGGTTTTAACTTTTAAAAGGCTACTGCAGAATTCAAGAATTTCTGTTGCAGAAATCATGGACCCTTACCGCAGAATTTGGAAAAATTTGCCACGCTTTTCACGGGGGACTAATACCTATTTAAACTGGCAGGGCTTCCACCCTGCCACAATAACCTATCCTTTTGCACATCTCTCTGACCTCATCAGTCTTACTGAGAGTTGTTGGTCTTTTTTAAGTTACCTAGCAACGACTTGGGACAGAGCTTTCTTTGTGTCAAATTAAGGCCTCCACCAATTTAGTAATGACTAATGACCCTCATTCTTGTCAAAAGCATCTCTTTGGGTATGGCCTTCTCAGTTTTATCAGTGGGGAGTGGAACCTTTAACTCTACTCATACAGTAGGTTGTCTCAATGCATGTTTTAGGACACATATTCAGATACAGTAAACATCCTATGTCCCTGTGAGCTCCCAATACATTTGTTGCAGGGTAGTGCACATGACTGCTTATTATTATCAGTACTATTATATGACTCTTCTACAGTAAGGGGAGTGGTACAGCATTTAAACTTTTGTCTTGTCGCTTCTGTGCGAGTGCTCAGAATAGAACTTGTAAGATATTTTCAAGGGAGTAGGCTAGAGTATTCTAGGTGATCAGAATACCTATTTACACAGTTGGTGCTTGAAAGCCTCAAATGAATCAAACAGATGACATTAACAATACAATTCAATGGCAAAATATACAGTACTGCCTGGGTAGGAAACTGGTAAGTTTACAGACAATAACTCTTTGATAACCTGGCTTGGATGTTGAAAAATTAATTTGAAAAAATAAAATAAAAATAATGATACATATTTTAAAAAGTTTAACAAACGTGTGTTTGTTTCTTTATTTTTTCCTCTACAGATCTTTTGATGCAATAAGTATAAGAACAGAGAACAATTTAACATTACCCAAAAGTCCATCAGACTGGGAAATGGATTCTCACACAACTACACCCTCTGCAACTATATCTAGGAAGGTAGGACGTGTGCTGTAATCTGTAGTAGATTATAATGTTATTGACCAGATTCAGGATTTTATATGCAGGTTTTGCATGGTTACAATTGCCAGCCTTGATCGTGGCATGTAAATTGTATGTTAGAGAGCCTTTATATAGGAAAAGGTTAAAACATTTTAGGGAACATGTTGAAAATTCAATAAAGATATACTGTGGGCACTGGAATATGTTAATGCATGTTGAGACAATGTGACAATTATGTGGAGCTCTGGCTGGCAAGTAAGACATTTTTTGTTAACCTTCATTTTATAAAATATGAAAACAGATAATGACAGTCTTTAAACTATCAACACAACTCATATCATGTCAAGAATTCAGTGCAATTCAAACCAAGTCTTAATCCTATCATTCCAATCACCGAACTACACTCCAGTTAAATGCCTCAAAATCCAAAAGCATTAGTTTGGTAATTTTCTTATGGTAAAAGTGTTTTATCTATAGCAATAATGTTATAGTTAACATTTTACTGATATAGTTAACATAGTTAACAGTTAACATTTATCAGGTATTGTAAAATAATTTAGTCACACTTTACATGTTAAAAGGTCAACATTTTCCAAATAGTTGCATTAGATCTAAAAACGCAATTTTAAATTTGCATGGTTGATTTGATAAACCTATACTTTGTGGTGGATAAGGTGAGGTTTCTAGTCTGCATTAATCACACAGGTCAAGCCTCTTTTTTTCTGCACAGTTGGAAAACAGACTCTCAGGCGAGGAGGAAGGAATGTCATCCCTTTGAGTTTTTGTAAGCGCACAGCACTGCATTTCCTTCAAAATGGGCACCAATTCTAAACTGGTCATGTTCAGACACTGTTTGAAACTAAGGTTTGAAACTAAGTGCTGTAAGTGTGGGAACTCATACAATGCAAAGTAAAATCCCTTATGGAAAAAACATATATTTTTAATATATTGTAGAAATGTATGATCCTTATATTTTTCATATATAGAAATTGGCCCAATTTTTAATATATTTTAAATATATGGGATATATTTAAAATATATTTTAGTCTGTAATCCATATATTTATTTTATATGTTAAAGATATGGTGCACCATATATTTTTATTAGTCTGTAATCCATATAAAATAAATATATGGATTACAGACTAAAATATATTTTTAAATATATTTTAAATATATAAAATATAAGGATCATACTTTTCTACCATATATTAAAAATATATGTTTGTTCCATAAGGGCTAACATTCAGACAATTTCCACTTGACTACAGCTGAACACAAATTGTTGCTGGTTTTGTAAATCTGGCCATTTTGTGTATGCCTAAAAACAACCATGGCATAGCTGTTAATCCTTATCCACTTTACTGATGTTCAAAGGGAAAGTGAGATAAAAGTGTGAACATGCTATTCTTTAGCAATACTGAAACGCGGCAGACACATTAGCCAGGTCCACAAAGAGACAAGTTATATTTAATGGCCCATCTCTGTCTAGCAACACTTCATGCTAAAAGGCTTTAAGTTCACAACAAATCTGATGTAATGTTTCAATTAGTCCTTGTAAAATAAGTTAAAACATTGCAGAGATGACAAAAGATGACATCTTGTGCAGAGATAACAACTGTGCAAAATGTGTTCTATACATCGGCTGCCATGTGTTCACAGGATAAGATGTACTGGAATCGGGGTCAATAAAATGCAACATTGCAAATTTTAATTGCTATGTCCCCTTTGTAACAGCCTGGTTCGGTCTGGAAATATTTTCAGATATGCTGTAAAGCAAACTTTCACAGTCTAGTTCCTATATGGCCCAGCAAAAACGACAGTGGAAACATTATGCAAAATAGCTTGTGTCAGTGGAAAATGGGTATTAGAAGCGTTTGTACTGTACGTGCCGTGCTTTTGGTGCTGCTTGTTATAAATTAAACATAGATTTACAGCCCTAATTATAATTATAATGTTAGTGGTATGATCTACATTGCAATAACATATTCAATACTGTAATATAAAAAAAAAAAAATCACCCGCAACAAAGCTGGAATTGCATTGCTTCGGTTAGTTGATGGAGATAGATCGGTATGTAAAATATTTGTTAGGGTTTCAATTAACTGTCTATTAAAACTGTATCGGCTTCTCAATTCAGTCTTTATTCTCATCTGAATGATTTATTTATTTTATTTATATAATACCTTTCATACCATGGTATCTCAAAGCGCTTTACAGACAGTATGTATCATGATCAAGAAACAAGACAGAACAGTATAATCACACAATTAACAAAATACAATGAGATTAATAATAACAATAAATAGCAAATATCTAGGTAGGACAAAAATAAAATAAATAAGAATAACAAATAAAATACAAAGTTAGCAGATAAAAATAGATAACAGAAACTTTATATCTAGATTAGGTTAAAAAAAGCTGACCTATAAAAATGAGTCATTAATCTTGATTTAAAAATGCTGACCGAAGCAGAATCTCTGATAGAGGAAGGCAAAGAGTTCCACAGCTTGGGAGCATTAAAACAAAATGCACTTCCTCCTCTCCTTTTTAATTTTACCATTGGGAGGCACAAAAGTCCAGAGTTAGCCGACCTTAAAGTGCACAGAGGTTTATATGGGGACAGAATCTCTCTTAGGTACTCTGGTGCTAAGCCATTTAGTGCTTTATATGTTAATCATTTCTAAAATGTATTGGAAGCCAGTGCAATGAGGCCAACACAGGAGTTATAGGAGCCCGTTTTTTCGTTCTAGTCAGAACCCTCACTGCTGCATTTTGAACAAGCTGTAAACGTGATAAGACGTGATGTGGAAGTCCAGCAAATAAAGCATTGCAATAAGTCTTACTGAAACGAAAGCATGAATTAGTTTCTCAGCATCAGCCAAAGAAAGAAAATACCTAATTTTAGCAATGTTACGTAGTTGATAAAAGGCCACTTTAATAATTTTTCAAATATGTGCCTCAAAACTCAAACCAGAATCAAATATAATCCCCAAGTTTCTTACATCAGATTTTACATTAGAGGTCAGGTTGCCCAAATCATTTTTAGGGAGTTTGCAAGCTCTAGTTGTTGCTGAGAACCTAACAGCAGGACTTCTGTCTTATCTGAGTTTAATTGTAAAAAGTTTTGAGACATCCAACTTTTGATGTCAGCAAGACACTGTATATAAGACTGAAATAGCAGTGGAGTCACCGAGTTTTACAGAAATATAAAGTTGCGTATCATCGGCATAACAGTGAAAGTTAATACTATGCTTATGAATGATTTCCCCCAGTGGCAGCATATACAAAGAAAATAATATTGGACCAAGAATAGAGCCCTGGGGAACACCACAAGTAATATTGGATAACCCTGATACAGACTCCCCTAAAGAAACAAAATACTGTCTGTTAGTTAGATATGACTTAAACCGGTTGAGAACAGTTCCAGTCAGGCCAACCCAGCTTTTCAGACGTTCAATCAGAATAGCATGATCCACAGTATCAAATGCAGCACTGAGGTCTAAAAGAACTAGAACAGATATGGAGTTAGAGTCAGCACTCATCAGTAAGTCATTCACCACTCTGACAAGGGCAGTCTCTGTACTATGAGCAGATCGAAACCCTGACTGAAATCTTTCAAGGACTTTGCTATTGTCCAGATATATGTTAAGTTGTTTGTCTACTACTTTTTTAAGAACTTTAGCTAAGAAAGGCAAATTAGAAATGGGTCTAAATTTTTTCAAGTCAGTAGAATCTAAGTTAGATTTTTTGAGTAAAGGCGTAACCAAAGCAATTTTGAAGGCAGCAGGAACTATTCCTGTTGACAAAGATCTATTTATTATAATAAGAATATCATTACACAAAAAACTAAGTACATCTTTAAGGAATCGAGTAGAAATTGGATCCAATGAACAGGTTGAGGATTTCATTTGCATTACTAATGTATTCAAATCATTTGGAATAATCACAGAGGAGTTCAAAACAGAGCCAGTCAATCTAAGGGGCACATTTAAATAAGAACCATCTTGAGGAATTTGATCTCTAATATTAATAATTTTGTTCTGACACTCCTTGCAGGGGAAACTTCAGTACAGGGAAGTGCAGCTGGTGATGGAGTTATTAATCTGTCAATTGTTGAGAAGAGTACTATGGGATTATTTTTATTAACATCAATGAGATTTGAGAAGTAGCAACTTCTGACAGTCTTCAAAGCTTCATTGTATTTTAACAGATGTTTTTTTCCAAATATCATAGTAAATATGCAACTTAGTAGCCCTCCATCTACGTTCAGATTGGCGACATTCCCTTTTCATTTTGTATAAGGCACTATTAACCCAAGGTGCAGTTTTTTTAGAATGATGAGTTTTAACCAGGGCCACAACATTAAATGCACTTGTTAAAAGGTAGTTGAAGTTGTAACTAACTCATCAGTAGGAAGAGAGTGGGTAGTGGGTAGTGGTGAGTGGTGATAGTCTCACCATTTCGGAAGACTTTGTTAGTGTTGAAGAATTTATTCTGCGAGTTTTAATAGTACGTGCCACCCAATTATTGGATAAAGGCAGTATAGCATCAAAAAGAATGCAAAAGTGATCAGAGACAGTAAGATCTACAGTTAACAAATTTTGAATACCGAGGCCCGAGAAATGACCAAGTCTAAGGTATGTCCATGATTGTGTGTAGGTCCTGTAACATGCTGAATATAATCAAGAGAATCTAAAAGCCTTAAAAATTCCTTAGGATCAGATTCAATGTCAACATGAATATTAAAATCTCCTAGCAAAAGAATTTTATCATGTTTTGCAGATAATGTAGACAGGAAATCAGCAAATTCTAATAAAAAATTGTGGTTGTATTTTGGTGGGCGGTAAATAATTACAATAAGAACAGGTAAATGATGAAGTCCCTTTTCTGAAACTCTAAAGATAACTCACTCAGATCTTCCAGTGCATAATACATGATACCTAAGTTCATTACAAATGCCTCTGATGAAAGCCTCTCTGCAAGTCCAGAATACATAGCTTTTTCTTTGCTATCCCTTTCCACATGCTCTGAACTCTGCTTAAAGTGTGTATATAATGCTGGATAGGATTCCCAGACAGCCTTCACAGCTCCTCGACTTGAGGCCAGCCATCTAGTGTCAATGCATGATAAAGTGTATATAGTTTGTCCATGAATATTTTAAAGTAGTTTACGCCAGCTATTTCTTTGATTTTATCATTAACACAGAGCTCCAAGCGATGTGTTGCACAATGCCAAATGACAACCCCTGGAAAAACATCAAGTAATAACTGAGCAACATCTGATTTCCATCCTAACATGACTACAGCCCCATCACAGCACAAAGCTATAAGACACTTACTGAGAATTTCCTTAGATATTCCAAATTTGTTAAGGCTGTTTATTAGAGATGTGAAAACACCTTTCGCCGAAGTATCAGAAAGTTCAATCAAACAGAGGAATACATTAGTTGGACCACTCATGTCACTGAGCTGCAATCTCAAATAAACAATTAGTGTTGCTTTCTTGCATAAGGATGTGGACTCGTCAAGAATAAGTGCTAGTTTAGGTTTGGATAGAACTATTGCAGACACCAGCTGTTTGTGCATTTCTCCAGAAATATGGTCCAGAATATCTGCACAAGAAATTATGGAGTGCAGAGAACACCCTAGGTCAGAACCATTCTGTATTTGTAGTTGAATATCTGTTTCAAAATCAGTAAATGGCCTGTTGAGTTTTGCAATTTTGTAAGCTGTATGAAACACTCGAGCTGTACTTGCAAATTGCTCTCTTGTTACTCTAGCCATCATGTGTTCAAGACTGGATTTTTTAGCATTTTCTATAATTCTCAAAGCAGCCTTGTGTGCCTCAGAATTTTTATGTTCTCCAATCTTCTTCCTAAGTGACATTTGTTGTTTGTCTTTAGTTTCTCCATAATGTGTTATACTGGAATTTGACCACTCAAGTGATATTTTCATCCCTTGTGTTTTCGAGGCACCTAGACTTCCAACCTCCCTGCATGTTTTACAACCCCATTTTTTATTCTGCACTATAAACCAAGGGTTCTTTTCCAGGAAGTGTACCTTCTGAGTCACTGTCCAGCACTCTGGAAGGCTGTCATCTTTGGTGTCATCAATACCTGTTGATTCTGGCTCAATCTCTGGTTCTGTTTGTATGGTGTCACACTCACAATAAGCTAACATGGCACTGCTTCTGGTACACTTTACAGTGTCACTTTCACCGTCCTCACCACTGTCACTAGCAGCTCGCTTTTTAAAAACACAAGTGAGATGCCATTATTCTTCTATTCTGCTTGTTTTTCTTGTTTTCCTTGATTAACCTCCCTTATTTTTAACTGATTCAACTGATACAGTACCTGACTCCTGATTTTTTATTCCCTCTCAACCACTTTGAGAAGTTTTTTTAATGCTATTTTTAAATGTTTCTAATTGTCGACAAAGCTTTCAACGACTTTATTTTTAAATTCATGGAGGTGTACTAAAACAATTCTATAAGCCTACACATATTTCAGATTCATTTAGGCTACTCATTCCGTCATATTGTTTCAGTGGTTTAAAATATGATTGAATCAGCTGTTAGGTCAAGGAGGACAAGCACAGAGGGAGCACCAGCAACAGCACTGAGCAGGAGATCATTCACAATCCAGAGCAGAGCAGTTTCAGAACTGTGAGGCGGCCGGAAACCAGACTAGAGATTCAGGCAGATTGTTGTCCATGAGATGTTTCATTAGCTGACTGGCTACAGCCCATTCAAGAGTTTTTGAGAGAAAATGGAGATTGGAGATAGGACTGAAATAAGTCAGAGGGTTTTTTGAGTCCCGGTGTAACTCGGGCAAGCTCAAGGGCAGCAGGAACCGAGCCAGTCCAGGGACAGGTTGAGAGTGTGGATAATGGAGGGAGCAAGATCAGAAGCACAGAGACGGAAAGGTTAGTCGTCCAGGGGGCATGTGGCAGTAGTTGATTTCAACAATAAGCCGGAAACATCAGCAATGGAGAGAGGAGAGAAGGAGGAGAGGGCAGGAGGGGCAACCAGAGGAGCGTCAAGGTGGTCGAGTAGTAAACTGAGTTTGTTGTGGGAGAGCGTAGAATAGATGTTGTCGATTTTGTTCCGAAAGAAAGAGGAGAAATCATGACAGGTAAGAGAGGAGGATGAACAGGAGTTGGATCTGTTGGTGGCTGGATGTAGGATTTGGTCAATGGTCTTAATGAGAACATTGGGTTTACCGTGTCCCATAGTTATGATTTCAGAGAAGTACTTCACCCTGGCAGCAGCGAGTGCATGCCTGTAGCTCGCAAGATGGTCGGTACAGATCTCTCTGTGAACCGTTAGTCCAGATGACCTCCACTTGCGCTCGAGCTTAAAAAATAAGTTTTTGTACTCAGTACCGGTAAGTACAGGCACAATTTCACCCCTGGTAATATACCATTATTTTAATAAGTTTTTGGAGAGGTTAGCTGCATATAGTAACAGAAGTTAATGTGAAACAAAAACAGGCTATATTTGTAACTTGACTTGTGAACTCTACTGTAGTGTGAATAATCAGTTTCAGCTCCATGTTATTATATGGGTTTATTCAGCCAGGTTTAATATCTCACAAGACTATATGCCAAAAGGAAATTGGGTCTTTCCATGCCAACTGAACCAGTGCCGTTGCCCGTCCGTCTCAGATTTTCCTAGAAAAATTCACCTGGGATTTTCAGACACGCTGAGTTCAGAAATTCCCCCTTTGACCTGTGACCTTGCAATGGTCAACCTAAAGTGAGAAAGAGGCCTTAACCAGAAAAATCACCTGGGTGCAATTTAGATGCTACCATCATGTGTAGCACCTCGTTCTACTCGTATTGAATAGGACTTTTCAGAAAAAAAAATACTAGGAGCACCCTACTCATTTCTGGCAAATTGCCAGTCGAAGGGTAACTGACGAGTTTTATTCGAACTTCAGCCTATACCCTGTAGGGGATGTGGGTCCTACAATGTAAGTATTGCTGTAAGAACCTTAGGAACCAGTCTTCCAAATTCTGTGAAAAACTTTTGGTTTCAAGTTCCACCACTGGTCATTAAACCCCCTTGAAATTAGAATTTCTGCTATTTGTACCAAGTTTAGGCTGTAATAACTTACGTGGGGGGGACTCCACAAAATCACCCAAAAATATGTTTGGATAGATGTTAATGAGAGCTTCAAGCATCAAGCAAAATATGTTGTTGTCTGAAAACCCCCAGGTGAATTTTTCTAGGAAAATCAGAGATGGACAGGCAACGAAATGTCCCTTTTCTGGTTGAGCTGGCGTAGAATGACCCAATTATATTAACACTACTCCTGGAAATAATGTGTACTGTCTGTTCTTGATGCTATCATATGGAACCAAAATGCTATAAATCCAATCGACAAGTGTGCCACCGATCCCGTTTAATTTACACATCACAGCCCACCAGAAGTGGTAAGTAACATCCTGCACACTCTCCAATCATTTTTTTTATTTTTCAAATTGCTTCCCACCACCTCATCTTTGTATTCCGGTGTTTTTTATATGTACATCGAGCGGAGTTGGCGATCAGTGAGTGCAATAAATTGTATTAGAAATGGATAGATTCATTTGCTACACAAGGTAACGGTATTTACATTTGCTGGATCCGAGGATGACCCAAGCCCCAGTGCATTGTTTGTCAGGAGGTTTTGTCAAACAAAAGTCTTAAACCAGCAAAATTGAGACGCCATTTATCTACAAAGCATTCAGAATGTGAAAAAATAAACAATTTTAAACAAAAGAAACAGTAACTTGTGCAAAATGACAATATTCCTTGCTGACCTGGTAGCGAACATTCAAGGCCAGGAATCTCATTAAGCTAGGTATGTTATATAAACACTTCACTTCTACATGTACTTATACATATACACATATAAATTAGTTTCAAAATGCTGTTGTGAAAAAA
This sequence comes from Acipenser oxyrinchus oxyrinchus, assembly GCA_030684275.1. Classification (NCBI taxonomy): domain Eukaryota; kingdom Metazoa; phylum Chordata; class Actinopteri; order Acipenseriformes; family Acipenseridae; genus Acipenser; species Acipenser oxyrinchus. The sequence continues at coordinate 17,661,799 of CM060252.1, read as the reverse complement.
TGTGTGGCAAGTGGTCTGTGGGAAAAATCCAAACACCAAGGCGGTCCCTACATTGAAAAAGGTTGAGAACCACTGGTCTAGCACAATAACACAGTAGACTCTTGATGGCGTGTATATAAAAAAATAAGGCTGCTAGGGTGTTGACATCTCAATCTCAAAGCAGTTGGTGAGCCTTAGGCTGGTGACATATAAGGACACGAGGCAGGCCTTGCCAAACAATAAAGCCCTCTTCTTCAGGTTCTGTTGCTTAATTCTGTGTTATGTTGCCAAGGTTCCAGAGGGGTGACTGTCGGCACTAACCTACTCTCTTCCCTTTGGCAAGCTAAAGACTGACACAAAGTACAGCATGCATGAAAAGGCTTGAATTAATTATTTGCCACTGGGTAAATGCGTGGATGGAGAGGGTGTTGGCAGTAATTAGTGGAGAATTATAGACCCAATCCCCTAGTGTTGATTTTAATTAGTTTGCAGTTTTCAGAGAAACAATACAATTACAATTAAAATGTACAATGTATTAAGGTACTGTATGTGTTTTTATCTAAATCTTCCTTTAATACTTTGTATTTTCTACCCACCCATGAGGAAATATGGACAGTATATTTAATTCAAATCTAGCCTATATCATTTAAAGTGATACGTTGAGCAACATGTACAGCAAACCTGACCCTCCGAAATGTATTATTTAACGACATGTGAGAAAAAAAAGTCAGCCACTGTAAACCCCCATCCCAACCAATGTAAGCTTTTCTCCCGTGTTTTTCCTTTTAAAAGCAATTATAAGGAGCAGTGTATCACAGTCTATCATTCTGCCAAATAATGAGGTGGAATAGTTGTTTGCCTTTGTGTTATATAGGTCTCCACTTCAAATTCAGGCCACTAAGATTTCAGTTTACAAAAGCTCCCATATTTTGAAAACTCAGTGTTGACAGGTATGCTAAAGAATTTAAAGATCTTAAACACAGAAACAATGCCTGACCAATATTGTAATTATTACTGCGAAAAGTCAATGACCTTTTTTGATTTTTTGAAGTGAAATGATACATTGTCTTGTCTTACCCTTTAAGTACATTGGACAGATTACCTTTGCAGCAGAGTGCTCAACGACTGTTTTTCGTATATTTCATTATATCTTGCCTGTAGCATTTTGGGGACTGTGTCACTCCCACTACACACCTTTAACTTCTATAGACCGCTTAAATAGATTTCCTTTATCTGACGGTAGTTATTTTTGTCCTCCTCACAAAAAAATGATTTGCCTCAAAAAGATTACATGCAAAACCAGTACCTAAAGAGTATGCAATGATGTAATTAGAACAGACAGCGCTTGGAGTTGTGCTGTAAGGGTTTGCTGTGTCTTAAGAAAGGGGAGGAGTTGGTTCGTTGACAAAACTTCCTATAGACGCTGCTGCACCTCTTCAGTTTGACTGGGGTTTTTTTAGGGGTTTTTTTGTGCATGAAAGGTGAAATTGTAGTTACTTCAAAATGGTAAGCCATATTATTTTTTGTAATTTGGGTAAACTTTACATGATACTGTTTCTCTTATATTTTGTATTGGACATCAATTTTTAAGAAGTCACGCCAGAACCTGTAAAATTAATGCATGATAATGACCGATCAAAAAAGACAAGCTATGGGGAGTGAAAAGTGTGATGGGAGCGGTACAGTAATGGTTTTCTAGTTTGACAATTATAATTTTTTATGTCGAATTGACACTGGCAGCCGTTTGTTTTTTTGTTTTTGTTTAAGTTGGTATGCTTTTGAATACTGTAGGCGACAGGTCTACAATTTAAGGATAGTTTAGCAGTTGCCAATTACTAAGCAAAATGTAGACTACATTTTCACAACGCGTTTTCTGATTTGCTTTTTTCCTTATGCTTTTCAATTATGTTTGACTTTCCTCCCAGTATTCCATTTAACATCCTGATCAAATATTTTACCGGCCGTTTGGCTATAGGGCATTCTTCGGGTCAGATAGCTAGGCCAATTTGGTGATATATTTTTGGTGATATATATATATATATATATATATATATATATATATATATATATATATATATATATATATATATACACACACACACACATACCTTTGTGGCACTTAATTTTATTATTTATTTATTTTGTCCCCTCTCGGTCGCTATACTGTTTTGAACTGACCGGTATTTTCTTTCAATAATTAATTAATTAATATTTAGTTCAGCATTACGCGTTTTAATCAAACAGTAAGCGCTTCGTTTATTTTACTATTGTTTTATCTGATAAGGTATTCTTTCTAATTATTTCATATACTGCAGTGGTATTATTATCTCCTAAAGGTGTCGTGGTATAAACATCTATACTGTTGAGAGGGTTTTCATTTTCGTCGTTCAGTTCAACCACTAAGTTAGCAACTCACGTTGCATCTAAAGTTTGCAATTCTTTAAGTGTAATTTGACCTCAGTTGACGGTCGGGTTTCTTTTCCATTCACCACTCGAAACAATGTTGCATGCTATGTTCTTGTTGTACCAGCCCAACCTGAAGGGGTTTCGCTTCAGACTAGGCTACAACACCAAGTAAACATGTTTTTATAACATTCGGGGCAGAGTTTCACAGTTAATGTTTTTATTATTATTATTATTATTATTATTATTATTATTATTATTATTATTATTGATAATAATAATATTTTTGTTAACTTTATTCTGGTGTGGGAATTCCAGACATTCTCAAATACCTTACCGCGTTTCTGCAGGTTTTATGCGTTTTCAAACGTACAGTGAAGATGTTTGATAATGATACTATGCTTACAATTAATACTTTATGATTTGGAGGGACTTGCATTGTATTGGGATTAAAGATCTGCCAAGTGGAAGACCGTACTAGAAGTAGTCAGATGCAGGTCGCTATTGGAAAATGTTACAGGCTCAATGAGATTGTTTTAGTTGATTGCTTTTTAATGTAACATTGACAGTAAGTACTGGTACCTTTGTTTTCTGATATGAGGAGTAAAATGGCAACAAAGTATTCCAAACGCATAATTGCTTTAATTCCACGAATGTCTTATTTGCAAACGTGTTACAGAACGATGTGTACTACGTAATCTGTAAATTAGTATTTACCTTGGCCATTTATATAAATTACAATCCACGCGCGAACGCCAGGGATACAGTGCAGTTTTTGCTATGATTTCCAGCGGTTCAGTGAAAACGTGGTGCCGTTCTGTTGATTTTACCAAGGAAGTAATTATGATTAGTATATTTATTTTAGGAGGCTGTGTGGTCCAGTGGTTAAAGAAATGGGCTCGTAACCACGAGGTCCCCGGTTCAAATCCCACCTCAGCCACTGACTCATTGTGTGACCGTAAGCAAGTCACTTAACCTCCTTGTGCTCCGTGTTTCGGGTGAGACGTAGTTGTAAGTGACTCTGCAGCTGATGCATAGTTAACACACCCTCGTCTCTGTAAGTCGCCTTGGATAAAGGCGTCTGCTAAACAAATAATAACTTTAGCAGTTGATTTTATATATGCAGTTTATGCTTAGTAAATCAGTAATAACTAACTATCTGTCTATCTATCTATTTCTGACTTTTTAACATAGATATTTCAGGGGGAAAAATATTAATTGCAAAACATGTGCATTATGTCTGTGTGTCAATGAAAAATGGTTTACTTTAAGTAATGGGTTATAGTAAAATAAAGAATGAATACCACACATTCACTGTACAGAGAGAATGAAGAAGGAATGTATTGTATTAGTAATGTAGGCTATGTTTACATTTGACTGGTTTTGCAGCATTCAGTTAGATTAATCTGCACAGTAAATTAAAATAGTTTGCATTGTTCACTCTTTACCAGCTCACCATGGTTCTACAGCTTATTCTTGTATCACATTTAAATGATTTGGCTGACTTTTAAAAATAAAAATAAGCTTTTAATTTGCTTGTGTACCATTTATACAGGCACTGGGGCTACAACTGCCATTAGCACCGTCAAGGGCTTCTGAAATAGAAAATGTGACTGTTTATTGTTTATATTCATTCATACTCATAATCATGCTGATGTAAACCTACTATAGTCATGTAGGCTCTGAAAATCATGTGGTTATATATTGTAATAACAGCACAGCATTGATGAATGTAACACTTTTACATTTTGTTTGGTTTCAGAATCGCTCTCCAACAGATGAAAAAAACAGAGTTTTTGAACGACTTGGGACATTCTTCAATTCCGGCAGGAGAAGAAAAAGTAAGGGGTCATCTGAAGCTTCAGAGGCTACAACTGAAGAACCTGCTCCATTTGCAGAATACACAGCCTCCCCCAGGCAGGATGAGAGAGAGGGGATCAAGAGGACAGAAGATTTGCCTGGGCCTCGGGCTTACGAAGTGACAGCTTCTGGGGACCAACTGGAAAACAAAAACAAATCTGCACATACTGTAGAAATAGTGTCTGTAAAACAGGCCATTAAACGCCTAGATGTCACCACACACAGTAGTAAACTACAGAGTTTTGAAAAGGTCATTGACTTTTCGCAGCATTCAACTAAATCAGTTAGCCAGGGTTCATCCCTGAGAAGCTCAAAGAGCCTTGTGATTAACGTGGGTAGTTCAACAAAGCTTCAGACAGGAGGAGAACAGAGGGTCGAAAGGAATGTGAAACATTTTAAAACCTTGCCTTCCAGGAAGGGGTCTGCTTCAGATTCTGATTTGGAAAATACAGGAGGCCCAGCCAAGGAACTTCAGGTGTATTTGGAAGAGATAAGCGTGAGTAGCAGCACCAAAGGTTTACCAGGCAAATCTGTAGGAAAAAAATTCACAAGGAAGTCTGATATTGTTTCAAAAGCTGGCTCAAGATACCACGAAATTACACAGACAAAAGAGTTCGGATTTCAAGAGCCTTCCAGCACTAAGACATCCAAGGGTAACAAGGACTTCCCTCCACCTGAGCTCACTAGGGAGAGTCTGCTGGCACCCAAAAAAGTATCCACTGCATATCATGCAGTAAGTCGACGCAGTTTATCTAATGCTGAAACACCTTTAGCAGGTAATGAACCAGAATCACAAAGACTTAGAGATTGTTCAGAAGTCAAATCGCAGAAAGAAACAAAGGCTCTCACTGTTGAAGTATTCTTGCAGCCTGATGGAGACTGTAGCCCTGGCCTCTCAGCTGGAGAATGTCCCGTTGCGGAAGCTGAAGTAATGAGAAGAAAGAGTAGACACAGTGGGGGTGAAAGATCACTGAAATCACCTGACAGCCAGCAGCCTGTTGATGAGAAACCAGTATGCAGCACAGATAATACCTTCTGTGAAGTCACAGAAACGAAGATCAACGCTGTCATGGGAAATAACGTTGAGGATTCTCAGCAAGCACTTGAAGCAAGCAGCACAGTCTTGCTTAATCAAGAGGGAAGGGTGGAAACTAATGTAATCAAATCACCAGAAATGATTAAGCAGCAACTCCCAAGCCTTGAGCTTCCCAGGGAAAATACAATGGATCAACACTCACCTCTGCCAGTGTTTGCTTTACCTGCTTCAATGAATACTCGGAGCAAAGAGTGTGCATCAACAAGCATCACAGCGCAAGCTGGACTTCAAAGCAACATGTCAGCTGTATCTACAACAAAAAACACACAGGTGGGAAATGCAAATGAGACTGTACACCGGGAAGACAGTCGGGTTGCAGTCAGTGCTATGAATGCTGAAATTAAACCCTTGGGGGGAGAAGCAACAACACTTTCCCTGGAATCCACCAGAACACCTTCTAAAGCACTTCATGGGGAGAAGGCTTTATCCAAAAAAGCGAGTTTGCAATTTGAAGTCACTCAGGGTAAAGCTGAATACAATAGAAAGGGTGTGAAAGAGGTGATAACCAAGGCCACTACAACCTCCGTGAAATCTGAAATCAAAATGTAAGTATGCTTTGAAAAAGTTTTTGACTAGAAAAAGATGGTTGACCTCATATCTGTGTATAGAATAACAAGAAGTAAGCTTTTTGTAAATCTTTTTTTTCAACAGAAAATATATATAAAACATCAATTGAATGTCATTTAGCATGTGTAATTAGGTGTTTCTTTCGAGTTTTGAAGAATGGGCCCTATTTTCAAAGCTTTAATGTTTTTGTCTGTTTGATAAATTGTAATTTATTGCTGTATGTGAAAGTCAATGCAAATTTTTTAGTGCTGGGATGAACATTTTTATTTAACAAATATTATAATATTCCTTCATTTTAAAGCCTGTATCTGGGATATTTTTATTTATTGTACTAGGATGCCATTTAAACTTTTTTAAGAAACGAAAACACACCAGTAATATTTCAAAACTAAGTGTCCTCGCCTAGTTTCACAACATTGCTAGTTTTATAGTAAAACTGATGCATGTTGCCCACTGAAGTAAAAACAGTGCTTTACTTAACTGGATTGCTTTACATAGCAACAGTTTGGAAGGGTGTCCATGTGTTTTACTAGAGTCTTGTTGGTGTTACAAATAATATATTGATTTAAATTGAATGAGAATCCCTATGTCCTTTGTATAAATGGGTAGACTGAGAAAATGTACTTTCCGATCTTTATTATTTATTATGGTATAACTTTGGGATTTATCTTAAATAACTCATGTTTTTGCTTACTTTTTACTAGTTGTTGACATCACTTTTTGATCTTCACATGTCATATAATTTGTTGGTAGACTGTTTTATCAAGTTTTAAAACAGTCATCTCAGTATAATATTCTATTTGTTTAAGCAACTCTAAATTCCCGCAAATAAAATATTTGGCACTTCAGTCATGGGACATATTGCCTGACAATTACATAATTATGTAATACAAGTATGTAATACAATAAAACATGATCATATTGGTATATACTTACTAGAGCAATTGCAGTGACTTGTATATTTGTCAATATTAACTTTTCTTCTATAATTGATTTGAATACATTTGGGCTTTTTTAAATATTACATAGAACCAAACTAATTTGATATTAAATTCTTAACTACCAAACTTGTGAAATACATACAGTATTTGGGCTCTTGTTAGCACGATCAACTGTATCCATTGCAATTCTGTGTTAAAAAAAACTTGCTTCTTTGACTGTTTTTTGTATACTTAAAGTCATGATGTTCATGTAAAACTATTGAGTTTTACTTCATATTATATAAGCATTTAATCAGTTTGTAAGTAGTAGGTCAGTTCCACTCCAATGGTCTAGCTAAAATCAGACCATTTGACCTAGAAGAAATGTGGGCACCAAAGAGTATGCTTGAAAAATCTGTTTAAACAAAGACTGCTTTTTAGAACAAGAAATGGGAAGCAATGATACACTGTTTGTGTCAATATAGTTTGCAGAGTTTATGCAGATGGATTATCATCCACAAATCCGCAAACCCCACTGAGGAATGCATCTTAGTTGTCTCGTGCTGGTGTGGATTTCAAACCACAAAAGACACTCGCAGACTGCTGACATGCTGCAGCAACCCTTATTCTGCGCAGCGGACGTGAGTCATCTTCCTGCTCCTGCTGCAGAAACTTGTTCAATAGCATGTTTTGGCACCTTGACTTCTAAACCAGTTTAGTCATAGAGAACTGCATATTTAATTCTGTCATGAAATAGAACAAAACCAACTAACATGTCTTTAGGTATCAATGTAAAATTTTAGATCTGTAAATCTATAGCCACGTAACATGCACATAATTTTCATGTGGCCCCAATGGGACCACCACAGAAAGCAAGTTCTTGACAAAGAGTCTAAATTTCAGTGCTGCCTGTAGCTGAACGCATTGTGTTAATGACATAACTCTAGGTATTTTTAACTGGATTCTTGAGTCTCTTTGGTTATTGTTAGGTAGCTTTATAATGATACAGGTATAATACAGGATTGATTTTCATGATATAGTAAACAAATGACTAATTATTTAATACATGTCAAAGCTAGGAATTGGTGAAAGTCAATTATAGCTGTCTCTTTTTTCAAATGGACCTTCATGTACATATACACAGGCAATGTGAGAAGATCGGACAAGAGCACTGACTGACTGTTTGTAAAATACAGAGTGGGTATTGAAGTTCTACAAGCTCTTGATTGGTTTTGCTTCTACTTGTATCCCTTGCCCACTGACCCAGTATGCCCAAGGCAGGTTGGTTAAAGGAAAGTTGAGACAGTGTACACTCCCGAGGTGACCTGGAATTCCCTCCCAAAGTCAATCGTAGACATGAAGTCTGATGGAATTTGGAAATACTACATTGAAAACATTCTTGTTTATTTCCTAGTATTTAATTAGTCTACTAATCCTAGTCCCTGTTTAGTTTTCTGTACTGTTTTAAAGAACATAAGAACATAAGAAATTCTAGAACAAGAAACGGCCATTCAGCCCACCTAAGCTCGCTCGCTTTGATGCACGCGTGGTCTGTTGCACTCAGGAGAGGATAAACAAAAAATCCCTAACCAAGTTAGTAGGGGACCTCTGAAAATCCATGGCTAAGTGGACCACCCTTCTTCCAGGTGGCTAGCTAAAGGTCTTATTATGGTCACAGAGAAGGTTATACAGTATTATTCATGACACCATCGAGTCTATTCTTGAAGGATCCGATAGTCTGTGCTTCAACAACTCTGTTCAGCAGCCTGTTCCAATATTTCACCACCCTTTCCATGAAAAAGTTCCCTCTTCCCTTGGTTCTGAATATGCCCTTCAGCTTCCACCAGTGGCCCTTGGTTCTGTTCTCTGTGACCTGTGAAAAATTATTCTCAGCAGTTACTTTGTTAAACCCCTTGACAATTGTAAATACTTCTATTAAGTCACCTCTGGCTCTCCTTCCTTCTAGGCTGTACAGATTCAGCTTTCAGTCTTCATCTGGCATACCCTTCTGTCCTGGAATTAATCATGTTGCTCTCCTCTGTACTCTCTCCAATGCCTCAATGTCTTTTTTATGATATGGGGACCAGAACTGTACACAGTATTCTAGGTGTCGTCGTTATCAGTGCTTTGTATAATTAATATATCTTCTCTAGATTTGAATTAAACTGTCTTGGCTATATAATAACCTAGCATTCTATTTGCCTTTTTTATAGCTTCTCCACACTGTTTAGTTGGCTTAAGAGACTCATCCACTACTATCCCCAAGTCCTTTTCATACATAGTCTCCTCTATTTTGTTACTATTCATGCTGTACTTGCCACTAACTTTTTTTGCGTCCTATCTGCAAGACTTTGCATTTATTCACATTAAATTTCATCTGCCATGTGTCAGCTCAAGCTTGAATCTTGTCTAAATCTTTTTGTATTATTAAAGTTGCTGGTTGGGAATTGGCTACCCTTCCAGTTTTGAGTCGTCTGCAGATTTGCATAGTTTACTGATTATGTCTTGGTCCAAGTCATTTTGTGTAGATTAAGAATAGCAATTGGCCCAATACTGATCCCTGTGGTACATTACTCCAGTTTGATGCCTGGCCTCTAATTTTAACTCTCTGCTTTCTATCTTGTAACCAGTTATGAATCCATACTGTTACTTTACAATTTATTCCTACTGATTTAATCTTTAGATATAGTCTTTCGTGCGGTACTTTGTCAATTGCTTTTTGAAAATCTAAGTAGATGATGTCATACGCACTATCCTTGTCTACTCTAGTAGTCAACTCTTGAAAAAAATCTAGTACATTAGTTAAACAAGATCTACCTTTCCTAAAGCCATGTTGGCTGTCTCCTAGAATGTTTTTTCTATATAAATATTCCTCCATTTTGGTCCTTATTGTAGTTTCCATGATTTTAAATATGATTGATGTTCAATTTATAGGTCTGTAGTTCCCAGGGTCAAATTTATCTCCCTTTTTTTAAAATATAGGAACATCATTGCAAATTTCCAGTCTGTGGGATGGCTCCTTTATTTATAGATTTGTTGAATATATAACATATTGGTTTAAAAACTCCTGGACAGATTACATCAGGCCCTGGGGAATTGTAATTCAGTATATAAAATATTTGAAAATTGTTTGAAACCTTTTTTTTTGTGTGTGGGGTGCAGAGTAGGGGCATTTTTCCCCCTGTCAGATGGAATTAGGGACATAAATAGAAAATAATCTGTGTAATCAGGACAAACAGAACTGGATAATCGGTAACCTTCTTTGGAAGGAGTTTATTATTAATTACTGTGGTATCAGCTGTGCTACAATGGTTTGTGAGAAATGTGGAGCGCCTATATCTCCATCTGGAGCCTCCACTAAATACACAAAAGGTTTGTCGACATCGTTCCATAAGATCGAAGTCAGGGGTGAAACACTCCATCACGAGACAGTATGTGCAATCGGGGAAACGCAAGGCAAACAGTGACCTAACACAGTCTCCGCCCCCTCCCCCTCCTCAAGTGATGTCCTTGCAGCCTGGCTTCAATACGGCAGAAGCATTGACACTCCTATTCCCAGCCATTAAAGCTGTGGTATTGTTATGAGGCTTAATGAACAACCATATCATGTGTTATCGCCTGGGCCTCCTACTGAAATGTTTGCACAGCCAGGCTCCTCTACAGAAATAGAGGGGGGTGAATTTGAGGTAGACTTCTGATAAGGATGATGTCTCTAAATCCTCTTTAAAAGATAAAGATTCAGCAGGCTTAATGAAACGCATTGCACTGGCTCGGTGGGCATGTGTATTGCAAACTACCAGGCTCACATGGCAAGTTGCCAACATGGCCTGTGGATGCACATGTCCAGTCTATTGTCTGACCCCACACCTGTAAATTTGGAGGTAGCCAAACAATTAGCTGCTGAGGGCACTGTCACGGCTAAAACTGAGTTGCAAGCAGCCTGTGATTGTTTGGATACATCAGCGCGTGGAATGGCTCATAGTGTGGTGGTGCGTACGACTGATACTCTACAGTCTGCTTCTCTACCTGCTGAGATACAGGGACAGCTAGTAGAACTCTTATTTAATCACTTCTGTGCTAAGGCCCTGGTAATTTCCTGTGCTAGAGGCATTTTGTGAATTTGTGACTCTCCTGTTTTACATTAAAATTACTCTATTTTCCTTTTCAGATACCCCTGATAAACCATATATTGTTGTTTTTTTTTTTTTGTCAGACTCTGAAGTTTCTATTGGTGCCAAATTTTTGTGGTTTATTTGGTCACATGACCACAAAATACATCTAGTATTGTTAAAAAAAAACAAAAAAAAAACTTTTTCATAAAATGTATTATACCTTTGTAGTGACCTGCATCACATTTAGTCACTACAATGCAAATGGAAAATATATAAACTTTTAAGCTGCTGGATGTGCCTGTGCCTGTGTGGAAATATTTGCATTGGTTTTGGGGGGTTTACATGCTCTGGACAGACACCAGGCCACTTTGACCTTTCCACTTCGAAATATGCAGCCCACGGTCCATAGCACCCACCTCAATTTAATGTGCCCAGTTCGCCACCAAAGAATGAGAAACCCTGGCATAAGTATACATTTTTTGAAACTACACAAAATAAGGATTTTAGAAATGGATAACATGACCTTGCATGTCAATGGTGTGTTACCCATAACCCTAACCCTATCCCTATCCCTAACCCTTCTGCAATTTGAGGTAATTATATTTGGACCTGTGAATCTGACAGCTTTTGTTCACTGTTAAAAGGACAGTGGTTCTAAATTGCCCTGAGTGTCCTGAATTCAAAAATACCAAATATGTGCACCTTTATGCTAATGATTTCTCTCCAACCAGACACAACAAGTCTGAGATACAAGGTGTCACACAAAGTAACTATATACAAAAAGCACATTAATTAATTATTAATTATTTATTTCTTAGCCGACGCCCTTATCCAGGGCGACTTACAATTGTTACAAGATATCACATTATTTTTACATACAATTACCCATTTATACAGTTGGGTTTTTACTGGAGCAATCTAGGTAAAGCACCTTGCTCAAGGGTACAGCAGCAGTGTCCCCCACATTGGATTGAACCCACGACCCTCCGGTCAAGAGTCCAGAGCCCTAACCACTACTCCACACTGCTGCACATGGTTCCTAATGTTTATTTTTACCCTCTGATCGCTAAATTTACACCACTGGACAAAAAAAAAAATGCAACTACAATCGGGGATCAAGCACATAGCTCTAGATTGGGATTCAGTGAAGGGAAGGGCTCTAATTCAGGAGGTCTCTTCCCTGTTTGCAAAGCTGCTATAGAGCCAGTTCCCATAGACCAGCAGGGTTCAGGGTTTTATTCTCATTACTTTGTGGTTCCAAAAAGAAAAAAAAGGGGAAAAGGGAAACAACCAGGGAAACTCTGACCGATCTTAGACTTCAACAAATATATAGCATCTCCAACCTTCAAGATGCTTACTCTCCACCAGGTACAGTCACTAGCTACATCATGTTGGCAGGCACTAGTGGACCTGAAGGACACATACTTCCATGTGCCAATCAAACCACCAAATGATAACTTTTGCTGTATTGTATTCAGAATAAAATAACACCTATCATATAGCAACCTAAATATTCTACATCTGTTTAATTCGTGCAAATAATATTTATAAAATAATCTTAATAGTGTAAATATTGTAACCTGGCCAAAACAATAGAAAATGCATTCTAACATTACAGTAGTTTAACATTACTAATTATAACTAGCCATCAAGTACTGACATCAGATGAATCCAAGTCAAGTTACTTTGTTTATTCCATAACCTGTAAATAATTCAAAACAAGGATTGTACTTTTAATGGTCAGTGCAAATGTTAACATTAGTCCATCCATTCACAGAAAATGAACAGTAGATGTTTCACACAACTGCAGTCCAGAGTTAAAAAAGCACGCCTTTCCAACTCCAAGTACCTTGCCTTTTCTTATTAGTCACTGCGTTGTTCTGCTTAACATTTAATATGTGTTTATATTCATCATAACGTTAAATTACCTTTCTAATTTCGATGTTACCCAAGTTTTGATTACTTCTTTTATCACTTGCTATATACATTATTTTATTTCAGTTCACACATTCAAAGTTCGCTGGTGCCATGCTTCCAGAAGCTGTTTCACAACTGGCTAGCAACAGCTGCAGAAGCTGCTGTGCCATTACAGCGGAACTCATGCAGGGATCTGTTAACATTAGCTAAAAACAAGGCAATAAAATTGGCAACATTTTCAAACAGAATATGATTACTGTAGAACGTTGCTATTACAAGCGTTGCATAATTAATTAGGGTCCTTATGTTTAATATGCAAATAACAATGGGTTATAGACTGACATAACACGTGTTAAGCGTCAGCATTAAAAAAAAATAAAAGAAAGACGTGTTTGCTTCTACTAGTAGCTAATGTATAAGGGTTTTTCTGTGTACTCGAATATGTAATATGCTATTCGAATAGTTTTTTTTTTTTTCGTGTAATCGAGCATATGGTAACAGCTCGGTTGCATGTTTGCTTGTGAAAAAATGAGTGTCATTTGTACACATACATTTTCAAATCTTGAATACAGTATTTTCATTTTCTGACAAGCACACAAATGTGTGATTATTAAATGGCTGAAGTAACATATATTGAAGGCTTTGTTTAGCCACTTTCTTTTGAGACATGGGCTCTCTTTGGTTACCATACACAGTTAGAAACATACTGAAAATAAAAACCATCATGAAAAAATATATAAATATATTGGGCCAGATAAAACTGCATCCGGGCCAGTAAAAACACTAGCTCAGTGGCCCAAGGGGCCAGTAGTTAAAAATCTAAACGTAGAGCCCTGGAATGGGTAAAGGGCCCCAGGTACAGCCCCTGGCTGTACAACACTGACCATGGTATGTTTACAACCTTTAAACAATAAATAATAGGTTGATTGATTTGTAACTCTAAAGGAAATGCTTTGTGTAACTAACGATTATACAATGTGAATAGCGTAAATTACCAATGAAGTAGTATAATGCTGTTAATAATCCATATGGGAGAGTATTTTCATTTATTTTGACACTTCCTCCAATGATCAATTTTCAGTTTGGTTGTATGAATTAAGATTTGTGTGTTGAAGTGTCAATGTAAGGCAAATCAAACTTGTTAAATTTCAAAGGCGTGAGTGTTTGTTTGAAACACAGCCTGGAGGTTTACTGACTTCCAGTTTCCGAATATGATATTCAGAAGGCCATGGCTGTTTTTTTCTCCAAACGAAAAATAAACTGCACAGATGACACCTGCACTTTGTGCAACAGTTCAGGTGGTGGCGTGCGATTACTGTCTGTAAACCACCTGTTTCTTTGTGTTGCAAACTTCAGAGCCTCTTTCCTTTACCCGCAGAGAAAACTCCAGCCCAGTGCTAAACACAAGAATATTGAAATAGTATTCAATGACAGGAATTACAAATACACACCCATTTGCATTGTGCACAACAGCATTTTGTTTTCAAAACAATTAACAACCTAAAATACTCCTCCCTCCAAGAAAAAATATTTCAGCTGTCATTGCTGTTTGACTAAATCTATACCCAGGAGGGGTTACTTTTTTTGCATTTTAGACTAATTTAGTAAACTTCTGTGTTATGTTTTTCTCAGAGAAGTGAAAAAATGTTTCCGGACTAAAAAGAGTTAATTTGCTTGTCATGGACAGTCTACTTGTAGCTAGTATGAATAAAAAAGAGAGGACTTAATTGTGTCATTTGATTTAAGTTCTATATTGTCTCACGTTACTTGAATGGATTTTTTTTTTTGTGCTTTTGTGTAGTTTATCTGGGTGGCATTTTGCTTTTTCACTTCTATTCACACATGCCAAGTATGCTATCTGATTAGCAAGAGTGAAGCCTTAAGTGTTTTTTTTAATTACTTTAGTGTAGACACCTGCTACAGGGTGTGAGTTAACTTTTTTAAGGCTGGGACGATGTATAATTTTTTACCTTCAATGCATAATTTTCCAGAACAGCCGATCCATCGATGCAGAAATCAACGATGCACATGCTTGACTATCTATGGTGATTAAACGATACAATAGATCGATGCATCACCCCAGCCTTAATGTGTTGAATAATTTTTTGCTGACCCAGTAGTTTTTGGTACCAGTAGATTAGCACCGCTTACATTAACAATATAATTGTATAATCCTGAATAATCAAAATTGAATTGATCTTGAGAGCTGACAGTACGGATATCAAGGTAATCAGGGTTATGATCAGAGCTTTCTTATTATACTGTGTTCGGTTTCCAATTACATTTTTCTTTTATGGTAATGTACTTTGGTTTGGTATCCAAAGCTTGCACAGTTGTTAAAGGTGAGAGTAATAATCAAATTAGTCTCACTCTCTTAACTTTTAGTCTCATGTTGATGGTGCAAACATCAACATGTGAGGAACAAACTAGAAGCATCTTGTAATTGCCTTTTAGTAGAGAAAATATTGCTGTGAACTATAATGAGCTCAAACTTTCTAAAAATAAGTTTCAAGGATGTAGTGAAAAATGGAAACAAAACAAGAATTGGAAACCAAATAAAATGAATGATACAAAGGTTTAAGAATTATTAGATTTTGTACACCCTATTTATTTTACCTTGTGCATGTGCATAGACTGCATATACATCATGGTGATCTACTTTTTCATGTTACTGGTGAAATTTGAATTTACAGCCGTGCCAGTGGATGAATTTTACTGACGTTCATGTTATTAATGGAACTGCTATTGGTTGGAGCAAAGCATATTAATTAAACCTGCCTGTTTTTTTTTCTTTCTCACAGACCACCTATTCTCAAAAAAGTCAATGTAGAAGTTAAATCAACAGAGTCTAAATTATCAGAGAAGCCAGGCAAGCTTAAAGACCGGATCAGCGTGTTTGAAAATAAAACAACAAGCTTTAAGGAAAAAGAATTTTTTGTCACAAAAAACATTGCATACTCTCCAAAATTCTCTAAAAAGTTTACTGGAAGAACAAACCTGAAAATTAATCGGCCATCTGAAAGCAAGATAATGGAAGGGGAAAAAAAGATTGATGGGCTGAATAAAAGTGATGAAGTGGGAGTATGGAGAAATAATCAAGGGGCTCTGCAGACAGCAGCTGAGCAGCCAGACCACACTGAGAACACTGTCCAGTCTAATACTTTTAATCAGAATCAGATATCCACTGAGAAGACTTCTGTTGACTCTACGTCCCTGGGAACTTCAACGAATATCAAGACAACTACTGTGACATCAAAGAGTTCTTCAGAAACTCCACAGCTAGAAAACAACAACTGTAGCATTCCAAAACAAAAAACAGAGCTGATTGAAAAGGCAAAAACAGAGGTTATAGAAACTAAAGCGCCCATTTTCATAAAAGAAGAACTTCCTTCTACAGGTAAACCGGAAGCCATTGTCTTTTTGATTTCAAACACATCAGCACCTGGGACTTCATCCAAACGTCAAACATCAGAAGTAGTGACAGTGACTAGTGGGGCATTGTCCTCTGTTGATGAAGGTAAAACAAAGGCACCAGCTAAAGAAGAACATGTGTCAGCTGGAGATAGCTTAGCTATGCAGCAAACCTCAGTAATTACCCAAATTCAAGAGCAGGTTACACAGGTAAAAAATAAAGCTGCAACTGAAAATGCTTTCATTGTGCAGGAAAGTACTGAACCACCCCTACCTGATGCCAAACAGCAAAGATTTACTGGAATTGATACCTATAGACAGCAACTTGGCAGAAGTACGGCACAAAACTCGCCCAGTTCTGCACATGCAACTGCAAACCAACAATTAGATTTGAATAATGTACCAAAAGAACAGGACCCGTCTGCAATTTCACAGCAAAATAAATTAATTCAAGAAAAAACTGATACAAAAAACAAACTTCTTGTATCTGTACTTGATTTAAACACCGTAAAGCAACAGTCTAATGATCTTGTTGATGCAAAAATTGAATTTTCTGCCTCTGAAAAGCACATCACAACTAAGCAAAAAACTTCAGGTACTGTTGTGAAGACAGTAAGTAAATTGCCTACATCCGGACAGAAGAGTCCAATTAAGGAACAATCTGATATTAGTTTGCAGACGGGAAGCAAACTGCCAAGACCGGTTCAAAAAAGTACCTGTAAGCAGCTATCTATCAATGATACTGAGCAGCACCCTGAGAGTAACTTTTTAAAAGTGGAAAAAGATCCCCATACTTCCTTACAGCAAAACACCACCAAGCCACAACCAGACAATATAGTTTTAAAGACAGTAAGTGAACTGTCTACGTCAGAACAGAAGAGTCCCACTAAGGACAAGTCTGGTAATGTTTTACAAACCGGAAGCAAACTGCCTAGACCTGTTGAGAAAGGCACCTCCAAGCAGTTGTCTAATTATGATACTGTTAATGCAACAAGTGAATCAGTGAAATTGGTCCAGCAAGATAGCACTGAGCAACAGTCCAACAGTAACATTTTACAAACAGTGAAGAAACTGAGTACCATAACACAATCTGATAATGTTATAAAAAAAGAAAGTGAATTGGCTATGCCTGGGCAGAAAAGTACATCTGTGAAAAAATCTGAAAGTAGCATTGTGCAAATGGAAAAGGAGTTTAGTACACCTGTACAGCAATCTGCAGAAAGCACTGTTGTAAAAACAGCAGGTGAATTGCCTACAACTGGAGAGAAAAGCTTTACTAAGAAACAGTCTGAAGTTAGCACTGTACAGGCAGAAGAATACTTGCCAAAATCTGAGCTGAAGAGGTCTGAGAATCTTGCAGAAACAACAAGTGAATTGACCATATCTGGACAGAAAAGTTATGTTGCACAACATGAAAAAGAGTTGAATATATCTGTAAAGCAAGCTGCAATCAAAGTACAATCTGAGACTACTACAAAGATACTGTCTAAAAGTAGTATTGTACAAGAAGAAAAAGTATCTAAATTAGTACAGGACAGCACTACAAAGGTACAATCTGACACCAGCGTTGTAAAAGTAACAGAAGAATTGACTACAAAAGGACAGGAGAGTCCTGCAAAGAAACAGTCTGAAAGTAACACTGTACAAGCAGGAAAAGACTTGCCTAAATCTGTGCTGAATAACACTACCAAAGTACAGTCTGAGAATGTTGTGGAAGCAACTAGTGAATTGACTACATCTGGACAAAAAAGTTCTGTTAAGATACAATCTGAGACTAGCATTGCACAAAAGGAATTAACCAGGACTGGACTGGAAAGTTCTGCTAAGAAACAATCTGAAAGAAATATTGTACAATTGGGAAAAGACTTGCGTATGTCTGTCCAGAATGCTGATGAAGCAACAAGTGAATTGACTATACCTGGACAAAAAAGTAAGAAGCCATCTGAGTGTAGTGTTCAACAAAAGGAAGAAGAGTTGAGTACATCTGGACAGCAAACTAAAATCATCAAAGTACAATCTGACGGTGAGGTTGTAAAAACAATTGGTGAATTGTCTGGGACTGGACAGGAGAGTTCTAAGAAACCATCTGAAAGTATTGTGCAAGCACAAAAAGACTTGCCTAGATCTGAGCAGAATGTTGTAGAAGCAACAAACAAATTGACTTCATCTGTACAACACGGTACTGTTCAGAAACAATCAGAGGTTGTTATTACACAGACTGAAAGCAAATTGCCTATACCTGAATATGAAATCTGTACGACTCAACAGCAATCCAAAAGTAACGTTTCCCACAAAGGGCCTATCCTTGTACAACAAAATGCTGTCAAAGAGCAGTCTGAGAGCAGTGTTGTGAAAACAGTAAGTGAGCCTCCTACAACTGTAAAGGAAAGTAAAGTGAAGAAACAGTCTGATTGTAATACTGTGCACACTGGCAGTGGTTTGCCAGCATTAGAAGAACAATGCACAGAAGAAAAGAAAGATTTGTCTTTGAATGCCGCAGCTTCAGTAGAATATCCAAACAAATCCAAGTCTAATAAAACCGAGAATGAGTCAGCAGAAAGTGCATCTTTAGAACAGGTACAAGACAGTTCCCATAAACAAGAGAACAAGCTCCCAACATCAAACATCACAGGAGGTCCTTTACAAAATGTCCAGATGGAAAGCCTATCACAACCCACTTCTGTTACAGCTATACAAAGCAATACAACCAATTCACCAAAAAGTGAAAAAGAAGCATTAACATCATTAACTGATATTACTAAGTCAGAGTTTAAGAATAAAAAACCTTTACAGTACAGTGACTTGAATAAAGGTTCAGAAGTTCCACAGAATGCAGCAGCAGTAGCAGCAAAACAGTATATTGTGGAGGCAAAGTCTCAATTGTCATCTGAGATTGTACTGAAAAGTCCAGCTCAGTTCAATAAAAGAGACACACCTTCTAATTGGTTAGATGTTGAACAGAGTTGTGGACAAAAAGAGCAAAATGTAAAAAATAAGCTAAATACCTCAGAAAGTGATGATAGTGTCTTGGACACATCAGGTGATTTAGAGAGCTTTGTAGAAAACATCAGGAATTTGGGTAACCCGTTTTCTTTGCCACAGAAGAGGCTAAAGCCTCTTAAATCACCAGCACCACCCTTTGCCATGCCACCCATCAAGGAAGACCGGTTTGAGAAAACCCTTGATCCAGATGTCTTCAAGTTTGGGTTAGGGAAAAAAGAAAAATCGAGAGACACACCCTCATCAACACTGTTCAAGCTGCAAAGCATGGAAGCAAAAAGCAAGCTCATCCCCAAACGATCAAGTGCAGAACAGAGTATACTGTTCAAATCACACCAGCCGCTAAGCAAAAACAGTGTGGAAACTCAGAATCCAGGCAACTCCGAGAATGAGTCTGTAGATGGTGTTGTCAGAAGGTCGCGTCTTGAGAAAAGCTCTATTGTTTCAAGTCTGCTTAGTCCATCAACAACACCACGGATGAATCTGTCCGCAACAACCAGTACAGCTCTTAGTACTGTGCTTTCACCTACTGAAACTGAAACAGCATTATCTCAAGAAACTAAGAGCACAACTTCTCTGTTTTTGCCCTCCACTTCATCACAACTTGGTTTGCTTACAGGCACATCCCAGACTTCCTTGTTGCTAAATGGAGTAGATGGGAGTATAAAAGAACATGCTAAACCGTCATTTTTGACAAATGACTTGCTTGGTCCACTTTCTGTTGAGTTCCCAACCCCACAGTTTTTGGATATTAAATTACCAAGTATTGTGGACAAATACCTGAAACCAGATGACACAAATAAAGCACCAGTTCCAGAAAATAGCTTCCAAATGCCAGAATTCAAACTTCCTGAATTTCCTCAGTCAGGGCTGGAGTCCAGTAGTGACTATAATGGCAACAGGTTTGCCAGCGGGAGCCAGAATTTCTCAGGATTATATAACCCCAGTCTACTTGGAACTCAGGCCCTTATCCCTGGAATGCCATCTCAAAACATGGAGGTACAGTTATAATCCTACAGCATGTATATAATTGTGAAGGTTATATTAGTAACATTTCCTAAGTAAGGTCATTTATGAAACAAATGATACCATTTCCTTCATGTTTTTAATCATGTTAAGAATATTAAGAATATCTATACAAGATTTCTGTACAAGTCTAACAAGATTTTAGCTTGCTTGAAAAAGATGATTTTCCCCATTTGTTTGTGTTTCCTGATTCAAGAAAAATAATCTTCTGCTGTAATTTTTCAACCTTATTTTGTACTGCGCCATAGATCAGATAGGACCAAATGGAATTGACTAAAGATTTCTTTAGAACCAGATGAAACCACAATACCTTCCAGCATGCTGTAGAGAAAAATACTACTGAAGGAATGTAACTTGGAACCATTCCGAACAACAGAATGGTCTCATTTTATGTTCTTTGCAATTATGCTGTGATTCTGTCAATAATAACCCATCAAAATGTAATTTGAACTATATGCCCTTTACAACAAGAGGGACTGCATTTTTAAAAAGTTTTGGTTATATGATATTATTTATGTTTTCAGGTGTAAACTATGTAATCCACAGACACTGCTGTGTGTATTGTAGCTAAATTATTTTAATATCGTGGAAATGGGTTGTCTCGAAATAATTGTCTGCAACATTTAAGCCTATATAACTTTTGCTTTGGTAATACACAATTTGAACTAGTACTGTATTATATAAACAATGAAAAAGCAAGCATGAAAAATCACATGCAAGGATGGTAAATGAGAGAGGAATATGGAAGTGCTGTAAAAAAAAAAAACATGGTTAACCTTGATAAAGCATTGCAAATGCACAGTTTAAGCATGGGGAAAACCATTTATATCTTTTAAAATGGCCATGCAAATTTCCCATTATAAGGGGGAATGTGCAATGTTTGAAACTAATTATATGAGGGTATGTAAATAATTGGATGTGCATTTTGATTTTGATGACAAAGTCATACAATAGGATGGAGAACAGATTGTATTTCTTTTTGAAGTATGCTGATAATAGATTATATTCATATAATAAACAAAGAATCAACCCACACTCCTGTCATTCAGTTTATTTGCAAATCACTTAATAAGTGAACCTGTCAGCCTTTTCAAGGCTGCACAGACTCTGGGCTTTGTGGGTATGGCCAACAAGCTTGGTGATCCTCCAATTGGTTTGCATACTGGTTAATTCTTATTGACATCATTAATTTGGCCAATGTGTCAAACAATACCATGTTATTAGACTGTTTGCTGTTTTGCCATAAGTAGTTGATTTCTTTAACTTTCAAATGTATTAATTCAGATTTATTTTGTTGCATCTTGACTTATAGATTCCTGTTTCAGACCAGAGAAGGACCCACAAGAGACCTGGGAAGGTAAGAGGCAGCATTTTAAATTTTGAACGTGTGACACGAAAGAGATAGGAGATGATTCTGACCTGCCTCTTTTTGTTTGTTTGTTTGACAGCTGGTAATTTATGATCAACCACAGTTCTCAGGGGAAGCTAATGAAATCTTCAGAGACGTGGAAGATGCCACTTCATTTAAATTATCGCCTGTCATTTCTGTAAGGGTGGTAAGAGGATGGTAAGCCGAAATCCCTTCTAAAATGGAACACTTCTATGTGTTCAGTATCTTTAGGTGTTGCATGTATTACTGATAGAAATCAAGTATAAACAAATATATTGTTTATATATATTTACATGTTATTTAGTTTTGAGTAATGATGCATTACTACAAAATACATTTAATGCATTTTGATCAATCAATACCGTGCTGGGATTAGCCATAGCTGGAATGTTTTGTTTTAGCATGTGTTCTGTAAGCCTGCTGAACTGAACCATTACCATTTAAAATATATCCTGGTGTTGTTTTTTAGGGCATAGAAGCATTGCGGTATATTCAGTTGATTGAAAGGTGCACTGAGGTGAATACATTTGTTGTTTAAATTAAAAT
Organism: Acipenser oxyrinchus oxyrinchus; assembly: GCA_030684275.1. Lineage (NCBI taxonomy): Eukaryota > Metazoa > Chordata > Actinopteri > Acipenseriformes > Acipenseridae > Acipenser > Acipenser oxyrinchus. The sequence goes on along the minus strand of CM060252.1, from coordinate 17,639,572 downwards.
AGGACCTTTTTACTGACACAAATAATTTTCAACTTGGGCCCACGAAGAGTCCTATTTTAATTACCTAAACAGTTGGTGTCTAGATCAATCAAATAAAGCCCAATGTGATTTGGAAAGCTTGAAAGCAGCCTTGTCTAGTATGTTGTATTCTTGACACTTTGCTAAATGATTTCAGCTGGATTTTCTATGAAAAGCCGCACTTTCAAGGCCGGTCAATAGCTTTGGAAGAGGGGCAGACAGAGCTGGTAAATGTCTGGAATGAAGTGGCCTGTGAAGAGAATGCTGCAGGTGACAGCAAGCCTGACACTCCAGCTCACATGGTGATCGGCTCCATTAAGCTAGCAGTAAAGGTATGTAGTGAGCCCCAGCGCTATAATTACCTTGTGTACAGTTGTTCTGTCTGCTTTGTTTTATGGAAAACCTCTGTGAAATACAGTGCATGTCAGAATTTTCAGAATTAATAGCACTTGCTAAGTATTTATCTGTTAAAAGGTGATGTGCGGCAGTTTGGATGAAATGCCCTCATCAGACTATTAGTTGATATGCATCTCTAATGTTAGATGCAAGGCCTTTACTACGTCACCACCTGGTTTTCTATAAAATCCTGGTTTACTTTTTTTCGTTGGTTTGTTCAGGATTACAGAGTACCTGAGATTGACCTTTTCACTGATCCCGAAGGAAGGGGAAGAAAGATGACCTTCTTTGATGATTCATTGGAGACATGCACATATGGAATACTAATAAACACATCATCTATCAAAGTCCATTCTGGAGTGTAAGTCTAGCACAATCAACATCTAACATCTTTACTATTATCCAGTCAATTCTCGTTAAAACAAACTCCGGTTAGGCACATTTCTATGAATATTATGAATTTTCCACGTGGTCCCGGCCAAATTTACCAGTTGCTTATTGTAAATTACTTCTTTTAATACAAATTAATTTAACACAAATTTCCTGTTAGTGCAAATTATTTTGAAACCATCTCAGGGAAGAACATTTTGAATAAAACAAATCACCCTAGTTCGAACAGCTGAGAGCAAGGGATATTGGGAAATGTATTAATCTGCATCCAGATTAGAGCCTCTGTGCTGTTTTGGGGCTACAGATACTATGATGTATTTCGAGTTACCATAGTGTTTACGTATCAATGTCATTTCCATGAAGCAGCACAAAAACATGCACTATCCTTGCAGACAAAAGTGGAGGCGTTGAAAGCAGTGGATAGTACACCACCATACAAGAAAAAAAAGATGTTGGTGCAGATTTCAATATTCCTGCAAACACTTTGTCAACTGGAGTATAATAATACAGGCCTATGAACGGCAAACTGTGGATGCAAGTCTTCCGCATTTCCGATTTGCTCAATACCTCATGTTGACGACGTCTTGCTTTTGTGGTTTAAAAAAGATGATCAGAATGGGACATGCAGGTTTCAAGTGCAGTTCATTTGCAATGTATTATTTTTAAAAGTTCACTTACCACTGTATTTTCAATAAAATGCACAGTACTTTAAAAAATACTTTTCATTGTTCTGCAATTGAAATTTGATTCCTGATAATAAGATTTTTTTTTGTTGTTGCTGGTCCCTTGAAATACGCATTAACGAGAACTGACTATTGCTTTTCAAAGAAATACTAGGACACCAACAGTTTTTTACTTTTTGTAAATGCAAAACTGTGTTCAGATCAACAGAAAACTCTTTCTCTTTCTCTCTCTCTCTCTCTCTCTCTCTCTCTCTCTCTCTCTCTCTCTCTCTCTCTCTCTCTCTCCCTCTCTCTCTGTCACACACACTCTCTTTTTTAAATTAGATGACCCCATAATTGAAGGTTGTAACTTTTCATCTTTTCAAGTGATTTTGACTGAAAATATAAAAATTTCACAACTACATAATTAACTATTATTTAGTCAGATGTCCTGGCCATTTGGAAGAAGTATGATTTATTTTATGAATGCTTTAATCCCTTGCCAAATCTTAAAATTGCTTTGCTTGTTTGTGCATGCTTAACACTTTTTTTTACATCCACATACCAGTCCTGTCAATTGTACTTTGGGTGTGGTGCAATTTTGTATGCTTTTTTTTGAAGGAATTACTATTCGCCAAAAGTGAAAAAGAAAATGTTTCTGTTTGGGTTAAAATTAAAGAGATTGGAAATGTATAGAAGCCTGTGGACAGAGGAGGGTTGGGAATTTCTAAATTAATATTCTACAACTATGCATTTGTTTTAAGCCATGTAGCACAGCGGTCCACTCCCCCTGAGAGGGCACTCTTTGGTTTAGTATAGCGAGTTTGCCTCTAGCTCCCCTTCCTTGCTGTGTTATTTGTAAATTATATTCATTGGGCCAGAGCCATCCAATTTTGTCCTACGCTCAACAGATTTTTGGTTACAACCCTTCTTTAATTGATTCAGCAGGGATCTAGATGAATCCTAAGCTATTGGTAATTTTTTATGGTAAGACAGGTACCGCAAGGGCATTCATATTTTAAGAGATATATATGAAAATAATATAATAGAATAATTTGGAAAATTAAAACAACAATTTAATTATCACAATCCCACTTCTGGAGGTATCTGCAACTCGGACATCTGCTGTGTAAAGCATTTGGCTGAAGTACTAACCCACCACAGTGTGCAGGTACCCCTTCCAGGGTTTTGGAGATTTTTTCAAGGGGCATGGAGCTTCTGCTAATATGCTATGCTTCTGCAAAGCTGATGCATCTATTTCAGCATTGCTGGGTAGTATTGCAGCCTATGAGCGACTTTCTTTCAGGCTGGTCAACAAAATGGAAAAATTCAAGCTGCGATGGTCCAGACATTTGTATGCTTTAATGAGTAACTTGCATTATAGAACTGATACACATTTGGAATCTCAGGGAGACAGGTTTAAGACACTGAAATTTTTTTTTTGCATGATGTTCATGGTTACAGTGTGTATGCATGTTCAACACAGTGAGTCAATGGCTGAGCTGGGATATCAACTAGGAACCTTCTGGTATCAAGCCCTTTTCTTTCACCCCTGGATCACCAAACCTCCTATGTGATTATGTATTAGTATTTGTTATTATTGTTTTAATTTTTTTTTCTACTTTCAACTGGTTATGTACAAAAATAATTCAGTATATTGGAATATGCTTCGTTCATAACTGCTTGCTCTTTAGTTGTTTAAAAAGAAGAAAATCAATAAAACTATTTAATAAAAACAATTTAAGAGATTGGCAGAGCTATTAAATAGATAGCTATCTGTTCCGGCTTTTACATATTCATGTTTAAAACCCTCGCAGACAGTTTCGCTGTCTGTGTTAATGTTTCTACAGATAATGATCCCTATTCACAAAGCTTCAACTTGTGAGCTATGTAAAGGTATTTTCAAAACAAAGGTTACTATTAATGTAATAGTCTAGAATAGTTTTCTTTTTTTAATCTATCAAAAAAGAGAATTAAACAGTCTTCTTTTCATGAAAGCTTTTTGAATATTTTGCGTAGTGCATGGCATTTCAGAATCGCTGTAAATAAACAATATGCGCTGTTCTTTTTTCTTATTAGTTGGATTGTCTTTGAAGAGCCTGGTTTCTGTGGATGTTCCTGCATCTTGGAGCCAGGAGAATACCCCTACCCAGAGTCCTGGGGCTTTCAGCATCCTATAGTCGGATCACTTAGGCCACTGAAAATGGTAATTAGTGATGCATTTAAAAAAAAAAAATCAAATATAATACTCAACTTTTTTATGAGTTTCTCGCTTGTTAAAAGGTACCTGAAAGACACTTGTTTGGTATCTGAGCAATACTGCGTTTTTCCCTTTTCTTTAGAGCAGGTTACAGTTTACAGATGCAGTATATCTGCTCTGCATCGGCTTACCTCCATTAAGTAAGCACTTAAGGTGCTACCCTAATCATCATTGAGCTGAGCATTTAGTTAGAACATGTTCTCTTGACTTTGGTCTACAAAGTATTGCAGCCCCCAAGATTTATTTCTGCTGTGCCACTTGACCAGGGCTGCTCTGTGGTGTTGTACTTTCAGAAACACCAAAGCTATGTGTAGATTTGCAGTGTTGTATTCTTGACTTACGATTGCAATTTATATAAAGATAAATTTGTTTGACTCTTAATAAAATGGATTTCAAGTTGCTGCAGGGCTTTGTTATTTGCAGCCAGAACACTTAAAGATACACCTAATAATTGTTTTTTAAATTGAAATCTTTGTATTCTTCCAGGGTGGACTGAAGGTAGAGCATCCTAATGAGCCCAAGGTAAGATGTATTAAATGAAGGCACACACAGAAGGTTGCTAGAATTGTGCTCTGAATTTAATACAAGTTTATTTAGATTTAATCCAACCCTGAGTGTTTGACATCACATATGGTTTTCAAATTAATAATCAAGCCATCAGGCATCAAGAAACAAACTCAATCATATATCAGTATTGGATTGCAGTACAGTATTTTGAATGGTTTTTGAAAATAATGCAGGAGATGATTTGTCATGCTTTTTTTACCCCAGTGTTTATTAGTTCTAAAAAGGATGTAATCTATAACAAGCATGTTGTAAAACAACAAGTCGGTGGCCTACCTTTGAGGAATCCATTAGTTCAGATACTGCTGTTTTTTTTTTCTTGTTTGTTTGTTTGTTTTGTTTTTGAGGTTTGTCTTGTCTTCTGAATAATGGCCCTTCAACTTTCCTGTTTCAGGCTATTGTTTATGAGAAGCCATTTTTTGAAGGGAAGCATTTAGAGATTGAAAGTGATGCTTTTAGCTTCAATGAGGGCGATGACAATGAAGATTGTGCCACCTGTTGGGTAAAGAAATTGGGATCTGTTGGCTCAATTAAAATCCTACGAGGCATGTGAGTATTGTAATATTTACCGTGACATATATTTAATATCCTAATCATGAAGGTACGAGAATAGCTTTACTTTATAATAAATAGTGGGTTTCTTAGTGAGTTGAATTTTTCCAACAGAAAAATAATTAGCAAAATTACAAGTACTTGTGTGTTAGACAAGTTTTAACCCCCCCCCAAAAAAAAAATTTTTTTTGCAGCTGGGTGGGATATGAGAAGCCAGGTTTCGAAGGGCATCAGTATTTGATGGAGGAAGGACAGTTTGAAAATTGGAAAGACTGGGGTGGTTACTGTGAGCAGCTCCAATCTTTACGACCCATAATCGCAGTAAGTAAACATAAAACTATCAAAAGAAAAATCTGTTCATCATTTTACATCCTGTCATATCTGATTTCATTGGTTTCAGGGGTCCAAGGGAGTCGTCATACTACATTGTGGTTGCTTTAGGTTGGGGCATTATATATTAACAACGTCAGGTGTGTCTAAAACATCAAAGTACGGTACTGTGCCTGTACTATGCAAAGAAAATCAGTACAATTATTGCAAAAGCACTGTAATACAGTGTTTGACAATTTACAAAAAAGCATTCACAGTCTACACCAAAGTAACCCCACCGTTTGTTTTTTTGTTTGTTTGTTTTTTTAACCCGAGACAGACACAAGAAAGCGTGTACACACACAAACTGGCTTGGGAGGTCAACGAAAAAAATCTTGTTTCAGTTTTTTAACAGTACAGTAATTCTATGAATATCTTGCTTTCTTGTTTTCTTTTATTTAACATAGTTAAACTTAGCAGTTACATAAAGGGACAGCACCGTCTTTTTGTTGTGTGCACCATTCAGTTGGTAACATGTGTAAATGATACATGCCAGAAGTCCATCGGTTAATCCTTTGCGATCCATTTATTCAGCGCGTCTCCGGCGTGTCAGGTCCAATTTATTTCACACGCGCAGTTTATTTTAGACGCGCTGTTTAAAAGTATTTTTTTCACAGTAAAACAGGTTTAAAAGGCACTGCATATCAACAGGACACTCAGTACTGCATCTCCAGCCCCGCCCCACCCCTTGTTCGCTGTTTTTTTCACATACCTCTTGATAGTAGTGCATACTGATAAATCATCTCCTGATCACTCGTTTTATTACCAAACTGCTCAATAATGCGATCCAAGTCATTATTTTATTACTATAACATCTAAAAAAATCTCTGCAAATGTCCGTGATATTCTTTGAGCGCTGGATGCAGAAGCAGCTATCTTGTTTGTTTTTGTCCGTGTTATTTATGTGATGCTGGGGCTATCTGTATTCATGAGATACGCCCCCTTTTTTTTCGGCTTCTCTCGGCTCCTATCGATCTCACTCGGCCATTGAATGGTTTTCTCTGCTTTTTCTGGAGAAAAAAACGACTAGAGACCTGTTTTTTGCGTCTGGACCGGAAAGGGAAAATTGCGATGTCGGACCAGGTCCGACATAGGACCGCAAAGGGTTATTAGAGGGTATCATATCTTGCAGAATCGGACATGGCAGGTTCTGCCATTTTTTTCCTTGTTCTTTTATTAGATGAATTTGCTAACTGCAGTTTAATTTAGATTTTTGTTTGTCTTTTTCCAGGACTTTTTGGCTCCACACATGAAGCTGTACAGTGAGAAGGATTTTGGTAAAAAGGGTCACACAATGGACTTGCTGGGGCTGGTTCCGATCATGGAAGACACGGGCTTTGGTGAAATGACACAGTCTGCTGAAGTAATTAGTGGCGTGTAAGTAGTTCATTTTTTCAGCAAATTTAGTAAATTAACCAAGGAACTGAACATTATAAATCACTTTAAATATGGGGACTTACATGCTGGCAAGAGCAGGTAACTGAATCTTCGGACTGGTCAAAGTCAGCTTTAAAACTGATCTAGAATGGCTTTCTTAGCTAATAATAAATAAGCACAATATTTCCAGTATGTTTAATTATTTTGTGCTATACAGTATTTTGTGCTATACAGTATACAAAAGGATTGAAGGAATCAAAACTCATTCTAAATGATTGACTCGCTTAAGGTGAAATGCACATCAATACTAATACGGTTTCATATAGCAAGCATTCAAATTATTCTGAACAAATGCCTTGGTGACTTGGTGACTGTTCTCTAGACTAGTGGTTCCCAACCTTTTTGGGTGTGCGGACCCCTTCTGAATCTCCAAAGATTTTGCAGACCATCATGTCTAAAGCGGCTTTCACACTGACATGCTCTACCCAGGTTGGCACTTACGCGGGTCAGGACCCGGTGTCATGCGGTTCGGGAATGCTGTTTCACACAGCTATTGATAAAGCAGGGTTGGCCTGGGTGACAGACGCAAGTAAACAATGTGCGTATCAATGCCCCGGAAGCAGCTTGTTACAGACGCTTCCATCCAAGCTTCTCTGGATTGAACCGTCGGCCCAAATTTTAATTAGAGCAAATGTTTCTTCATCCCCACTGCAAACTGGCTTAATGGTGTTTCTCAAGCAACAAAAATATGTCTAAACAGAATAAACAAAAACGTTGCTTGCGGAAGTGAAACCTTCATGCAGGCGTGGCTGTTTGTTACTGCGTCGGCTTACGAATGTCCGTCATTCATTTTGTCTCACTTAACTTGGGTCAAAGCCTGTCAACCCACATCCTGAGGTCGGTCGCTGGGACCCAGGTTAGCCCGGTTACGACCCAGATACGTGGTTTCACACTACACAGGATTGTGACCTGGGTCCGGAACCAGGTAGAAGTGCCAGTGTGAAAGGGGCTATAGTGACACACAGCTGCTATACAAGGAAAGTATTAATTTTGCTTTTCACTATAGTGCGGCAATTGATAATGATGCCATAAGGGAAATTGATTAACTTACCTAATCAGAAGGCTGGTGCTATTTCAGCGATGTCACAGCCTGAATGTCCGGTTGGAGTGATAACAGTTTTAGCCTTAAATCTGGTTCCATATCCAGCCTACTCCGGTACTTTCATTTCAACTCAATAAGTGCAGAAAGTCCACTTTCATAAGAGTATGTGGTGGCAAACAGCATCAGGTACTTTACTGCCTTGTCGGACAGTCCTGGGTACTCAGATTGAACGTGTAACCAGAAATCAGTCAGATTTAGTTGGGTAAAGGCTGACTTTAAAGAGCAGTCACATAGCTCTGTGAGGCTGTCTTCCTCCTTTGATGTCAAGTTCATGCGCATTTCATTGTCAACGTTCACAAATGGGTTTCTAATCCACTCGTTTTTGGAGTCAGGGTCATTGTTTTGTTTCTAAGTGGCCGCGAAGATTAGCTGGCTTCAAATTTTCGTTTGACAATACCCCTATCAATTAAAAAAAGCAAATTTAGCACGTAAACAACACACAACTTACAGAATAGCGGATTCAAGTTTTTTTTAATCAATTGGCAAATCAAAACTTTAACACTATTATGTGACACCAGCATGGAACATTCGCTATAAGACACAAATACAGTATCACAAAACCATTAATTCAAATGAACAAGGCAGCTTGTCATGTCGTGGCAAGAAATACAGTTTTACATTCATTAAAAGAGATGTGGCCTTACCTTATTTATTTGAAACAAGGCCAACAATAGTTTGTTCACTGCGCTACCTGCCGTTTCATGGATTCCTTGCCTTGTTCGTTTACCGTATTTCTTCAAAATCTCCAGTGCTAGTGTTGTTCTGCCATCCTTAACAATTGAATGTCTCTCTAATTGGGATCTTACTGTAAAATGTATTTTCCTCAGGTCGCATATCAGATTCAACTAAAGCCATTATTGGACAAATTTAAATAGCATAAATTCTAACTTCTCCAAATCCAGTAGTTGCCTCACCAAGCTGTGGTTACCATAGCAATGCCTTCAGAAACGTTTGTGCCTCACGCAGCAGTGCGGCAGCACTACATTGTTCTAGCTTTCTGGCGTTGTGCTTTCGCTAGGTGACTTTTAAATAATGTTACTAGTGCTTCTGTGGACTTATATGTATTTAATATATGCATGCTTAACTGGCTTAAATGTGTTTATATTTCTCAATTAAATAAAAACAATATGCAAAATGTTTTTTAGCCTTTGGGAGTTCTTGGTGAGGCCATGCTTCACTTGCCTCGGCTGACCAGCCACCTCTGTACTCCACTGCCACTTGCTTCATTTTTACTCGCTTTCCTCGTCAAAAACTTTTATCTAGTGATCCATTGCTGATACTTCCCAGTAGCGGTTGGTCTTTCTAAGAACAGGACACATTTCAGTTCAGTAATAATGATCCTTTTTGTCACGTGAGTAGTTTCAACAGTTACTGTATTCTTTGAATTTAAAACACCCTTGAATTTAAGATGCAGCCCAAATTTACCACCCTTAATTTAAGGAAAAAATAAAACATCAAGTAAATATGCATTTACAAAGATACAACCTAATTTACGCTGTTGTATCGTACAAAACTGACACGAAACCGTGTTGTTGTAGATTAACCACAGAGCTTGTTTATTGTGCTGCGCACTGTATAATACTTAAGATGGCGTCTCTGTCGTACACACACCACCACTCACGACATCACACTCCACGGCACCAGGCAACATGTAACCCAGCAACCACAACAGCACTGAACATTGCTTAGCATGTCGAAAAATACGGGGTCTGATCAGCATTTCCGATCTGTCCAAGCTGGTACTATTTGTTAGGAATGCTGAAATTGTAAACGTTTCTCTTGGAATTCCTCAGGAAGCTTGGTTTGTTTTTTCTCAGCAGTGTCACGTTGCTGCTTGTGTATTCGGGCAGACGGCTTTGTTGTCTTTTCTCGGCAGTCAGTCACGTTGCTGTTTGTGTACTCGGGCAGTCACATCTTTTGTTGATGATGTTAATACACGCATCACTATACTGTACACGAATTTAAAACGCAGGATATTTTTGAGAAGCAAGGAATACGGTACATTCCATGGCAATGAGTTTCAGGTGAATTTTTTTTTTGGTATGCTTGTAACCAAGCAACAGTTTGGAATGTAACGTCACATGCTGTTTTTGTAAGTTTTCTTGTTTGCGTGTTTTGTATGTTTAAACGTTTCAGTTTTTTCTATGCTAGATTGTGAGATTAATCAGAAAACTTACAAATTGTTAATTGTGGGGGAACAAAACACAGTTCCCACAAAACACCCCAAAAACTCCCATGTGTGTTATTAATAGATCTATGAGAATAAGCATTTGAAAGTGCACATTGCCTTGTTAAGATGTTCATAATACACCACCCACTCAATATATCGTGGGTGTTGGGGTCCAATACAAATCCGTATATAGAGGGCCACGTTATAGCGAGAGATCCATAGAAAAACAGATAGGCTAACACATGCTGTACAACCACTCCCTCATTTTATCGGGGGTGTCAGGGTCCAATATAAATCCTCTACACAACCCGCTTTTTCTTATTTTTCATATAAAAAGCAGCACTCCGATTTAATTTATACTGTGGAGGGTAATTGCTTCTAATCAACTTAAGTCTCCAATTAATTTCATGAGTCTTCCTCTCCTTTCTCAAATGCACAAACCCGCTGTATTGAAAGAATCCATTCCCAACATAGGAAGCTTGTTGCTAGGGAGCTGACATCACTGCCTTGTGACCTTTGCTAGTGCATTGCTGCCACATGTGAACACCTTGTTGGCTAAAATGAAAACCGCTTCAGCAAGTAGTTATTTAATTTGCTTTGTGTTATTGTGCAATACGTGCGTATATGATAACAGTATGATATAAATGCTTTGTTTTTAATTGTTTTGTATATTGTTGTTTGTGATGTGCAGTACAAAATAAAATGAACAGTAATTCTAAGTGCCTATGTATATTGCAGCTAAGGCATACGCAGTTAGGCAGTAAAAATGGGGAGCCAACTCCAGGACCGCGATATATCTGAATCCGCAGTATAGCGAGGCGTGATATAACGAGGGGTGGGTGTATTTGCTCTTTTCAATAGAACTACTGTTTCTGTCAGACCAGGTTTAAAAAAAAAATTCTTACTCCTATATTTAACCCTTTCTATGCACATATACACAATCATGTAATTCCAAATGGCTTGTTATGCTTGATGTGTATATCAATACCCCTGAAACAGTATTGACTGAATTTCTATGTTCTGTGCTTTTTAAAGTACACCTTGCTAGTTGAAATATATATTGTTGAAGTAAAGTAGTATGTATTTAAAACATTCTAATGTGCATTTAGGTCATCTGAGCTAGTTAAGATGAGCCGAAGCCCAGAAAGGTTCAATGGGAGTTCATAAATATGCCTTTTTGATAAGTCCATTTGCCAACTTTAGTTTTACAAAATGAAACAAGGAAACATTTTCATTTAAATTTGTGAAGCATTCTTTCAATGAATTGGAAATAATTTGAATGTAAAACATATGTTACTAAAGCAACAAGTTAAAGGAGAGAAGAAACACAGATCCTTCCTCACAACCAAGTTCAGGCTAATTGCATCTGTACTGCTACTCTATACAATTTTTCAAATGTAATGGAATGTAGTGCATCACCCTAGCAGCAGGTTGGAGCAGTCTGTTTTAGTGTTCATGCCTCACTTCCTCCCTGTCAATGAATCCCCTGCAGGCTTGTTTGCGCAACAATAGGCCACGTTACATGAGTGTTTTGACTTTTCTGGAGATATCTGTTTCTCGTGAAATAAATCTGGACATGGTGCCTTTTTGTCTATACATGTAAAGTCTCTCATTTCCCTTTGGAATGCCTACTTTTCCTATGCAAATGAAGGAGAGGGGGAGAGGGGTCAGATTTAAATTACCCATGCTGACGGCCCACTTAGATTCTCATGCGGTTAACCGTGAAAGTCCCCAAAATACTGTTTACTTGAGCTTGTTCTTCCAAATTATTACAGCCTGCTGTATCCTGCACAATCTGTGCCAGGACTGTAAGGAGGTGTTCAGGCAAGCAGAGTAACAGCTACCTCAGCCTCCAGCAAGAACTGCACAACAGCGATATGAAGAGGGTCCTGCAATTAGAGATGCACGGCTATCTTTATTTTTGTAACATGACGGTGTACTTTTATTTTGTATCACATTTTTGTTTCATTAGCTTGTTTTGTATCTCTTTATACCAAATATAGCATCCTCATTTGCGCTGTACTTGTATGACTGCTTCTGCTTAATAAAGAATTGGAATATTGAGTAGTATTGTTGATTCCCAAGAATTAAGTTGCGGAAATTCGACACCACATTTTATTTTGAGAGTGGGTTAAACGAGGTCCGTGTTGTGCATTGTATCAAGCTGCCTCATCATATCCTCTTCCCTTGTGGATATTAACACCGACTCTTCATTGCTCCAACGGACGTAAGTGGAGGATGGATACAGGTTTTGCTGAGACATAAGTAACTAGGAGAAATTGCATTGGAGTATAGTTATACACATTTATACATAGTACTTCAGTAGTACTTTACAATAAAGACTTTTTGTCATTTGTTTGGAAAGCTTTACAGTAGCTGTAACCAAGCCCACGGTGCAGTTTATCAAACATTTTTAGTAATAGTTTTAAACAGAAACTTGGTAAATGCAATCTGTATGATACTTTACAAACACATTTAGATCCGTGTATGATTAGCATATGCAAAGTTCTAGGGAAGACGGAGAAAAAAGTGGGGTTCTCTGCAACATCAATCTGATAAAGGAAATACTGCAAACAAAACATTAATTTCCCTGCTGCCATCTTTGGACCATGGTAACTTACGTATTCCCATGTGACTTTTATAGCAGCTTTAGGGAAGGACTTGAACGAGCTAATTAACATTTTCATGAGAAACTCGTGTTTACATGTGTAAGTGGGCGTTGATTTCACGAGCATTTCCAAGAAATTGAGACACAGTAAAATACTGAGACTGTTTTTTGGGACATTTTCACAAGCATTCCCTGCCAAGTTTCACGCACATTGTCGATTCAAGTGAAACAAACCAACATGTAATGGCCTAATGTTAACGAGTTACCTGCAGGTAGGTACCCAACAAACAGGAGGGCAGGAGTGGATGAATAGATGCAAATCGGTTTAAGAAATATGTTTTAGTGAAGGAAAAGAAAGTGCTGTATGAATCAGCTGAGTAGACTTTTGACACCAGGTTTTTTGTCCCACCAAATCAATAAAATCATCACATCTGAAAAGTTCCATGCCCTAGTTAGAAGTTTAGTGTCCTGTATTTTATCAAATTTACAAATATTACTGTTTGACATGTGCTAGAATTTTTGCAGATAAAATATATTGAATATATTCTTAAACACAACAGCTTTTCATTTGAGTCAACATGCACCCTATGAAATTAATGCAGGGATTTTAAAAACAGCTTAAAAACAGCTTAAAAACAGTATGTGGTATTATATACGAAGTGTGTAATTTATTAAGAGCATAATTATGAAGTGACCCTGGTTTATGGCAGCTCTGAAAAACTGTACCTCACTCTTTATTACTGTTACAATGGACTTCATTTTAAAGTGGTCTACTTTTTAATAGTACTTGTAGACTGAGTTTTGTATCTACAGGGGAATGAATGCTAACAATGTACTCCTTTGAGAATTACAGCCTGACACATAGCCTAAATATTTCTGACCTCTGCCTATCTTGTTTTAATAGATGGGTTGCTTTTGAGGATCCTGGTTTTTCTGGGCAACAGTATATCCTGGAAAAAGGAATGTACAGTAGCTTTGAGGACTGGGGAGCCCAAACCTTCAAGCTCTCATCTGTTCAGCCCATATCTCTGGTAAGTGTGCAGTATTCACTGAACACACATCTAATGTGTGCTTTATGAAGTCCTCTCAAACATTTGAGGGATATTTGCCTGGGGCCAGGGTGCAACAGGTCCTGTGTTAAGTTGCCCACTGATCTCTGTTTAAGCCCTGCAAACCCATAGCGTACCTCATGTAATCCCATTTTCATGTAAAAGTCAGTGCAGGGAGAAAGCTTTTGTCATGTGCAAAATGCTAATTCCAATTGCAGTGAGAGAGGTGTTGTAAGGTACAGTCTCTTTGTGGTTCTGTGGGTCAACAGAGATTGTTTTGTTGTGATCTCTGCTCTAATTTTTTTTTTATTTCAATTTGTTTAGGAGAACATATATGGATCGAAGGTGAAATTTAAGGTAAGAGCACATGTTTTACTGTAATAAACAGCACTTTTACATACCATTGGAAACATTCAGGTAGCAATTTGGAGACATTAAATAGAAGTAACATTTTCATTAATTCAGAGATGGAAATAAGACTCCCATTGCATACCAGTTAGATCCATTCCTGGTTTTACTTTGAGTTTTATAAGACACACCTGAGCTTGTTACCTATACACTGTTGTTAATCAAGTTTGTAGTAAAACATGGAATAGGTGAAACTGCTATGCAGTACAAGTCTTGTTTTCATACCTGTAAATTGTATAATTTTATATTTCGGGTACATCTGTTGTGTTCTAATTAAGCAGTCTTGCCCGTCGATGAATTCGCTAGCATGTAGTACTAGTTGATCTTGACAGCGAGGGCGTCTACGAAAGTCAAGGTCAACTTCCACATGGAGAGCCTTCATCAAGAGGGCACTATCACTATTAGAAAACACATTTTGTCATTATTTTCTTTAAACCATCCCTTTAAGAACCTAGATTTACCTTGAACTTGTGATGATTCGTTGGGTACTGTTCTGCTGAGAAGTTTTAGGAAAATAGTCTAGATAATTTCCATAAAGGATTACAGAATTACAGAACATAAACTTTATAAACAAATTATGTTTTGCTTGTCAGAGTTGCTTGTAGTTTAACTGGACAGTGCCAGATATCTGAATGGAGCAATATTATCAAACTGTCCGTGTCCCGGTTTGTTGTTGTTGAAAGATGCTGAGCTCCAGTCGAGCTGACAGGCTGTGATTGGCTGATGCAGCAGTGGCAGGCACAGGACTGTTTATTTTGCAGTTGCAAATTATTGATTGTCTGTTTTTTGTTGATAATAAAATTAATTTGGACCAATTGTGTCTTTGTTTAGTATGTGCTGCCCAATATATGTGAACTGAGCTTCCATTATGGCAAATCAAAATGAAAAAGACTACTTTCGCAGATTTATTTTAAATTTGATTCCCAGTTGATGCCATGACGTAGCAGCGGGCATCTACCATCTGAAAGAAGCCCGCTAGAGCTGGAAACTGATTAGTACTGAATCGTTTTCTGATGAATATAAATGGTCTTTAAAGGGTAAGTAGTATAGTGTGAATGCAGTGAAATGCTTTAATATTTAACATTCTTGTTGCTAAAGGTTCAATTGTTCTCGGAGCCTGGTTTCCAAGGTAGCAGTCAGACACTGGAAGAAAGTGCGTCAGTGCTTCCTGAAGGAATCTCTGTGAAGTCATGCAAGGTTTTGACTGGCAGGTAAGTGTCACAAATGATGGTGTTCACTGAAATGAAGCATGCATGCTCAGCACATGAAAGTAATACTTGTAATTTAAAAGATTCGCTTTTAATAGTGTTGTGCTTATTGTTTTCACCAGCTGGGTGGTATACGAAGAAGAGATGTTCGGGGGGAAACAATATTTGGTGGAAGAAGGAAACTACCCTGATCTGATTGCAATTGGCTGTCCGAGTTTGAACACATGCATCAAATCTGTACAGATTATAGGTTTTGTAAGTAAACATAAAATCTTTGCATATTCCAATTGTTATAGCATCTATTCACTGTGTGCTAAACTTTTTTTTTTTTTTACACTAATAAACAAACATACAGTAGATCTTAATTGCCAGCAATTACTGGCACAAAGCTCCACTTTAACAAGAACAATGTCTGACTTGTTAATAATAAATAAGATTATTATTCGGGTTTTGCAAACTACAAAGGAATGTGCTCAGTGTTGTGCTTTTAATGCTGACAAGTCTAAGTGCTTTGAGTAATATTTGGTCTGCTGAGGTGTCCTTCAGCTAACTAGAGTGCTTATGCCACCATTAGTGTGGTTACTTTACATTGTAATGTAGTTTTGCTTGTGGACAGTTGTTGAAATGGTCCATGGTTGAAAATATTCACATGTCTGAACTACTGCTCAAGACATAAAAGAATGGAGGTTTGAGCTCAGGGGTGGGGCCTTCAAAACAATACTGAAAAAAACTATGACTTGCGTTGTGTATTACAGGTTTATGAAAACAATACAGTACAACATTCCACCAATTTCAGGTGTTAGAAATAATTAAGCAATTAAAATAAATAAACGCTTCACAAACAAAATGATTTGTGAACTCCAAAACAGCTGTTATATGTGTGTAATTTTTGTTTCTTTCTTTTATTTGGCAGGAATTTTCCGAGCCATACATTATGCTTTTTGCAAAAGAAAACTTCAGAGGGAAGAAAATTGTTCTGAAGGACATGGCTGCCAACCTACAGTTACAAGGGTTCAATGCCCACATCTTCTCTGTGCAAGTGGGTGGAGGAATGTAAGTGCAATTCTGTATTCAGGCTTTACCAGTAATTTCCATTTCAAAGCATTTATGAGCCGCACCCAATCTAAATGCAAATTGTAATGACTCAGTATGTGTTTTTTACCACACTGAAAGATTTAAAAAATATCTATCATGTGTCCTATTTTGAAGTGCAAATAAAAACATTCATAGAGGAATATACAAAAAATGTGAGAAACAATGTTGAATAATAATTGGACTGTTCTGTTCAGCAACAAAATGGTATTTATGGCATCATCCTAGTACAATGTTAAAATTGCTTTATCTCACTTTTTTCACTTTAGGGCCTCATCTGTTCATTGTTTCAAAATAGATGTGTGTTTTGAAGATGCCAGTGTGAACTGGTACATGGATGATAGTGTATTGGAGTGTTTATGAGACTTAAGTCTTAAGGCTGCCACACACCAGACGCAATGCGATTTCTCATTGGACGACATAACCATACACACCTGAAGCAACACAGAGGTGATGTGACAGGTTTGAAATCTGCCAGATCTATACGACTATTCAAAATTGCTATTGACAAAAATATGATCAAGACTGGTACATATTCGTCAACATGATATGGAAATTGAGTGTCTTCTCTGATGATATTTCAACATATATGGTAATAAATCATACATACCAGACTTATCCAGTTCTTTCGAAATGGACTACCATATATTGTCTTTCAAATCTGTATCTTTTGTAATTGCCATGACCTTTGTCATAAAGCTCTGGGTATTATTGTTTACGCTGTCATTTTGGATGCTGCTTCACCCTGCTGGACCACGTACATTAAAGCGGTTCTCTGATTGGCCAATTGCTTAGTTGTCGCGCCACAAATGGCAATAATCCTATTTATTTCTCGTCGCTCCACTGCCACCCTGGTGCCGCTCCCACATCGCCCGTCATGTCGTCTGTGGTGTGAAAGATACTTGTCAAAAGTATAGGTTCTATTCATTTTGTCGCATCGCTGCACAGTTTGTCTTGTCGCATTGCGTCTGGTGGGTAGCAGACTTTACTCATTCACGGTCTGCTAGAAAAGAAGAAACTGTGCATCTTTTTAGTGCCTTCTAGGTTTAACAGTTTGAGTGTTTAGTCATGTATCTATCTGAGGCCAGTCCTCTGAATCATCATCTAGCTGGGAGTGGCATTAGAGACACATGGGTAAATAATTGTGTAAAATGTTTACTTTCCAACTCCATCTTTCAGCCTAAATAAGATTTGTTTGAAGGTTGAAGTATTTTGTGATTAATGAGCCACCTTGCATTCCAGTTTTAAATGCTGTAAGAAACACAGATCCTAGAAGGATTATTCTGAACTTGGTTATTGCCTCACATGTCTTGAGTAATAATTAAGTAATGTTTCAACAGATGGGTTGTTTATGAACAGACTAACTATAGAGGAGAGCAGATGTTACTGGCACCAAGTGAAATACCATCCTGGCACAGATACAGTGGATGGCACAAGATAGGCTCCTTACGGCCTGTGTATCAGGTAAGGACGGCTGCTGCTGGTGGTTGTTTTTTTTAGTATTTCTCTAATCATTGCTTATTAAATAATTTGTTTACCATTACTGTTATAATACAGAAACTACAACTATGAGTATATAGTTTCAGTTCAAAGTTTCAGAACACAATAATTTATTGCATTGTATTGATCTGCATAATGCTTTGTCTAACAGCCCTCAAGGTACCATAGCTTCTACTTTTTTGCTTCTGCAAATACAATACAGGAGTTACATATTTTCAGACTGACATAATGGGTAATAAGGAACTTATATTAACACAAATAGAGCCAGATTTAGCTAAGGAGAGCTGAAAACAGACTAATAGCATAATAACATTCTAAAAAGCAACATGTACAGTAGGAGACTCTAAATAAACATTCTTTATTTTGAAATATTGTGCCCAATAAACACAGCTTTTACACACATGTTATCATTCATGCTGAATATACGCATCTCACACTTATAACATAAACAGTAACCTCTTATCCAATTGTGATAAAACATTCTTTGGGGATATATAACAAGGTTCTTGCCTTTCTGATTAATAGCATCTTGCTTGAAACATACAATTACATTAGAAACTTACACAGGTACAGTAATAATTTGTTTCTTAACAAAAAATAAACAAAAGATGATTCTTATCTTTGTATTTAGAATTCTGTACAACACTGGTAAATGATATGAGGAGCTACATCTATATCAAAATCGGTCTAAAATATTTTTCAATTCGATCCACAGAAACGAGTATTCTTTAGACTTCGGAACAGGGCAACAGGCACCCTAATGTCAGTGACAGGCAGTCTGGAGGATATTAAACTGTCAAGAATCCAGGCTATGGAAGATACTGGAGCTGAGGACCACATCTGGTTTTTCCAAGAAGGACTCCTCAGATGCAGGGTATTTATTACATTATGTATTTTTTTTGTTTGTTTTAAATCTTTCACATTTGCCTTTCGTTCCGCATTGGTTCTTTAACTGAGAAGAAACCAGTTTGGGTGAATGTTAATCATTTTACTATTGTGTCATCATCATAACAAAAATACTTAAATGAAACATTTAAATGGTACTGTAACTTCGAGAAGACGAATAAGAGGGATGCTTGTTGTGTGTCTTTCGGCAATCCTCTGTCAGTTCCAGTGTATGTATGTGTGTGTGTGTGTGTGTGTGTATATATACAGGTATATATATATATATATATATATATATATATATATATATATATATATATATATATATATATATATATATACAGTACTGTGCAAAAGTTTTAGGCAGGTGTGAAAAAATGCTGTAAAGTAAGAATGCTTTCAAAAATAGACATGTTAATAGATTATATTTATCAATTAACTAAATGCAAAGTGAGTGAACAGAAGAAAAATCTAAATCAAATCCATATTTGGTGTGACAACCCTTTGCCTTCAAAACAGCATCAATTCTTCTAGGTACACTTGCACAAAGTCAGGGATTTTGTAGGCATATAGTCAGGTGTATGATTAAACAATTATACCAAACAGGTGCTAATGATCATCAATTCAATATGTAGGTTGAAACACATCATTAACTGAAACAGAAACAGCTGTGTAGGAGGAATAAAACTGGGTGAGGAACAGCCAAACTCAGCTAACAAGGTGAGGTTGCTGAAGACAGTTTACTGTCAAAAGTCATACACCATGGCAAGACTGAGCACAGCAACAAGACACAAGGTAGTTATACTGCATCAGCAAGGGCTCTCCCAGGCAGAAATTTCAAGGCAGACAGGGGTTTCCAGATGTGCTGTCCAA
Organism: Acipenser oxyrinchus oxyrinchus; assembly: GCA_030684275.1. Lineage (NCBI taxonomy): Eukaryota > Metazoa > Chordata > Actinopteri > Acipenseriformes > Acipenseridae > Acipenser > Acipenser oxyrinchus. The sequence goes on along the minus strand of CM060252.1, from coordinate 17,620,029 downwards.
GCTCTTTTGAAGAAGCACAAAGAAACGGGCAACGTTGAGGACCGTAGACGCAGTGGTCGGCCAAGGAAACTTACTGCAGCAGATGAAAGACACATCATGCTTACTTCCCTTCGCAGTCTGAAGATGTCCAGCAGTGCCATCAGCTCAGAACTGGCAGAAAACAGTGGGACCCTGGTACACCCATCTACTGTCCGGAGAAGTCTGGTCAGAAGTGGCCTTCATGGAAGACTTAGGCCAAAAAGCCATACCTCCGACGTGGAAACAAGGCCAAGCGACTCAACTATGCATGAAAACACAGGAACTGGGGTGCAGAAAAATGGCAGCAGGTGCTATGGACTGATGAGTCAAAATTTGAAATATTTGGCTGTAGCAGAAGGCAGTTTGTTCGCCGAAGGGCTGGAGAGCGTACACGAATGAGTGTCTGCAGGCAACAGTGAAGCATGGTGGAGGTTCCTTGCAAGTTTGGGGCTGCATTTCTGCAAACGGAGTTGGGGATTTGGTCAGAATTAATGGTCTCCTCAATGCTGAGAAGTACAGGCAGATACTTATCCATCATGCAATACCATCAGGGAGGCATCTGATTGGCCCCAAATTTATTCTGCAGCATGACAACGACCCCAAACATACAGCAAAAGTCATTAAGAACTATCTTCAGCGTAAAGAAGAACAAGGAGTCCTGGAAGTGATGGTATGGCCCCCACAGAGGCCTGATCTCAACATCATTGAGTCTGTCTGGGATTACATGGAGAGAGAAGCAACTGAGGCTGCCTAAATCCACAGAAGAACTGTGGTTAGTTCTCCAAGATGTTTGGGCCAACCTACCTGCCGAGTTCCTTCAAAAACTGTGTGCAAGTGTACCTAGAAGAATTGATGCTTGATGCTGTTTTGAAGGCAAAGGGTGGTCACACCAAATATGGATTTGATTTAGATTTTTCTTCTGTTCACTCTCTGCATTTAGTTAATTGATAAATATAATCTATTAACATGTCTATTTTTGAAAGCATTCTTACTTTACAGCATTTTTTCATACCTGCCTAAAACTTTTGCACAGTACTGTATATATAGAACCTCCACTGAGTCATCCCACTAAAATATCTGTCAGTCAACCTTTAATTACCTGTCAGTCACCCTATTTAAACCGTAGCCAGCTTCCTCATTCTCGTCTTGCTTTTCAGTTTGTGGTTACCATGCAGACTTGCACACCCAGTCTTAAAACAAAACCTTTGTTTTCAATCGGTATAAAATGACTACTCACCCGAGGCAGATTTCATTTTCATCTGTCTTCCTTCAACAAATAATCCACCAAAAAAACTTTCAAAGAAATCTCCCCGTCCTGCTTTTCCTCCATATGACAATGCTGCTGCTTCACCCCTGCTTATCCAGCTGTGCCCGCTGCCATTTCTCTTCGCCATGCTAAACGCATTAAACCTGAGGATGATTCTCCAGCGCAACTTTTTTTTAGAAGGATTGGCCCATCGACAAACTCGTGAAAACCTTTTCAAAAAGGATTGCCCATTGAAGCAGGGTGCAATCGGGCTGCTTTATTTGTTTCATATTGCAATTCGATATCAGATGAGTCTATCTGTCCTCCTGAATACTCAGCAGAGATCACCGCCCCGCCCCTGCTACTTTGCCAGCTTCACTCGCTTTAGATTAAGTATCTACAAACCCTCAGCTTTCAATTTCATCTGATCCATCCTCCCATTTGCATTATCAGATTTTTAACGATATGAGTCAACTCATTCATCCGCCATTCACCTCCATTCCTACAGGCAGCCGTTACATCCTCATGCTCACCTCCCCCGCTGCGTTAGCCACGCTCACACCTGTTCTCGAGCAGCCAGTCTTGACTTTAGCAACCGCCCCTACTTCTGGATCCTCTGCTGTTTCAGTAGTTAATTGCAGTCACTCTCTCCTCAACAGAGCTGCAGTATTATTGAAGGTAATTTGATCTCGATTCTTATTGCAATCTCAGAATTTCTGGATCACAGGGTAGTTGACTGTGGACATCTGTCTGTTACTCTTGGAGAATTGTGCTTGTTTTTTCGCTTGAGTTTCGCTTGAGTTTATGCTCACCGACGACCTGGCCCTGGCCCTGGCCCTCTTTATGTGTTTATTTCTTATTCTCTTTTCCAGTGTTTTTTGTTCTCCCTGCGTAGATCGCGAGGCTCTCCATGTGGCCTCGGAGTGTCAGCCGAGTCTGACCTCTCTCGACTGGACGACTCATTAAGCCAGGGAGACTTTGGTTCGTCCTCCTATCCTTCCTTAGTTTCCCCTTCCCGGCCTTGGGGGTCGACCCAGTTCGGCCTCACCTCAGCGAGGGCAGTTCTCTGAGTAGTCAATTCTGTTACCAAGTGACAAGCACTTTGTCTTTATTCTAGTAGTCCCTTACACAGGCCTGGCTCCTGTCTCTTTGAGCTAATGTGTATATATGTGTGTGTATATATATATATATATATATATATATATATATATATATATATATATATATATATATATATATATATATATACATACATATACACACACATATATACACATTAGCTCAAAGAGACAGGAGCCAGGCAGATAGATACATGACTAAACACTCAAACTGTTAAACCTAGAAGGCACTAAAAAGATGCACAGTTTCTTCTTTTCTAGCAGACCGTGAATGAGTAAAGTCTGCTACCCACCAGACGCAATGCGACAAGACAAACTGTGCAGCGATGCGACAAAATGAATAGAACCTATACTTTTGACAAGTATCTTTCACACCACAGACGACATGACGGGCGATGTGGGAGCGGCACCAGGGTGGCAGTGGAGCGACGAGAAATAAATAGGATTATTGCCATTTGTGGCGCGACAACTAAGCAATTGGCCAATCAGAGAACCGCTTTAATGTACGTGGTCCAGCAGGGTGAAGCAGCATCCAAAATGACAGCGTAAACAATAATACCCACTTTGTCTTTATTCTAGTAGTCCCTTACACAGGCCTGGCTCCTGTCTCTTTGAGCTAATGTGTATATATGTGTGTGTATATGTATGTATATATATATATATATATATATATATATATATATATATATATATATATATATATATATATGGGGGGGGATTTACTCTATTACTATTTTTTATTTTACCTCTTGCGTAGTATAGCTTAATTAGTTAGCAATTCGGATCACAATGAATAAAGTGAAATATAGAGTACATACAGTATAAGACTAAACGAATTACTACTAATTATATCAAAAAATAAACAGTAATTCTGCAAAATTATTGAAGAAATAAATATGTTTGGATTAACAGAATATTTATTCTAAAAACTGTTCCTAAGGCTGTTAGTTATAGTGTTAGTGATCTCTGTTTTGTTTTGTTTTTTCCACAGGCGGTGGAGGACTGTTGTTTAGAAACTACAGGAACTGTTGTAATAGCTGGTAACCGACTAGGCCTGTCACCAGAGCCGGGAAAAGAGAATCATTTCTGGAGCATCAGTACTGATGGTTTAATAAGATTTAGGTTGAGACCGGAATGTGTTTTGGAAGTAAAAGGTGAGCTGCATATATCTTGTGTGTGATATTTTCTACCTTCCACATTACTCTGTCGCGTGGAATGTGAGAACGGTTTGTTTGCTAGTCCAGGCAAAGAAGTCCTCTGTTTGTTTGTTTGTTTATATATATATATATATATATATATATATATATATATATATATACACACACACACACACACAGTGCTCCCTCGCTATATATATATATATATATTATATGCATGGACTTACTGTGACTTTAACATGATGATGATCACTGTGTCTTGTATTAGACGTGATCCCTGCCTTGCACTGAAGTGCAAACTGTCCACATTCACTGTGTTAGGCAAAATCACTCAGAATCACTCTGCCGGACCAACTAATGCCGGAAGGTGGACCTGATGATCGTTAGAGTACCTAGCCACTTTCCAAGAGACTAACTGTGTGTAGAATGTGATTAACTGTATACTGAGTAAAGAAATCGCTGGAGTGGACTTTCAATAAATTAGGTTTACTAGCAACACGTTGTGGACAGCACCATCTTGTGGCTTATTGCATTAATACAGTATATAAAAACACCTGGCCACAAACAAAGACTCTAATCTGGTGTATCTGTTGACCTGACAAGTCTTTGTATTGGCTTATATGTTTTATGTAAAATGTGAGTGTGTGTGTGCACAGGTGTCTGGGAATATTGAATAGTTACAGAATATTTTACAGTATCATGTATTCTAATGGAGCAGCCACATTTCTAACCGCCACTAGGGGTCATCCAAGCTGCTCTTTCTCAAAGCTTTCTGAGCTATAAAATCACATTTCTGAATAAAATGCCTGGACATTTCTGGTGATTGTATCATGTAGATATTTGATTCAGTGACCACTATACAAAATAAATGCAGCTAATGTAATCTGTTATTAATATTACATTTTTATTTTTACAGGAGGTGAACAATATGACAAAAACCAAGTGATCCTAAATACGTTTGATGAAAACAAACAGAATCAGAGATGGGATATGGAAATCTTGTAAACTGCTTTCACACACAAACAGAAAAAGCCATGGTGTGTAACACTGCAAGCATACCAGCTTCTGATGGTGGGCTTAAGTAATACAGTTGAGATCAGATTCTTTGCACACTGCCTGACACCTTTTAATATTTAAAAACATGTTTTATTAGACACTATTTTTACTTCTTTTATGCATTCTTTAGCTCCATATGTAACCAACTAGAAGAAAAAAATGTAAAAGCTCTCCTCCCAAGAAAGACAATAGCACTGCACAATGGTTGCTGGCTTGGATGTACAGCATTACATTATGTACATATCCGTCTTTGACTGCAAGTTGGTTTTTTGGGAAATTTAATAAACATATAAAGGGGTTGTGGCTTTCAATTTCTCCTTTTTTTCAAAAACGTTCTAATTATTTGTATTCAGCCACCTTTTAAAGGCTTTTCTAGTTCATTTTAGGAAAGGGCTGGGCCTAATAAGCAGTTTTCCATATTTCTGAAATCGTAGCACTATTAAGGAGCATTATCACGCCTGTCATTTAAATGTGCCTTATTTATTTTTTGGAATTCCCACAAGTGCCTTAGAACACTCATAGCTGCACAGGGGTGTGGCCTCAATAAGAAAACACTTGTTACTCATTAAATGCTTCTGGAAGATACTTAAGTCCCCTGTTATGCATTTGTTTTATAATAAAGCTTGGCACAAACAACTCAAACAAATTAAATGTGAGATTAATGGTTTGTTTGCTTATTGTAAAACAAATGTATCTCCCTATTTAACTGCATTGAATTGTTATAACTGCAGCCATGTCATGACACAAGATAAAAATTGGCATTGTATATTTTAATTTTATATAAGTAGTAGTCTGTAGATATTTAGAATAAAGACTATACAAAAATAAATCTAAAACCAGTGGCATTCACCCTAATAAATTTCTTTGTTTTTGTACTGTGCTTGAGTTGTATGACTCTAGTCTATTTTTGTAGATGCGTGGGTTAGCAATTTATTCCATTAAAAGCTGCACTTTTACAAAGCTGTACATGAATTTTTAACATGAATAACCAACAAAGTGAAAGTTGAAACTGATATACTAAAGCACTATGTATACAGTATTACAATAAAACGCATGGTTCTATTTAAACAACTTTATGATCACAGGTCTCGTGATTTGTCGATCTGCAGGACTTCACTCACAGGTTGAGGAAAGTGATAGATAACTGAGGTCACTTTTTATTAGTTTAATGGATTGATGGGTCAGACACTGGAGATGTTAAGATATGAGAAGAACTTTGGGTCAGTCCATACAAACTGACAAACATAGGCATGACTCGCCTGGCAGTAAAAATACACAAGATCTCTCTTGCATAGTGTCTTCTTTATTGCAATATTTGGTAACCACATATCAACTATGTAATTTAGCTTACTGTGCACTTGAGTTCAGAGGTCTCAGGTACATCTGTTCTATATTGCCTGTTTGTTTTAAAATCAGTGTTTTATCATTTGTAGAAATCTTACTGCAAACCCGATTTACTGTTTGTGTGTGTGTTGTTTTTTTTTTTTTAAATACATTTCAAATGTGATACTTGTTCTAACGCCTGTGCCAGCCCTCTAGAAGGGGAAATGAAAACTCTCCACTAACCTCCCTTCTAATCACTGCTACTGCTCCTAGCTCTCTGCTGCTAGTTGGTTGGATGGATGGGCTTCAACCTCCATCTCCTTTCTGTAGTGCACTATACCAACAGTAATATTGCCTCCATCTAGGGGTTTATGAGCTAACTGCAGCGGCTATTATCACCCCTAGGAATCTATTTCATTGTTTGAAACCACCCAAATAACCAAACCAGACACAAGCTGTTATGGCAGAACAAAAATGATGTGATAATACCTTTAATCAATTTACTGAACCAATTCAATTCAACAGTATATAAATCACAGGGACTCACACATATGAAATGTAATTAATCATGCAAAATAGTAAATAAAAATAACAATAATAATGGTAATCTGTGAATACACTTAACAAAAAATAGATTTTAAAAGTACAGATTTACAAATATGACTTTGGATAACAAGTGGCTTATATATGTACACACAGAGGTCTCAAGCTAAGCTCATGAGCGGTTAGCTATACTGGAGAGGTATTTTGTGAGCCCAGATAGTGTAGTGAATATATAATTAGAGTTCAGTTGCAGGCCTGTAAGAAGTTTGTGTGCGTAGAGGTAGCAAATATCACTTCAGACATGTAACATACAAGCCCAGAAAGTACAACAAATAAATACTCTAACCATCTAAATGGGTGTTGAAATCGGGTTGAGATCCACACAGTACTCACTGCAATGCACTGTCCCTGTGTGCTCCACAGAGTCTGAGTCACTATCATTCGAGTCCTCAAACCTGGAGTCTGAGTCTGAGTCACTATCATTCGAGTCCTCAAACCTCGAGTCCGAGTCCCGAGTCACTATCATTAGAGTCCTCAAACCTTGAGTCTGAGTCCCAAGTCACTATCATTCGAGTCCTCAAACCTCGAGTCCGAGTCCCGAGTCACTATCATTCGAGTCCTCAAACCTCGAGTCTGAGTCCCGAGTCGCTATCATTCGAGTCCTCAAACCTCGAGTCTGAGTCCCAAGTCACTATCATTCGAGTCCTCAAACCTCGAGTCCGAGTCTGAGTCACTATCATTCGAGTCCTCAAACCTCGAGTCCGAGTCCCGAGTCGCTATCATTAGAGTCCTCAAACCTCGAGTCTGAGTCTGAGTCACTATCATTTGAGTCCTCAAACCTCGAGTCTGAGTCTGAGTCACTATCATTTGAGTCCTCAAACCTCGAGTCTGAGTCTGAGTCACTATCATTCGAGTCCTCAAACCTCGAGTCCGAGTCCCGAGTCACTATCATTAGAGTCCTCAAACCTCGAGTCTGAGTCCCGAGTCGCTATCATTAGAGTCCTCAAACCTCGAGTCTGAGTCTGAGTCACTATCATTAGAGTCCTCAAACCTCGAGTCTGAGTCTGAGTCACTATCATTAGAGTCCTCAAACCTCGAGTCAGAGTCCCGAGTCACTATCATTCGAGTCCTCAAACCTCGAGTCTGAGTCTGAGTCACTATCATTCGAGTCCTCAAACCTCGAGTCCGAGTCCCGAGTCACTATCATTCGAGTCCTCAAACCTCGAGTCCCGAGTCTGAGTCACTATCATTCGAGTCCTCAAACCTCGAGTCTGAGTCTGAGTCACTATCATTAGAGTCCGAGTCCCGAGTCACTATCATTCGAGTCCTCAAACCTCGAGTCTGAGTCACTATCATTCGAGTCCTCAAACCTCGAGTCCGAGTCCCGAGTCGCTATCATTAGAGTCCTCAAACCTCGAGTCTGAGTCTGAGTCACTATCATTAGAGTCCTCAAACCTCGAGTCTGAGTCTGAGTCACTATCATTAGAGTCCTCAAACCTCGAGTCCGAGTCCCGAGTCACTATCATTCGAGTCCTCAAACCTCGAGTCTGAGTCTGAGTCACTATCATTCGAGTCCTCAAACCTCGAGTCCGAGTCCCGAGTCACTATCATTCGAGTCCTCAAACCTCGAGTCTGAGTCCCGAGTCGCTATCATTAGAGTCCTCAAACCTCGAGTCTGAGTCTGAGTCACTATCATTAGAGTCCTCAAACCTCGAGTCCGAGTCCCGAGTGACTATCATTAGAGTCCTCAAACCTCGAGTCTGAGTCCCGAGTCTCCTAGAACTACGGCAAGCCTTGTTAAAAATTAGTGACCCTGAATGTTTTTCTCCTTTTGTCTGATCAACATATAAAAGCATGTTCAATAACTTATTTTAGCTAAAGTCCATGCAAAGTTTAATCATAAACACCAATTTTAATCACATCTCAATTAGGGGTTCTGCTGATAAAATGTGTAACTTTTTTTTTTTTTTTTAAATAACATAGAGATGAACACACCATGACAAATGCAAGTTTACTATGATATTGCCATATTCAACGCATCCAATCACAAGACAGAACTCTGAACTGAGATTATGCAACTTTTGTGCTAATGAATTTTCTAGACAGCCCTAAAATGCAAGTTTTAAGTATGTTCTCCTCCACTTTATCAGAGAATAACACCATTATCCTTTACCCGGTACATGAGGTCAGTCTCAAATCTGCACTCCCAATCAGCCTGTTCCACCAACACAACCAGCAATAAATGCATTGCCATCAACAACAACAAATAAATGATGAGGCCAGAAAATTCTTATGGCTGAATCTTTCATCTCTGCCACAAATCAACAAGTTGTTTGATTAACGATGAATAGCACGAGCTACAATAACATGGGGGTGTGAGTCATTCAGTTTTCACTATAATCAACTGACTGAGACAGAAATTCTTCCTGTTTGCACACACGAGGGGATGAGTACCCAGCCCCTCATTAAACACCACATAATGGTCAGAGATTAGCTGAATAAAAGAACTGCAGCAGGCTTACAGCTGCTCCATTTAACCGTGTCAATAAATGATGACTCATTCTGGGTAAACGGATTACCAGGTTTGTCTGCGATTGAAACAAAAAGGCTATGCTCAACACCAATGGTTAGAAAGGGTAAAAATCAGGAATTCTATTGCTGGTGTTCTAAATAATACTGCACATTTAAGCTGTATACACACATCACTAGTCTTTGAGTTGCTTTTACATTAATAAAAAAATAAAATAAAAAACTTTGCTGAATTGCCTCTGCAAAAAAAATAATGGTATAAGAACAAAGAAATAAATGTTGTTTCTGACAATTATTCTGAACCTTTATGGAAAGCATGTTTACTTCACCAATAAAAGTTTTTGGACTAAACATTTTTTCTTGTTAATGTAAAACTAGACATGGGTGTTTTTGTAAACAAAAAAAAAACAAAAACAGGAAAAGGTATAATGGAAATTACATCTCAAAGAATGGTTTGTAAAATATCAAGTAAAATAGATATAAGGAAAAATGAGCTATGGTTTTAAAGTGGCCGAATATATATGAAGTATGTATCGTAAATGGTTTAAAAATATAATGGTTAATCTTTATTGGATGATACCAGTAATCCGATGTGAATAGTGATTCAGAGAACACAACGAAGTACAACATTTGATGACAATACTGGTAAAGAAAAACAAGATTAAACAAACATAGGAAGGTTAATGAGTTACTTGGTATGGGTGTGAAATAGCAGATTTATTTACTAATGTGTTCTTGTTTAGAATATTTATTTATATCATTTTCTGTTCCAGTCATCACATCCTGGTTACTTTTTGGAACTCAGAAGTTAAAAACACCCCATCTACAGAGCTCCCAAACATGTAATTCTGCACCTGATGGATGTAAGAAATACTACAGAATGAGGGGACATGGGTAGTGGACAGAGGGGGACAGGGTAACATTTACACTGTGGTATACTTGGAGAAAAGACATGCTTGAGAGCTAAACTGAGACCCTGTGAGTGCTTTAAACTTCACCAGAAAATGATATGAATCAGTTTATCCTTAGTCAGTGTTTCAAAAAGAAAATGAGTATTCAAATCACAGGAATTATATGTATTATATAGTCAGCGGATGTTCTTACAGATTAGTTTTTCTTTGGCAGACCTGCGTGGATCAAATCCCTGTAGGCCAGTAAAAGAAAATACATTTATACACCTATCCTATGAAACAGACTTTTACACACCTGGCCCATGCATTGGATATGCCTTAATGCTTTGAATTGAAAATGCTGTGTTTTCTCCTATGTTTTTTGTTATTATTTATATGAAGGTAAGAAAGGAAAGCTATCTTAGCAAGGCCAGCTTGTTCCTCCTATTGAAAAGCTTGGGTCACTGGCTTTCTGTCAGTGAATGCTTGATCAGTATTTCTTGTTTCAGACAACATGCTGCAATAGAAATGCTGAAGGGCAGCGAGCAGTGGTTTGACTGTATGAGAAGTGGTGCCCTTGAGGCAATGTTGGTACTCCAGCTAAAAGATGTGAGGAATCACAGATGAACAAGGATGAGTCATTGCATCGAGTTCAGCCTATTGCATGTTTTTACAAACATGGCCCATCATACTGGCCCCATCCACACCACTGTGTGAAACGGCACGTGCAATCTTCAGCTTTGTTTTACAAATACATGTTAACCTGCAGTGCAGTGCAATACACACACACACACACACACACATATATATATATATATATATATATATATATATATATATGTGTGTGTATGTGTATGTGTATGTGTATGTGTGTGTGTAAAGAGAGAAAAGAGGGTAGCACTAAAGATGTGTTTTTCCTGACAAAGTATTTGTGTAGTAAATTAAGTGACAAGGGAATGTATTTATTACATTTAAATGTTAAGGGAATAAAAAGAAACCAAAGTGATTTTAGACTGTTAAGTAGATACCAGAATGTGTGAGTCTTATACTGATGGATGAGTTCACTGTGTTACCAGTAATAGAAATTTAACTAATCAGCTTTGGAAACGTTAGCTGCTAATGTGTCATATTTTTTTTTTTTAACTGTACTACTGAGACTCCAGGGGGCACTGTCCCACTGCTGACACCAAATGTGACAGGATAGCGTCAAAGAGACCAGAAAGCTGCAGTTTAAAGCATTAGTGTGCAGGTTTACTAACAAACAAAAAACACATAAACAAATAAACAGGCACAACGGCCAAAAAAAGGTTAAACAAAAACAATTTGTCTGTCAGGTTGGGCATTCGCCTTCACTGACCATTTATAAACACAAAGCTCCTAAACACTCCCCAGCACTCCTCTCAAACACCACCTCCTGAACAAAGGGTTTTCACTTCCTTATATCCCATGTGGCTGTAGCCTAATTAACCATCAATCATTCATTTACACTCCAGCCACATTCTCACATGTTTTATGGTAGGGAGGATTTTAACCCCCTCCCTGCCAACCCTATAGTCCCAACAAACACACACTCACACACACTATTTACATGTAAGGCTTTCACCCTGCCACAATAAACTTTGAACCAAAGCACTGCAAGTACTGACTTTCTTTTCATGGAAAAATTTAAGGCGAGCAACCCCCACTGTCTTAATTACCATACTGTATGTTACTGGTCAATAGTAAAACCCCTGGTCTCTGGTGATCAATCCAAATCTAATACTCTCTCTTTATTAGGGAATACAGGTGTAGTTCTAAAAGAACACCAAAGACAAGCAATAGAATGGAATCATTTTATAAGATCCGTCCTCAAAGTATGTGATAAAGGTCTGTGTCACCATGTGAAGCATCACCAGGGAGAAGATCAACATATCTTTCCTGCATCAACAAGCTTGTTCACTTCATCCAGCGCTGGGCCACTTGGAGTGAATAATGCCCAGTAATAATGCACTCCTTCACAAAGATGCTGTAAACCAAACAGAAGACCCAATAAGCAGCAATATCAAAGGTACAGCTTGTCTGCCTCCCCTCCCGCCTCCCCTAAAACTTTCATAAACAACTACATCTTAGGGCTTAGGTTGGCCAGAGTGTCCTTGGTTCACCGCGCACCAGTGACCCCTGTAGACTGGCCGGGCTGCATTGTCCTCTGATGCTGTAGCTCTGGGTTGGTAGCGGTGAGCTGTGAGCTGAGCCTAAAATAAAATTGGGTATCTCAAATTGGGAGAAAAACATGGTAAAATCAATTGGCGACTACTAAATTAAACAAAGAAAAAATTATATATATATTATATTTATATATATATATATATATATATATATATATATATATATATATATATATATATATATATATATATATATATATAGTCCCAGTGCATGTGTTCTACAAGATTGTTTATCGTGTGATAGAGAGTGTGATACCTCGAAAAAATGCGCTGGGACGATAAACAATCTTGTAGAACACATGCATGGTTGTACAGTAGTTATTACTATTTATTTATTTCTTAGCAGACACCCTTATCCAGGGCGATTTACAATTGTTACAAGATATCACATTATTTTTGCATACAATTACATTATTTTTTTTACACATTATTTTTACATACAATTACCCATTTATACAGTTGTTTTTTTACTGGAGCAATCTAGGTAAAGTACCTTGCTCAGGGGTACAGCAGCAGTGTCCCCCACCTGGGATTGAAGCCACGACCCTCCGGTCAAGAGTCCAGAGCCCTAACCACTACTCCACACTGCTGCCCTTGTTCAAAGTAACATTGCAGTTAAAATGGAAGGCTCTTTTTTAATGCCTACTCCATCACCAATAAAGATTGTATAGTATTTATTGAGATTACTCCTGTCTTCAAGGTAATGTTGCATTGTACCCCCTGAAAATACATTTCACTCTCTCAGTGTTAAAACCCAAAACCTAATCTGAAGCACTGCTGCTCCCTGGTCATTCTTTGACAGTGAGCTCACAGGTGAATCCAGCGAGTGACTAATCAGACAGGAATTTGAGCTTTATCCTCATTCACAGGGAAACAAAGGCCTAGTCTCGTTGGGGGGAGAAGCACACACAGAGGCCTTTTTGTCAGGGGCAGACAGAAATTCAGCAGGCTGAGCAATTCTGTGACTTGTTTATTGTGCAGACCTACAAGCAAAACTGTTACAGTGTCATAACACAGATGCATTTTAAACCCTTTCATTATCTGCAAATGTTTGAAATGTTTTCCCACGGTGACTGTAAAAGGTGTTTGAGAGTTGTTTTTACCTGTACCACTACAACCTCCACAAATGAGAAATCAGAAGAATACACATTAAAGTATCCTTCTCTTAAAATAGATAAATACATAGAAAACATACCTCGAAATAAATCTATTCCTAACATACACGTGACTATGCTTTTTCTAATTCACTTCAAATAACTAAATGAATGAAAATGGAGGAAGATGTTTTAGAAGGATAATTAAATAAAAAATGTAATGGTGTGTTGTCAAAATTCAATAACTTTGTTTGGGACTGTGACAGGGAAGAACCTGTCGCTGGATCTTGTGCAGATGTGTGCTGCTGGGACGCATAACAGGAGACGCATTGCTAGGCAATCAATTGAACAGGTAGGCTCGCCTGATAGAGATGTCCAGATTGGCTGGGAGACGTGCCTGGGGAGCTTACGCGCAGATCAAGAAGCGTGTGCGCCACAGCTTGAGGCGACTGCACCACCATGCTACACAGATAGACGTTTTGTTTACATCGAGGTGGAGGGTTTCCGCTTCGCAGGATAACTACTACGGATCCCTTCAACTGTAAGACAGTGCCTGTGAAGGATCTGCCCAGCCATGACTGTCAGACTGTCTAACTCATTATTATTCAGTGATGACCCACGCATTTAACATTTCCCCCTGTTACATATGGTAGTAGCAGTGGGCGTCACTGGTCCTGCTGATTCAAGGCAAGGTAGGCACAGAGCAGTTGGATTCCAGGATGAACAGGCAGAATCAGGTGATGATCAGCAGCCACAGGCGGCGTTGCTGAGGGAGCCAACAGAGACGTGGGTGAAAAGTTACCATCCTTAAATGCTAAAGTAGGAGGAGTTACCATCCTCAAAGGCCAGAGGAGGAGCTATGCTCCAAGAAGGAGTAGCTGCCGTTCTGAGGGCCAAAGAAGGAGAAGCAACTATCCTGACAGCCTGAAGAGGAGAAGCTGCCGTCAGCTTGAGGAGGAGGAGAAACTGCTGTCCCCCGGCCAATGTAGGAGTAGCTGCCGTCCGAGAGCCAGTTGAGGAACTGCGTCCAAAGTAGGCAGAGTTGCCTGCCCAAGGGCTAAAAGAGAAGCTACTGACCCGACAGTCCGGCGCCTGTGGGTCAGAGCCCTTAACCCGTGCTTCCAGACACCTTACCTTGGTGTCTGGACCTCCCATCGCTGGGCCCGAGTCTCAGGTCGCAGTATCACGAGGCACGGTTGTTTGCCCACACTCCTGTTATGCTCTCCCTGGTGAAACAGACGTTGCTGCACTGTCGCAGAGGCTCTTACCTCTTACCTCCAGCTGCAGCCGCCCGGTCACCAGCCTGTGCTCCGGACACCTGGTCCATACCGGCCAGGTCCCCTGTCGCCATTTTTCGGCCCCTTTGAGGTGGCATCGGAGATGAATATCAAATGTACCGGTGGTGCCATTCTGAGGGGGAGGGTATGTGGCAAGGAGGATCCTGTCGCTGGTTCTTGCGTGGATGTGTAACAAGAGACGTGTTGCTAGGCAACCAATTGAGCAGGTAGGCTCACCGGGTCCGATTGGCTGGGGCGTGTCCCGGGAGCCTGCGCACAGCTCGAGACAACTGCACTGCCATGCTACACAGACGGGCTTTGTTTACATAGATGAAAAGAGCGCCCACTGCAGACTGAGCATTCATTCACTAGGTGGCATCAGTGTCATAACATGTATCCAGTGAAGACACTCCCAATCAATGTATGAAGCATTTTCATTTCATTCATTTACCAGGGTTTCTTTTGTGTCCTACTCTTGTTTGAGCAACATGTTGATCCAGTGGTATTCTAATGAATACAGGTTCGAGTTGAATTCGCAAGCTAAAAGATTTTTTTTTACCAGAAACATGAAACATAAAAACTACATTTATTATAGCAGTGATCATCAAAGCTGTGCCTGAGGGCAAGTAGTGCCCACTATGCCAACAGGCAATCGATAACACTACAATATTCTTGTAGTCGTAACGAAAGTTATTACAAAATATGCTGTCAATCTCAGTTTATAAAAAGTAGTTAAATGCCAAAAAGAGAAATATTATCATGACGTCAACTTTATGGAAATACATGTACATGTGGAAAAAACAAACTTTGAGGGCCAAAGTATAATAGTATTACATGATCATCCTTTTTGCTACACTGATGTACTGTACCCATAGCCATAAAGCATGTTGTTTGTTTGTGGCTTGAGGTGAAGGGTGGTTGGTCACCCAAAATGGGGTTGACCCCACAAAGCAAAAGACACAGCAAAAGATCATCAAACTGTGTAGATATTTTCATCTAGGCTGATAACATGCTATGGAACACTGCAAGTGAACATCAGAATAATGTTGGAAGTTTATTTGATAGGGTTTTCATGACAGTTTTAATGAGATAAATAGTTAGTTCCCTTTCAATTTGAAGATGACTACCAACCAATACTTTTGGGATATGCCTGCAACAGGTCAGGTACTTACTGAGCATTTTATGTCAGAGCTGCCGATAGGCCCCTCCGGGGAGTGACATCCTCGGTCCCGCCTCCCAAGGGAACAAACTGTCACTTTTGTTTCTCACAATCGGGTAGGTAAGATACTAACCTCTACAGTTGCTGTGATTGAGTCTGTGTGAAAGAGCTCTCACGCACGTTTTTCTGGAGTTCCCCTGCAATATTATATTGCTGGAAGTCGGCTTGCCACTTCCCCAGAATCAGAAACTCGGCATTTGTAGGCTGAGCTATATATATTTCTCTCTTTTCAACAGCCTGCTTTGCTTTGTAGTTGTAGTCCGCTTTTAACTCCACAGCATCTACTGGTGTGTGTGTTTTTATCCTGCTATTGCAGCTAAAAAAAAAATATTAAAAAAAACGAGACGCATGATTTCCTCCACTGGGACCGAGTCGACTCTGCCGGATTGTCTCGGCCTGCCAGCTCAGTGCGCTTGGCTAAAATAAATAAATAAATAAATAAATAAATAAATAAATAAAGAAAGAATAAAAATAACATTTTTCACAGTTCTCCCGCCTGGCATGGTGACTGTTCATCCCACAGCTTCCTGTTGTGTTTCTTTATTGCTCTTGCAGTTTTAAAAAAAATGAAAAAAAGCCACAAGCAGTACATTCTCTCTCTTCTCTATCACAGCCCTCTACTGCAACCCTCCAGCACTTCCTTTGCTAGCCCACTTCTCTCTCGAAAGTTAAAAGGAAAGAACAGGATCCTCACCTTAAGCTCTGTTCTAGTCCTCATTGGTATATCCAGGGAGCAGCTCTCTTCCAATCTCTGGCCAAGGTATGTTTTGTATCAGTCCTGTGTTGCTCTTGGTTACAAGCTTTTGGTATTTAATTATTTCATTAGAAAGCTGATGTGTATGCATAATAGTAATGTGAAATTAACAACAAATTGTTTCTTTCATTGTGCATTTTATTATATTAACAATATATAGACAATATATACTGGGATATGAATAAATATAGAACTGGTGTAGGGCATGTATTGTTGAATTCTGTACTAATTTGAATGTCATATCAGTCTTGGTTGGTTTTGAAGGTGTACATTATATATACATACATTATATATATATATATATATAGATATAGATATAGATATAGATATATATGTGTGTGCGTGTGTGTGTATTGGGAATGCGCCATGGGGATTGCTTTATCATATTCTGTTTTTTAAAGTGATTTAAATGAGCCACAATATTAAGAATATAATTACAATAACACTGTTCACTTCTGGCAGTCAGTTATGCCAAATAATGACTGCTATAGAAACCAATAATTAAGCGTCCCTCTGAGAGGTGCATGTGGGTGAGAAGGTGAGAATTTTCCGCTGCCGCACCTTCTGCTGCAAATATCTCAAACTGTTCAAGCCGGCAACTTATTACTTTCAGTGGTTTGGAAAATATACTCTTTACTTTGACTATTACCCTAAGATGGCCAACATACAGTGCCTTGCATAAGTATTCACCCCCCTTGGACTTTTCCACATTTTGTAGTGTTACAACCTTCCAACAATTAAAATGGATTTAATTAGGTTTTTTTTGTCACTGATCTACACAAAATAGTCCATAATGTCGAAGTGGGGAAAAAAATCTACATATTTTTCAAAATTATTTACAAATAAAAAACTGAAAAGTCTTGATTGCATAAGTATTCACCCCCTTTGCTGTGACACCCCTAAATAAGCTCTGGTGCAACCAATTGCCTTCAGAAGTCACATAATTAGTTGAATAGAGTCCACCTGTGTGCAATTAAAGTGTCTCATGATCTCAGATTAAATACATCTGTTTCTGGAAGGCCCCAGAGTTTGTTAGAGAGCATATCTAAACAAACAGCATCATGAAGACCAAGGAGCTATCAAAACAAGTCCGGGATAAAGTTCTGGAGAAGCACCAATCAGGGTTGGGTTATAAAAAATATCCCAAACTTTGAACATCCCCCGGAGCACCATTAAATCCATTATTAAAAAATGGAAAGAATATGGCACAACCACGACTCTGCCTAGAGAAGGCCGTCCACCAAAACTCAGTGAACAGGTAAGGAGGGCATTAGTCTGAGAAGCAACCAAGAGGCCAATGGTAACTCTGAAGAAGCTGGAGAGATTCACAGCTGAGATGGGAGAAACCGTCCATGGGACAACTATAACCCGGACGCTCCACAAAGCTGGGCTATATGGAAGAGTGGCGAGAAGAAAGCCATTGCTGAAAAAAACCCATATCAAATCCTGTTTGGGTTTTGCCAAAAGGCATGTGGGAGACACAGCAAACATGTGGAAAAAGGTTCTCTGGTCTGATGAGACCAAAATTGAACTTTTTGGCCTTAGTGCAAAAAGCTATGTGTGGCGCAAAGCCAACACTGCTCATCACCCTGAGAACACCATCCCCACGGTGAAGCATGGTGGTGGCAGCATCATGTTATGGGGATGCTTTTCATCGGCAGGGACTGGGAAACTGGTCAGCATTGAGGGCAAGATGGATGGAGCCAAATACAGGGAAATTCTAGAGGAAAACCTGTTTCAGTCTGCAAGAGACCTGGGACTGGGGCAGAGGTTCACATTCCAGCAGGACAATGACCCTAAACACAGAGCCAAAGCTACACTGGAGTGGTTTAAAAACAAGAACCTGAATGTCTTAGAATGGCCCAGTGAAAGCCCAGACCTCAATCCGATTGAGAATCTGTGGCAAGACTTGAAAATTGCTGTTCACCAACGGTCCCCATCCAACTTGACAGAGCTTGAGCAATTTTGCCATGAGGAATGGGCAAAAATTGCAGGATCCAGATGTGCAAAGCTGGTAGAGACTTACCCAAAAAGATTCACAGCTGTAATTGCTGCCAAAGGTGTTTCTACCAACTATTGACTCAGGGGGTGTGTGCTTCAAGTCCAAGGGGGGTGAATAATTATGCAAGGCACTGTATGTGACTTTTCAATGATAAAAAAGATGATAGAGTAAGGCTTATAGATATTGCCTTTCGGGGGGCTCCCGAGTGGCGCATCCGGTGAAGGCATTCCGCGTAGAGTACAGGATGCGCCCTATAGCCTGGAGATCACAGGTTCGAGTCCAGGCTATTCCACTGCCGACCGTGGACAAGAGTTCCCAGGTGGCGGTGCACAATTGGCCGAGTGCCGCCCGGGTGGGTGTCCTCGGCACACCAGCGACTCCTGTGGACTGTCCGGGTGCTTGAGCCTGCGCACCAGCGACCCCTGCGGGCCTGCCTGCAAGTTGCCCAGAGCTGTGTTTTCCTCCGACGCTCTAGCTCTGAGGCAGTTGCATGGCGGGCCTGCAAAGTGAAAAGAAGCGGACGGCTGACGGCGCACTTTTTGGAGGACGCGTGTGTCCGTCTTCGTCTCTCCTGAGTCAGCGAGGTGGTGGCAGTGGTGGGCCGGGTTGAAATAAAAATAATTTGGCATTTCAAATTGGGGAGAAAATCTGAAAAATAATTGCTGATTAAAAAAAAAAAAGAGAGAGAGATATTGCCTTCATACTCGGTACACAGCTGTATTCTGTGATTCTCTCTGTGATTCCACAGTGTCGAAGCCTTCTCTCCCAGAACCCATTTGCCAAAATGAGGTTGTGTGACATTTGCAGTTTTAGCTGCAGAGAGACAGTACCTTTTGAGCTGCTGCCTTAAATTTTAGTATTCTTTGATTTACCAGTGTTGTCCTGTAAAAATGAACCATTTCACTGCAACATTATTTCAACCTACCTATTTCCTATTTTCTTTTTTCTTTTATTTTTCACAAGCCATTCAGTGTGATATGACATTCCCCCTTGATTATACCTCCCTGGGTGCTTTGTTTGTAGTATTTAATTATGTATCCTTCAGAATGATAAACCAAAACATTGTCTCAAGTCTCAGCTTGTGTTTTTTTAGTTTTAGTTTTTTTTTTTTTTTTCAAGTCCACCGCAATACCATAGACAGCTCAACTGAGAGGAGGCCATCTGGCCCATCTTGCTCGTTTGGTTGTTAGTAGCTTATTGATCCCAGAGTCTCATCAAGCAGCTTCTTGAAGGATCCCAGGGTGTCAGCTTCAACAACATTACTGGGGAGTTGGTTCCAGACCCTCACAATTCTCTGTGTAAAAAAGTGCCTCCTATTTTCTGTTCTGAATGCCCCTTTATCTAATCTCCATTTGTGACCCCTGGTCCTTGTTTATTTTTTCAGGTCGAAAAAGTCCCCTGGGTCGACATTGTCAATACCTTTTTGATTTTTGAATGCTTGAATCAGATCACCACGTAGTCTTCTTTGTTCAAGACTGAATAGATTCAATTCTTTTAGCCTGCCTGCATACGACATGCCTTTTAAACCCAGGATAATTCTGGTCGCTCTTCTTTGCACTCTTTCTAGAGCAGCAATATCCTTTTTGTAATGTGATCACCTTGGAATGTAACCTGCCAGGGCCAACAGCACTGATGCTTCCTGTAATGGATACACATTGTAACTGAAACCCTTGAACTATTTTAAAAACAGAGACCAACTAATAACTGAACCAAATTTTCAAAAGCCTGTAGATGAAACTAATACAAATGCAGACAAAACTGCATGTTATAAAAGCAGAGAGGGGGTACCTGCAGCTACAGGTCTATAAATACTGTATGTTTTAGACTCTGATTAGCAATAACTGGTATGCAGCACAGGTTGAAGAAGCGCTGAACAAGGGAAAGAATGTGTCGGATGGCAAAGTGAATATGATGAGAACGGCAGTGAGTGGTGAATCCAATTTGCTTGAAAAAATTAAAAGCAGACTGGACATTTCCATCAGTGGATTTAGAAAATCTGTAATTTATGATGCGATCAGAAACTCTGAGTATAAACTGACCCTGCTACTGTGGTACCTGTTGGACTGTTTGTTATTATGTTAATAAGTTAAGTTAAGTTTTGTGTTTGTTTTTTAAAAAAGGGAGTAATTAAAGTACTGTAACAACCAAAATAGTTTATGCCAGACTTGTTAGAAAGTTTGTAAGAAAATGGTGCAAATTTGCTTTGGCTTGTTATTGTCGATTTGTTGTAGATACTACTATTAAGACACCCACCGTGCAGGTATTGCAACGTCCCTAAACAATATGTTAAAATAAATTACTTCTACACCATATACAACCAAGCTTATATTGCCAGTTTTAAATTTAAAGCATTTTCATTTTGGCTTTATTGTTAAAGTTTTCACACGTGGCAATACTGTCCTACAACTAAGAATGCCTATCGTTAAAAGTGTACTGCAGCTAATAATCCTTTCCAATTACTAGTATCTTACAATTAAGGGCCATATAAGAACAATAAATACTGTAACTCATTTTTAGAAGGCCTTCTTTGTTGTTCTCAAAGTTGCTGCAGTGACATTGTAGATGCTATAATGAGTTACTGTAAATGAGATACTGTTTAGCAGACACATTTCATTAAGTAAAGATGTATTTGAATGTTTTTGAAATTAAAAGTATTAATACAAAACTGTGGCATTTCTCTGTGAACATGCTAAGTAAAAAAACATCTGCCACAATTTCCTGTTATACTGTATCTATTTTTGTTGGTCTTGTATTGAGTCGTGACCATGAAGTGGTCAAATTAGACCAAAAAAATGAAATATTTCAATATTTTGCTAACTTTACACTATAAAAATTGTATTTTTAATAATCTATTGGCTACAAATATTTAAACTTAGCTTATATAAATGCCAAAAAATTGATTTCATTGTGTTGAATTTTAACCATCCCTTGTGAACAATCATCCATACAGTTTTCCTTTTATTCCTGAAATCAGAAATGTGTTTCCTGTTGTCTGAGCCTAGTTTCATTGTTCTGCTGGGGATGTTATTTTGTTCCATAGTAAAACTGGGACGGGGTAATCTTACTGAATATACAAAATGTCTATAATGAAATAAATAGGATGGCCTTTGAGAGTTTAATGTAATTATGGAATAATGCCTTTGTCACGTAACTGGGTATGGTTTTGTATTACTGGACCCTACTACACCACAGTAAACATGTGCTTTCAAGTTGTGACTGAGCTGAGGGTTATTTTTTTCATGTTAAGCTCAATACAATTAAATTACAAGAGGTTACTCCAGGAACTATCTCCCTGCACAAACTAAATGAAACTGTTATGGGATTAAAATCCCCTAAATTAATCCCTACCATAAACACCCACACAGAAGCACGGTATGCATGTCCATTCTCGGCTGGTCCATCTGGTTCACTCCTTGGCTCTCCACGCAGGCATGACTCTCCAAGTTGGTACACAGGGACAGGGACAGGGACAGGGACAGGGACAGGGACAGGGACAGGGACAGGGACAGGGACAGGGATGGACAGGGACAAACAAAAGAAGAACCAGGAGCTGTCTTTCCAGACCCTTTTTAAAGGCAGGTGGTCAGTGTTAATTGATAAATCAATGATTAAATTGACACCTGCTGTACATTCCATTTCAATTAGGCAGGAAGGGAAGTCTAACCTCCCAGCCCTGCCATACTCAGTACACACTTTGCTTTTACAAAATAAACCCATTTTATTTCTAATTTAAAAAATTTTTTTTATAAAAATGTATTTATAAACCACCCCACAAATACACTATTTACCAGAGCAGGCCTCAGACCTGCCACAAATACATATTAGTTTTTATTTTAAGAATTCATGATTATCAGATCCCCTAAATTTTTTCTATGCAACGTGTTCATCCCGATGAACAAAAATGATTAGTCAGAGGGGCATTGTATACCCCCAAAGGAACAGAGAGGCTGAGAGATTTGCAAAGAATCCCTATTCGCTCATAATTAGTAATGTGTTCATCCTGGTGAAAAAAAAAATCAAACCAAAAACCAAAAATAAAACTATATGTAAATACATATATAATTATGGCCACCTAAACCTCCTCACACATTTAGCTGAATTATTTTTTTTTTTTATATTTAGCTCCCCCAAATATATATATATATATATATATATATATATATATATATATATATATATATATATATATATATATATATATATATATATATATATATATATATATATATATATCACATAATGTGATATCTACTTTTAGTGACTGAAGAGAACGGAGGGGAAAAAAAACCTAAAAAGGAAAAAATTTCCGGGATCCCTAGACCGTTAACCGCATAATTAAAATAAAAACAGCATAATTATACATAATAGGTGGCATCATAGCAGAATGCAGTTTGTTTTGTTTTTCTTCAATGTATGCAAAGAATATGGTAGGGTTGAATCCTGGATGTTGGTTCCGGATGTTGTTGGGCAACGAGAATGTTTTTAATATTGTTCCTTATGGAGATCTCAGAAGCTTCTGAAGACCACTGATCAAGCTTTTTTATGACATGCGCAGGAATATTTCGCTGAGCAGCTGTGGTTGTAGATCCAATCCTGAAGGAATGGCACAAATAGTTCAAGGAAGAAAGGCCGCCTTTTTGGAGTCTTGCAGAAACCAGGACCTGGAGACAGCCGGGTTCCGCGCAGTTAGAAACAGCCGGTCCCAAGGTGGGGATTGGGGTCTGGAGGTCAGATATCTCAACATGGAAATGTGGAGACATAAAACAGAATTAGTGCGAGCAATGTGAACAGTTTCTCCTTCTCTTAATTTATCAGATTTCTTTTGTTTACGAAAGATAGAAACTGCGCTGCAGCAGGACCCCATCAGGCAGCCAGAGGGAGCAGAAAAGGGAAAACGAAAACACTCTACGTGCTCCAAATACACGGAATACGTCACCCGAGACTGAAATTCAAGGTGCACACGAACCACAGCAAAAATGCCTCGACAGGCAGCTAGAAGCAGAAAGAGCCATTCATACGATTAGTACAATGTTTTTTACGTGCTTAAAAACGTACGGAATACATGACCTGAGATTGAAGTTTAAGGTCTCCTATGCAGAAGTCCGATAACAGATCAAGGAACAGGTTTCAGTGGGGATTTTGCCATGCCGGAGGAACCCACAGTAGCAGAGACGAAGTAGTTTCTAGAAGGATGGGGAGAAGCATCTGGCGCACAGAATGTTGACAGAACTCCGGGACTCCTTTGTGATGAGTGGTTTGGAATATGGTAAGAGTAGATCTTAGATGTCCAGCAGTGACATTTGTATCCTGAATGTTGGCACAGACCCTTGAATGTCCTGCAACGTAATTTCCAAATTAGAATAGATTTTCTATTGGATCCGTTGAGGTGGTTTGTTGATCTGGAGGATTGGTGTGTGAGTGAGTGCCAGAACATCCAGTTTATCAAGGGCTGGAAGCATTACATTAGAGAAGCAAGTATAATAGATTCTAAGGGGACAAGCAGCTTTTGTAAAAACATGTAGAGATGGCTCTTTATTTGTTTGTTTATTTAGCAGACACCTTTATCCAAGGCGGCTTACAGGAGACTAGGGTGTGTGAACTATGCATCAGCTGCAGAGTCACTTACAACTACGTCTCACCCGAAAAAGACAGACCACAAGGAGGTTAAGTGACTTGCTCAGGGTCACACAATGAGTCAGTGGCTGAGGCGGGATTTGAACCAGGGATCTCCTGGTTACCAGCCCTCTTCTTTAACCACTGGACCACACAGCCTCCTATAGAGAGTGCATTTCAAAAACGTCATGGAAGGTTTTTACGCATAGTTTGTTTATTGCAGCGTCTGTGCTGTATACCTCTTGTGCCATTGCTCAGTATTTATTAATTCTGCAACTTTATTATATGTTTGATGGACTCTCACTTCACGGCTTTCAAACCACTGAATCAGATCCACCAGTCCCTTGACATGCATCGCAATTAGGGAGAGTTGAGATTTTAAACTTTGAGCATCTTTAAGCAATTTTAAGCAGTGTTTGGTGAAATGTGCATTTCCTTTTCCACGAAGCCTGCGTAAAAAATGGATGTATTTGGAATGATATTCAGCAGCAGAATACCAAGTGCCCCATTTTGTTATGCATGGCTCAGGTGGCAACTTTATGGGTAAAGTACAGTCTTCTTGTTGGATTGCTTCTGTCAGGTGGTCTTTAAAACATAGTTTTCTGCTTGGGCATTTTTTTTTTAATGTTTGCAACCAGCTTGCTTGGTTTCCGGAAATTAATTTGCCCAGATATTGCTGGCAAGGCTTATTATGTGGGCATTACAAGTCAGATGTACTGAATTTGGCAGTAAACCTCAAAGAATGTCATTGTATGCCTTGATCATGTAACTGGCATTATCAGAGACAAATCCAGTCACTTCTATGACTGGCAATAGAGAAAGGAAGTACCCTAACAAACTCATTGAATGTTCAAGCAGTTTATTCATGCAGAGCCCAAAGGATATCTACCTGAACACAGTAAAAGCAGAGGGGGCCACTACAGGGAAGCACCCCCTCTCCACGGTGACCACCGGCCTCGCCCCAAACCACTGCCACTCAGTGTCCCCTATGTTTACACAAGCATACAACCCCCCTGCTCTCTCCCCACATTTATAACAGCCCCCCCTCAACGTTTAATTAACCCTTTATGCCAGTTACAGGTTACCCATGATCCTATGTGCTATGCAACTAATCTGCATAGTGCCTCCCATGCACATCACAGGACATAAAGACCTTCTCACGGATTTGTGCCACAAAACAATTTAGTGAACAAAACATTATTTATCATAAAAACAAATAAATAAACAAACCACAAAAAGCCATAGCTTAAAATTGGGTCACATATTCAAGTTATGTGAATGCAAGACCTTTTTTGTGACATTTTTTAAAGCCAGCAAAAGTGCACATTTTTCATTTAAATGCTGGATATGTAGACTGCATGTATGGTCCAGTTTATTTTTGCTTATTTTTATGCAACTTGCATAATCAGAAGGAAAATGTCTCGGTCCTGCTAAATGCACCACCTGCAAGCCACAGCGAGGGGGCGCTGTAAATATATCTTTCCATGTTGAGGTTCAATCGGATCTTCAGAACACACTGACCTGTTAATAACTTCCTAAACAAACACAATTCTACACAAAAATGATCTTTGTATTACAGGATGGTGTGTGCATAACATATTTTCACTGCTGACTACATACAATGGTGCCTTCTCCTACCTAAAGACACTCTGTACTTTTTGGCACCACTGTATATTATTTGTATAAATGCAGCTACATTTTTTATGGTAAATGTTTTCCTGCAGTCATATTCCTGTACCAGCTGATAGAGTTAGGCTGTCATCACCCTTGATAACTTATCTTTATGGCATGAATTAATAGTAGTTTAAGTATTTAAAAACATTCTCTGCCAAATTGATTTAATAATCAAAATTTATTTGACAAACAGTCCCTAAACAAAATGTGTGTTTGAGAAGCCTGTGAGACACTTTTGCTGTTAAGAAACTGTAGCTATAAATGTTGCACAAACACTGTCAATTTATTTTCATACAGCTGGAGCATTGCTGTAGCTTGGGCACTGTAAACACACGGCATGTTCTTGAGCAGACATGTGAAATTTGATCCCCCCCTGATAGTCCTTGCTTCAAGTCCAGGCTTTTCATTAATCTCTGACCAGTGGGTTCTTAACAAGAAATTTCATTATACAAATGTCACATTGCTATTCAGCCTGGTGATGAGGAGAGCCAGAGTGTTAATGAAGTAACAGCCAGCTGAAGACTCCTCAGCACATATTTCAGGCTTGTTTAAAAAGTGAAACATGTTCACTCATACCTCCCTTTAACTGTGCGCATTAGAGAAAGTCAAATGTCTAACACTGACCTTATCAAAGCCTGTCAAGGATTTATTATTATTATTATTATTATTATTATTATTATTATTATTATTATTATTATTATTATTATTATTATTATTATTTTATCTTTTAAAAAAGAAGCAGCCTTGACATTTTGTATTAAAATAAATCTTTCTTCAGATGTACTGGCATTTAAATGAAAGCAACCTTTAGCAACCAGATGTAGACATTGCTTATACATATCCTCAGACCGTTGCTGGTGAACATTTGATCTATCGTTGCTTAGACCACTACTAAATGCATTTAAATAATTTGTAATAAGCTTTTACTTGTTTAGCTCATAACAATCATTTAACAAGCACCAGATATTAGCTGGACTAGCCTTATTGTAAATCTGGATATTTTGTGGATGGCAGGAGTGATGGGTTAGTTTACAGACATTAAAATGTCGACTCGCCTTGCTGACATAAATACATAATTCCTGTACAAATATAAAACGCCAGAATCTTGTTTAAAAAGTGTGGCAGTACTGCCTGGTTAATTTTTGGATAATTCTATGGCACCTGCTGGTGTCTACGAAGCCCGGGAGGGGACATGAGAGAAAATAATATATATATCTCATGCACGCGTCTTATCTCGTGGCCACGAGATACCTATGTCATGCACACAACTTACTCTCATGTCCCCTCTTGGGCTCCATAGGTGTCTCTGCCTGATTGGTAAAACAAATACAGTTTCTGATAACACTGATAAAACTGAAGGACTGTTAAAGTCATGTTAGTATAATAGGAGATTACTGATAATAAGAGCAGTACCGGGTGGATGGAAATTCCCAAACAGAAAAGGCCCGGATCACATCATTTTAAAACAGTTGTAAAACAGGCATACTGTATAGATGTCCATTTAAACAGAGAATATCTGCGTCTACCTACTATTTTAAGGTCAAGTGTCAAACGATTAACAGCTCTAGGTCTTATAAACAGCCTACTCTCTGATTGTGATACATTGCATGGTACATACTTTATAATTGGGTTATAGGATGTTTTTTTGTCCATTGTGATTTTCATGGAAAAGAGGGAAAAGGTTGATGAAGAAAATACTGTGTAGTGCCTGAGATCCATGGCCAGTGTGACGTCACCCTTCTGAATTGACTTTGTCAACTGTACTGCACTAAGCAAGGTATAAAGTCAATATGGTATCATTGGTATCGTGAATCAGCGTTCGTTGTGTCATGGCATACAGCAGGAAAAGTGGAGTTCTGATTGGCTGAAAGATCCTCAGCAGTCTCTAACTCCTAATATAGAGTGCACACGCTGTAATTTATTGTACATGTATGGCTTGCACTAGTTTAATATTTGTGTGTCAGAAGCATAGGTAAGCATGGTAAAGCACAGTGAAATGCGATGCTAGTAACTTGCAGAAATATGATACGTTTACCCATCATGAAAAACAAATATATACAAATACAAATAAATGAAAACCAAAACAACTCCCATATTATATTACAGATCTTTCAGTCCAATTTGAAAAAAAACTGTTTTTTAAAATGGCATCAAGCCTTCTGAAACAAAAATGATATTTTAATTAAAATAAAATTCTTCTTTCTGTATTTTTGTGTCTGTGATTTGACAGTGCCCAGGCTTTATGATGTATACGGAAAACATCTCCAATTGCAGTTGGAGGTTTAGCTGTTTCGGTGTCCTCTAATGAACTAGTCGTGTGAAAAGGGGTGTTTTATCCACAGACGTCTGTAGAATGTCACACACAAGCAGTGATGAAGAATGTGTGATCCATCAGCTTCTTCCACAGCCATTAAGAGGAGATCAAATAAGCTGAGTTTGCAGAAGACACAACAGGGATTATATAATGATTTTAACAGATTTACTGGAAATACAGTTGTCCTTTAACTCTATTGAACCTGTTTTTTTGTTTCTTTGTTTTTTCCAAGGAGTGATTTACTCCCTTATGGATACATGCACATAAGATACAAAGAAATCCTAGAAAGAGATGTTTTTCTGGCAGTGGTATTAAATCACTGTTGTTTCATTAAAGGGCAAGTCTCATTAGGCTTCCAAGCCAAAGGCTGGGAAGCCTATTGTTATTGCTGTGTTTATTATTATTATTATTTTTCCGCACAAACAACATCGCAGAGTTATGAAAACGCATACGTAAGTAGATGCCTATGGCTGGACAACCAGACTGGCGTCCCCAAATGAAAAAGTCACATGGTTCGACTGCCATCTTGGATCTCGTGGAAATTTTGGGAATTTTTCAAAACTCTTGCCGTTAAAAACAACTTAAGGTGGAACTATGACAATGGCAGCAGAGAGTGCAGCAATGGCCTATAAATAACATATGTTCAATCGAGGTTGATTGAACAATTACTTTGCCCGCTACGCTGGATTGGCGCCAAATATTCAACAATCTTCTTGTCTTAAACCGCAACATCAATCGACACCTAAATTGGCACGCATGTTCATGACCAGGTCCTTTCTACCGTTTGTAAAATCCACACTTTTTCATTAAAAAACATGGCCGCGGTGCGCAAATAACTGTTTCACGACTGCTCTAATTTCATACATTCGTGCATAAATCCAAGGTGCAATACACTACAGTCATGAAACTATATATGACCATAGAGACTGGTGATATGAAAATGACACATTTTGGTCACATGGTTTGGCGGCCATATTGATAATTGTAAAAAACTTTTGCAACCCATAACAAGAACACCATTGCACTTATGCTCTTCAATGTCAACACAATTGCACAGACCATTGCAAAGTAATAACTGCTGAAGATTGAAACAGATTGCTCACATGGCGCGGCGTCCATATTGGAATTTACGTTGAAATTTTAACTCCTAGGGCGTGCCGACAGGGTCATAGTTATAATGGAACACGTATAGGAAGTCATATTTGTGCCAAAATTGACAATTAGCACAGTTGTGATGCTAACGTTTCATCTATAATAACCAATGCACTTAAATTTCACGATAACTGCTTGGATGGAAGCCTTTATAGTTGCAAGCAACTCTAGTTTAAATTGTATTTCTCTTACCTGAATTCGACTCCACTGATTAGCTATGCACTTTTTTTCTGTCTTGGTACGTCACTCTCCCTTTCAGTTTATGCTCATTGCCATGTGTATTTTTTTTTTTTTTTGTACTTTATTTTTATTTATTTATTTAACCAGGAGATTTACCCATTGAGACAAGCTATAGCCAATGCTTGTCCTTTCTATCAGGGCAATCAAATAAGGAGGTACCAAACTTTTAAAAACCTTAAAAAAAGATTATAGGCGAGAGCCAGCCTAATGCCGCATTTCCATGACCCACATAACCCGGGTACGTGCTCGAGTTGCCTTCCCACACCCCGTTTCTATGTTTTCAAATTAGCCAATGCCTGTGGGAGACCGAATTCTCTGATTTCACTCCTCGGGCTGGCCTGAATTCTAAAGTCGAATTACGGCTGGGAGGAAATTACATTACTAAGTGTCAGTCACAAATGTTACGGGGGCGGGAACATACCATATAAAGGCTGGTATTAAATTTGCCGGATTAGCTACCTTGAGGGATTTTTACGGTTTTTCACTTTTGCACAGTGAGTGCTGATCTATGCACTAATGAGGGCATATGTCTATGCCTATGCATTCTGTCATCCTTTGGGACAAGATCAGTTGTCACTGAACACTGTGTGTGTAGGAGTAGTTTGTCACGCATATCATAATTTTTTATGCATTGCTTAACATTATTTCAAAATAAAAAGTTCAGAAGTTGATTGTTTTTTTTGGTTGAAGAGTTAAATGCAAAAATGATGTTTAATGTATTGATGTGAGTTTTGTAACTTTGCTAATAAATCTGAAATATATACTGTGACAGGGTGGCTGGGCGGTGAAGGCAAAAGCAGGAAGGAAACACTGACACCACCAGTACTGCAGTTAAAGGCGGCACCGTTTTATTTAAATACAAAAATAAATCAAAGGTTTAAACAGAAAAAACTGTGCAGAGCTAAAATAAAAGGTTTAAATAAAACAAATCTCGAACACAAAATAATATATACAGGTCAGGCTGGGCAGTCGCTGTCACTGTTCCTGTATACTTAAGTTTCGTTTTGTTTTTTTCTCTCTCGCTCCTCTCGCTCTCTCCACTCTCACTCATTATACACCCACAGTGCAGAGAGCTGCAGGTTTATATATGGTGGCCGAGGGGTTTAACTGGCTAGTAATTATTCTATTACCCCCTCGGCCACAATCTGCACGAGTTTATTAAATTACTGTGGATGGGGTTTCCCAATTACTGTGGATGGGGCAACTGTAAGCAACGTTTTGCCAATGCAGTGCCTGTTTTTGTTAATTGTTTTTAGAGTTGTGTTAGGAGTAATGGTATTCCTAGCATGCGTTTCATATTTATTGACCCAAATATAATATTTGGAATACATTGAATCTGCTGTGAGGGATGGAAAAGGTATCCAGATAATGCTGAATGTGAATTCTATGCTGAATTGCAGCCAAACTGGACGGCAGTCAATTCATTTAACCAAGGAGTTACGGTACTGGTGTCTTGAAAGCCTCTTCCTAGGATAGCTGTCCACTGCAATACGTCAGTTCAATAATAATGACTGCCAGGCAACAGACCTGTGGATTGTAATTTAACACTGGGAAAGTCATTTCAACTCATAATACCATACCATCTTTTTCTCTAACTTCTGCTGTAGTCAAAGACAAAATGATTCATGGCTTGGTTTTAATGTTCTCAGGGAAAAACTCTGCTTTCCTTAGGCCATTTGTATGAATGGAAAAATACAATTTTTCATAATCATGACATGTAATAGAAAAAGAGAACTGGATATATTGTTTCTGTGCTGCTTTTTTAGGTGTAATAAAGACCCAGCAAAGTGTAATTACAGAACAGATGGAAATTGTACACATTAATCTTTTAATGACCCCTCTGTTTCTTGGGTGCCTTGTTATTTTGAGTATTTGATGGTATGAAAGAGCCTTGGCTTGGAAGAAACTGTTTTATACTGATTTTGACTCTAATGGAGCTGAGAACTGCATGTACCGTTTTTCCATTTTGCGGATTCCATTTTAAGTGGTGGGCAATGGAGTGAAAATGTGGCATCAATATCGTGTATGTGTTTTGATATCGATATTGATAATATCTAATTCCAAAACACAGAAACACAACTGCAATATATACAGTATATATATATATATCATTATTATTATTATTATTATTATTATTATTATTATTATTATTATTATTATTATTATTATTAATAATAATAATAATAATAATAATAATAATAATAATAATAATAATGCTTTTAAAAAGGCCACATTTCCATTGGGCTTTTTGTTTTAGATTCTATTGTTTTAGTATTACTATGCAGGGATTAATCTACCAATTAATCAACTAATGCCCATAAATTAACAGATGACAATTTTTAATCGAGTGAGATCACTAATATTAATGTATATTAGTATTAACATAGCAGGTGTTAACAGATATTTACATATGAAAAACAATAACCTACTTTAATTTAGTTATCCTTTGTGTCATAATATCCACAGATTAACACCCTACAAAACGGCTAACAGTGCTGAACTTAACTGGGAGTACAAATAGCATGTCTCTGCAAGCTTTCCATACATCTCTTTATGGAGAGTGTGTGGGGTGGGTGATATTTTTGGTTTTGCTATGCTGAAAATGGAATCTGTACTTCTATTTAAAAAGATTAACACATTACAGCATAACAAATTGATATTAGTGTTAAAACTTCAAGAAGACTGCTGTTTAGCTTAGTTGTTAGACACACTATGTTTATTCCACCAAAAGCTCTCCAGTTTTGTTGAAAAATGCATTGATAAAAATATGAAAATCCCACGATATTGCAATATGGAAATTATTATCGATATCGAACAATATCAATATCATATCAAAATATCTATAGTGGTAACCATCACTAATAAAAATAAGAAAAATAGCATATAACACAGTTGGCTAAAGGATGTTACAATAAACCAAGTCGTTGTATTTATCTTGCTCTTAATTGTATTATTACTTGTACTGTGATTCTTGAAATGTATTTTTGTTTACGACTGTAAGTCACCCTGGATAAGGGTGTTTGCTAAGAAATAAATAAATGATAATAATAATAATAGATTAAGGATTAAGGGTGTGCCAAGTAAAGAAAACATAAGAAAAGGGAAGATTATATATATTTAAAAACCAAAGAAAAGCATTGCTTGTACTGGCATAATAAGACTGCTTTAGGATTTCATTTCAGACTTCAATCTGAATGACCTCATCAAGGACAACAATGGTGTGAGGAGTTATCTCTGGTACACATGACATTTATCTGTCCAGAAAGCACAGGCAAAGGTACATTACTCTGGTGTTGAGTTCGGATTGAGCTGAGCTCAACCCCTGCAGGGTAACAAATCCCCAGAACAATAGGCATCTACATATCAACATATATGAAACATGAAACCAGCACTGCGTTCTGGGTGTTTTACGCATTGAAAAAATATGAATGATGTATGATATTTAAATTTAATGCATAAATATTTTGCTGCGCAGTTCGCATGTTCTCAAGCTTCTGTACTTCGTTGGTTCCCAGTGTCTCAATGGTCAATCGTGAATGTACTGCATGTGGTAGCTAGAGAATGGATCATAGACATGCCAGGGCAGCTACTTGTAACCTGCCTGGGAATAGCCAGAAACACGTGACCATAAGTCTGTTTTCAATAAAATAAAAACATTTTAAAAAACATACCGTTGAATCCAATTAGCGACTGAATTCTTACTCCTTAGGATTTCTTGGTGCCCACTTTAGTCTCCCTCAACCTAACGTACCAATTTATCTGTCAACTTTTTGAAAGGTAAATCTATATAATAAATAGAATATTCTGTGTTTGTAGAGTGTCGGGATGCTTATATTGCTATAGCAAGGTGATCAATAAGGACTACAGTTGTATATTGTTTCTTTATTTGCATTAGAACAGTATCAGTACAGGTTTTTTCAAATATTTGTGGACGTTTTTGTTTATTTCAATTTTATAGGTAGCATGTCTGTTGACTTGGAAAGGGAGAGCACCAGAGACAGAGAAAGGAAGATTTACAGAAAACAACTAAAACAACTGTAACAGCCTAGTAAGAGTGGGAGGACTCCCAACACTGTATATAACTACATCAAGAGGAGCAACTACCGGACTATAATATGATTAAGGCAGGACTAAGCGGCTGTGAAAAAGACACAGCTGGATTTTTTTTAGGTGGAAAATAAGGAAAGGGAAAATTATATTGTAAGACCATGCTTTTGTACAGTAGTTCAAGGTAACATATCAGTTAAAATATCAGGCTGTAGTTAATGTATATGCCATAAGTTAGCATTAAGCTATGTACAGTATTTATTGAAAGTACTCATGACTACAAGGTAATGTTACATTTTACTCACCCAAAATATGTTTTACTCACATAGTGTCTAAATTGGAGAGTAAATTATTAAATGACCCAAAACCTTATCAGGAGCACTGTGTGAAACTCAAGAGAGCTGTAAAGTTGTTCTTAGGAAATCGTGACACTTTTAAATTGTACAGTCACAATTGTAGAACAGGTAACCATAGTACCCTGGACAAATGGAGGAAGAAAACAAGCGTGTTGACTGAAACATTATCCTGTCTGAATTAAAGCACCGTCATCTTGTTCAGATTCGTGTTGCTCTCGTTTATGTGTTTGTTTTTTGTTATTTATGTGCTTGTGCTCATCTTTGATCTTCTCCCATCTGCCAAAGCAATGAATCTCATCTGATGCTGACCTCACATCCAGGTCTGTTTATAAAACTGCTAAAATTACAGAACTTGTGCAGCCTGGAGGGTGCTAGGCAACAGCCTGCACGACACTGAGCAGAGATATAAATATCCACACTTGTCGTGGCCCTGTAGATTATTCATGAGCAGACAGAGCTTCAGTTTCTAATTAGTCAACAGTTTGGGGATGCTAAGAAAACCACACAGCAGATGATCTGAACAGCACTAAGTATAAAGTGGGGGTTTCCAATAGAATTATCAATGAAAATTATGATGCCAAGTGGGAATTAGGACACGTGTATGTCTATTAAATAATATATTACAACTAAATATAATATATTCAAAATTCTCTATCATAATGCACTTTACTGAGTTACAGCAAAAAAGGTAACACTTTACATTAACTGTAGCAATGCGTAATATCACTGTTATTATGTGTAAGTACACATGTATTTACTAAATAACTAATATGTAAATACACAGTAATTAGACTTAACGTAAAGTGTTACTGCAAAGAAGGTAGATTATTTTCTTCAAATCATACAATAACCCTACGGTCGCTCATTAACGACGGGGGAGAAATTAAATAGAAATCGAGATCACAAGTTCATTTTTTTCCATGCCCTCAGTGAGCACATTTTTCCTTTTTAAATGATAATGCGCAGTCCACCTTATAGATTTAAACTCTGATAGTTGAAGTGATCCCAGTTTCTAAGTTCAATATCCCTGCCACTCATCAAAATGTAAATAGATATGCTCCTGTTATGAATGCCCACTGACATCTGTGCTTGGGGAACACAATGCCAAGCCTTTAGCTAAATCTAACACAACAAAATGGGCATAAACCCTCTGCACTTTACTGTACCCCTTGAGTAAAAGGACAAAACTATCGATTTAAGACCGAGATTTAAAAAAAAATGAGTTGCCATGGGCAATGCTTAATTTCTAGATTGCTGTTCCTCTTTTTTTTAGGGTTTAATTCATAGATATTTGTTTACTGCATTTAAGGAGCAGGCATTCTGTTTTTGCCAGCCCTCCACTTCGTCTTCTCTCTAATGTGTTTTTTGGCACACGATACAGTGCCTGAGAGTAATGCGGTTCTGTAAGTGGGTAGAGGGTTCAGTGCTCCAGACATGGATTCTGTTTGGGTGCATTGCTTTTTACCCCCAGGGTAAGGTCAGGGCAGGGCCAACTGTCTTCACATGCGTTAACCAGCATCTTAACCATGCCTGTCCTGTGAAACAAGTGAAAAAGACAAGGAACCTATTGTGTTCTCCGCCATTTACGGTTGACCATGTGAGCTAACTCAAGCGCTCAAGTATGTAAGTCAATAAACATTGAATTATTGAGACACTGCAGGTCGTTTCAGTCCTTCCATTCCCTACAGGCCTCAGGTCCTGAGGAACTACAACAAAACATGATTTGCATAATAACCACCAACAGGAGCTAGGTACACATACAGAAAACAATCTAATCAATACCTCAAAGGCTTCCAGAACACAGGTCAGCCCCACAGTGTGGTCAACAAACACATTAGTAACCAGTGGAAGCAGAGATGTTATATCAATGACCTTACAATACTGAAATCACCAGCTCATAATAATAAACATAAAAGATAGAGAAGTAGATGTTCTCCTTATCAACAGGTATGTTTGCAACATTAATCCTTCACCATGGTAGCACATAGAGAATTTGAGACAGGAAACATGTGACAGGAAAAAAAAGACTGCTCCTTATAACTGGTTGGATAAGTGGTTCTCTAAATAAAATAGGGGTTAATTTGATCAACTTGTTGCATCCCACGCCAGGATAAACCACAGATTGTTTTAAGGCATAATCATGAATGGGTGGCTAATGCAATCCTGGGTGATTCCCCAGTGCTGTAAAATTGCAGCTGTGGTTTATTGTGGGAGGGTATAGATTAATCAAATCAACCCCTAAGCATGGAATATGCACGTACATTCAGATGTCTACATTATCCAGGTCAATGGAATTACTGTATGTGAAGTGGTGGTTACACTCAAACAGAATAAATAAAAAGCCATGCCTACGGGCCATATCATCATACCATTGGTTTAGGGCTACGGTGGGTGGGACATGCGAGTTTCTGTATCTCTGATTCTACAATTCCAAGAGTGCTAATCAACACATCATTTAAACACTAATTAGCTGTTTTTTTAAGGTTTTTTAAGTCTTATATATGTTTTTTTTTTTTTTTTAAATCTGCAGTTTTTTGGTTTTTTTGGCTGTGCCGTGTGTGCTTGACTGTAGAGATGAGTAACTACTGTGACAGCATTTTTCATTTTTTTTATTTCTTATAATTAGTTTTATTTATATACATTGTTATTATAGGTTTTTATTCCCCCTTTTTTAACTTATTTTTCCTCTGGAGATTGACTGGGGCAAATACTGCATGTGATGCCTAACTAGCTATGCATTCTATGCATTTACTTTTCCTATGTTTTAGGACAAATATTCATTATTATTATTATTATTATTATTATTATTATTATTATTATTATTATTATTAATTGGTATTTATTTTAACATTTTTTGTGTGTACCGTAAAACTTTAAATAAATGGCCCGGCGTTTATTTACAATATTTGCCAGTAACCCCGGAGCCTATTGGAGACCGACGACTATTTGAGACTCTGCGTTTATTATGTAAGATCACTAAAGGCCATGATACACTAGTATATATATATATATATATATATATATATATATATATATATATATATATATATATATATATATATCAAGTACGAAGTGCTCTGAAATTTATGCAAAAATAACAATGAATGATTTTTTTTTAATGTGTTTATTAAAAACAAAAAATAAATCCTTAATACATTCTGTAAAATAAACACATTCAGACATGTTTACAAACACAAAAGTACACATGCTGTATGCACATAGCAACATCAAAATACGAAATAGGCGTAAACAAATACTCTCGTTCCCACTTCCAAACGCCCTCTATATACAGACAGTGCATCGCATCCGATCGCACCCTATTGCGCCCGCAGCGATCAGTCGCGACTGCATGTGATCGATTGCATGAAATCACGCAATCGGATTGCATGCGACCAGATTGCACCAACATTGGTGTATCTTGGCCTTAACATCTGCAATTACTTCAGATGCAATCATGAAAAAGCTGCCTGCACACAACCTTATAGAAACAACATAAGTAAATTACAACATTCCAGCAATGTCATTAAACATTGTGTCAGTGGGTAATAACAGTTTGTATTGTAATAATAATAAAAACTGTAAAATCCTCTAAAGACAGCCCTGTAAATATCGGAAGCGTGTATTAAGGTAGGCTTGCAGCACAACAAAGAAACAGACATGGTTTTAAAATGTATAAAACAATACGTATCATGCTTTATTAACATATTTATTATTATTATTATTATTATTATTATTATTATTATTATTATTATTATTATTATTATTATTATTTATTTCTTAGCAGACGCCCTTATCCAGGGCGAGTATCATGCTTTATTAACATATTTTTTATTATTATTATTATTATTATTATTATTATTATTATTATTATTATTATTATTATTATTATTATTATTATTTATTTCTAGCAGACGCCCTTATCCAGGGCGACTTAGAATCGTAAGCAAATACATTTCAAGTATCACAGTACAAGTAATAATACAATTAAGAGCAAGATAAATACAATGACTTTGGTTCAAGCAAGTACAAGTGTGACAAAATATGATTCAATAATACAACAGATAACAGTGTCAGTGATAGTTACATCAGGATATGATTAAATACAAAATACTACAGTTTAAACACTTGGCAGATTACAGTACTCTGAAGTACAGGATTAAATGCAGTAAAATAGGGGGCAGATAAGAGCAAGTAAAGCGCATTTAAGGAAGGGTGATAAGTGTCCCAGGGGAAGAACAGAGGAGTTCTACAGGTGCTTTCTGAAGAGGTCCAGCTGTCTCTCTTTCCCTCTCTCCTTGACCTGGGCCATTCAAAATAAATTCCCCCGCTCTGTTTTTGCATTTTGGGAGTTGCTGTTGTTTTGTAATGAACTCTGGGAGTTACAGTTGTTTTGTAATGCACTCTGGGAGTTACAGTTGTTTTGTAATGCACTCTGGGAGTTACAGTTGTTTTGTAATGCACTCTGGGAGTTACAGTTGTTTTGTAATGCACTCTGGGAGTTACAGTTGTTTTGTAATGCACTCTGGGAGTTACAGTTGTTTTGTAATGCACTCTGGGAGTTGCAGTCTATGCTCTGCTGTGACGTAAACCTTGCAGCTGCTGCTGCGACAACAAAGTAACAACTATGAAGTCACATAAATGCAGCTCAGACGACTGTTTGGAAAAGAAAAAGGGCAGATAATCAGTGATAAGCGCCAAAGTGCTACTCAAATGTTTTAAATTCAGAGGTGGTGGGACTCAAGTATTTGAAATTGAGAAGTGGCGGTACACCGTACCGGTGAGTACCGCCCCATTTCAAACACTGCTCCTAATGCCTTACAGTACAATTTATAAAACATTATTTGTTGTGTTATAAAATATAAATGTTTTGCAATAAGAGGTTTTCAGTCTGATTTTATTTATTCTAGTTTTGAAAATAAAAATCTTCATGTCAAAGTTTTTTCTTTACCAATATTTGTAATTTGCTTCTTTATTTTTATACATAAATAAATATAATTGTATCTCAAACAGGGTAATTTTTCCAATCTCAGTTTTTGGAAAGTCTTAGGCCTGGTCTGCATTTGCCATTTCGGAGGTTGATTTTTCTAAAATGCTACGCATTGTAAAACCTTGCCTAGCTCTGGAACTGTACAAGGCATTTAAATTCTGATTTCAGATACTTTAATCACAATTTGATAAAAGACTCTCCAGATAAATGCAAAAATGTAAGTGTGACATACTGTACAGACACCTCCATATATTCCACTGACACCTGCGAATTTCCCTCATTCCAGACGGTTGCCTATGCTGATGCGCTTGGGAGGCCGCTGTTCCCTGGAGCCAGCATTACAATTCAGCCATCAAGACCGGGCCAATAGGAAATCCATGTTACCTGGCAGAGGAAAAGCTCTGAAGTCTCATATATTACAGCGAAGCTACGTCTTATTGATCCCCACCACTACTATCTCATTTTATCTTGGCAAAAGCAGAGTCCAATATTAACATTAAGTAAATAACAGCCACTGTCGTGTAATACAAAATCTAGATGATAAGTGAAATATGAAAATATAGTTTGACATTTCAATATTAGAATCTGTGAGGAATACCCATGTGCCTTATAATAATGTCTACATTTCAAGGATGAATCATCAAACTGAGTCTGCGTCTTGCTAAAGAATAATTTGTGTCACCACTGAAAGCAAGTCCTGCACTTAGAATGTAAAAATGACAACCAGTGAGAATTGTAAACCACATAAAATAGGCACACTGTTTTCTATTGTTTATTGTTTAAAGGGATGCAATCCCATTGTGTTACGCTGCCATAGTAGAG
Organism: Acipenser oxyrinchus oxyrinchus; assembly: GCA_030684275.1. NCBI lineage: Eukaryota > Metazoa > Chordata > Actinopteri > Acipenseriformes > Acipenseridae > Acipenser > Acipenser oxyrinchus. Next base: position 17,580,394 of record CM060252.1, on the reverse strand, counting down.
TAACTGCAGGTTGTTAATCCATTTAAAAAAAAAACCTTTATTGAAAAGCTTAAACTTCTTCTTTTCCAGTCAGCATATACTTACAACTCCACATACTGCACTGTACATATCTCTCTAAACACACCTGGTCTGGGAAAAACTATATTTGATTAAGTTATGCCACACTACCCTCTAACAAACACTCCTCTTACTCCCCCCCTTGCAGTCTCTTGAACAATGAAGTGAATGTGAACGCACTGAAACTAACCCTAAATACCTAAACCTAAAGCAAACCTGGGTTGTCACACATCACTTGTCTAACCTTGATGAAAAGGAACACAAAGGCCCTCTTGTCATGCATGTGGCACAGAAAAGGGGCCGCTCAGGTGGACGACAACATAAATACCATAGCGGTAGGAAAAAAGTAATTTGGCGTCAAGAAATCTGCCTCAACCCCTCCATCTCACTTATTGCCCTGATATAGCATCAGTCTCGTAGCTAGCTCTGCAACTCAAACATAGGGGATCTATGAATTATTTATAAACGAATTCAATAATTAAAATGCCAGCAGGCTGTCATTTGTATGCCCCAACACAACTGGCCTTTATGTGCCAATACTGAAAGGAGCAGGGGGGTAAAATCTATCAGACCTGTGCTGGCATAACCTGACACAAAACAAACACGATAATGAGCTATCAGGAGTTCTCTTGAAAGCACACGCTTTATTAGACGCATTATCAAGGCACAACTGGTTTTGTTTAATTACATTAAACTATCTAATCAGTGCCTGTGTGTTAGCAGAGCTGGCCTTTATTTTGAACCTACAAATCCACGTCTGTGTTTTGAAAAGGATTAGTGTGGCTCAGAGCTTGAAATCAGGATCAGTATTAGATTTGCCACTTTTAATAAGCCCAACAAAAACAGGCTTTATATACATAAGTACAGGTCGTCCCATTCCATCCTGTCTCTCTCTCTCTCTCTCTCTCTCTCTCTCTCTCTCTCTCTCTCTCTCTCTCTCTCTCAAAAGAAAGAAAAAGAAAGAAAAAGAAAGAAAGGAAGAAAGAAATCATATTTATTATGGTAGTTTAGAGATTTTGGTGGGGTAATAAATATTCCAGCAAATCCCTCCAAGTGTCTGTGTGCATTTAGTACCTCAATACAGTTAAATTGCAATGGGACCTGGGATTTCTTATTCTGTAAGTACTAGTCATAAAAACACTGAGGGAATGAGAAGAGACTATTTAATACAGGAGTAGCTTGTTCAGTCAGGAAGTCATGCTATTGAAAGAGCAATATTTATTAAGGCTTAGACAACAAATACTACATTATACAGCTCTGGCCAAAAGTTTTGCTTCACCCTATAGAATTTTGCTTCATAAGTCGAATGAAACCTGCTGAATAATGTTACGTTAACATAATTAATTGCATACCGCTTTGACTGTAGGGAAGCCAGAGGCAGGGGTGGAGGAGGCAAACTCTGACACACAACAGGAACAAATGGATTGAGGTCCGATATAACGCCCTTTCTAGCTGATCATTGGACATTTTTGTTTATTGAATGATGAATGGGATACTAACCATTTGACTGACAAATGTTCTGGTAATGGAAGCAACTACTAATATGCTTGATGTTTACAATTTTAATCTAGCTTAAAAGTGAGTTCCATGCCTGAACCACTGCTTTGCTGAATGAATGGTGGTTCCTCTGCAACTTCAAGCACTCAATCAGAAAGCTATATTTAGATGTTTCGGCTAATGCCTTCGTATGTCTGTCTGCTTGATTAGTTTCTAGTTTTACCTTGGATTGAAATAGCAGCAGAAAAATAACTAAATCCTTTTTTTATAAATCAAAGTGAATTCACCCTCTAAGTTGAAAGATGCTTCTCTGGAAAATTATCACAGTTTCCTTTGACCTTTCCGAAGAGCTGTGTGCAAGATAAGTGCACTGCTGATGCATTTATTAGGCAGAAACCTAGCCAGTTACCTAATACTTCTTAATCAGGTTAGGTTGCTATGTACTGTACTTCTTTCCTCTAACACTGATCAGATCACACCTGCCAGTCTGGTTGCTCAGCTTGTTTGAAATGTAGACGAGGGTCTTGTTCTTAGATGTTAGACCTGTTGTTTAATATTAAAAACAAAACCATTACAGAACATATTGAAAGATACTGTGTGGATGGGAATTGGGATGTCATTATTATAACAGTGTATTAATGTTAAGAAATCCATAGGGTTTCCAGTAGCGCACATGGGTTCCTGCACTGGATATTGCGAGAAGGATCTTTCTTTTGGTTCTTCACTTTTATTAGTATTCGTCAAATGCATAGTTTTACCTTGACTACATCCTGAAAGAAAAATATTTGGGGTTTTGATCTTTGTTTATAAGTTAAAGTCAAGACAACGTTAGTGCCCTACCAGTAAAGACATACAGTACATAAGGCTCCAATCTATTCACTGCTTGTTTCTTAGGCCAACTTAGCTTTAGAAGGCATCATGGTCAATGAGGTTTGTAATACACTTTGCTATACTTCTGCCAGTAAACTTGCAGGGATGTTTTTTTTTAACTATTTTCCACATAACGTTAGGCTGAGTAATTCTGTATTCTGTTCATATTGCAGGTTTAGGGTATCTAATCTGAGCCCCATTTAATTGACTTTTTAGTTGGTGAGAAACGTACTGTAAAGGTACATTTATGTAACTAAGGTAAAGTATTGTTATTTCAATTTAGTTAACACAAGAAGATGCTGTGTGTGTGTGTTTGTTTGTTTTGTGTGTTGCAGCCGAGGACAAGAACAGGAGTCGAAGCTATGGAGCCAGCATGAACCCATGATTCACTTTCCCCTGCACCTCTCCAGCCCATTACCCTGCACTTGGAGCACGGGTGGATTACAATGTTTGGATACTGTGTTTATTTTGTGCCTGAACTGTTTATTTTGGGACTGCAACCCTGTATATGTGTACCCCTCGTACTATTGCTGGTGGAGGGGTCGGAATATAATTAAAGAGCCTTTGTTTTGGAAATGTATTTCACTGACTGGACATTCACTCCTTCCATACACTCACCTTCCTGACAAGCTGCCATAGCCATCATGTCCTCATGTAAAGGAATCTCCCCTTGGTCCGGTTAGCAGGAGAGGGTCCATCACACTTGAGAGCGGGGTCCTTAAAGATATCAGGCTGGGGCTAGAGATCTAAACAGGACAGTTAGTGGATAAATAGCAGTGTGGAATAGTGGTTAGGGCTCTGGACTCTTGACCGGAGGGTTGTGGGTTCAATCCCTGGTGGGGGACACTGCTGCTGTACCCTTGAGCAACGTACTTTACCTAGATTGCTCCAGTAAAAACCCAACTGTATAAATGGGTAATTGTATGTAAAAATAATGTGATATCTTGTAACAAATGTAAGTCACCCTGGATAATAATAAATAGCATTAGCCAATGACACATCTGTAGCAGCTTTGTTACTTTTATTTGAGCAATACAGGGTAAATAAGGTTCCTAGTAGAATAATATATTATCAGTACTCAATTCCTTCACACATCCGAAATGGTTCCCTCTTCCAGAGCGCATGTCTTCCTTTACATCCCGTAGTGATTTTGATGAAAAAACTTGCTGCAAACGGGAACAAACTGCATTTGTCCTGTAATGTGATTTTAGTGACATACTTTGCCACATCTGTGTTAGTGCCAGTGGTCCCCATAACTTTCGGGGTGTGGCCTCATTTGCATGTTAGCTTTTAGCGATTTCGATGACAGCACAGGTGGGGGCGACTGTGTCTCAAACTAACCTGGTAAGGAGAGGTTTATTTTAAATGCAGATGCAGTCTATCCCATTATGAAAAGGAAGCTAGCAAATGGTGATGGAAGGATCGAGCGAGCGAGAGAGGGAGGGAGGAGAACACTTTTTTCAATTGATTTATTTATTTTTTAATTAAAATGAACACCAAACAGTGCAGCTATGTAAACTGTGATGTGGAACTTAGACACATGTACTATGTATTTTTGTGCACATTTTCACTTCATCCACAGTCAAATGTTCCCAGAACACCCAGGAGCAGCTGTACACAAACCTTATCCTGATTTGAAATCAAAATTTCACTGCAAACCTTTAACCTAATCCTAACTTTGAAGACACTTTCAGATTGCAAAATTGATACAGTCCTGCAGCATGACAATTGTAATAATATTATCTATACAACAGCTGTCACTCAAACTGTGGGTACTGCAGCAAATAGTATGAGTTGAAAACCTGCTGTTTATACGGTTTCTTGTAAGGATGTTTGGATGCATATTTGTTTTTGTTACAGCATGTGGGTCTTTGTGAACAGCTTGTGAAGGTATTTGTATGTATTTGTATTTATGAGGGAACGAAACGTTTCAGAGCACTACCCAAAACACTGAAAACACCTACACACTGGCTATTAAAAGATTTATGAACAGAATGGTGTGAGTTACTGTGTTAGGCAAACACCCTTCTGTTTAATGTTTAAGTTTCAGATTAAACTGTTAATAACTTGCAACTGAAACTGGTTGTAAAGGGAACCTGGTCCTAATAGACTGAGGTTTTCAAATTCAAAGAAACCAGCAGAATTAGTCTTCATATGAATTTCATTAACTCATAATGAGAGATTATACTGTGCAGCACATATGCTTTGTTTATAAATCAATTTTGACCCACAGACACAATTTTTCACGCAGAATAAATGACATCACACTTGTTTCAAAAACACATCTTCATCCCAGACAGACCTCCCGCTATAAAGGGTTCCATGTACAGTAAAACCTCAGAGTTACAAACCCCTTGGGAATGGAGGTTGTTCATAAGTCTGAAATGGCCATAACACAGTAATGCAATACTCATATTCTTATGGTTCTAAAGTCTTTAAAACAATACCATAAATAGAAAAAGGCTAAATTGAAGTTACCATCGCATTCACGCAGCATTGCTTGGTCATTCAGCCTCCTTTGGCTTGAAAAAAAAAACCTGTGCTTTGTTTAAAAGTAAAATGTTCCCAGTAGAATTGCCCGTACTTGCTTTGAAATCTGCCTCACCTTTCTGAATACATTTGTTGGTACAGTAATTGTGCCTTCTCCATGACTAGCACGCCACTTATGTAGGAGCGCATTGTACGCATGATTGAGCGATTGCATACTTCTGGTTGAAAGTAGGGGTTCGGTAGACTGGTCAGTTCCTAAGTTTGCTGTTCGTAACTCTATGGTTCTACAGTATTATGAAAAGACAGCTGTTTGCAAACCCAGAGCTCTGTGTTCAAATCCTACACCCCTCTTTTTTTAAATTGTATTTGTAATAAGTATCATTTTTACACAGGTCATTTGAATTTTGTGTTTCTTATGCATCCTAAAATATAGTTCAGAATTATTTTTGTAAACAATGACTGCTGTCTTCATCTAAAATGTAAATGTATTCTCAGTTGAGTGACCAGGTAAAAATAATGCATTTATTAGCTGAAAGATGTGTGTAATTAGAAAGAAATGACATTATTGTGTTTGTGATTTATCCACCTCTACCAAATACAAATGTCCAAATACCAACTGTCCTGTAGTTAATTAGGCATGTAGCTCATTACACATGAGATGCACATGCTTCAATTAATGTTGTTTTCCTATGAGAACAGGATGGTGTTGGAGACATTGCTTTCACTCATGTAAAGATGTTCACATAGTCCACTACATGCACAGATACGAGTGGATGTTGAATGGTATTCCTAATAAAAGGGATGTCCCACAGCAGATCATTAGCTGGTCTAGTTGAGTTCTGAAAAAAATATTTTCATGGTTCCTTGTAGGTATTTTCACAGACTGTAGTTACTGATTTCACAAGGAAAGAAATCAATATCACTTGTATTCCCTTCAGTGCAGATGCTTTCAACTGTTTCTATTGTGCTCAGTGTAAAATGATGCAGTAATTCAGAGCAGAGGTGACATGGAAATGAGTGTGAAAAACCAAGAAACTTTATCCAGCTAGTTTTAACCCTGAAAAAAAAACACAGCACAGACACAAAGGCTGTTGCTGCCACATTCAAAAATATAAAAGGTAACACGTATTTAATATTTGTATAGATTACATCAGTTAAAGAAACACCTTATTGTGCTCAACAAAGCTAGCATTTGAAAGGCTACAATGTTTTGCAGACTACTGGCATCGTTGTATGAAGCAATGATTTACTGTATTAATGATATCCTTTTAAGAGGAACATGTGCATCCTGGCAACCAACTGCTCTGTGCCCGTATGTGTCACAGGAACAAAATGTAATCTTCAAAGACTGTTCAATTCTTTGCTATCCAGCAAATAATATTTGCGTACACAGCTTAGACAATGGTAACCTATGACAACTATGCATTATAATCAGAATGAATTTCATGCACTTAGTACTGTCCTATTAATTCCATCAAGTGTTTTGTTTATATAAATTGAAGTGGCATGCTTTGATTTGTTCATTTAAATGAGCTTGCACAAAGCACTAAAGTGCTTAAAATATATGGTATTTTCATGAAAGCTTCTTGCTTCAGTGACTACGCTATGTCTAACGGATGGTTTAAAGGGTTAAACAGTTTAATGATGCATGCCCGATTTTAACCCTTTTCATTCAGTTTACTGCATTTTGGACAATCTATTGCTGGATTTTAATATAGCATTTTTCAGCACTGGTGAATCCCCCTGGATAACAATTCCCCCTAAAATCCAGTGGCGGGGTATATAGTAGGTTCATAATTTACTGCATAACTTACTAAACTTGTGATTTATGTCACATTCAATAATCGTAGGGTATATATTCAAATAAATGTTTAGTGAAAAGCTTGCTTTTATCAAAAGTCTCATTCAGGCTTCGTCAGATTAATTATAAATGCACAATAAAAAATTATCTAATATCTAAAATACATGCCTGGCATGTTGTGCCATTGACTCTCATGTTGCACGCAAAATGGCGTTGCAGTGCAGTACAAACCCAGATGGCTCCATTAAAAAGTCAGTGGCAAAATATTTTCTTTGCTCCTAAAACCTGTGTGGACGCCTGAACTGTAAACAAAACACCTAATTTCATCGAACTGTTACCTTCTCATGAAATTAGCTGATGTTAACCCCAAAAGGAATTTTTTTAATGTTTTTGCAGCAAGTATGTGGAGATCCTATGCTTTCAAATGACCCGTTTAACCTTAGTGGGCAAGCTGCTGTTTTCACATCTCACAACTGCAAGGGCTGTGAAACAGAGGTCAGAGACTTGTTTTGTGTAATTTATAATCCCTCTCTCGTATTCTCACAATGTTTGGTTATGGTTTGTATTATGCACTGATTGTATTACGCACATATTTAGAAGTGTAGTCTGGACTACAGCATCATCATTTTCCAGTAGGATTCTGGGAAGAACTGTGGCCTTATATGGCAGCAAGCAGGGACTTAGTAGGGGCTGTACATATGTTTACAGAAACTGAAAAAGCGAGGAGTCAAGATTAAAAAAAGGGAATTTGTAATCAGGGGAGAAGAATTCATGCAAGATAAATACAATTTGAATGAGATTTCCCCTTTAAGTGATAGTGGGTCCTACACTCCTGTATTACTTGAACATTGGGTGTTATCAAGGCTTATCATATTGATTTATGACTTACTGATTTATGATTTATTACTTTGCACACACACAAAAACAGTACTATTGGGATGAAGTTTGGTACAATACTACCACAATTCCTTTTTCAAATGTATATCATTTCCCTTATGTTTTTACAGTACATGAGTCACATACATGTCTTTTATAGCATATGATCAGAGGTTCCTTTTTTATGTCAAAACAATACAACAATGCACAGGTTAGCTTCCATTAGAGAGGTATCTGTGTCATAGCAACATTTATGTCAGACTAAACAAATTGATTGCAATAATAAAAGACCACAGGTTGGGAACAAAGACTGAAAGTCGAACAGAGATAATGGCAGTTCTGTCTCATTTAAAAATAGATATAGACACATGACTAGAGTTGGTTAAATATCAAAAGCATCTGTTACTTCAAAAACACTCCAATTGAAAGATAAAATGTATAATCAAAAAGACAAATGTTTTGGCTGTAATTACATTGATATTGAAAGCAGAAGTTGAAAATAGCTAAAGAAAAACTAACTACAGTAATTTGTGTACAGTACGGCTATGGCCAAAGGTTTTGCATCACCTAGAATTGTAGGATTGAGACATCATTTAAAGAAAATATATATGAACATAATTTTAGATATTTTATTTAACATCATGTAATCAAATAAACTACAAAAGGATCAACCAGAAGCCTTAACAGTATTTCATGTTAGATTTCGAAATGTCTCATTAACTACAAAAAAGCGGTATGTAATTCAATATGTTAACGTAACATTATTCAGCAGGTTACATTTGACTTTATGAAGCAAAATGTGTTAATTCTACAGGGCGATGCAAAACTTTTGGCTATAGCAGTCCATCAGACATTACCTATTTTAATGTAACTATGGTAGCTGCATAATGGTTGTATACTGCTTAGCTGAGTTTTGAACTAAATTACACATGCTAAGTATATATTTGGTCATGTGAGTTCTGTTAAATCCACAGCCTGTTCCTCGTGGGCTGACATGAATCTGGTTTCTTAACACACCTGGGGTTTCTTTTTTAATAACACTCACATGGAATGGAATAATACCATGCTAACCAAAAATCCACAAAGCTGTCAAAGGTATTGTTTTATTTATTATTTATGAAAAGAAAGATTTAACGGCTATCTAGTGCATCTCGTTCTCCACTTGCTGTCCAGTTTCATACACTGAAGGATGCAAAGCAGGTGATTCTCATCCAGAAAAGACTACGATGTGATTTTTGCAGGTCTCTCTGAGTCCTGTCTCCTGCTACTACAAAACGGTAAACAGTCTTACCTACAGATGTCTCTGAACCAGTAACATATTTTACCACGGCATGCTCCCAATTCTACTGAGCTACAGTACAGTAATTCAAAGTTGTTGTTTTTAACAGGAATCTCATTGTATTTTCTGTATGTCTTGTTCCCTCCCTACTTCAGTGATAATGGCTTTTTATACCACTGAAGCCACTGGAGACCTGCACAGGGAACCCAAGTTATTTTTTATTTCTCAAGGCATTGTGATTATGTACAGTATTTCTACACTGGGGTAGCTCTTAACACAGAGCTCTGTCTTTAGGGTTTACTTATGAATTATTCCCTGTGAATCCCAGTAACACACCATTACCATTTGTAATGTGACTTGGGAGTACCTTACTAATTACTGCACCACAAACAAAAGCACAGCAACAGGGTCAGTTTGATTGACAATAATTTTATATATATATATATATATATATATATATATATATATATATATATATATATATATATATATATATATACGTAATTATATGTAGCACCAATACCCTTTGGGTCTATTAAAGGGACAAAAGTGACAGTGGCATAATTTACTAGTTAAAGCAGTAAAAGCAATATAAAATGGTGTTTGTTCCAAGACAGCCCAACTCTCCAACCCTCCTATATATTCATACCCTGAATAACACGTTCAAAAAAATCCCCCCTTGTTCAGATAAACGTTGACTTAAAGGATTTCTATTTTTGAGTAAACGTGTTAATTTACATTGATAACCATCGATGCTTTATACTTTATTTAAAAAATTTAAAAAATTAAAAAAACATATACCTGGTTGTGACAGAGATCGAATGATTCTTGGTGTTAGATCTCCCTCCTGACCAGTTTTGTCTTGTGTTTGTTACTATGGAATTAGCATTGTATGAAATTAGCAATATCCACGGTCCTATTATACACACGTAGTACTTACATATTCAAAATGCATGACTGTATGTTTTCAATTATATAGATATGAAGCATTACACTGTAATATGTATTTATAATTATTTTTGGTCAGTGGTAGAAGTCCAAACAAAAGCATCATCTCTGCGGACACAATAGAGAAATCTGCCGAAACCTCGTCACACACAGTGGGAGTGGGGCAAAAGACCTCACTTCCAGGCAGAAATGGATTTTAAAGAATCTTGAATTCTTAAAGCCATGTTTGTGCACCGTCATAGTGAAACCAGTTTGGAAGCAAGTAAAATAGTTTTTTTAATGAGAATATTTTTCTAGTATTTAATGTTTTCATATCAGAGAAAAATATTAATAGCAAAATCTACATAAGCCAACTGCGCGTCCAAATGGATCTTCTCCGCGTTTTCTTCTTTTTTTGTGCAAAACAATGCACAGACAACAGCGATCGCCTCCTCGCTTGGGTCCATGATTCTCCCGAATGATGTCTACGATTCTGCAATGAAAATAAGCGGTCTGCGACAAGATGTCTAGTGTAGTGTGTGTAGCTTGCAATCCCCCGATCTACAGTGAGAAATCGTAGCTCAATCGGTTAGTGTGAGTGGCGCTGCGTCTCCCGATTGAAAAAGTCGTGCAGTGTAAGCCCGGCTTTATTTACTATCACTAAGAACTGTGTTTGTGTTTTGTGTTTAGTGTTGGTGTGTAAAACTGGACTTTTGGTTACGAGTCAAACCTGGGGATTTACAAATACCGAGTGATACACGCCGCTGTATCACTCCGTCATTATTATTTACAGGTGTTTGCCATAAGGCTCTGGACATTGTTAATAAATCAATAAACACCCTTGCATCTGGAAATCATTGTCTGTCTGTTTTGTATCCACTCTGCACTGCACGCACCTGTATTCACTCACCACTTTACCACACTGGTATATTAGACAGGTATTTGCTTTTCAGAATGCACAAAAACGCAACTCCAGGCATTTTTTTTTTCTTTTTTTCTGGGGGAGTGTACTGCATATTAACTCTCTAAAGCCTGTGAAAGGGAGGCTGTTTAATGTGCATGGTTTCACTTCCAAGCACTATTACTGAGGGAAAAGATAAAATGACATCTCTAAGGCTGACACGTGACACTGCTACATAAGCCTTGAGATACTCCAGACTCTATAATCTCTTACACCACAGCCTCCTTTCCAGTGTGTGCTCCACTTTTATTCTTTCAACTGATATGATTAAATGTTTTTTTTTTAATTTTTTTTAGAAGCACCTCATTGTATTTCTGCAAAATTACATTGGTGAGAATGGCATTGGCTACAGTGATGCTGGTGTTTTTTCAGAAAGCACATTAATAAGACAAATAAATGATAGGTCTACTTATTCAATAGCACAATAAAACTGTGTTTGTTTTTTTTCTTATAATAGGGCCTACTGAATGATCTGTTTGTCAGTACTTCATCATGTTGAAGTGAACTGAGGAAATCGATGTATTGGCCCTGAACAGTTTACTAAAAAATGTCCAGATTGTTAAGTGTTAAACAGTAACTCATAGTCACAAGCAGTCCTTTGCGCTTCTTTACATTATTGGTAACCGGACACGTTAATAAGAGATCAAAGAATGAAATATATTTCACTCAGTGGATAGCTGATTACAGTACTTGTAAAAAGGTATTAAATGATGTACTTTGAGGTAAAACTAACAGATTTGGTTATTTATTTATTTATTTTATTCTAATGGCATTTGTGTAAGATCAGTATGTTGAAAAAAATCTACATAATATTGAACAAAAAGATTCTGTTTTAACACTGGAGATTTGATCTTAAAACTTAACAAAAGGCTGATCTAAGACACATTGTTTTTTCAATTTTGGGGTTAATATATTACAGAACTTTTGATTATGCTTTTGTTAAAGGTGTATGAGTTTATTAACTGTTAACAACTAGTGTATTAACATATTAGCAAATGTTCATTTTTGTTAATGGTGTACCATTTTAGTGAACTAAAAAAGAGTGCCCCTTAAAGTCTGACAATTTACAAACCTTTATTTTCTCTAATACTTATTATGACATAGCTATGACATGGCTGTACTTTTGTTCCTAAATTGACTTCTCTTGTTAAAGAAACAGTCATATCTCATTAATCTTTAACAAGTTGTCCCTTTTGGAAGGAAAAAAAAAAACATGCAAATAATGTTGTGAACAATTATTTAATAACCCCACATTGTGTTATACATATATGTGCTGTATTTTAAATAAACCAAAACATGCTTCCAGAACAAAAACAAATCCACAGTACAAATCCAATTTTGAGATTATAGGGCAAACAAATTCGATTTTGTGGTTTACTTAACAAAAAAAAGAAGCAGTACAAATGATTCTTGACTATAATATAGGAAATACATTTGTGTTTGTTTCCGACAGTTTATTAATATACATTTAATGAAGTAAAATGTTACTCCCTGATCTCTGTCATCATTCAAACTAATTTACAGATGCATATTGTCTTATTAAACAATGCAATTATACCAAAAATATAAACTATGGGAAAAAATCTTTCACCACACCAATTTAACAAACTGACGAGCTGCAATGCTGTCTGCACTATTGTTGGGTAGCTTGTACAATAAAGAAATGTAAAAATGTCCTTAAGATAATCTTAAAATAATAACCTGTAATCTTGTAAGATCTTGTCTAGCTATGAAAAAAAGCAAATGAACATGCTTACATGCTATTATTGTAATATGGTACATAAACCCTACCTCTGACCATCTACTTTAATCTTGAATGTCAATATGATTTAATATTTTTACATGCATATTTTCTTGGAAATAAAAATCCAAAATTGAAAACAAACAAAATCTTTTTAATCGGTGTTAAAATAGAAATGGAAAATAATTCAAAAGCTGGGTTTGGGTGTCAATGTTACACCTATGGGCCCTGTTCACAAAACTTTAAGGACTGTTTTTGTTTTGAATCCCATTTTTGATTAATTAAATCAGGTTTTCGTTTTATAAAACCCTTTCCAATGGTTTTAGAGTGAGTTTTAGTTTGTTTTTATTTTTCAAAGCATTGAGAAAAACAAAGACAAAGTTTCCTTCAAACAGGAGTTAAAGTTTCATTTTGGCCACTGTTTTCAAATGACTGACCTTTTTAATATCGATGGTTTATGGGATGCCTAGAAGCTCACAAACAGCTCTGCATGAACATACATAAACCTCAGCAGAAATTACAATGAGAACTAGCAGGCAACTTTTCTAGCAACTAGTTGGTGGCATTGTTTATCAATTGTCCCAGTCTGACGAGTTTAACGAACAACACCAAAAAACTATTTTGATTTGAGCAACTTGGTGAAAATTGTTTGACGCGTCAAATTCAACTAGCTGCTTCAATAGTGGCCAAAAAGGGTTTCCTCATACTTCATGGGCTTTCAAACAGTTATGTTTAGTGATATGGGTTTGCCCACTGATGACTTCTGTATTTACTGGCATGGGTCTTCATCAAATTGGTGTTGTTGATTAGAAGGGGTACAATTAAGAACTTGCTCAATAAAGGTTTCCAAAGCAGTGTTGACATGTGTATTCGATATGTTGGCTCTCCAGATCCGTCGGTAGAAAGTTCTGGTGGTAGCTAGTTTCTTTTAATTAATTTTTTTTTTCTTTCATAACAGACACATTGATACAACAAAAACAGCTGAGTTTCAAATCATTCGTTCTCTGGATGATTTTGTTTCCATCTTCACTATTGGATTTTAAAGTTTGAGTTGTCTCTTTTCTAAACCGGCTTTAACAGCAGAGACGGAGTATGGAGGCAGATGTGATGAGTGGGACAAGGATGGAGCTGAGAGGGGACTGCAGGCCATTGCCAGTGCCTTTGGTGGTCGTGGCGTTTCCAGAGCCAGAGAGAGAGGCGGTTGGAGACAACGTTGCAGTTACATTTTTCATGCCGTTCGTCTGATTGGCACTTGGTGGTGTTGTTGTGTTGTTCACAGAATCTACCTGTATTCGACAATAACAAATAAATTTATATATATAAATATATATATAAGCATTTGCAGACCTTTATTCATCAGGATCAATTCACGTTGAGGGCATGATCACTCTTAGATATGGTAAAACTGTAAAACTACAATGCACTAGCCGAATGATTTGTCAACTTGACTTTGTTTCCTAAACTTTTAACATAGATTCCTTTAGAAACTTGTAATCCATTAAAAATAAATATAAATAAAAATAAAAATAAATAAATGAATAAATAATAACACATTTATAGATTGCCTTACAAAATTATTTGAACTACACCTAGTAGGTATTGCAGGCAGTGTCACGCATTTAAGCAATGAGGCGCAACTGGGCGCGTTTTGTTGTGGGATTTTACTATGTTCCACAACTGCGATTACTGACGGCGGTTCACTCCATTAATTCAAACTGAGGTTCGCAGTTCACTGGCTGATGACGTTCTTAACTGGATTCAGCCACAAAGCTGCCTAAAGCCCGGGACAGACAGGTGCGGCGCAGCAAGCGAGGCATTTTGCCACCGGTATCGCTGCCATTGCTTTCATATGGTGTTGGACAGATTAGCACGGGACGATACTGACACTGGGCGGTACCGCTCAAATCGAAAACAGAGCGATATTCTCTGACTGCCGCGCGGTACCATCGGTGGGTTAACCAATCACGGCCAAGTGCTGACAACACGTGCTTGCCAGGAAAAAACTTGAATGAAACTGTTGTCTACGGAGGTGTCCAAGCACCCTGAAGTGTTTGATCCCTCCCATATTTCATACAAGGACAGGCAAGTCAGTATTTTATACATCGTCCATGATAAGTATCCTCCCTGTAGCCAATTTGATATTGTTATCACATTTTGCCTTTTTTATTTCTGAAGTTCACTACAATTTTTACTAAATAACTGTCTGTAAAAGGATATCTTTTCTAACACTTTAGTAGCAGCTGTCAGCAATGTACTGTATGTTTCTTTGCTAAGCACAGATCGCTCATTTCATACACCTGCATATAGATGACAAAATAAACTAAAAAAACCCATGTTTTTATTTAGTATTTAAATTACATATCGCTTCGTAGTTTTTCAAAAATTGAAAAATATGACATTTCGAAATCTAACATGAAATACTGTACTACTATTGTAGTTTTTGAGATACCATTTTGTAGTTTCTTAGATTGCGTGATGTTAAATAAAATATCGAAATTATGTTCATATGGTTTTTATTATTATTATTTTTTAATTATGTCTGCATCCTAATATTCTACTAGGTGATGCAAAATTTCTGGCCATATGTAAATTATATTTGAGTACATAGCCTACGGTGTGGTACTGACAACTAGCCTAGTGTACCGCTGTGCCGCGCCGCGCCTGTCTGTCTGTCCCTCTCTTTATAGGGTTGCACAACATACATTGATTAATATTAGAAATCAATTACGATATGGATTATTGTTTGAACAATGAACACATTAATACATATGCACCTGAGGTCTGAGTTGTATGAGTACAATATATATTTGTTGAATAAATGTGCGTAGTCAATGCTCTGCCTCGTATTACTGCCAAGCACCAGCTGCAGGCACTTCTCCAATTGGAAGTATTGTACAGGTTTCTGCTTCATTGTTGTACTAAATACCCAACACACACATGAGCAGGTAGACTGAATAATGGGCGGCCATTCAAATAGCCTTTTCTATCATTCCCTCTGCATACAACAACATAATGTACAGTCGACTCTGGAAGTCAGTTAACTAACCTGAAGCAGCTCTTCATAATGAAACAATACAGCCAACAATGTGTGTACACTAACGAGACCCACACTCACAATTGCTTAAAGGAGCGGAGCAACATTTTGCTATCAAGCCACATTTAAATAAATTCCGGTTTTAACTACCTCTGATATGTAGGCGAATTCATTTCTTATTGTATTTATCCTAATTTAATTTACTTTTAAAAAAAAATGCATAGATCAGTACAACCTACATTAATATATTTTTTTCAGAGCTCATTTACATAGTGTACATAATGTGTAAGTCAAAATCATTGCTTCATCATTGTTTATTTCTAGGTCATACGGTTTTGATATTATGATAACACTACACATTCAACAATGCTTACATAAAAAAACTAATTTTTTGAAGGTTTATATATATATATATATATATATATATATATATATATATATATATATATATATATATATATATAGATAGATAGATAGATAGATAGATAGATAGATAGATAGATAGATAGATAGATAATACACAATTAGACAGATCAACTGATATGTGTTTCAATCCTGTTCAGACACCGTTATATTGTCTGCAAATGCTTTAAAATCCTGTTCTTGTACTGCCCTGAACAGTAAAAACAAAACACAATTGTAAAATCCTTTTTTTGATATACATAAACTAACTTTTTTTTGTTTGTTTTTAATGCATTGTGTTAACCTATAGATATCATTTGCACAGCATTCCTCGTCACATCGGAAACATGCGCTGTATTAGACAGTCTGATAATAAACAGTTTAGAGCATACCTGTGTTGGTAAATAAATGGCCAGCACGAGCACTCCCAGACACACGAATGTCATGTTAGTCATTGTAGCTGGTTGTGGTTTGTTTGTTGGTTTAAGCAACAGATATTTCTATCCGATCTCTTATGTGCAAAACAGATGCGTTGCTCCCCCTGACCGTTATATAGACTAGGGCCGGGTAACCTGTTGGGTTTTATATCAGAATCATCGAGGTGGTGAGTGACACATGACGCATGGAAAAGGGTGTAGCCCTTTACTAGCGACCTGTAGAGCCTGATTGAAACATGCTGAGTCCCTCAATTGTAAGTCGATTTTATTTAAATGTGGCATTTATATAATTAGCGACTGTATTGGTGCACAGTTTAAAGTTGAAGCTTACAGCCATACCGCTCAATATTACATTGCAACTGTTACGAGTTCACGGTCCAGGTTGCCTCTGTGTTTCATTATTTATTTAACATCTTTGTTTCTTTCTTTATTTAATATGTCTTTCATGCTTAGTATAAAATAATATTATCCCTAACCCCCAGCAAATAAAAATGATAAGCAACTGCATACAAAAGCTAAACCCATAACCTCTGATATACGAACTGTTCCTATTTGTTTTCGATTACTCTTATAGTTCTAAATTCCATCAATTGTAATGTCATTTTTTAAGTGTTTAAATGCTTCACCAGATTTAGTGATACAGAGGCGACCTCTAGTGCCCCAAATGAGAAAATGACTGGCATTAGCAATCTGCTGTATATAGGAAACCGGGGATGTTGTCACTTTTTACTCTTATTGTCTTCTTATTTGTAATGACATTCTATGAGGTTCTGTTCCTAACCACGTGGAAGTGTAACCGTTCTTGTATATGGAATATTTTAATATTGGTTTAACTGTACTCACAATGTGATATTTAGGCTGTTCCAAAAGCGTGTGCTCACTGTAATTCGGGGTTGCTTGTCACAGATTATGTGGTTGCTTTTACGATGGAAAATAATGCGACATTTTCATTTTTCATAATAACATAATGCTTTTATTGTGTAATACAGGATTACAATGGCAGATAATGTGATGTTTTCTCTTTTCATGTGAACATATGCTGGGGTATTCAAGGATAAAATTGATTTGGGCCATTTATTTCAAAGTTAATTCTCACAGACGGGGAACACCTCTACGTCCCCCATATGTTAACCCGGCCTTAACGGATTTTGGTAGAAAACAGCGGGCAAACATGGAAAGATAGCAACTTTATTCAATAATACAAATTGAATAAGTAACTCGGGTATTTCAAGGGTAAAAACAACTTTGAAATAACTGGCCCAAAACGATTTAACCCATGAAATATCCCTGTTACTTATTCAATTTGCGTTAATTGGATAACATGCCAGTTTACAAACTGTGCCATTTGCGGGATGCGAATAAGAAGCTGGGATGCGAATACACTGGAATGCGAATAGAAGTTGGCTGAATAAAGCCAACTTCAGCACAGTCACGTCGATATCTCTGTTCCTCGCAACCGTACTTGAGAGGATGGGAAATACATAACTGAATATGACATACCCTGACATACCCTCGTTAGCGGAGGATGTTCATTAAACTAATTACTGATACGAGTCTCTCACAAGCCTCGTTTAATTAAAATGAGCTCATTTGTTTCACTATCAATTTTCATGCACTTTCTTTTCTATTTAACTGATCAAGCCTATTGTATTTGGAAACGAGGGGTGATAAACGGACGCAAAAATCTACAGATTTGTAAAACAAAAGAAAAAAGAAGTAATTGCAAAATAACGACTGAACGCTGTTTTCATTATTTCACGATTATTTCTCTTATATCATAGTGTTCACGCTCTTGATCAAAATGAATACGTTTGTGTTGATGCATATTAATCTGCACTTACCACTGTGAAAATGGTGTATTTGCCCAGTATTGTTTTTTTTATTTCTTTTACTTGCGTATGTCTTTAATTGGTTTACAAATAGTGTTTGCATTATAATGATATCATTCTACACATAATTGATATTGTCAATAAGGACTTTAAGGTATTTAAATTAGAAAACCAGCCAATACAAGAAAATGCATGTGGTAGCTGCACAGTAGCACTGTGTAAGATCAATGTAAAATTACCCTTCTGCATTTCATACTATTTCCTCTAGAGGGCACTGCAGATATAGACTCGGTTTATTATAATAAACATTGGAAGATCTTGCTCGGCTGTAGTCTTTGATGGGTCAAGGTGAAAGAGCAGAAAAGGGAGAGGCAAAAACAAATTGATGGTATGTGTCATTTAATTAATTAATGAATGTCATAGTTGGAAATTTAAAAAAAAAATCGTCATTTACTGTACTGTACCTGTAAATTACAGCATAGCTGCTCGCTTATTCGTGTGGATACCGTCCTTGAATGTAGCAACTGTGCTAAATTTGCAGATATTGTTACTGTAAATAGGTCAGGTCCAGCTGATACTACTAAAAAAGACGACAGTTTGCAAATCCAGTATTAATACTTTATATATATATATATATATATATATATATATATATATATATATATATATATATATATATATATATATATATATATATATGTTTATACCTTTTTCCATACTGCAGACCTATATATGTTATGTAAACAAACTCCACTTTGTGCAGACCTGCTGTAGTGCTGGAGTACAGGAAGCATAACTCCACTTAAAACAGCAGACCAGTACACTAATATAATATACCAATACTGTATTTATACCTATGACCGTTTTCATTTCATATTCATGAGACACACCACGTGATTCTGCTCCACTGCACAGCATTGCCTTATGACCCTGTGCTTTTTTTGTTTTGTTTTGTAAAACACTTCAATATTGTAATACTGTACAGTAGCAGTATTTTGGACAGTCATGAAAGTGTACTGGATAAAATGAATTCTGTTAACTTCTGGAGTCACTGTTAGAGGGATCCTTCTCTCACACGCTATGCCAGACCACAGTTTGCCAAAGGAGGACATGTTATCAGGAGTTGCCTACTTGCCTTAGGGATCCAAAGTCACACTCAACCCAGAACAATTCAGGACAGCTGGTCAGTGGTGTCGGTCAGGCTCAAAGGCAGTAAGACTTTTAAAAAGGGCAGTAAACAGGTTGTGAACGAGGAGGAAGAAGGTGGTGAGGATGATGAGCCAGAGAAAAGTGTCAACATAGACGAGACCGAAGATGATCCCAGCGTGCCCCAGGATTACAAAGACCTGGAAAAAGCAGTGCAGTCATTTCGCTACGACCTCATGATGAAAGCTGGCCTAGACATGGTGCGGAAGTAAGGCCTAACTAGAGTGTGCGCTCCACGTGTACAAGAAGATAACATCTGAGTGGATAAAACATTTAAACTTGTCACTCTCCAATAGAATACCATAAAGTGAAATATGCAACAGTGTTGAGTTGTAGATATAACTGTAAAATATGTGACACAAACCTACATTTAAAAACAAAACAAAAAAAAAACGTAAATGTTTTGTAAACCATTATTACAACTAATTTCCTTGTTAAAATTTGGACATTTTACCTTTTACTGCAACTTAAGTGCTGGTCGGAGATGACTAATATTTTCACTTCCAGTATATACTGTATAAGTGAGCTTCCACACTACTTTTCAAATAGTGTGCTTTTTGATTACAAGCATCCACTATTTACTGATTTATAAGAGAGCACCACACAAGGTGATTGTATTTGTAGCTAACCTAATTTAATAAATCTTGTTTTGAACTTCCATCAGCTACATATGTCACAGATTTAAAAGAAACACATGTAATATTTTATTATTATAAAACATACATGTTGGGTACTTCACTAGGTTAATGAATTTGCCTTAAATCACTGGTTTATCTTTATGCAACTAGCCCCTGTATAGCCATCAACTAGAATGACTTTCAGTCACTCCAGTGTGTGCAAGGTTTCATCAGCAATTCAGGTGAGCAAGCCTTCTGTGTATGTTTTAATATAATTATTCTCCTTGCTTCTTTTAGCAAAGTGGAAGATTACTTTTACAGCAACAAGCTGAGACTCAACGGACAAAAGCTTATCAAGAAATGGAAAAAGGGTGGGCCATAATCTAGTGTGAATATTTAGAAGACATACACATATTACATCTGTTGCAGACAGATGGTCCATTGTACTGGTATGAGGTTTAAAAGAAGTCAAATAAGAATGAAGCAGATGTATTGTTTGGGATACCTTGTAATAAAACATTCAAGGTGTTTGCATCAAGCTCTTTCTGTGACATGAGTTTATGTTATCCTGATGAATCACTATTCTTTAAAGGAGTGACAACAAAGGTTTTAAAATCAAGTCTTTGAGATCTATCAGAATTATATCTGCTCCGCTTTTTTCTTTTGAAGTCTTTTGTTTCTTAATATAATGCCAGCTAATTTTTAAAATATATTTGCTTACGTATAATTGGAAGTTAGCCAAACTGAGTCATTTAAAATATTAGACCTAACTTGTTTTTAATTTCTGTTTTTGGTATACCGTAAACTTTCAAGTTTCAGACTAACAAAGGTAACTTACTGAGTGCTATTTTATTTTAGTTAGCTGAAAAAAATGATGACATAGTTATTAATTGTCTGACACCATTTGAAATAAATAAATGTATTTTTTTTTTTAATTTTTAAAAATATTTACTTGCAACTGAGATGATACGATAAACACGTAGTAGTGCCATGAAAGGAAAGCACAAATGAGCAAATGTTGTAAGTTGCAGTCTTTTTTCTTCTTTCTGAGATTTTGTGAAATACTGGGTATACATTCAAGCTGCTCTTTTGCCAAGGTCTTTAGAAGTTTCCTCCTTAATTTTTTTAAGATTTCTTTTGGTCTCACCATTTTTTGATACCACACTCAGGTAGACAAGATTCATCGATCAATCGTTTGTTTAATCAAAAATCAAAGCCCAACGGTGCGATTAATCATTAATAGATTAAAGCCCCGTTTTTGTGTGTTTTAATCGTTATAAGGTATGGCTGTGTGGCTGTACTTTATATGTAATGTGGCAACAGAGATGTAATCAGAAATCATGACATATAACGGTTAACAAGAATATTACACCTCTGCTGACTGCTATGATTGCTGGTACTTTACCTGATTCGTAACAAAATACAGGACCAGGTGCTGTCCAAATAGATTTGTCCAACTGTTTCAAACAAATACAAATGCTACAGTATACTGACACTAAAGATAATCGTTTGCTATATAAACGTAGGTACATGAACAAAGTTCCAAACAATTCATTTGTATGTCTTACTTTAAACAAGTGGCAAACAGTGCCTGCTGGAGGAGCCATGGTACACTGAAGTGTCATTCTGGGCCCGTGATCTGGTAAACACTTTGGCTTGCTGGACCACCATAATTTGCAGTACCGCATATCATAAGGGAAGAATATAATTTCACTGCCTGCTTGTTTGTTAATTAGATTACAGCTAAGAAAAAACATGAAAACACTTATGTATTTTATGTAAATCTTATGTATTTGACATAGTTATATTAGAACATTATTCTGTCATGTGTTTTAATATACGTTTTTACAACATTTATAAATGTCATGAAACGAGTGAATATAAGCAGATACTATTTCATGAACTAAATTTGTCAAGTCGTTTTTTCCCTCCCTTTATTACTGATAATAATCAAATGAATGTATTATTTTATTTCTAAATAGTTATTTTGAGAAAATAATTGAGAGTCGTGTCCATTATTCATGTGTCTCTAATCCTACTTAGGTCCACTTGTGCAGTTTGGCTCATTAAAATAAATAAAACATAAATAATAAAATCCCATTTTGCATTTTTTGGTGTGTGTGACATCTTTAAACAACTTGTGTTCAGTATGTTGCTAAGCATTATGATATTTGATGAATATTAAAAGATGATGTGGTTTAAAGATGGCACTCACAAATTAAAAATCAGCTACATGTCCATCTTATAGAGCCTTATCCTTTCATTTGTACCATGCCTTGTAAGACAGGAGTTCATGAACCAAAACAGATTATTCATATGATGTGAACGCACTTAAAAGGTATGGGTGGTGAGATGAAAGCATGTGCCGGAATGCAAGTCTATGATTGCAGGAATTACCATTCCATACTATTAAAGAGAAATAGGTAGACTAGTAATACAAGAAGATTACTGGAGAATGTACAGGATGGGTAGGGAGGATTTTATCTAAATTGAAAAAGCCGCACATCTACTATGCAATCGTTTTGTGTAGTATTTATTTTCAAAACTAACTGAACTGACATACAGTACTGTAAAAAAAATGTTTAGCGTATTAATTATTAAAACTTGAATCTAAATGCATGAAATGACACATCTATTATTTTAAACTGGTGACTTAAGTGGATAGTTTTTAAAAGTGGATAGTTTTTTTTTTTCATTTTATGCTTTTGCTTCTAGAAATGACATATTGTTCCATACACAGTTACCAAAAATGAGATTCAGAAGTTAATAATCAGCTAAATGCTCAAATATTACAGTGTGCCAGTATAAAAATATTACATGTATTTGCAATAATGTACCCCATCTCAACCTGACTGTCACTAAATCTTTTTAAGGGATTAACAGAGGGGGTAAGTTTGTTCCTCCTTAACTACATATTTTAAGGATCAATTTCATGAAAAAAGGAACAATCACTTTCATGTTTCATTTTTCTTCATTTGAGACAAGCATAGCAAGGACTACTTTCTGTGTAAGGTTTACTAAATGTATTTTCTTGAATTTAGTCCTTTAAATGCAAGTATGATCAGATACCTTTGAAAGGCAAAACATATTATCCTAATATCCTAAAAAAAACATTGGCTTATACAGACAGATACACTCCTATTTGGTTTACAACCTTCTGTGCAAAATAAATACAAAATAATACTTTTGGTGAGTGATGTCCTATACAGAATGTGACAGGGGACAGTTATCTAGTTTAACTTTTTTTTTTAATTGGCTAAAATTCATCCTGCGATAAAACTGAAGACTGGTTGAGTTTTTTGTTTCACGTCAATTTGTTATGGCAACTTATCATTATGTACTGTAAAGCACTTTTTTATAATGTTTTCAATCATGAGAACAGTAAAAAACAAAATAAAATGTAATTTACTTTTAAAATGTGCTGTGTGTTTTCATACTCCACAGTTAATACTTTTTTTTTTATACAAAAGTTAATATTTTCAAAATGTCATAAATATGATGCATTTTTTGCCCGCTTAGCTTTCTTTAGTATATCACATTTCTTCCTGTTTGGTCTCCTACACCTCTCATCAATGCTAGGTATACATTCATAATGCCACACCTCCTCCATCTTGTCCACAGGGTACACTGCTTCCACATAGTGACGGATCAGTCTTAGTCGAACTGGGTCTAGCTGCTTTTTGTTACAAGCACCGGAGTGATTGTATTGTAGCCTGAGATTTTCAGCAGTAAACAGCTCTGGGAACAGTCTTACCAAAAGTCGAGCAGCAAAATTGCCGACGGACAGGCTCTGCTGCACAATCTCCCTAATCTCTACATTGGAAAGCAGGTAGAGAGAAGCCACTGCAAAATCAACAGGGGGCACGGCTAGCTCCTCCAGCGGTATTTTGCAGAAATCCTTTGTGCTTCTTTCAGGTGGCAAGGGAGGTCCCTCAAATTCATCTCTGAAGAGCTCAGGGTTCAAAGGAAAACAGTCAAAATCTCTACTATCAGACTCTGGCATGTATACCTTGCGCTGCTGTTGGTAAGAGCGCCTCTGTTCAGTATCCCTTCGGCGGCATCTTTCGTCCAGTTTCCCAACAAACTCTAAAGTCCACACCCTGTCATTCTTTGCTCGGGGGTAAAGCAACTGCACATAATACCTGATCAGTTTTATTCGGACCGGATCCAGCTGTTTTTTCCCCAAGGTTCCGCTACAGTTGTAGTGTTTCCTCAGGTTTTCGTAAGTGAAGAGCTCCGGAAACAACTGGACCAGCAAGTGGGAAGCAAAGTTTCCGATGGATAAGCTACATTCGTAATTGTTTATGATTTGTTCTTTGGTAAGAACATACTCAGGAGGGACTTCAAAATCTGGAGGTGGAAATTCAAGGCTGTCAAAATCGATGGGTACCAGGGAAACCTTTTTAGACCTCCTACCTTGCATTTCAAACTCGCCGTCTCCAACTTTAACAATGGACACATCATCAGGTAAGCTGGATGAGTCGTAGCTTTCATCTCTGGTGTGCTCTGACTCGCTCCCATTAGCATGCATGCCTTCAAGTTCCTCTTCCATTCTTTGCACACAAAGCTGAATCCAACTTTCCTCCCCTTGAACATCAGGGAAGTAGTTTTCCATATACTTCCGTATTATCTGTAGTCTCTGCGGGTCAAGGCTTTGTTTCCCGGAAACGCTATAGCAGCTGTACCCCTCAGTCATTTTCCCTTGCTCAAAGAGTTCTGGAAAAAGGCGGTGCATTAAGAAAACAGCAAAATCCCCAGGGGACGAAGCTTCATCAAGATACTCAACAACATCCTGAGTATCTACGATCAAATCTGAGGCTGTGTTGTTGTTAAATGTCAAAGATGAACTCTCATCCTGCCCTTCCTCATCAATGTAATGGCAAGCCTGAGGTTGCTCTGGCTCATAACACTGTGTTGTTGGTGCAGTTTGTTGACACTGCTGGCTACTCTCCATGTCCTTCTGTGCCCAGAACCTGTTAAAGAAATCATTGATTTGAGGCAGACACTCCATCTGCCAGGCATTACCGTTTTTGATTAACGGGTAGCACACTTCTACATAGTTGCGGATGAGCTGCAAGTGAAGTGAATCAAGTTTCTTTTTACTCACGATCCCACAGGCGTTGCAGCTCCTGTTGAAATCATCGACTGTAAAAAGCTCTGGAAAAAGCTGCACCAGTAACCTGCAGGCCAGGTCACCAGGCAAAGATGTCTGATCCACCAACTGCTTCAGTTCCTCGCTGTTCAGCTGGTACTCAGGGGGCGGGTGGAACTCTGCCACTGACTCGGCTGGGTTGATGCGCTTCTTTATTCTCGTCACCTCCAGCGAGAGCACATCTACTTTGCTGTGAAGCTGCGTCATGCTGGAGTTCAGCGTGTTTAGAATGAAAAACATCTTTTCTATTAAAGAATACATGTTTGAATCACTGTTCGTGGTTTCTGGAGTGGCCACTATCACACTGGGTTCCCTCCTGTTGTGTTCCCCTACTTTTTTGGGGAGTACAAGGCTGTTGTAGTTAATTCTTTCTCTGGGTTCATGCAGTGAGGTGTGCTGATCCAGGCCTGGAGCATTTTTCTTCTCTGTTATTTTGTGTGAAATGCTATACAGGGGTTTCCTGTAAGAAGCTGTTGTTTTTTCAATAGGGAAGTCTTTGTTTTCACTGAGAGACATCACATTCGAAAGCCTCAATGTACTTGTGCATTCCATGTTTTTCTGAACTGCCTGCAGGTGCTCTGTAGATCTAAGGCCATGAAACATTCCCTTTAAAAGCACAAAAGTCTTAATTACTCATGTTTACAGAGCTAATACATATTACTATAATATAATCTATATTCTATCTCTCTAACTGTATCAAAACTTTACATATTTTAAATGTTACTCAGTTCATAGTATTTTCTTATTTGCATTCATATAGAACTAAAATGGAACGTAATACATTCTTAGACAAACGCTTGAAGTATTTGTCACATTTGCCTAGGAATTAGTTATTTTAGTTATTTTTGTAAGAAATAACAGAAATAATCTGGGGTTTCACAAACCAACAGCACCGCTTAGATTGTAAATGCTGCACAGCACCACTTTTCCATTTGACTATAAAAAACATAAAACTGTAAAATCTAAACTTAACTATCTGTATGTACAACACTATTATAAATATTTATGACAAGAAAAATAATTGAAATACTTTATTTCCTATTAAAAATTCAATTTCAGATTCTTTTTTTTTTTTTTTTGCATTGCTCCCAAATATGCAAGATTACTTTTCTTAACTCTTTTTAGTAACGTAGCTTTTAAACAACTAATTTCTACTAAAGATAACCTTACCTCTGCTGCAAATTTGATTCTTTTCATACTGGTGGGCATGTCTTGTTCATTGCCTGGACCATCTTCCACAATCTGTGTCTGCATCTGTGTCCTTTTGCTAGTAATCTGAAGACTGGTGCACGGTAAAATTAGCTCGTGACCTTCCGTTATTTTACACCCTGTCGTGCAGTCAATAGCTGTATCCTCCATTTCTCTTTCTATCTTCACATAACGGATTGCTCTTCTCTCTGAAAAGAATAAAGAAAGCGTCAAAGCGTGTGGTCTATAAAACCATGTAGCAGTGAAAGGGTTATTTCTTTTACAGGACAAAACTGATAATGGAACTTAACTAAGAAAATAAAAAATACAGCTGTGTACCAAACATAAAAAACCAACCAAATGTCACCGTCAAGAACACAATTAGCATGCAGAGTTTACATAACCATGCAAATGTGAAGTTGCCAACTTTTAACAGTAGTAGGTGTTGTGGTGACGGATCTGCAAATTCTTTGAAACTTTTTATAAAAATATAGAAAAAGTCTTACAGTACTATGCATTTAAATCTTATAATTAAAAGGTTTTTTGCTACATAAAAAACTCACCAAATTAACTTTACCTTTTTGCAGAATTTCACAGTCTTAATCAGAAGTGTTTTTCTGAGTTTTAAATGTATCCAAAAGTATGGAGTCTGAGGCTCTGGTTACCTTAACTTGCACCAAAAAAGATACCACATGCTAAAACCACTGACTTGTGCACTATACTGTACAAACACAGCCATACAGACACACAGAGCTCCAAAAGATGACATTCCTTACCTTTCTTTGATATGTCACCCACTGAATCCTCCCCATATTCAGAAGAGTTCATTTTCTAGAAGAAAAATGAATGACAATCCAAACGGATTAGATTGAAAAACATTTTACAATGCTTTTAAATCTATCCACTGTTAACAGTTATGAACCCAACTTTCATAACATTGCATTGTTTGATAAAAGATAAATGATTGGGCTTGACAAAGTTTGCATCTGTACTGTTAGAAAAACAATCACTGGCTTCTCTCTCTCTCAAAACAGATACAGACCAACATGCAGAGCAGGGACCTAGAATCTCTACTGCTGCCAGCATTTTAACATCAGGGCTTAAGTAATGGGAAACGTGCAGTTTTATTAATAATTTGTATTGTTAAACACCTGCCATTTATGTATGACTCAACTTCTTTAGCTCAATATATTAACCCTACTGTTTAACCCATGTGTAGAAACAAATGTGAAAGTATCATTTAAAGCAAATACACTTACAGTTATTTCAAACTGTTAAAAAAGAGTACATTTACACAAGGAACCTCAGTATAGTATAAAATGTTGCTTCTGCATTTGTATCTAGTAATAAACGCCAGGACTGCATTCTCTACTTTGCTCTTGTATTTTTTCACACCAGCACAGAAGAGGCGCTGTGACTCCACTCGCAGAACATCCTAACTCGCCAGACCACTCCCTCGTTCTTCCACTACTAGCGACCTCGACCCACGAAGAAGGCAAGGGGTGTCTTCTTATTGCATTTTATATATGCTAAACAACAAAGTCAATATAGCTGCAATACAGGCTGTGACACCACAAATAAAACGCAGGAGATCACACTGACACACTATTTGGTATTGTACTTCATTTACAGTTGGGTGACGATTCAAGAAAATATCTGCAGTCTCGTGTTTTTTTTCTCTCAGAATAATTCACTGAATAGCCCTATTAATAACTTTCTATTTTAACTCACCTGAGTCCATTTAAATACATTTGCAAAAGTGACCTCTGCGACAAATAAAGGATATTATTTAAAGACACGGATAAAGCGTTGTCCGTGTTCTTGTCCGCCGTGTTTTTCTTCTGTCTGTGCCCTCTCGCGTGACGTGACCGTACTCGCCCGTGCTGTGTCATTTCCGCACATCTGTGGATGCCAAAGGTGTGTGTGGGAGAAAAACAAAAGTCCAGTTAGACTGAGGATGCTTGAAGTCTGTGGTGTCGCAGTTGTCACTAATTTAGGGTTACATAAGGCGAAGTAGAAATGTGGCTGTGATATGGAATCTGGTGCCTTATCGTTAAGTAGTTAGGCTACACTATGTTATTTTTTACCACGCGCATAACATGTCAGTATACTAAGCAAGCTCGTTTGATACTGCATGTGATTTCACAGATCACGACTGAAGATGAAATTCTGTTGTGTCGTTCACAAAATATCAAAATAATTGATTACAATAATTTCTTAAAAACTAGTACTGTATGTGGTATGTATAATTGTACTGCGCGTTTAGTGTGTAGTTAGTATTACTATTATGTGTCCAGTGTCATCACTGAAGTACATGTTGGGGGTACCGCAGGAATTGGCTATTCAAAACCTCTATAAAGAAATTACCCAAAAAGATTTAAAATTGGAACAATAATTAATTCAGGAAAAATTAAAAATCCTCGAGTCATCAATTAAAAACAACCAAAATCCACTAGACACCCCAATCACCCTGCAAGAGTTAACAGAGAAGCTCCAAACGTTTAAATGCAGAAAACCCTGCGACCCTGACAACATCAGAACTGAGATGCTCAAATACAGCAACCCTGAGCTGCAGAAGGCCTTGCTTAAATTATTCAACCTGGTACTGAATACAGGCTGTTTCCCTGACATTTGGAACCAAGGGCTTGTATCCCTAATTTACAAGAATGGAGACAAATTCGACCCCAACAACTACCTGAGCATCTGTGTGAGCAGTAATCTGGGGAAGGTATTCTGCAGTATTCTAAACGCCCGAATACAGGCCTTTCTTACCAAACACAATGTCCTGAGTAAGAGTCAGATTGGGTTTCTTCCAAAACACAGCACTACTGACCATATTTACACCCTACACACCCTTATTAATAATCACATCCATCAAAATGAGAGGGAGAGAGAGATATGCTGTCCAGAACCTTTCAATTAAAATATAATGTGGTATTTTGCTGTACTAATTTAACAAACTATGGGTGACTGTTACTTTATATAAATTGTCATGTTATGCACAAATGTAACAATTGGCTTTCTGTGGTGATCTACTTTTTTCTCTCAAATAGCATAGGCCTATATCTATAATCGTTTGCGTGATTTATTTTAATTGCAAATATATATCTTGCCCACTATTACAATGTTCTCTTTAGATGAGCAGAGGACCTAATACTGATCCCTGTGGTACTCCACTGGTTACCTCGCTCCATTTTGAGGTTTCTCCTCTAATCAGTACTTTCTGTTTTCTACATGTTAACCACTCCCTAATCCATGTGCATGCATTTCCTTGAATTGGAAAAGCAAAGCGGCCCAGAATTTGGGACATTATCTGAAAACCAAATCGGACCAGAATTTAGGACATTATAAAAGCAAAGCTTTTCACATTTGTTATTTAATTAGTGAAAATCTTGTATGGTACTGTGTCTTTGGATATTTGGAAGGTGTCATTAAGATACTATATTATAACCTGCAATATGTTAAACAAACTATTGTATATATGCACAGTCTCTCATTTGACTTTTCATTTTGATATGCAAATATGAAATTCATTAATATAATTTTTCGTGTTGCAAATCAGTTTCTGAAAAGAACAACAGATGCAGAGATGATAGTTAGAGCTGGTTAGTATGGCACAACAAGCGCTTTTATGTCCAAACCAATACAATTTCCTTATATTTCTACATTCTTATAACAATCTAAGCATAAGTTAGATTTCCACCCTTAGCTTCCCTGAGAATTAAAGGCAGTATCATTGCAGAACAATTTAAGCACCTTGAAGACTGGCTGCACATGGTGGCTCTGCATCCTGTTGACAGTGTTAGGTAGGTTTCTAGATGGTTTACAGTATGTTTATCTTCAGACACATAGTATTTACACCCTCGATTTTCCATATTGAAACCATGCTCTAAATTATTTCAATATTTAAACAAACATATCAATATTTGAAATCAAAAGTATAATTCACACCCTATTATGGGGGATCTATTTGGAGTAAAATAAACCTGTTCTCCCTCAAATTACCTATTCAATACATTTTAGAACTTATTTAAGCATTTTGTTTACTTTGCATGATATATTTTTGATACACCATCTATAAATAAATTCTGTTAAAGGAACAAATACGAACATGGTCTTTTATTGCCACCAAATACATTTCAAGCAGTATTTGTTTAAAAAATCTAATATTTTTCCCAGCACTACTCCAAATAATTTTTTAAAATCATATTATCCCCTTTAGCAGGATCTGTTGACACTGAAAGACAGGCACTAAATAGAAGCTTTAAACATCCTAATTGTCAACCTGTAATTTTGTTCAGGCAGCCCAACAAAGCAACTTGCTGGAGCAGCTACCAGCAATCTGTCTGTAAATCACTGTTATGTATGTTCATTTTGTCATTCTGTTTTGCTGTAGTTTCTAAGGTAGTACAGATTTATTGTTTGTCAAGTAGTTCCATAATCTTTCAAGGCTAACACATTTCTTTAGTTCAGATTTGCACTAGTCTTCCTAGGCTACTGTGTAATGTGAAATATTGTATAGGTGATTAAAATTAGATTTTAAAATAGCCAAAGTGACACTATATTGGTAAGTCCCAACACCCTTTAGTGCAAACCAGTGTATTGCCAGCAAAACAGTAGAAAACTTGATCCAGTGGCAGACCACTAGCTGGCACATAGGCGCCTAACCCATGGGGCAGAACACACACTTTGAATATGAGGGGGTCAAACTATATTTATTTTATTATATGTATATTATACCTTGTTGTGTTTGGCATTGGTTTGTCTTTAAAATGTTTAAAATAAAATATAAAAATTGAAAAATATTTTAGAGGATGGGCCACATTTATAAACAATCACAATTAATTCTCCCTACACGAACATATTAGTTTGACCCAAGGTCTGCACCGTAGCTAACAGTTGTAAGAAAAAAAAAACGTTGTTAGTGAATGTAAACTTGGCAGGCTGTCAGTAGAGACGACTGAACCAAATATTAATGCTTAAATATAGGCATGTATTTTTTATTTATGACTCACAAAAATATCTGAAGGAACAGAGTATAAGACCATTATTAAAAGAAAAAAGTAAGGAAGAGAGAGTATCAGACCGTTATTAAAAATGAAATAATGTTGGGTTTTAGAATTAAAAAAATAGATTAATGTTGCCACGGGGCTATGAACAAGTTCAAGTTCAATTCCCATCAAAATATGTTATTATTTAACTTAGATTAAGCAGTAGTAAATATATCAAAAAGTGGCATTTTACAGTCACATAAGCCTGATTTTACTTTAGTGAAAATGTTGTCTACAATGATTTTTTCATTTAAAACTTGTAAGTTGTTCTTTGCTGATATTAATTTTCATCTTTCATATCGAAACGTGTGTACTTCTAATAATTTACATTTAATAATAAACATTTAGGTGTATTATGTCCCTGAATGACTAACACATGTAGAAATAAATGCTAATTGATAAAAAGGGCGACTCAATATTTACCAATGTAGCTCAGATGTCAGTATATCATCGACTCCATTGGTCTGGGGCAGGTAAATTTCACATACCTGACGCATCAATTTTCATTTATTTATTTTGGTGCCTAAGGATGTGAGAAGTGGGAGTGCAAGCAGTGTGGCCGAAATCACAACTGCTCTCTTATTAACATATGAGAAGTGTATGGTTGATCTTTACTGGTTGTAAAATATTGTTATGAATCAGCCGTTTAAACCAATTAGCTTTGCCGTGTGAGGTGTGAGGCGGGTGTAAGGCGGGAGCTTATTGTTTCAACCTATCAGCACCAAGCATTGCCCTGTTATAGAGAGGCTTCGTAATATTCTCCAGCATCCAGCACAAACAAAATCGAGCAAGGAATATTTTTAACATGCATATGTAAATATATCTATCAATAAACAAGCCGTATTATAACATGTTGTACATGTTATTGTTTGTGTTTGTTTAGCACTTCCCTTTAATAAGCTGCATGTAGGAATTATAGGTACTGTACAGCATTGTGCAGATATGCCACTGGAACTGGTTCTGCCATTTTACTTGTTTACTTGTGTTTGTACTTAATAAATGCTCAGTTAGTAAATATTCTATATTTTATGCTGAAAAAACCTCCCCAATTTTGTGGGTTTACTTATCTAGCCTGTGTTACATATAGATCCATGGCAGGCAACTTTTGCCTGAACTCCGACTTCAAATAAAGCACAGTTTGCAATGAGAACCACTCAGAATGATTGCAAACATCACTAAAGGTAAGGAGATAATTAAAAAAAACAAAAAAAACAAAATGAAATTGGGAGGTATATACACTACACTACATATTCCTTCCTGTCACTTCACAGATGGGTGCTTTTGCTCAATGCAGACAAAGAGCTCTTTCCCAAATCTAGCCCTTAAGTGAGAACTCCTGTTACACTGTGTAAGTATGACTTGAACCACTTGGGTGAGTGTAGATTGTGTAGTGTTTAAAGGGTTAAAACTAAAAGCTATGTTCTTTTATAAGAAGCATTGTTAAGAAGAGAGTCTCCTATTCGGTGTTCTTCTTAATGGGGTGATGCTTATCTTTAATTCTATTGGCTACTGATGTTCTCAGATGATGCAACTTAGAACCCTCATGTTATAAAAACTATAGAACTTTCAGGAAAGCCAGTGTAGTAAAATGGAAGCTGTGAACAAGACAAGCTACGATCCTGCCTATATCAATGTTCTATATTCCAACCAAATTCCTCTAAAGTTTAAAAAAAACTCATGTTATTAAACCTGCTGTGTCCCACAATTCAATTCTACACTAGAAAAAGTATTCCTAGGTGGATGTTTGCTACATTCTTCCTTGGTTTTGCCTTCTGTGCGTGCTGCTTTAGACAGTGTTGGTTTACCAGTTTGTTTACATTACCCAAGGTTGTTTTACCTGCAGATACAGAACAGCCACTTCTTGAAACTTTTAAATCCATATAGGACACTGCACCTTTAAACAGACAAACCTTTTCATTGTACAAGCTTCCCCCCTTTTGCCCCTCTAATCAGAATACCGCCAAGTAAATTTGGTTTACCCTTCTTTTAATTAGTGGACAGCTTTGCCATTTAAGACATGGCAATAATATTTCAAAGAGAATAGATATATGTTCAGTTTGCTTTTGTGGTTTCTCATATTCCCAGGGCTTTGCAGAATCAGTCATCTTCAATGATGGATTCAACTTCCACTTAATTTGCTATCTCTGTTTGTCTTGTGCTTATCGTTTTGTTTGCATGCAACTTCACATGCTGATGTACCACAACACTTGTCCTTGACAATACACATTCATGTCAGTCAATATGTAAGTTGCATTTAAAATGTTATAATAGTGTTTAACCTGTAGAACTCAAGGTATACAACTGATTTAAACATACTATAAGAAGGCTTTTGGCGGTGTCTTTGTTAATTAAACAAAACGTAGCATATTGCTACATGTGGGTTAAGATGCAGAAATGAATAATTGTGGTGGATCAATTCTAGAAATATTGAATGTTGCATATGTGAAGTTTTGTTTTGTACACATTTTTCATCGTACATTTACTTTGTTAGCAAAAGATAATTGCATTCTAAGCACAGTATAATACAGCAGTAGTTTTTTTTCCCCCCCAGAGTCCTTTTTATGACCTGCTTCCAACCCGGACCCACAATCCACTGCAGCACCATCTTCTTACCCGCTTTAATAAGACCTGCAACCCCAACCTGCGTCGACTGCCTTTCTCATGCTCTCATATTCACACACAGATCTCTCAACCATTCTCCACAGATTGAGTTTGTACAATAGGCTGTACATCGTGGTAGCTTTCTCTAGTGGTCTGCATATATTTTAACATAGTAACATATTAAATGTCTCTACTTATTTTACTATAAAACACTTGTCTATTCTTTTCGTGCCACCAGTTGAAAGAGAGCTACACCTGTGCTTTCGCAGAGATGATGTACCAGTTTTGTGTCTGTCGTTCACAAAAACATAATTACAGGTTTTCAAGCAACAACTCCAGTCACATGTTCATTATTTTCATTCGCTATGATTCCAAAAGAATCCTACACTTCTGATTTACCTCTTGAGCTAGTATTCACTACATGATATAAACCCTGCGCTATCTTTTGTTTCACCTCGTCCACATACATTTTTAATATCACCAAGCAGATGTGATAAAATGGTCTTGCGACGTATCAAACAAGCTGCAATACAAACAGAACACTGCTTAGTCAGCGCACTCCTCCGTAACCTCCTCCTACTTTAGTGCTGGAAATACCGGTGTAGTGTTAGAAAGTTGTACCTCGTCAGAATCTGGTATGCACACCAAAACGCGACACATTGTTGTCACATTGAAAGTGGTATGCTGTCAGATTTTGGTACATGTGCAATCATTCGCGATCTCATAGGTGTTTTCC